>CM076575.1:1579550281-1580162122 GCA_034641835.2 Pinus albicaulis | reverse complement strand
TGGTATGCAGATATTGCTAACTATTTGGTTACAGGGAAACTGCCTTCACATTTATTTCCAAATGAAAAACGAAAAATTATTCAGGAGAGTTCAAAATATTCATGGATTTCTAATGAATTGTTTAAAACAGGGCCAGATCTTGTGATCAGAAGATGTGTCAGGGAAGATAAAATGCCTGATATTCTTAAGGCATGTCATGATGAACCATGCGGCGGACACTTTGCAGACAAAAGGACGGCGTATAAAATCCTCTCTTTAGGATATTATTGGCCTTCCCTCTTCAAAGATGCAAAACAATATGTCAAAAGGTGTGACAGCTGCCAAAGAGTAGGGAAACCTACCTTTTCAAATGAAATTCCATTGCAAACACAGGTACTCATTGAACCCTTTGAAAAATGGGCTTTAGATTTCATTGGACCTATTAATCCACCATCTAAGCAAAAGAAGTATATATTGGTTTGTACTGATTATGTTGCTAAATGGGTAGAAGCCAAAGCATTAGTATCTGCTACTGAAAATTCAGTTGTTCATTTTCTTTATGAGGATATTTTTACTCGCTTTGGTGTTCCAAGAGAAATTGTGACAGATCAAGGAAGCCAATTCACATCCAACTTGGTGGAGAAATTGATGGAAGAATACAAAATCAAGCATAGAAGATCTACTCCTTACCATCCGCAAGCAAATGGTCAAGTGGAGTCTACAAACAAAGTTCTTGAAAGTATCATCGCCAAAACTGTTCATCTACATAGAAGAGATTGGGCAGAAAGGCTTCCTGAAGCCTTGTGGGCCTACAAAACTACATGGAGAAATACAGCAGGACATTCTCCCTATGAACTTGTTTATGGGAAAGAAGTCCTGCTCCCCATTGAGTTCCAAGTCAAAACCTTCAAGATGGCAGTTCAGTTGGGGATGGATCTATCAGAAGCCCAAAAGCATAGAATGGAGCAGTTGAATGAGCTAGATGAAATCAGACAAGAGGCAATTCTAAGAACTGATCTAGTTCAATATCAAAGAGCTAAATGGCATGACAAATACATCAAAGAGAAGAAGTTTCAAGAAGGAGATTGGGCATTGTTATTTTATTCCAAGTTTAAAGATTTTAAAGGAAAATTTCAGACTCATTGGCTTGGGCCATATGAGATTGACAAGATCTTTAGCAATGGAGCGGTAAGAATCAAGACCATTGATGAGTTTCAAACTCCTCTTATTGTGAATGGCCACAGATTAAAAGTTTATCATAAGCCACTCTCAAAAGAGGAATTTGTCAAAATGTTTCAAGAAAATTCTGCAATCAGGCTGGTACAGAAGAATTCTTCTTCTCCACCAGCCTAGCTTTTGTTCTTTCAATTAAATAAAAATAAAAAAAAATAATTGTATAAGCCTGAAAAAAAATCACTGATTGGCAGTCTTATACAGAAAATATAGGGTGAAAATCAGGAACACCTGACACTCTATATTTTCCCAAAAAAAAAAAATCTCTCTTTCATTTCACAAGTTTTGTGACCACCCATTCCACTTCATTCCACTTCATTTCACTTCATTTCACTCCATTCCACTTCATTTTATCTATTTCATTCCATTTTCACCAATAAAATTCTTTTTCATGACCATTTCCATCTAGTCATTTGTCATCCGTTCATGTTCATTCACCCAAATAATAGCTATGTCAGTTTCCGTAGATGACATCTGTTTCCGCAGCTGACTCTAGTTTCCACAGCCAGAAGTAGATTCCGCAGCTACTACTCTGTTTTTCAAAAGAATGTACAGCCAGATGTTATTTCCATAATCATGAAATAAAATGCAGGTATGAGGACCAAAAATGAATACATGGAGCATTCAAGATACCAATGAGGAGCAACTAATTGAAGACTAAGGAAAAAGGAAAATATTCCAAGGTATGAGTAAAAATTAATTTCAAATAGCATTGAAAACACATTTTTATATAGTTCTAAACCATAAGCTCCATCCATTATGTGCAATGATTATATTGACAAACTCCGTAACCTTTTCACGATCTCCATATGATCCTCCCGCATTTATTCTCAAACAGTCCCATAATTAAACCTCCGATCTTCACTCATACTCCGATATTCCACCTATGACAATGAGACGTAGTTGATTTGACCACGGCCTCTTTTAGCCGCATAAAATCTATAGCCGTTGTTTAAATGTGCTTACATTTATTTTGCAGCCACCAAATTTCAAAACACTGCCGGATGTGTTATACTCCTCCTATTGTTCTGTTAATCTCACAGCCGTATCTCTGTCATGCTCATGAAACCCCTCTCTGTTCTGCTTCACTCCATTTCATTCTCTGTTATGCTACAGTCTGTATATCCACTCTCTGATATCTACCTATAGCCATTGTGCTCATTTCCGTGCATTCAGCTGTTCTACTTCCATTGAACCCTCACGCAGGAAAGTTTTTGAAGAGCAGAAAGAAGAATGGGTAAATTGCTAAGAGCAGAACCAGAAGGACCTAAATTCATGGAAGGATATCCGCAAGTCAGGAATATATTGAAGAAAGCAAAGTGGTTGCGGTTTATCCAAAAGTTCAGAGGCTACCATAAAGAAGTGACAAAAGCATTTGCAAGGTCGTTCAATGGCCCGGAGGTAGAGATTGGAGACCTTAAGTTCACGGTGAATGAGGCATCTATAGCTACTGCCGCGGAACTTCCTCAAGAGGGTGAACGATGGTTTAAGAATAAAAGCATTAGTGATGAAGCCTGGAGAATAATCTTACGAAACCAAGGTATGGACATAACTATTTTTAAAAGAGGAATTCCTGTTCATGCTTTGAAAGAGGAATGGGCTACTTTGCTGTTAGTTGTTCAAAAATTCATTACCTGTGAAGGCCATTTTGGGTCCATGTATATGTACCATACCAGATTACTGATGAATTTTCTAGATAAACAAACTCTCAATCTCCCATATTTTCTATTAAATAGTTTGAAGAAAATGTCTGTGACTGTTCAGAAGCATTTAGGGGATGTAGAACCACATCTATATCACCACGGTCTTGTAAAAATTTTGATTGAAAAAGAGTTAAAGGAGAATAAAGACACATGGGAACAATTTTTTATTAGAAATTTCTTTGAGGAACCTCAGGAAATTCTTGAAGGTAGCACATCAAGAAGGAGTAGGAGAAAAAGAACAAATGATGAAACTCAAAGTACTCCTACTACTGCAATTGAAAGAACCAGTAGGGAAGAGAGATTGTCAAAAAGGAAGAAGAAAGAAACCAAGGGTAAAAAGCCAATAACACCAAAAGAGAGAAAAAGTATTGAGGTTATACATCAAACCCCTTCTTCCGAAGAATAATATCATCAAGTGTTATCTGAAATATTAGTTTATCTTCAAAAACAGTCATCTATGGCCAAGAAGACAGGGAAAGGAAAACAAAAACAAAAGGACAGTGGTCCACAACATGTGAGAAGAAGTTCCAGATTTAAGGGGAAATTGAGGAAAACGCAAATGAAGGGTCCTCATTTTATTGATTTGGGAGAAGAAACATCTGAACAATCCCCAGCTGACCATAGTCCATCTCACTCTCAGTCAGTTAGTGAACCTGGTTCATTTCATTCTCAGTCAGACATTGAACATAGTCCATCCCATTCTCAACAAGATGTTGATGTGAGCCCTTCTCAGCCAGATTTTGAAGATAACTCTCCTTCACAGCATTTTGGGGACAGCCCAATAAAAATGACACCTGATATAGACCCCAAGCAGTAGGAAGTATATGATTATATAGAATCTTTAGAAAAAGCAGCTACAGGTCCCAGTACTTTGTCCATTCAGCCTCACACAGTACAAGATGATTTAGTCCAATCACTAAAACAGGAAGTCTTTGAGCTAAAGCTTTTAAATAGACACATTAAAAATGAAAATGAGACATTGAAGGAACAAAGAAAATTGGACAAAATCATTCATGATAATACCATGCTACATCTGGGAATATGGCAGAAGAAGAACAAGAAATTGAAAAAGAAATGCCAGAAGTTAAGCAGAGCACTAGTTAATATCAAATTTAGATGCTTAATGAAGAAGCCCATGATGTTGGCAGCACCAAGGAAGAAGAGGAGAGGATTGGATGTAATGGCTGAAGTGTCAAGGCATATCAACTGAAGAAGGATTATCAAAATTTTGGTTGCATGAGGACATGCAACACCTTCACAGTGGGGGTATGTTGAGTCTCAAATCTGCATCTTTTCCATACACCTTTCTATACCTTTTTCATTCACCTGAACCTTCCCAGTTGTCAATATCATTGTATATTAATTGCAAAAGAGCATCTAAAATGGTTTTTAAATATATTTTGTGTCTGCTGTTTGATTTAGATTTTTTCTCATTTAGCTACGGAATCTTTCCACTTTCCGCAGCTGCTGCAACTTTCCGTAACCATTTTGTGAAAGTATATGTTACAGGTGTCCTCAGGAAAAACGAGCCACATGGCCAAGTCAGAAATGATGTGGACATGGATCGTGTCCTATTGGCTCGAGCAAATTCACTTAAGGAAGCTGCGGTCAAAGGTGGCCAAGTGGAAGTCAACCGTAGAGTCCCACGGTGACAGGACTCTGTTTCTCATCACGTGAAGATTCATATGGCCGTTTCTGAGTTGCGGCAGACACATCAACACCTGTACACGTCTCCATAGCCGAATCCAACATCCACTCTGCATAGATTTACTCCTCAACGCGGCCATGATCCTAGATCTCTGGACGTAATGGTTTACGTGTTCTCCAACAACACAAACTTTAGGGAATTAGTTATATTTCCTTGTTATAAATAATGCGTTTGCATACACATATTAGATTAGTCTCCATTAGCTTCCAGATAGCTCTGTAATGTAATTACGTTGCCACTGTGTCATAATATCACCTTTCTATTATGAATGCATTTTAATATATAAGAAGACTCTGTTTCCAAGCGTAATTCGTACTTGAAGTCTGCTGCCAAGGCTGGTGTAGAGGGCCCCTGCGCACGCTGAGGTTTTGTGCATTATTGTATAGTTCTTGTTTTATTTCTTTAAGCTCATTGTGCCATAATTCATTCACATGTTTATACATTTCATCTTTCATGGTATATATGCTTCATTACTGTTTATAATCTTTCATGCTTTACATCTTGCTTCTATCCATAATCTTTCATGTTTTATGTTATTGTTAACTGATCAGTGTTCTTGTTTCAGGTTATAAATAGGCAGCCCGGGCATTTGCATAAATTTTTGACTAATGACATGGAATTAATATTGTTCTGCTGCTAATTTACTTTTCTTAGTTTCTGTTTAATTTCAATACTGCTTTGTTTATTTCAGTCTTGCACATTTGTTTCAGTAGTTAGATTTAGATATATCAAATTGTTCATGTCATTTTCAATTACCTCCGAAAGCCACAGCTGGACTGATGGTGAGGGATTGAAGTATGAATGTATAGTTTGATATTAGTTTACTTTCTGCAAGTTATATATATTAAATTGCTCATGACATCTTCAGTTACCTCCGAAAGCCACAGCTGGACTGATGGTGAGGGATTGAATTATGAATGTGTAGTTTGATATTAGTTTACTTTCTGCAAGTTAGATATATTAAATTGCTCATGACATCTTCAGTTACCTCCGAAAGCCACAGCTAGACTGATGGTGAGGGATTGAATTATGAATGTGTAGCTTGATATTAGTTTACTTTCTGCAAGTTAGATATCAGGTTACTCAAGTTGTTTATGGTTACCTCCGAAAATCATAGCTGGACTAATGATGAGGGATCAAAAGATAAGTTGATGTAATTTGATTTAGATTTACTTTGTTGCAACTTTTGGATTTCTTTAAGCATAGTTTCTTTTGTGTTTGAACAGCAGCAAGAATAATGAGTTTCATGATCGGTAGTTCATTGTTTGTTTGACTAGAGTAGTGATGCAATTTCATTTTCTTTGAAGAATTAATTTTGTCATTGTGTGTTTTTAAAATTCTTTTGAAGTTTGGAAAATCATTAGAAAGACATTGTTGTCTTGAATATTTGTCTGCATACTTGTCTTTTAGAATTTCACAAAAAATCCAAAAACAACAAAAAAGTAAGAGATAGGTTATCTTGCACATATAGTGCGCCACACTTCGTCAGCTTACGAATCTCGGATTGAAAAATTGAATGTAGCAATTTAGGACACACTAAATTTACCAAACAAATGGATTATGAGAGTTTAAATGCAAAACTCAAACCCTATCATCTTGTTGAGAATTTCTCCCTTAGGGTTTCGAAGTTGGTGTTTTAAAAATAATTTTGTGCCAAATACTCCATTCCCCACCTTGTTTTTCCTCCCTCTCACTGTTATCTCATCACTACAATCCATTCCCTTATATCGCTACATCCCTAAAGCCACTCATATCCATCTCATTCCCATTATCCCTATCCCATTTGCAAAATTTCCCTAAATCCTAATTTTATCCCAAAAAATCAAGTGGTTGTCCTCTTGTCCCTAAATTTTTCAAAATCGCAAGTTTTCAAAAGGAAAATTCCACTTGAAAAAACTTCATTGTTCCTACTCCCCTATTTCTCTACAATCCCTTCCATTTGACACATATTTGGCAATTAAATCAAAAACACCCAAATTCTCATTTTCATCTCATACAAGCCAACATACACCTTGCATAGACCTTGGACATCATGGAGAAAGATACTGATACATCATATGACCGAGATAGTGATTCCACCACTGAGTTACATGAACCTAGAAGGCCTTATAAGAGTGGCAGACATGTGAGAGAAGAGCCCACCTCATTGGCTGCATTGTAGGCTTGTCCACTTACCATGGCATGTTTTCAAGAATAGTCTTGTTATCAATTTTGTGAAATGATTTCTAGGATCCATTATCATCATGAGTTGGCTCGTTTTTTTGTATTACATTTACATGATGGTCAAGTAACTCTTGCTGGTGTAAATTTCACTTTGACACCGGAAACTATTTCTCAAGCAACCGTAATACCGAATGTGGGTGAACAGTGGAACAAAAGATAGTAGGTGGAAAGAGTGCATTATGAACCATATATTAGGCCTAGCTTTGTGAGACAACTTAGCAAATTGTTCCCATTCCGATTCCTAAAGGATTCCTATGCGCCTCTGATGAAACTCATTATCAGATATTTCAGTTGTGAGGGCCGGTTTTCACGCCTTTATGCCTATCATATCAAGTTATTAATGCATTTAACCAGGGTGAGGATGATGAACATCCCTTATTTCATGTGCCGTAATATCGAGATAATGACCACTTTTGTGCAGAGGAAAACTCCCGAGAAGCAGTACAACAGTATTTATCACTATGCACTCATTAAGATCGTGGTTGTACATTAGCTTGGATTGCAGGGTATTTCATGGGAGGATTTCATTTCCCATGATTTCTTCACAACTCCTCAGGTTCCTCCAGAGGTTGTCCATGATGCAGGTGAACCTTCACATTAGTATGGAGGTCAGGAGGTAGAGACAACTAGTATGCCGATGTATATCACTTATCAAAGAGGCACTAGAGGATTATTTGCAGCATCCCGGCGAGTAATATCTCCACCTGGGGTGGAAGGGGTCTTGCTGCTGTCATCAGCAGCACAGGTACAGGTACAGGACATAGGTAAGAGGCCTATGTAGGAAGAGGGGCATTCAGGAGGTCAAGACATAGGTTTCATACTGATTGATGAGGCTTTGAGCTCTCCAAACTCAAAGTTGAGAGAGACTATTCAGGAGAAAAAGGCAGAGATAGACACATTGACCGTCAAGTTGCAAAGAGCCCAATGGATCATAAACTACCTGGAGCAGTGAAACAAGCAGTTGGAATATCAGCAAACCATCATGGAGTTTCAAAACATCCGTGAGAACCGGCAAGCTGCCCAAAGAAGCCAAACCGAGATGACATCCATTGAGCGCGAGATTGAGGTTGATAGAGAGACTTGGCTTGAGAGGGTCAATATTAATTTGGAGAAGCTGTTAGAGAAGGAAAATAAGGAAAAGAACATGCTTAGGCACATGAAGAATCATTATTGGGTGAGGAATCATGTTTGCAAGGCGCAAATTAAAATCTTGAAAGCAAAGCTAAAGAGGGCACTAAAGCGTCACAAAAGGCATGATAGACTCCAAATTTTGGCCGAAGATTCTTTGGCTTAGCATAACACTTGATGGTGGACCTTCAGCCCAAATTTCAAGGAATTTGGGAAATATTTTGTCAATTTTGAATTTTTTGGCCTTAAAACAGATTTTCCTGCCCGACACGTCGCGCCACTTGGCGCAAGCTTATAATTGGCAGCTCCTCTGGAAGAAAAATTTGCATTTCTAGATTTTCATAAAAATTTTTGCATTCCTACGCATTACCTAAGGATTTTGACAAGTTTTGGGTTGCTTGAAGGGTCAAAAACACCCTAAAAATGGCCTTTCTGCCACTTTTTGGACACACAGGAAGTAGTGTTGGGATATTTCATTTTTGGAGGGGAAAATGGCAACCAAATTTAGAAATTTGACTTGGCATGGAAAGTAGATAGGCAGAGATTTCCAACGAGCTATTATTCACTCTATTTGGACTCCGGGAAGGCCCTCAAAATCAGCCTCAAAGTGGCGCGACACATAGAGATTTCAGGCACTGCACATTGGGAATTTTTGCCTAATTTTCACTCAGCAGTTCAGATTTTCGCCTAGTTTTGGCCAGTTTGACTTTTTTATCTCCAAATGTGAAACTCCTTATGTAAATTGATGTAATTTCATGACTTTGATGTAATTTTGGCACATTTTTACTCATCCAAGTAGATTCATTCACCAAAAAGTGAAATGTAACTGAATGAATCAGTTTCCTATCTTATAGAGGCAAGTTGTTTCATTGCCTATTTTCCAGTTCTTAGTTTAGATATTGTTGAAACAGCTCCTACAATGGTGAGCTCGACCCCTAGAGCCATGGGGATGAGTTAGACTTGTCTATATCTTTTATTTTCTCAGTAATTTTCAGGGTTGGACACTTGGGATTGCTTTGAGCTCTATTGTACATCTCATCTCTGCATTTTGGCAAAGGAAAGACCAGGGTTTGCAGTACTCTTTGGGATCCATGTGGCTCTATGTTTTGATGGTTTGTTTCTCTCTATGATTTTAAGTTCACTAATGTTTCATGTGTATCATTTCCCTTCTCCTTTCTTCTTTAATTAGAAAAATAAGTGATAAAGGTGGAATTCATTAGATTTTGTGGTGCTCTGCCTTTAGTTTTGTTTAATTTTCTATGTTTTCAACTGTCTGAAGAGGATTTCTAAATTCCTATTTCCCTCTTCAACTCCTCACCGGTCTGATCAATCCATTTCCTTCAATTTGAAAGCATCAAAACAATTTCCTTACTTGCCCCATTCAGCCCTCTGCAAAACTGATCATTTCCCGGACCTAGAATTTTCCTTTCCCTTTGATTCCAAAAAAAATCCCCAAAATAAAATCAAACCCTTTCACCTATATACCTAGCCTAAAATTAGCCTTTATTTCAAGTTATCTCAAGCCTCATTGATTATTATTTCTGAGATTGACCCGGAGAGAGCCCTCTCCCGATCTGGTAGGGCTAGCTACCAGATTAAGCATGGTTTGATGTTACCCTGAACTCTGCCTTCCTTCAGCCTGAGGTATATTTAGGCAATAACAGGTCCTAATCTAGGAAGATGACACTAGAGAATAACATGTTAACTATTATGTCAGTAAGAACCTTGTGGGTCCCCCTGTGTCCTACTCGCATGAAGAGAACTTGGCGATGCCTGTTGTGTTCTCGGTCCAAAAACTTCGTCATTATATCCTTATGCGTTCCACCAAGGTTGTGACCAACTCCAACCCTATGGATTTCCTATTGAGTAGACAGGTCATCAATGGAGATTATGCCCATTGGATCATTATCCTTTAGTAGTTCGATCTCAAATTTTTCATACCCAAGAGTAAGAAAGGTTTAGCCCTTGCTAAACTCATTTCTGAATTTCCTACTGGTACGTAAGATCCATCAGTTAATAATGATTTACCCGATGAGCACTTGTTCACCATTACATAATGAACCTTGGTATGGTGACATCCTTACCTACTCGCAAACCCAAAAATTTTCTTCCCATATCGATCATGATGCTCGACGACATATACGACACCAAGCCCCCTACTACCTTCTCATTGGCGATGATCTCTATCGCCGCGGTGTTGATTTTTCCATTCGTCATTGTCTCACACACGCTAAAGATGAGCAAGACCTTAATGCCTGCCATAGTGGCACTTGTGGTAGCCACCTCTCCTATTTCGCTACTGCCCATAAAGTTATGCGTGTTGGGTATTTTTGGCCTACTCTTTTCGGTGATTTCATTGAAGCAGTCAAACACTATTCCAATTTCCAACTATTCACCCCAAAAGTGAAAGCTCCTCCCACTCCCCTCCATCCTATCATATCAGCCGATCCCTTCTGCAAGTGGGCCATTAACTTTATGGAGTGTCGACCTCCATCTACTGGTAACAACAAGCATATCATTTTGGCGGTTGAATATTTCACCAAATGGGCTGAGGCCATGCCAATGTTCAATAATACGACAACTACCGCAACTCTCTTTTTCTTTAACCTTGTTTTCGCTCGATTCGGGATTCTAAAATAATTGGTCTATGACCATGGCCAAAATTTTGAAGATGAGATATGGCTTGAGCTATCCTCTTTGTTGGGATTTGAGCACCAATATGCATTGTCTTATTACCTCCAAGGTAATGGTCAAGTTGAAGCGGTCAATAAAATCCTTAAAACTATGCTTCAACAAATAGTGAAAAAGAAAAAAACCAACTCATACCTTATGCTCTTACCTACTTTGTTGGCCTATAGAAATTTTGTTAAAACTGCCACTGGGTTTACTCCTTTCCACCTTGTTTTTGGCGAGGAGGCAGTCTTACCGATCCAGTGTGAAATCCCCTCCCTTCACCTAGTCGTCAAACTTCTCCCTGACACCCAACCTTTATAAAAAATACTTGTCAAGCTTGATTGAGCTTCCAAATACTGTTGTGTTGCACTTCAAACCATCGAAGTGGCCAGGAAGCACACCAAGGCTCAATATGACCAAGAAGTCCACCCTCGTACTTTTCACATAGTCAATCTTGTTCTAGTGTATGACCAGGCTCATGATGTCCTTGGTCATGGAAATTTTGACTCATTATGGCTAGGACCTTACATCATTAGTAAGGACTTGGGCAAGGGGGCATACCTTCTAGAGGATTTCGAAGGAAAACTCCTTCCTAATTCTCGCAATGCACTCTACCTTAAGATATTTTACCCATCACATATCCCATTGAGATGTGTGTTTTATTTTTGTCATGCATTTAGGTAGCTTGCATTTTTCATCATCTCATTTTTTTCTTGTGGCGCCTTTCAGATGGATCCATCATCCACACCATATATCGGCTATGTTGACGGTGCAAGTCTCTTCTCATAGAATCTATCCTTGACAGCCTAGGTCATTTTTAACCCCATGCATTCGTTAGTCCTCTCCAATGGCGTATGCATTGGACCTACCACCAATAATCAGGCTGAATATGATGCAGTGATAGGTTTTTTAGTTGATTCCCTTGATCACCGCATCCTTCATCTTAATGTTAGTTTAGACTCGTTGTTGTGTGTCATGCAATTGAATGACGTGTATCATCTGATTAACCATGTCCTTTTTAGATGATATTTACGAGTGAATTTCTGAGTGTGTGAATTTAAAACCACTAGATTTAGTCATGTACCTAGAGCTGATAATGACTATTTAGATAGCATTGCAAACAATATTCTATATTAGCATGTATCACATGCATTTAACAAAAAAAAATAATCATAAACAAATCGTGAACCATATCCTCATCATATATATAAAAATATTAATATCCATAATATGTGTCCACGAAATCATAAATGTTTTGGGATTCCTTTACTCTATTACATCTGACATGCCCATAGCCTGTTACAAAAAGAAAAACTTGGGGAAACATATGCCCCTACATCTAATCACTATCCAGAGGGTCCCGAGCCAACGACTTGGCTCTTGCAGCCCACAGATCCTGCACAGCCTGCCTGGCCTTTTCCATGCGCCGCATGACCCCTCGCCACTAAGAGGGTAGCCCTATACATCCCTCGATGTACTGGTCCTCAATATCATGCCAGCTGCGCTCAGATACTCCAGCTAGCATGAGCTCACATTTGCAGAAAAATTCCTCCAGCAGCGCTTGATCATCAGGTCCCTAGTCTCCTCTCACACTACTAGACTCTGCATCCCATGGCACTGCGGGTCGTCCCATATACCCTATCAGCTTCACCCATGGTATATATGCATACCAAAATTAATGAATCAATAGCACATACATATTCTAAAAAATTTACAATGCATCATAATATATAGCAAATTTCACTTACCATCTGGTCCCCATGCCCGAATAGGCAGAAGTGGCAAGTCAGGGTCCCCCTCATACCACTGTATGGATATTCGTCTATATACAGCACCATCGAATCCCAATGTGTGAATAAATTATGTCAAAACACTCGTTTGACTCCCTTGCCTCCTCCTGTGCACAATAGTTTCTCCCAGCAGTGCATCCTGGGCTCCCATGGGCCCCCATCCTGGATCTGTACATGAGGCCAAAGTGTGGGGATCTTCTTAAAGAAGAATGAGCATAACACTATACTAAAAGCACAGTCGTGGTTCACTTGTCACTTGCATACCGACAATTTTCATTTCACTGATGAAAACATCATCTGGGCCCACCCATATTAGGTCCCACTCAATACAATCTTAACTAACATCATCTGCCCTCCAGTGATGTGGTGGAATGCCTAGTTTCCCAGGATCCGAAGTATTGATGTGATGACAAACCATTTCTCTGGTCTCACTAGATCATGGATTGGTATGGTCATGCCCTTATCATGAGCATCTGGTTTACAGTGGCATTCCACAAACTTTTATATGTTCTACCCTTGCGGTAACACTAGATGTATATCTCCCACCACCCCCAGTGGTGGTAGTCCAGTCAAGAAATAGATTTCCTGTATGGTCAACTCGATCTGGTGTCCCTGCACTACAAAGGCCTCCTAGTCTAGATCCCAGTAGCTGACTATCCAGGACAATAAGGGATCCCCTGCCCTCATTAGTGGGTTCTCAATCAACCTGAGAACCTATACCTCACTAGTGTGTCTCAAACCACCTGATCCCCCCGGATCTTGGAAAAAAGTGCATCCAAATCTCTCTCTCTCTCCAGTTGATATTTAACTCTGCCATAACTACACAAACCAAACATGTTTTTCATCTTAGAGGAAGAAAGACTGTACCAAAATCATTAATTCCTAGTTCCCAGCCAAAAAATAGGACAAAGTCAAAATTTATATCAACTTGTAGTTTTCTAACCTTGTACTTGTGAGCTCGCAATTTTCCTCTCTGAAAACTGCCACCCAACTCATAGCACAGGGCCCAGTAAGTGCGATCCGACCACGAGGATAGGAAAAATGTTGTTCCTGGGCTCTGGGCACCTAATATGAAAATATAATCCACTGAAAAATGAAGAGTAGGGTTAGGCCACCTACCTGCAACTGACGGATCTCAGCTCCAATGGTCGGTTTTTATTCTACGATCGCCGTAAGATCTAGGGCCTTCTCCTCCTCTCCAAGTTCACCACATCTCCACTAGAAAATGAATCAAATTGGAGGGAAATCGCCCTATTAAAAGGAAAACCCTAATTTTTCTTTCTCCAGTTGAGACCAAACCATAGTGGAGTTTTACAAACCGTCACCATACTTGGAAATCTCTCACTGATCTCTAAAATGGGTATCTTCTTTTTTAGTGATTTGATACTTCACTTGGAAGACATTTTTTGAAGAAGGGTCACTTCACCGCCTCTCAAAATGGGATTTCTTCACTCGCACTGCTTGTACTTGGCACACCACTTTTCCTTCATACTTTTCAACGCTTGTGTCGAGTTTCATAATGAGTAACCATATTTTTCTCATGCTTTTATGGTCCCCACCGTGCATATTCTGTGTGGTAGCATCATCGAGTCGCCCTTGATTAGAGTATTCGAGTTGAGTCACCATCGCATCCAAGGAGTTTGTCTTGAGTCCCTTTACCTCATATTATAGTATTCCATCCATTCCTACCTTGTACATCTCTTGTGTCGCCCACTTTGGCCTCCATTCATAATGTCCCCCATCCCCTCTGGAGTCGAGTTAGCCGCTGCCAGGCCATCCATGCTTTTTATGCTCTGACAAGGGAAGTTGTTCGTCCACTACTTAGTATCCCACATTCCATCATCATCCTTTGTGTCAGTCCATCAGTCACTTTACTATGATCCCTCATGTCTTAGCTGAGGATTCCTCATTGCCTCACCTATGGCGGACCTCCTTCTGTCAATGTCAGCAGATTCATTTCAGAAGACACGTCTAGAGGGTGGTGTACCTTGGTTCCAGCTTCCATTATTGTTCAAAGCCTCAGATTATGCAAACAAACTCCTCATTTCCATTTGAATTTATTTTTTTCTCATCCATCACCTTATTTCATGATCGATATTCGTATAATTGATGCTTTGGTGATCCAATAGACTATACTAGTATTTTTTGAGTGTATGTGAGATGTTTCAGACCTCATGAAGCGGTGACCCTTCAGGTAGCCCCGCACATGCCCGGATGACCTCATATTCTGCTACAACCTCAGATGTCTCTCCGCAGATTTGATGGGTTTGGTTCTAGCTGCTTGCAGCACCTATAGCATGCATGTATCACTCAGATGATCCATCTATATTTTTAGAGCCCTTTCCTTTTTATCAGGTTTTATTTCGTTATTATTATGTATCATGTACTCATATATTATTGTATTCAGTCCCAAATGTTGTCCCAGGAACAATATGTATGTTGGATCCATTATATTTTTGTTTGGCCCATTTTATACCAGCATATCATGTACTTTATAGCTCAGTCTCATTTTACTAGGCACACCATTATTCTTTGTACTTTTTTCATCTAGGCGAGCATAGGTATGCCTGCCCCGCCTCACTTAGAACATATACCCACACATTAAAGGAGACTTATATGATTTTTAGCTCTCGCCCCCTCGGTTATTTTCCTCTCTCGTTTCACTCCGTATATGTATATCTATCTCTCAGACTCCCCTTCGGTGTCTAGTGATTGTGTTCTTACAATGTACTTTCGTCATGCAATTAGCTCCTAATGCTCGCATGTTGGGGGGGAATCTGTTACACCAATTTTTGGTCATCTAACCATTTATAGTTAGATGGATCAATGTACACCATGTAAGACCAATTTTAACATAGTAAAATTTCTTTCACTATAATAAATAATTTAATAAACCATATTTTATTAAGTTATTTATGGTTCAAACAGGAAACCCCATGAGGAATAATTAAATAAATCCTTATTTATTTGATTTTTCTCTAGGAATAATTAATTAAACCATTGTTTTAAGTAATATTCCTGGTCATATTTAACCCAATTATGATAAATAATTATTTATATTATTTTTCTCTAGGAATAATTAATTAAATCATTATTTAGTTATTATTCCTTGTTAAATTTGACTAAATCACCTAGAAATAATTAAACAAATAATTATTTGTTAAATTATTCCTTAACCTCATTCCTGAAATGAAAAATAAATCATTTATTTTTATTATTATTTATAAATAAAGGTATTTAACCAATCTATATACCCTTTCCCTCCAAAAAAATATAATAGAATATTCCAAGCAGTTAGATCTAGATCTTGGTTAATAATATTTTATTACTCTCCATTATCAAGGATAACTCAATATTTTGTTATAAACAGGAGTTTTTTCCATTCATTATTCACTGTTATCACTTTCATTGTCACGCTTTGATCATTCCCATTGCTGCTACAATTTTCTTGCTTCTTGAGCTCCCACAAAGTTCAACATGTCTTGGGTTTTCTCCACCATTGAGAAAGATAAACTTTTGGATCTGAATCATTGAGGAGAGCCAAGAACCCATTCCATTGAGGGGGACTCTTAAGATCATTGTTTTTTCCCTTCTCAGGTGTTAATACATATGAAATTTTCTATATATATTATCTCGTCTATTGGATATTTGGAGCAACTCTTATTTCTTTTTACTATTTAACTACTTTTACTGCATAGATATGGGTTTTTTCCACATTTGTTTTGACTATCTATTGCAGATATAAGGAAGTTAAGAAACCATCTTTGTTGTTAGGGTTGTTTTTCGCACACAACTAAAGTGATCTCTTTTCGTACACTTGCGTTAAGAATTTATGCTAACAACTACTAGAAGAAGATGTCATTTAACCGCGTACATCACCGTATGGGTTTTCATCATGCATAAGAGGGATGAGACTTGTTAGATGAGTATAAATTATTGAGCATTGAAAAAAATCGTGCTCAAGAACAGGTACCCTTGCCTAGGATAGATGATATGTTAGATAAGTTGCAGGAAGCAAAAAACTTCACCAAGTTGGACTAAAAGTATCGATATCACCAGGTTCGAGTCAGAGAAGAATATACTTAGAAGGTTTCCTTCAAGGCCAGGAAAGGTTTGTATGAGTGGTTAGTCATGCCTTTTTTCCTATGCAATGCACTAGTTATGTTTATGAGATTAATGAATGATGTATTGTGCCCTTTCGTAAATTCATTTGTTATTGTCTATTCGAATGATATATTGGTATATAGTTCTACCTATGAGGAGAACATCACACATTTAATGTAGTTTTTGCAGACATTAGAGAAGCACGAGCTACTATAAAATCTCAAGGAGTGTGAGTCTACACAAAAAAAATTCGTTTATATGAGGTATGTGATAGGTGGAGGAGAGATCAAGATAGACCCTACCAAGATGGAGGCCTTCATGAAATAGCTTGTTCCTACTACTATTTCTAAGGTCAATATTTTCATTAGGGAATTAGAGTACCTAAGGAGATTTACATCCTCATTTTCAGTGGTAGAAACACCACTCCATGTTATAACAACAAGTGGAAAGAGTTTCAAGTGGGAAAAGGATTAACAGAGAGCCTTCCAAGAGCTAAAGAATAATATCATTCAAACACCAGTTCTAGAATACTGAATTTGCAACAACCCTTTGAAGTTAAGATATATGTGAGCGGGTATGTTGTGGGAGTGGTCTTGATCCAGGGATGAAGGCCTATTTTCTACCATTCAGCGGTATTTCATGGGGTATTTATTAACTACCCTACCTATTACAAGGAGCCCTATGCCCTGGTGCAAGTTCTGCATAAGTGGAAACATTTTCTAGTGGGAAATGATAAAGTAATCCACACAAATCATTAATCGCTACAGTACTTTCAATCCCTGATTAAGATACAAAATATTAGGAATTACAACTCGATGGGATTTCTACAACATTTTCATTTAGTAATTAAATACAAGAAGGGAAACAAAAATAATTTTGCTGACATGCTTTCAAGGCCACCCACATAAAATATCACAAATTTGGTAAATCTTATGCACATGGAGCCATTCACCCATGATACATATAGAGAGACATATTCAAAGGATGAAGACTTCAAGGAGGTGTTTCAACAATTACAAATTCAAATTCAGGTCCACAATGGAAACATCATTATTGAACACCATATCTAGGATGGGTTACTCTATAGGATGGATAAGATACGTTTCCCTAAAGGTGAGAAATTGTAGCTGATTAGAGAGGTTCACACCTCCAAGGTTGCATGGCACTTGGGTGTAGGGAATACCCCAGCTAACTTGCAGAGGTATGTTTATTGGAACAAGATGCAAGATCATGTATCTAGGTTCATAAGAGGATGCATGATTTGTTGTACCAGAAAGCCTAGAAATAATAAATAATATTGATATCATACCTTACGAGTATGCACTCGTCCTTGTGAGAGAATTTCCATTGACTTTATGGGAGGTTTGCCAACAAATAGGAATGGACATGACTACTTTTTAATGGTAGTTGACAGGTTCAACAAGATCAATTTTTTGATGCCCTGTAAAAAGACCATCACTAGGAAGGAAGTCAAAAAAATATTATTTTGACAGGTCTGGGTGAATTTTAGGATAACAAGGGGCATCATTTTAGACAGGGACACCATATTTCTCAATGCATTTGCAACTATAATGTGGTAAAACATGGACTCAAAGCTGAAGAGATATACCTCATTCCACTCATAGATATATGGGTAGACAAAAGTAGTCAACAAAAAATTGGTATAGATTTTGATGGAATACAGTCAGAAGCATCCAAAGACCCGGGATGAAAATATAGTATATATACAACATTATTACAACAAATAAGTCCACAAATATATAGAAAAGTCCCCATTAGAATTTTTTTTTGGATATTTTCTACCTACACATTTGGACATTACATATGGGAAACAAGGAGGATTGAGGGAAGATCTTACAAGAGATGCCTTGAGGATTGAAAAAGTATAAAGAATATCAAGAAAATCCATATACAGGTACAAGAGACACTACAAAAGTCATAGGATAAATATAAGGCTAGGCATGATCAACATAGAATAATGAAATAGTTCAAGGTGCAAGACAAAGTATGGCTATAGTTGAACGAGGAGAGGCTAGAAGGGCCTCGTAAGAAAATCAATTCTTTGCAATATGATCCCTTCAAGATACTAGAAAATCTGGCTGATAATTCCTATCAGCTGAATTTACCACCATATATGCACACTTACTCAATTGTGAATGTAGAGAATCAAAATCTCTACGAGCCTTCCATGTTAGATGAGGAACAGGAACATGTCCTATCTTCTATGGAGGATTTGGAACCAGATTTTAAGGTAGAGTGGATAGAAGATGCAATTTTTTAGAATAGGTCCATAACTGCAAGATAAGGGAATCATGACCTTTGATAGATTTGGTTAAAAGGACAACTTCTAGTCAAAGCTAAATGTTGCATCCTAGAGAAGGTGGAGGGAAAATATCCTCACCTCATTCAATAGAAGCTTTTGGGGACCAAAATCCTTCCAAAATGGGGAGGCATGATCCTAATTTGATTTTTATATTGTTTTTAATCCATATCGATGCTTTCGGAGTGGAAAAAGTGGAGGAATAATCTCAAAGGACAATTTTTACCACTGGGATCCATTATGGAAAATTGTTGTCTAAAACCTTCTCAGATCGTTTTGAGGCATCAAACGACATTTTTTGGGGATTTTTTTTTTTTTTTTTTCTGTAGTACCACAACTTTTCTTCCATATTATACACACAAATACCTTTCTAGTGGCATAAGAATCACATCAATCAAAGTTTTTATGCAAAGGTTATGCCACTCAAAAGTTGACCTCCCCTTTTATACAACCATAATTTGGGAGGATGATATGTTAGCCCCCATTATTCGTATAAAAGGGACTATCGATGTGGTTATGATGAAACATACTCTAGAAGATTTTATATTGTAACTCCAGTTAATACTTTAGGTAGTCAAACCTAACCAATAATAGGCTATTGGGTTGTATTATAACCGAGCCACTAGGAGGAAAATGGGTTTTAGGATTTCTAGTGCATTTGTTCCATCGATAAGAAAAAAATAACGAGGGATAGGATCTAAAGAAAATAGGATATATTTGTGCATTGTAGTATCCAATAGACCACGTGCCGTATTTCTTTATACTCCAAAACATTTTCTATAGAGAGAAAGTGACTAGAGCAACATCACCTTCTAGCTAGGTTTTTCTCCCAAATTTCCCTGATGATATCTTGTGTCAAATGTGTGTGTGAGATTTTATTTCATTATTCACTATTTTTTGCATAATTTTAAATCACACATTCATGATATTAATTGTAATCTATAGATATATAAATCTAAATAGATAAAATTGCAATAGTGTATAATTTCATATTTTAAATATAATTTATCAAATGTGTTGTCAACAATTGTCCAATGGAATATCCACGGTATTTTACATATAACGAATAGTATAAATTATCTATAGGTAGGATGATGTATACGTGGCATTTATCTCTCAAGAAAACCTAAAAAAGGGCATATCCAAAATGATTCATGCATGGGATGATTTGTTCATGACCTAGAGCTCCCAAAGTTAAGTTTGAAAGGGGTGCAGTCAGAATTATTCTAGGATGGGATGACAGGTGCATGGGATTATAACCCTTGGATATCCAAATAGAATAAAATGGGATAAAGTTAGAATATATCCGTGACCATGATGACATGGGAAAAATAGCATCCATTAAAAATAGTAGTCATGAAATGCGAAGGGTCTGGCTGGTGGAGCCCATAATTCTAGGTCCATGTGGGGAGCTCTATTAGGATTAGAGGATTCATGTACGGGTTTCACGTAGGAACCATGAGAGGTGCAAGAATTCTAGGGATGACACGGAAAGTCCACATGGGTAGTACATGGTAGTAACTTTCCAACACGAAAAAATCTAGTTGGTCAAATTAAAATGGGAATAACTATTGATCTGAGGATTGATCTTTAGATGAAATTTCTATCATTGGAGAGATCTTAACAAGCTAAACATGATGGTAATATCAAAATATAATTGCACAAACATTGAATAAAGTTTATTTTTTTGTAACCCCATTTCCATAATGGACCATGGAGGTTAGGTTAATTATGAAGTAACACCTCCTATAACCCAAGAATATTTAAGGGGGTGGGAGGGAGAATTATAGAGTTGTATTAGAGTGAAGGTTTTGCATTGTACATTTGGAGATAATATTTGGAGATATAATACAAGGTAGAATAAAAGCCCCTAATTCAATAGTATGATTGAATAGGACTAGAGATATGGCATTAGATGCTCTATTAGGAATTCCAAAGAATATCATTTAGACTGATAAAAAATTATGTAAGATTATGTGTTATGATTTCAAAAGGTTAATTGTTGTGAAAATTGTGACTGAGTTCTTATATTTTATTTAGTATTCTAACTGGAATACTAACCTGATATTGGATGTCTCAACTAGTTCCACATCAACCTGCTTAGCTCAGACATTCCAAGGTGATGGATACATATGTCTACTTATATTGGATTTAACAAAAAAACATGTGTATATGACAACACATATGAACACATCAAGGAATAGTAAGGAAATAAATCTATGAGAAACATAATGGTGCAGTATAAATAATGACACTAATATTTCCAAAATGGTTAGGAATAATATTTGGCTAGGAAACGAAGCAAGTAATACTCCCCTAAATGGTTATATACCCTAAGAAGTTTAAGGGTTAAGATGAGATGTTGTAAAGTGAAAATGAAAATATTGTTAGAGCTATAGAGAACCAAGTAGAAGTAAATGCAATAATTTTGCAAAGTATATTATATCTACAGAAACAACATCTGTGAGGTGCCATCTACCTAGGGAAACATAAACCCAAGAATATTCCATCTGGACCTTAGAGGCATGAGTTAGAGGCTAATAGAGAAAAAGATATAAAATCTAAGAAGAGGCAGAGATAAGCAAGTGAATATATGGTGAGAGGAGGAACTCCATCCAATACTCTAGGATAATAATAGGAAGTCATGAGACTATTTCTAGTGTTGCCACTAAGATATATCATTAACATAGTAGGAATAATAATAACCTAATTCTAAAGGAACATAAGAAGGAAAAACTTCCTACCTTTGATGGAGTGTTCAAGAAGGCTGAAGAGGAAGAAGCATGGTTATTGGGGATGAAGAAGTATTTAAGAGTGCATGACTACTATGAGAACATGAAGGAAAGAGTATTCATCTTTAGCTTGAAGGGAAAGGATGATATCTAGTGGAAAAACTTGAGGAATCTAAAGGAGATTAGAGATAATGAAATTTCCTAGAGAAGGTTTAATATATACTTCCAAGAGAAGTACGTATTTTAAGGGTATTGTGACATCAAGATTAAAGAGTTTCAATAGCACAAGTTAGTGTAAATTAGAACTCATTAGTAAAAAATTCGATTCTTACACCCTCTAAAGTATGTACCTTACATCACATATGAGAAAGTGAGGATTCAGTGGTACCTCAATGGGATACAAGAATCTCACAAAGATAAAATTGAGTTCAATGAGCCAACAACCTTGGAGGACAGCATCTAAAGGAAAAATATCGCTATGAACTATCTAAGCACAAAATTGAATTCCGATCATATTAGAAAGCGAGAGGTAGGACAAAATTTAAGGGAGAAGGATAAAAATATTCAATAAATCCACTAGGGGGGACTGTGCAGTTCACCACTACTACCAAGGGTGATATTTAGTATAAATATACTATTACTTGTATGGATTGGCTCTCTAAGTCACCAAGAGAGGAAAATGAGGGGTTAATAAGGGGACCCATACAGTGTTGGGAATGTAGAGAAAAACACATGAAAAAGCAATATCCCTAGAGGCAAAATAATGGTGAAAGGTTGTGAAATTTGCAAGAAGTAGAGACAGTTAATGATGTGGCATAGAATGTGCCACGAAGCTAGGTTATGTTGGACAACAGGTAGGTGTATCATCAAGATTCAATGATCAAGATGGAAGGTATGGTTTTTAGACAAACCATTTGAATTTTGGTCGACCCAGACTCTAATTTTAGTTATGTATGTTTGGAATTTGGAAAGAAATGTGCAATGTAGAGGAAATCCCATGAAAAACCATGGTTTTTTTAGGTGGGAAAAAGAAGCAAAATGCGAGTGCTAGACATGGTTGAATCATAGAGTAGTGATGAATGACATGCCCATGTGGGTTCATTATAATCTAATGTTGTTCGGATCATATGGTGTTCTACTTGGCGTGGATAGACTAGCATCCCATAAGGCAAAGATAAACTCCTACAAAAATTCATTAGATTGTCTGAACGACAAAGGAGAAAGAGTGACATTGTAGGGGATATCAAAGTTAGTGAATATCACGTATATATTAGTGTTCCAAATGGAAAGATGTAGCTGAAAGGGTTATGCATTATATGTGGTCCAGGTGACTATCAAATTGAAAGATAACAAGAACAGAATGGAATACAATCCAGTACTAAGGTAGTTCAATGATTTATTTCCTCTCCAAGATTGCTTCCAATAACAGAAATTGATTTCTCAATTGAATTATTTATAGGATTAGTGCCAACGTCATAAGATACATATCGCACAAGCATGTGAAATTTGGTGGAGTTGAAATTAAAATTGAAGGAACTATTGGAAAAAGGGTGTATCAGACCCAATATCTCACCTTAGGGAGCCCCAATGCTATTTGTGAAGAAAAGGGATGACACATTTTTATTTTGCATTGAATACAAGACGTTAAATAAATGTACAATAAAGAACACATAACCTCTGCTTAGGATTGATGGCTCATTTGATCAACTGAGAGAAGCCTCAATATTCTCAAAAACTAATATGAGGTATGGGTACCATCAAGTTTTAATTAAAGATGAGGATATCCAAAAGATAACTTTCAGAACCAGATATGGACATTATGTATTTTTGGTAGTGCTATTTGGGCTAAAAAATGCTCTAGGGACCTTTATGTATTTGATGAAAAATGTTCTTAGCCCATACCTAGACAAGCTTTTGTTTGTCTTCATTAATAACATCTTGGTTTACTCAAAAACCAAGAAAGAGCATGAAGAGAATTTGACAGTAGTGTTGTGATTATTGATAGATCATAATCTCTACGACAAGCTCAACAAATGTGATTTCTTTAAATTACAAATTTAGTACTTCAGACGTATTATCTAAATAAAATGAGTGGCAGTAGTTCTAGAAAATATCAAGGCCATCACGTGGTGTCATACATCTTGGAATAATATATAATTTATATTGTTCATGGGGTTGGATAGATATAACAAGAGGAAAATTCCAAAAGATTGGGCATACAATATTTTCAAAATTTTCCAAATATTGGGCATACAATCATAACTTTCCAAAGGAAAGGGGCTAAATTCCAATGGACATCAATGTAGTATCCCAAAATGGGACTATCAGCAATCCATATCTGAAAAACACATTTTTCAGAAATGGATGCTACAGGAATTCAAATCAGCCCTTGGATCCCTTAGATATGACCATATAAGTCCTAAATCCAAGAGGAGAACAGAAACAAATAAAACTAGGTGAGGTAAACAAACCTCCCACACCTAGTATGGCTTGAAAAATGCCCAAAGAAGGGACTACAGCAACACAGGATAATACTGCATCAGAAAATAATGAAATTTAGCTTATCAGCAGTAGGAGGCCAATATGGAGGCTCAAAATTCACCTATACAATAGTAAATTATATTTATAATGTGGCCCATACAGTGTACAAGATAAAATAGAAGAGTTATACAGAAAGAAATCCTCAAAAAGAGGTGCTACAACACATATATTGACTAAAAATGCTTGAAAAAATTATTTTATAGAGTGTACTGCAATAGTAGATTAAAAATTAGATCTAGAACAAAATAATGCATGAAAAAATAGATCTATGACAGATCCATACACTATAACTTCTCTACTTTACATTCCCCTTGGGGATTTCAGCAAATCATGAAGCACATGGTGTAGATATGAGATTCTATGCAGCAGATCTATAGATCTATTTAAAATTTCTGAAGAATATACAGGAGTATTCCGATTAGATATGAATATGACATGGAATATAACAGAAATCCATGGATAACAATAGTGAAGGGTAGATCCCCAACACTAGAGATCACTCCTCAAACTTTGCCAAAACACCCTGAAACTTTCCTCTTTGCAAATAACATAGTATTGGAAGAGGGAATACACTGTAGGCTTGAAGAACTATTTGGACTGATGCCAATATGTATATCTGAAGCTCCAATGATCCAAAACACTCTTGCCAATGGGATAGAATCCTTTCCCACTAAAAAGGGGCACTAGAATGCCCTAGATCTGCGTAGATCTAGCCTCCACTTGCTGCAACTTAAAAAGACAACCAAACCCTCAATAGGATCTGAGTTGTAGTTGAAAGGAGAATATTTGCCTTAAGCCTGATAGTGGACAATAATTACAAGTCTCTTCCAAGGGCTCCTAAAGGAAAGAGAAGGATTCCTAAACAGGAGATCCTTGTGCTAAACAACACTATTCTCTGCTAAATGGCTAAGAGAATGAGAAATTTCTAAATAGAAAAATTATTCTGAAATAATATGGTCATCAACCCCCTTCTCATGCTGCCCTCCTTCTCCTTTTATAAGATAGAGATCTTGCCAAACCCTAAACCATCTCAATTATTTAGCTACTTTCACATGTGCCACCTCCAACTAAGGCTGTGTTGTGCATGCATGAGGTTCATCCCCTCTAGACAGTGTTGTTGATTTGGTCCTGTTGACCCAGTCAAATGACTCAATCCCTTTCACACATAAGGGTGTTTTATTAAGGTAGCCCAGGTTTAGCCTTGTTCACATGGGGCATGGATTTATTCACTGATTTTAGGATTTTTTATGTTCCTCCTTTATACATTTATTCATGAACAGAAAAGTAAAGAAAAATTGGATATTCAAATTAGCTTAGGACTAATTAGGAGTATCACATTCCTCCCCTCAAAAATGTTTCTTGTCCTCAAGCAACTTACAAGGACATTGCAAAATATACAATGGATTTGTCTCGTCCCAAGAATACAAGTTTGTTTTTGGTGAATAACCCAAATAACTGTCATCATGAAGAAATGGGAGATACATGGAAAGAATCATATGTTATCCATTGGTCTTCTCAAGGCATGAAAGATGATAAATAATGGGTGATTAAACCCTCATGAGACAATCCAATCTCCATGCTATCATCAAAACAAAGTGAGCCATCCTTGGTAGCTCATAGAAATAATCACCAATCCCCTCCTTATGCAATTTATAGGGGCTGCATGGCTGGAAATGAAAGGTAAGAATGTTCAACTTACGTTGTCTCTCCCTCCATTTATGATAAATGTGGAGTTGCTGATCCTGGGCTGCAATAAAATAGTACCCATGAAGCCAAAAGATACTTGGAACCTCATGATTCCCTTCATTGATTCTAGGGACCCTTCTTGCCCAATCTTCCATGCATATAGTGAATAAATTATCATCACCATATGTGCTCCAAAAGAAACTTGGACTAAGTGTCATATGATATATTGGATGCTGACAATAGTCCCTCCATTGAGACAAGTGTTGCTCTTCTTCTTGCTGCCTCAAAACATAGTACAATAAGTGGCCACCCAACCACTTTCATGCTCTCATAAGATTCTCCAAAGCTTGAAAATAGTATAGGATAAGAGGTGTTAGCTGAATATGAGTCAGGTAACACATGTCTTGCCAAAAAATCCTCCCATGTGAGAGACCTTTCCCAAAAACATAAGTCAATCATATGGCTCATTACATAAGGAAACAAAAGACATAGTGTAGCAGCCATACAATGTTCCCTCCTCTTCTTGAAGTATGCATAAATATGGTAAGTTTCATTTTCCATGGATGCACCCAACCAATGTGTCATCCCTCCTATCATGTTCCCAACAAATATCAGAGCATCATCATCATGTGGGATCAAAATCAGCAATTCAAAATTAATCAAATGCAATGATAGAAGTGGATCATAGTCCCATAAGTGTAACCAGTGCAGTGCATCTCCTACCTGCATCAGATCCAAATGTGGTAAGTGGTTTTCCCACCACTTACTTGCTGCCCATAACATCTCACCATGGCTGGAAGTGGGAGATATATTTGGTGCCTTAGGAAAGCACCCATAATGCTGCAAAATCTCCCTTTGTTCACCAAGGGAGTGGCCATGATCAGAAATAGTTTTGGCCCAAAGTTGGCCATGAAGTTTATAAGGTATAACACTACTGTTAGGAGTCATGGCATACATATACATAGTAAAATAAGGCATATGATCAGAAAATAAAATATCATTTACATAAGTATGTTCTTCACCAATCGTCCTCCTCAAACAAATGGAGTGGTCTATAGTTCTATTTCCTTCCTCAAAAAGAGAAAGAGAGGGATGAATTAACTCTTTTATAGAGTTATGTTGCTGCTCCATCTCCATATGGTACATACATATTTGATAATGCTGATATAAATCTTCTTCAAAACCTTCCCACATGAATCCATTCAAGATAATATGGTGTCTTCTAATGAAATCAGTGGGAGTAAAAATCAAGAATTCATAGGCTGCACATAATAGTTTATCTTCGAGTCTTGATTCTTCATTCAAATAGATATGATAATGAAATTAAATGACTCCATAAACCACTGTATACCTTCTATCTTCCATTTTCCCCTAAAGAACCTTATATGTGAAGAGGTTCTTGGAATATTCCACCAAGAGTTGGGACTCCCAATATGGATCTAGGCTTCCCAACAATGACAGTGTTGTAGAATTATGAAATGAAGTAGTTGTCACATCATCATTCTCCTCTTTGACATGCTCAATGCCAAAGTCACATGTTGGAGTATTGTAGCTCCATTTTGCTGCCTCTCTTGTAGTTGATCTTGCTCAAGACAAGATTGAAGTTTAGGGAAGTCAACCTCCTTTTGAAAGGTCCCTTTCTTCCAAAGCTTCCATTGTTTGGCCCATGCATACAAGAGTGTTGGTATCCTCCTGCCATCTTCAGAAATATTCTTTGTATAAAGAGAGATCATTTTCTGCCCCAAGTCTATGGAGTAGCCATTTGACATCATGCTAATGTCATCATATATTTCTGAATTCTTCTTTTCCAGTGCAAATAGATGAGTGGAAGATAGGAAAGCCAATTTCAGAAAATTTCTTAGCTCTCCTTGGAATCCATCAATAGATCTTAGCGCTGTGGTAGCTCCCCTCAAGGCCCAAATATGTCACTACCGCACAAGGTTGAGAGAACACTTTATTCTTCTTCCAATCAGGGGGTCTCCTTGGTGGAATGCCTCCATGTAAGGAGACATCAAGATCTGAAGTATCTTGTAGGAATGAGTGGATGGATTTGTCCCTCTCCTTACTGCATATATCAGTCTCCTTCTCAAGAATAGAAACCCCTTGAAATAAACAAGGGTGCATGCCCCTCATCATTGGATGTTGATCCATCCTTCCCCCTCTTGCTTGGAGCAAGGTGTCATTGCCCAATAATGTTGTCACGTAATGCTCCTTCGGAATCATTTGCAGAGATGCAAAAGCTCTTTCCCTTGAAAAAATAACTTCATGTCCAACCCCATGTGGTGATGGGTCTTCTTCTAAAGTGACAGCGTTGTTACTGCCCTCTTGTTCTTTCTCCTTATCAATATTTGAAAACACCTCATTATCCATGAGAGACCTTAGATCTTGGTCTTCCCTTGAAAGAGGAATCTTCATGACTTCCCTTTAAGAAGAAATATCTTCATGCAATAGGGATATTGCCATTGGCAAAGTATTACACAATTTTTTACCCCCCTCAACAAAAATCTGAAGTGGAGTTGGCATAACAGATATTTCCAAATCATGCAAAGGTTTTTCATACTCATTATTTGGTAGCTCAATCAAAGATGCTTCACTTTGTTTGTCATCAAATCTCTTCACTAACCTCCTACTGAATCTTGCATAAGTAGATATATTTGCATTATTCAATGGAAAGGATTCAAATAACCACCAAGAATAAGCTTTACCTTTAAGATTTAGCGGTGCTACTTTAAGGGCTTCCTTTTCTGAAACTTGATGTATATCCAAATATGATTCTATTTGATCTATCCAATCCTTGGTTGTGCATGTGGAGGATCCATCAAAATTTGGTAGAAAAAATCTACCTCTTCTTCTTCTGCTATACTTCCTAGATATTATTTCCTCCTTGAGCTAGCAGAACTCTTGGAAGCTCAAGTGCTCCTTGATTTTCCAAGATTTATACTCATACTCCTGAAGATAATCACTCAAAGTCTCCTCCTTTGGTGCATCTTCTTCCTTCATCTCTCGTGCAGTAAATCTGGGAGTAGAAAAATCTTGTAGATCTGATTGTGTAGCTGAGTGCTTGCAAACATAAGATGAAGAACTTATGATTTCTTCATGTAAAGATCTTCTTGAGGGACCTTCATATCTTTCCCTCTTCATTCCTTTGATTTCATCTTTAAGCTCATGCAGAGTTTGAAATATATATTTTTGAGAACTCTTTCCCTTTAATTCTTTCAAATAAAGGGGTCTTACCCCTTTCTTCTGTGTCTTTAGTGTAATCACACTTCTTATTCAGTTTTTTCCTTTCATGAAAAAACATATTCGCTTCTCAATAAGCACAGGCTGTGCCAAGATGATGCTATGATACCACTGTAGTATCCCAAAATGGGACAGTCAACAATGCATGTCTGAAAAGCACATTTTTCAGAAATGGATGCTACAGGAATTCAAATCAGCACTTGGATCCCTTATATCTGACCATCTAAGTCCTAAATCCAAGAGGATATCAGAAAAAAAGCAAACTAGGTGAGGTAAACAGACCTCCCACACCTAGTATGGCTTGAAAAATGGCCAAAGAAGGGACTACAACAACACAAAATAATGTTGCATCAGAAAATAACGCAGTTTAGCTTATCAATAGTAGGAGGCCAATATGGAGGCTCACAATTCACTTATACAACAGTAAATCAGATTTATAATGTGGACCATATAGTGTACAAGAGAAAATAGAAGACTTATACAGAAATAAATCCTCAAAAAGAGGTGCTACAACACATATATTGACTGCAAAGGCTTGACAACGTTATTTTATAGAGTGTACTGCAGCAGTAGATTACAACTTATATATAGAAAAAAATAATGCATGAACAGTTAGATCTATGACAAATCCATACACTATAGTATCTCTACTTTACATCCCCTTGGGGATTTCAACAAATCATGAAGCACATGGAGTAGATCTGAGATTCTATGCAGCATATCTAAAAATCTATTCATAATTTCTAAAGCATATACAAGATTATTCCGATAAGATCTGAATTTGACATGGAATAGAACAGAAATCCATGGATCACCACAATGAAGGGCAGATCCCCAACACCAGAGATCACTCCTCAAACTTTTCCAAACACCCTGAAACTTTCCTCTTTGCAGATAACGCAGTACTAGAAGAGGGACTACACTGTAGGCTTGAAGAACATTTTAGCCTGATGCCAAGTTGTAGATCTGAAGCTCCAATGATCCAGAACACTCTTGCCAATGGGATAGAAGCCTTTCCCACTGAAAAGGGGTACTAGATTGGCCTAGATTTGAGTAGATCTAGCCTCCACTTGCTGCAGCTTACAAATACAACCAAACCATGAACAAGATGTGAGTTGTAGTTGAAAGGAGAAGCTTGGCCTGAAGCCTTATAGTGGACAAGAATTAGAAGTCTCTTCCAAGAGATCCTCAAGGAAATAGAAGGATTCCTAAACAGGAGATCCTTGTGCTAAACATCACTATTCTATGCTAAACATCCAAGAGAATGAGAAATTTCTAAGCAAAAAAATTCTTCTGAAATAATATGGTCATCGCCCCCCTTCTCATGCTGCCCTCCTCTTCCTTTTATAAGATATAGATCTTGCCAAACCCTAAACCATCTCAATGATTTAACTCCTTTCACATGTTCCACCTAAAACTAAGGTTGCGCTGTGTATGCATGAGGTTCATCCCCTCTAGATAGCACTGTTGATTTGGTCCTATTGACCCAGTCAAATGACTCAATCCCTTTCACACATAAGGGTGTTCTATTAAGGTAGCCCAGATTTAGCCTTGTTCACATGGGGCATTTATTTATTCATTGATTTTAGGATTTTTTATGTTCCTCCTTTATACATTTATTCATGAACAGAAAAGTAAAGAAAAATTGGATATTCAAATTAGCTTAGGAATAATTAGGAATATTACAATCAAAGTGGGAAACTAGTTTTGAGCAATTAAAATACCTTCTCACACATGCACCAATATTGAAAATAATTGATCCAGAAAAAATTTGTGGTTTGCATAGATTCTTACAAGGAAGGGAATGGTGGGGTCCTGATGCAATAAGGACACATGATTCATTATGAACCAAGAAAATTAAATGAGCATGAGAGGAATTATGTCAGTCATGACTTGGAGCTAGCAACAATAGTGCATCCTTTGGAAATTTGGAGGCACTACCTACTTGGAAGAAAGTTTATTTTAATTTCATATCATGGAGGGATGAGATATGTATTTTACTAGCCTAGGTTGAATGAGATAGAAGCTATTTGGATAGACTTTATTAGTGGGTTTGGTTTTGAAATAAAGTATATTAAAGGAAAATAAAACAAAGTAGAACATGCACTTAGTAGAAGTTTGCAAGTGGCTCATGTGGCAGTCATAAGCACTTGTGATGTTGACATTAGAGATAAGATCATAGGGGCATTAATTCAAGATGAGCATCGTTAGCAAGTAAGGAATACTTGCAATAGGAAACATAAGGACCATTGAATAAAAATTATTCACTCACTAATGATGGTATGTTGAAATTCAAGGATGGGTGGTATGTCGCTTTTACAAGAAACTTGAAGAAGCTCGTCATCAATGAACTTAAAAAGGGAATCTATTAAGGTAATATTGGTTATCAAAAAATGATAACAACTATGAATAAAATGTATTATTGGTAAGGGATGAAATGCGAAGTTATTGATTACATCATTATGTGCCTATAATGATAGCAAGTTAAAGTGGAGTGTAGCCATATAATAGGATTATTACATCCAATTGTATTTCTTGAGTGGAAATGGGAGGTCATCCTTCAAGGGACTTCAAAATACATCTAGGCAACATGATGTTATAATGTTGGTAGTGGAAAATTTGAGAAAGGTAGCTCATTTTTTAGCTTTTAAGTCCACCCATAAGGCAACTGACATTGCTTATATTTTCATGAAATAAATATTTAGGTTGCATGCCATACCCAAGAGTATAATTTCATATCAGGATGCCAATTTTACATCAAATTTTTTAAAAGCACTATTTTTTTTTATTTGGAACAAACCTAGAATTTAACATGGCATATCACCTGTAACAACCTTCGGTTAAAAACTTCATGTACTAATGTTAATAAAGGAAAAATAAGACCATGGTAATAGGATACGTTTTCCAAGATGAATGTTAGGAAAACATCCTAGTTTGGGTGTTCATCTCATTTATAATGGCTAAAGTAAATTGGCAAAGCCAATGGCAAAGGCTTTAGAAGGGAAAGGGGAATTAATTGACATTTTATTTATGAAAGTAATGGAAAATAGGAGAAAAGGAAGGTTAGAGGTAACAGGTTGCATATGTGGAGGAAATTGAAAGAAAATAGTGGGAAAATGAAGAAATTATAGGTCTCAATGATAAAATTCTTCCGAGGATCAGGTCAGAGATTTTTCACTTAAAATTTTGCCAGTTAATTTTTGAGCTCTCACTCTCTCTCTATTCTCTCTACTCTCACATACTCTTTCACACACAGAGTTTTCTTGGAAAACTTTAGCATTGGATCAAGAAAATTAAAGCAAGGATAAATAAGGAAAAAGGAAGCAAAGATCAGTCAATGAAGAGCAGGATCAAGCAGCTACAATGGGATTACTTGCAGGTATTAATTTTCATGTGTGATTTCCTTGCTATTTTTGACATGCATGGTACATGCATGTGTGTATTTGGTTCTCTTATTGTCATTGGCATAGTTTTTTCTAGGTGCGACAGTGATTTTCAGCCTTTCCTTGTCGTTTTTAGATATCCATGGTGTGATGTGATTCTATATTACTTGTTCAAGATGGATTTTCAGATGGTTTTGAAAATGAGTGGGGTGGTTTGAGGAGAAGAACACAAAGTCTAGGAACCCCTGGACCAGTGTAGGTGGGATTGCAGTAAAGACAAATTGTGTATACCTCTGTAAGCCTAGGAATCCTAGAATAGTGAATGACATGGTATAGAGTAAATCCTAGAGGTGTGTGCCCTCAATTAGGCCTAAAATCCTCAATCGATGAATGACGGGATATATGGTAAAGCCTAGATGGTGGAGTGTCAATTAGGCCTAATAATCCTTTACTTGTGAATGGTGGGATATATGGTAGAGTATAGAGACTAGATACAAAAATATTCATGATGGTTTAGGTGGATATATCTAGAGGAATCCATGCTTGTATAGGCCTAGTGATCTGTGGACTAGTATATGGTGGGATTGTGGTAAATCCTAGTAGTGTATGTTTCTTGTTTGGGCTTAGGAATCCCTTAGCGGGATTGTTCTAAATCATAATGAAGCCTTTATTTTTCTTGGTGTGAGTCCCACATTCATGCGTGGAATATGGTAGAGGGGGTGATTGGTTGAAAGAAATTTTTGGTTAAACCCAATCTATGGTTGGGTGGTAAATGGACATCCTTGACCTAGTTGCATTTATAATATGTTAGTAAAAGCTATTTTCCTCTTGTCTATTATGTTTAAATGTGACTGTTATCTGATATTAGTGGTTGTTCTATCAGTGGTATTGTCTTGGTTATAAGCATGCTTTTATGATAAATCTTAGTCATGGATCTTTTCATGCTTTTTTTAGTAAATGAATAAAAAATGAATATATGATTTAATGGATGGTAATGAATCTATTATGATAGGGCATTAGACCTTATTTATGATTCTTCGATAAGTATGAAGTCCCTACGATCTCATGTGTTTATATGACCCATATATTACATGTTCATGATGTGTTTTTTTGGAATGTTTCTCATGGCTAAGAAGTGTCAGATCAAGTCCTTGTTCAAGTTTTGCATTAGAGGCCTTGTCATCATGTTATTTTTAATTTCTAGAAGTTTAATGAAATTCTGGGAAATCTCTTGAGTCTTAGCTCTAAAAACATTTCTCATGTTTCGGGGTAACTGGCATAGAACTGCGTAAAAAATTTTATAGTCACATAAATTTCACATTGTGCATGCGACTGGAAGGTTTCAGTTGCATGGATGGCTTGTCATCAGTGAGACTAGGGCTCTAGTTCAACAAAACATCAAGTTATCTTAGGGGTTGAGAACCTGGAAGGGTTGGTTGACTCCTGAAGGTCTTGTAGTCTCTGAGGAAGGTTAGATTGGTATTTTCTTGTTGGTTCAAATTCCTTAATTGTATTTGGGAATTTTAATCATATCATAATAACTCTACGTCACATGTTTAATCCAATGGTTTGGTAAATTTAGGTAAGTGTGGGAGGTTGGTGTTACATCACCCTTAAATGGATGGATAAACTGAAAGAGTAAATAGAGTCCTAGTAGATATGTTAACGATGTATGTCATGCATCATCCAAATAGACGAGAAGAGTTACTACCCTTAGTTGAATATGCCTACAACAATGGTTATCATGATTCATTAGATATGGGTCTTTTTGAGGCTTTATACAATTTGAAATGTAGCACACCCATAAACCATGGTTATCCAATGAACATGGTGGTTCTTGGACCTGATATGATAAAGGAAATAGAGTAGGAAGTAAATAATATTAGGCATAAATTGAAAATGGCTCAATATAAGAAGAAACAATATGTGGATTAGTAGATAATGCACAAGGAATTCCAAGTGGGAGAGCATGTGTATCTCCACATCAAACCAAGGAATATTTCACTAATATTAGGATCTTATGCTAAGTTGGAACCAAGGTTTAGTGGACAATTTCATATATTGGAAACAGTAAAGGGAGTGGCTTATAAATTAGCCTTGCCACCCATAGTGAAAGAACATGAGATTTTCCACATTTGTTTTCTTTAAAAGTATGTAGATGATGCTAATAATATTGTTGATTGTTCTATGATATACGTGGAATATGAGGGGGAAATCCAGCCTGAACTAAAGTGCATTCTGGACCAAGGGAAAATCATGCTCCAAAATTGAGTAATAGTGTAGGTTGAGTTATAATGAAATAAATTTGGACTAAATGAATCCACCTTGAAAATGGTTGATCATATGAGCGTATATTGCCTTTTATTTTTACTCTGTAAATGAATGTGAGGAGATGTGTATATATAAATCTCACAAGTGTATTTTTTGTAATGTGCAAAAAACAACAAGGATGATGTTCCTTTAAGGGGGTATGGTCTATAACAACCATTTTTTCTACCGCCCATGTAGATTTCACCATGTATATTGGTTTATGTAAATAAGTGTAAAACTAAAAATATTACTGAGATGAAGGAGTGGACACATATTCAAATATCTAAGGAGGAGGATTTTCATTTGTTGAGATTAATTCCAAAACACAAGCAACTTCATTTGTTTTTCCCCATCTGTATCCTTGACGAATTAATCGCCTACTCAGAAAGAATTGAAATTGTGTATGGGAAGTACGAAGTTAAGGATAAGTCCCCATGTTTTCCTTGTGATCATGGGATAAGTGTTCGAATAAATACCAACATGAAAAATAAAAGGAGATCGAGGAATAGGTAGCATAGAGAGGAGGTAGAACACGAAAATAATAACATGTTGAGAGAAATAGAAACAAGGGGAGGTAGCATTGTATTAGAAGAACATGTGGAATGGGTGAGTAGAGCATTGTAAGAAGGGAATACAAGTGGAGGAGAAGCAAGTAAGCACAAAATATAATAGAGACAAGAGAATAAGGCAAGAAGCCAATGATTTTTGTTGGGACATCATTCCCCTAAATTTCCTATTAGGCCAATGGATATGTGCTAGTGTGATGGGCAAGTGAAGACTTAGTGGAGATATTGACTCACTTAGTGCTTGCTGATTAAGATGATAAACCTCTAAGTGATATCTAGGGAGATTATAAACCCCTAAAATCTTGCTAAATGGGTCGATAAACTATTGGGGTGCTTGTTGGAAACTTGATAAACCACTTGGCAGGTTGAGAGACTCAAGTATTTGCTACAAAGGGATAATAAAGCACTAGGTGCTTGCATTAGAGGCTGATAAACCACTTAACTACTTTCCAAGCAAGCTGATAAACCATATAAATAGTGGGATATGGATTTATTTTGCGCATGCCTTGAAAATGCAATTGATAAACCACCTTTATAGTGATTTCATTCTCCTAGACTAAGTATAACTTCACTCTACCTTGGATGAATCCCTATGATATATTTTAGAGAGGTAGAAGTTACATCATGAGGCAGTTGATAAATCACTTCGTCAATTCACTCCCTCTAGTAATCTTGAATTGATATTGATGTGAATATTATATTGGTCAGTATATTCCAAATAAGCCAAGGAGGCGATGATGTGTACATGACCCCGAGATCCCAAATTTATGTTTGAAATAGGTGTGGTCCAAATGAGCCAGGGACATAATGAAATGTGCATGGGTATATGATCTTGGGCTCTCTAATTAGATTGAATTGGGATAAAGTCTAATTAAACCCATTATCTTGATGACGTGGGAAGGATAGTGACCATAATGGAGAGTAGTCACAAAACACAATGGGTCGGGATGGTGGAGCCCACTATAATACCCCTGTTGTAATTTTTGTTTGTATACTTTATATTTCATATTATCTACTTGTAAGCATTTAACTTGGAGACATTGGTGGTGAGGTCAAGACTAAAATTGATTGACATGTGTAAATAATTATATATAATAATAATTTTCTTTTTTCTCTTGGAAGTATAATGGTAAAAATAATGTGAGTATTATGGGATTTTCTGTTAGAAAAATTGTTAAAGTGGTTTACTCCCAAGTAGTATACAAAAAATAAGAAAATGAGTTGACATACTTGTAACCTTCTAGAATTATCCAAGATTATTGGGAAAATAAATGCCACCAAGAAAAAATATAAATGGAGAAGCATGTTATGTTGAGTCGAAGATAACAATAAGCATATCTGGAGTGAAATCCATGCTAAGGATTTAAAACATAAAATAATTTTCTATTTCAAAAAATCCTAGGTATGGAAAATAGGGTGGGAAAGGAAGGAAATAAATAAATACCACTGAGTGAGAATAGTTTTGGTAAACAACAAAGGATTTTGAAGGCTTCGGGGGAATTATGTGTGTACAGTTACCTAACTGGGTAAAATGTGTTGATTCTTCTCAGATTTCCAGAGGAAAGATAAGGAAAAGTACTATAATCATTGGTTGTTGGTCATGTTTCAAATATTAGTGTGTACTGAAAATTATATGGTAATTTGTATGTGATTTTGAGTAATCAATACAATATGTAAAGAATGGAGATGAGGAAAAAATAGTTATCATGCAATGATATGTATCTTTTAATTTCTATGGATGAACATAGCTCTCTAATTACCAACTAAATATCAATACATTTTTTGAATAATGAATTCTAAGATATGTTTGTGTGTGTAAATGATAGAAATAAAACATAATAGGAATGAAATAGGGAATGGGACCCATATATTCAAACATGTAGTAATTATCATGTATAGTAAATTATAGAAATGCATGAATTTGTCTGAGAATTATTTCTAGTTGATTGAGTATTATGAAATAATGGAAATATATCTCTAAAGGTGGCTTACATTTCTTATAATTAATTACATAGGACTGTATCTATACATTGTTTTATAAAAAATATAAATTTCTATAGAAGAGCTATTTATTTTACACACAATATTGTAAACCTACTAAAATAATTAAGCAGGTTTAGCATTCTTGAAGGTCAATATGGAGGGGCTACCCTGATATCAGTATCCAAGAATGTAGAATACACGCATCTTATAAAATGATAGATTTTTCTTCTTCAGATATAGGCACTAAGTTTGATTACATATCTAACTTGTAAATACTTTTGCATAAAATTTATAGAGGAAAACCTCGAGTATTAATTTGGTTAAAACCCCGAGTAGGAGAAACCGTGAACAAAAATAAAAAATGTATGAAAAAAATAATTATTTAACCAAATAAATACAATCATACACATCTCTAACTAAAGAATATCTTTGATATAGTTGTGGAATAAACATAAATTTTCAGAGACTATACACATGGGTAAAGATGTATGTGATCAAAGTGTTTCAAACAATATATATTTATATCAATCATAAATTACGGGTCAAAAGATCTGAGAAAATATAGATTTATAAATGTGCAAATATTCCAGATGATTCACTTTTGATTATTTGAAAGTTACATTAAGTAAACTATTTATAAGACATGAATCAAGCAATTTTATATTTAGCTAACCAAAACTACTCAATGATTGAGTATGAAAATCTCTAGGTTTCTAAAGTAATAATTATGACCACTATAATGGAGGATTCATTTTCCAAGTTGTTCATCCTATCAAAGAAAAATATAAGTGGCTTTAAAAGGAATCTTACTTGAAAGGGAAAAATTATAGATCTATGCCAGTGATTCCTAAGATAAGTGTCTTATAACAAACCTGTTAAAATAAAATGAGGGTTACTATTAGTATTTTCCGTTATAATTAATATATATATATATATATGCCAAAGGAATTTACAAGGGGATTTTACCTAATCATATATAAAAAAATGTGACCTTGACCGAGCTATAGAAACATAAGGGTAATCAATAATTATTACATTCCAAGTCATAAGCCTTAAAAGGAAAAAAAAAAAATGTTTCATAGGATTAATAACCCCTCTTTTGATATATCGCAAAAGAAAAAAAAAATATCAAGAGAACATAATAGAGCATCATATGAAACTATGAATGTTTATTCCTAGCTATGAGTTTTGTGTTCAAGACAAAACTTGAATCAAACTACCAACTACATCTCCTTTAACATAGGAGATTTTATTTACAAACCATGGAAATCTAAGAAGTGAATTTATATTGATAATCTTTTGAAACCCTAAATACTTAATGACAACCAAAATTTCTTGTGAATGGCTCTTGTAAAATATTTAGTGATTATTATTATAATTCATTACCCGAACAAGAAGTTCTTTTACCCATGGTTAGTCTCCAAGCTAGGCCTATAGGGGTGTTTCTCTTTTGACACTTTTTCATGAAACCCTCAAAGATATTTCCAGTCCAAAGCCTTCATATCATAATCTTGAGAATGGGAAAACAAGAAAAAAAAGGGGGTCAACAAGAATATTGGGAATTTTGAAATAGAATTCCAGCTTAACAATAACCAAGGCTTAGGTCTTAGATACCCATTAGCAATGAGAAGAATAATATTATACGAACACTGAAATAAACCCTAGTATTTGAAATAATGATTTAATAATGGAAGATAAAGGATTTATTACCAAAGGAAACCTCTTGTATCCTTGGTAAGATTTCACGCCATATATGCAACCAAAAATAAAAGTGGAATTTGGGGGGAGTGTTATCACTTCCCCCAACATCCCAAGGCTGAAAGTGGGATTGCAGGAAGGTAACCACAAACCAGGCTTTTTTCCAGTTAGCTAGCCCTACTAGGACCAGAGAGGGCTCTCTCATTGTCACTTTGAAATCAATGGATTGAATGAATATCTATTGATCTTAGGCTAGGTATGTAAGCTCAGTAAATGAGATTTTTGTTTGATGCTCTAAGTGTTGCATATAAATGTGAGTGAGGAGGCTAGTTCTACGTGTTTTATGTCTAAATTTAAAATTAAATTTGCAGAGAATGTGTGAGGCTATATAGGTAACTTGAAAGCATGCTTAATTGGTCATTGAGTATAGGATGAAGTGATCGAGAGTTTGAATGATCACTAAGGTGAATTCATTCATTTAGAAGTAAATAGACATATCATGTAAACCTTATCTAAGACCACGAACATACATTATTTCTTCTTATAAACTTACAAGATAAATACATGGAAAGATGTATCTGAAAGAGGAAAATATATCATTTATCGTGGATAGATAAACATACATAAGAAGAACAAGTGCTCCAATGCATACTACAATATTCTCAACACAATTTCTACAACATTGTCTTTGATTTCATTCCAAAATGTTGTTACAATAGCTCCAGTGCAAAATAAGACCATCCAACCAAACTATCCAACCCCATAAAAGAATAAAGAGAGTCTAATTATAGAAAATATGAACCATTACACCTCATCATGTCGAAATCCCATCCAAAATGCATCATAAATACATGAGATGTGTAATTTACTAGATTTTAGGGAGGTTAGAAACCATTCCCTAAAATTCAGCTATGAACTAGGAGTGTGTGTCCCTTAAATTAAATTATATGTTCCCTCATGATAAGAGGAAAAAACCAACTCAATTACTCTAATGCCAACAAATAGGATATAAAAACCTATAATTTCTAACATTTTATGAGCTTGACAAGTGCCCAAACGAATCCAATGCAGATGTGTATTATTTCTGACAGAAATGTGGCAGGATTTTACAGAAGCATATTAGAAGTTTGCAACCATTTTTGAGGCACTTTTAGGAGGCCAAATACAATTCTGAAAGAACACTCAACTATCCCTGTGTGTCTAGTTTCCTTAATATCTTTAATTTTTCAAAATTACCTATGGGAAGGCCTTAAAAAATTCATTCTACCAAGGTTACTCCAGAACCGTAGCAAGTCCTCCAAAAATGTGGTAGAAGCATAGAAAATGAGTGTTTTTTAAGCCTTTTCTCCAAATTTAAAGTGTTTGATGCAAACATGGTTCCTGATATGTGATGTAATCATCAAAATTCATCCAAAAATATAAATAAATCATCATTTGTATGCTCCTAAAATAAGCATAGCAAAATTTTGCTACACTTATGTGAGGAGGGAAGTTTCAAAATCGCCAAAAATCCAGAATTTTCCAAAAACATTTCTGCAAAAGGAGGGCTTAGATATGGATCAATATATATCACACCATAAAAAATTTTCAAACATGAGAGAGTTTTTTGTTATTTGGAATTTTATGAACAAAAACCTCCTCCAATTTTCCAAAATAGTTTCCCGTTAGCTCATAATCCAACTTTGAAATTGATCACTCAAACTTTGTAGAATCATAGTGCACTCTGAGCAGAAGCATAACACCTACTTTGAGAGGGATTTTCGAGGCCTTCCCAGAGGATTTTTGAGATAAATGTAGTATGTATGGAAATATTATAATTTATGCTACAAAATGAAGTCATCAAGCACTGCAAACCCCTTCTCCAAACCCCTGAAACATTGACTTGAAGACAAACTATTCAAAAGTGTAGAAAATGACCTAGAGAAACTATATTTTTGGCATTTCTCTAAAGTAATAGAACATGTGAATAAAATGAAGGTTTTTTTATTTTATTTTTCCTATTATTGACAAAACCCCTTTGCACTTTTGTAAAATTCATCTCCATTTCTTCATAAACTTATTTTGAAGAAACATTGTCCCTGTGTGCAATGTAAATGCTAGCCTGATCACGAGGCTCTAAAAATAATTCCATGGGTCTAAGTTGGATCAAAATTGGAATGGTGACCTCCATTATGGACCTTATTCTTTTCATTCATGATGTTTATCAACAAGGAAAGCCCTAGCTTGATGTAGTGGATAGGGAAGGTGGACAATTAGGAAAATAGGGGATAGTGGTAGATTGCTTTCAGGTATAGAAATGAAGTGGAAGGAAGTTAGGGAAAAATGCCTAAAAATGTGGGGAGGTAGGGTGATGAGTTGGCTATAGTATACAAGTGTAATTTTTGGGAATGGGGATGTGAAAGGTTCTCAAAAGGTAAAAATACAGAATTTTTCTAGTTTTCTAGCAAAAACATAGTGAAAACTAGGGTCTTAGTAGAAATAGTAACAAGGAGGGATATGATTGATAGGTAGTGTATGGATAAGGTATATGTATGATTTATGAAGGTTTTTATATGATTAAATTATGGGTTTTATTTGGCATGAGGTTTGAGGAATAATTTGTAATCTTCAATGTCTATGTGCATGCCCTTAAACCACTTCTGCCCATGATTAGGTATACTAGATGCTGAAGAAATCACCTCTGTTGCTATATTGAACTCTACACCTGCAATGATGACCTTTCGAATGTTTATATTAGAATAAAATAAGTTTTTAAGTTGAACATGATATCCTTCCTCCATTATCTTCTCACAGAAACTCAAACATCCAGTCCTCTCAAATCATATTTTGGCTAAGGGTGAAGCATTGATTTCATGCATGGTAAAGTGTTCTAACCTAAGGTGGTGCCCTCCCTTGAAGTTTTTCTTCCCACAATCTATATTCTTTATCAATGAAAGGATGAAACCCTATTGTATTGATGGGATGGGTATGTGTACTGTAATTTGAAAAAAAGAATATAAGGATGGGGTAGGCTTAGAAGGTGAGATGAAGGGATTTGGAGCCAAGGAAAATTATACAAAAAAATCACGAGATAGCCTTGCATGTTAGCTCCATGATATGAGTGAAATAAAGTGAAATGGATGTGAGGAAGGTAGTCAAATTATGGAAACACGGGAATTTCCCAATTTATCACTGTGAAAACTAGCTATAAATTAGGGTTTGGAGAAAATGGCTATTAGGGAGGATATAGATGGTGGGAGATGGGAGTATGAGGTATGTGGGAGGTGTAGGATAATATTAGATGGTATTGTTAGGGTTTATTCCACTAGAATATTTCAATGACATGAATAAGCGAAGCTATAATGGAGTATGGAGTAAGCATGAAAATCAACAATTAACTTGATAAATTGAACATAGGAGGTTTTAAGAATGTTGACTTACTATTGTAAGAGTTCCAAGAACTGCTGATGACAAGCCTTGAGCTTTCTTGAATGGCTTGGGAGCCAAAAAACCCTAATTCTGCACTCTTTCTAGAAGCGTAAAAATTGTCTCCAAAAGCATAGTAGAAGTTACAGAAATGTAACAACTACCTCTAGAAGCGTAACAACAGTCTCCAAAACTGTAGCAACCGGCTCTAGAAGCATAGAAGAAGGCTCCAGAAGTGTAGAAAAAGTTACAGAAGCATAACAATAGGCTCTAAAAGCATAGCAACTTGTTGCTTGGAGCAATTTATCACCTTGGTTTCGAACCCTTGACCACTAAGGAGTGCAATGGACGTAAGGGAGGAGCTATACCACACAAAAAAGGATAATAATGAGTTTTTATGACCTTGCCTTTATCTTTTATGGCTTTGAAATGACCTGTCCTGTAATGAAACAATAAAACAATTTTTCCTTTTGAAATTTGTTGACATTAAAACACATTTTTAAATAATACAACTTGTCTTACTTTACCTCCTAAGTATTCTAGCTCCCTTTAAAGGCTTACGAGTGAAATGAAGGACTGTTTGCCTTGTTTTGATGAAAAATTATATTTTTTTCAAAGGCAGAACAATGACACCTAGACAGTAGACCTAGATGAGATGGAGTGAATGACCTAAGTCCTCTAAATCATAATGAAAGTGATGAGATTTAAAGCGATGATAGTCATGGATGAGATGAGGGGAGTAACAGTTTTGACCTAGGCTCTTTCAGTGACAAAAAATTATTATGAAAACTTGTTTGAAAGACAATTTTTTTTTACCTATGACACTAGAAAATTAACTGAAAGAATATGTTTGATAACTGACATGTTGACACTGACATTGGCTCGAGCTGGGGATGGAAGCTCATTTAGGAGGTGTTAATAACACCGTAGAAAAGGTAGCCTTACCATTGGGCGACAGAGTCAAAACTGGAAACTAAAAGAACTTTGACAAACTGAAATGTCTAACTAAAACAGAAAATGACTTTGACTTAAAAAATGTTTTGACTAATGATTGAACTACTTATGGAAAAAAAACATTGAGATATTAGGGCCTTCATCTCAGGTTCAAATATTCATGATAAACTCCCACCTAATAAATTTGTATATACAATCATGCAATATAATCCCTCCTGTGTAACCAGTCTAGCAAATGGCGACTTACAAGAATCCCGCTCACACTTTCCTCGAGCAGGTAAAATGAAAAAAATATAGGAAACTCAAAGTGTCCACTGAACATGTGCTCATGATCCATAAATACAAGAAGATTCATCTTCCTAGATGGCTGCAACAAACTTTCCAAAGGATCATGAATAACTTGCAACATAAGCTTTTTTGGATGACTTAAAATAGGAAAAAAAACCTCCTTCCAAACTGTTGGTTTGTCTATGTGTTGAAACTGATCACCTTCATCAAGGAATGTTGCAACATCGACCTTCATTACTGGCTATAACAAACTGGAAATGAGGTATTCAATAATATCAGGAAAAAGGGAAGTCTGTTCTTTAAAATATGCATTTGAAGTAGCCATATTATCAAATGAAAAAATTTGCACATCCATAGGATCCAGGACAAAATCCTCTTCTTCAGTAAAATCTTCAATTTCTGAACCTAGATGAAGATCATCATCTAAAAAAGGCTCTAAAACAACCTCTTATTTTTCACTTCTTTCCTACAACTTATGATGGTCAATTTGAAGCCTAGCATCTTCAAAATACAAAGGTATATGTATCTCTCTTTCAGAGAATGGATTCAAGAGAAATACTTCATGTGAATCTGAATTAATAGTTTCTAAAGTAGCAGATTCATTAGATATTTGAAAATATTAACTTTAGTAGACTCTTCAATAATTGACATAGCAAGATGCAATTTTATGTCGCATACCCCTTTAATCTGATCATCTTGGGTTGCATTCTCATCCTATTGAAATTAAGATTTTTCAAAAGGATTTGTAATCTTCTTTTCCTTGATCATTGCCCCAAGAGATGAATCAACCAATGGACTGTCTATTTGCTTTTCTTGTTTTAAAGAGTTCTCATACTCCTGATCATGAAAATACAAACAAGGTGACAATTTTTTTTTAACTTCATGGGATATAACTGGACTGTTAGGATGCAGATATGTTTCATCTTCAAGCATAGAAGGAGTTGATGTATGTTGTGAATGATCCTTTGTATCAAGGCAACTAATCTCTATTATTGTCTGTTGAGAAGAAAATTCATGAAGGGCCTTTATGATCTAATAATCCAGACACTCTTCATCACCAAAATCTTGTTCAAGTTATTGAATGAGAACTTCACAGGATTCACAAAAATCTTTGAACAATAAGAGTGAATGGCGAGACTTCCCATAAAACTCAAATAATTTTGTGTGAAAATATTTAAGAGAGAATAAGCTACCTATCTTCAACCCTTCGTCCCATGATCTTGCTTTCCCTTCCAGGGTAGCCATAAAAATTTTCATCAAGAAAACCTCATGAAACCTAATCCCAGGCTTAAGAATATGCCAATGAAATTTTATTAGATGCAAAATAGCCTCATCCTCATTTCCATCCATGAATTTGGGTAGATAAGTTTTCCAACCTATGCAAGGAATTCGATTTGGAAAACCCATAATGTGAGCATGATTCATAGGGGAATACCTTCTAGCAATTGAATCCATCTTGAAAACAATGAAGTCACCAAAACTTTCTTCAAGCTACCGGTTTATGAATAGTGGAATCACCATGAACACGTTGAACCTTTAGATTCTTCAACACTAGAGTCGCAGGTGAAATATGCACAACCTTTCTTATGCATGACCATTGTTCACCATCAGAAATCAGATATAATCTTTGTTTTTATTTCCCAGGAAAGATTTAACCTTTGCTCGCTGGCAATGGCACCAAAAATTTATCACTTCCCCAAACTTCCCAAGGATGAAAGTGGGATTGAAGGAAGGTAACAATGAACCAGTCTTTAGGTTAGGTAGATAGCCCTACTAGGACCAGAGATGGCTCTCTGGTTGTTACTTTGTATTCAATGGATTTAATTAATAGATATTGATCTTAGGCTAGGTATTTAAGTTTAGTAAATAGGATTTTTGTTTGATGTTTTAAGTGTTGGATAGAAATTTTAGTGACGAGGCTAGGTCTAGGGTTTTTATGTCTAAATTTCAAGGTCAAATTTCAAATAATGTGTGAGGCTAGATATGTAGCTTGAAAGTGTGCTTAATTGGTCATTGAGTATAGGATGAAGTGATAAAGAGTCTGAATGAGAACTTAGGAGAATTCATTCATTTAGAATTAAATAGAAATATCATGTAAACCTTATCTAAAACAAAGCATGAACAGACATGATTTCTTCTTATAAACCTACGAGATAAACACATGGAAAGATTTATATGAAAGAGGAAAATATATAATTTAGCATGAATAGATAAACATAAATAAGAGGAAAAAAATTCTCCAATACATACCACAATATTCTCAACACAAGTTCTACAAGAATATCTTTTATTTCATTCCAAAATGTTGTTACAATATCTCTACTGCAAAATATGACTATCCAACCCAACTATCCAACCCAAAAAATACTAAAGAGAGTCTACATATAGAAAATATGAACCATGACACATCATCAGGTCCAAATCCCATCCAAAATGCATCATAAATACATGAGATGAGTCATTTCCTAGACTCTATGGAGGTTAGAAACCATTCCCTAAAATTCATCTATGAACTAGGAGTGTGTGTCCATTACATTAAATTACACATTCCCTCATGATAAGAGGAAAAAAAAAACTCAATTACTCTAATTCCAAATTATGGTACAAAAAAACCTTAAATATCTGACATTTTCTGAGCTTGACAAATGTCCTAAGGAATCTAATGCAGATATGTAACATTTCTGACAGAAGCGTAGAAATTTCTTACAAAAGCATAGAAGAAGTATGCATCCATTTTTTAGGCAATTTTAGGAGTCCAAATACAATTATGAAAGAGTGGTCAGCTATAGATCTGTGTATTGTTTCAATAACATCTTGAATTTTGCAAAATGACCCATGGGAAGACCTCCAAAAATTCATTCTCCCAAGGTTACTCTAGAAGCATAGCAAGGCCTCCAAAAAAATGGCGGAAGCATAGAAAATGAGTGATTTTTTGGCATTTTATCCAAATTTAAATCCTGACATGGAAAGAGGGTTCTCGATCTATGATGTACTCATCAAAATTAATCCAACCATATAAATAAATCATCATTTGGATGCCCCTAAAATAAGAATAGAGAAATTTTTCTACGCTTCTGTGAGGAGGGAATTTCCAAAATTGCCAAAAATCCATAATTTTCCAAAAATATTTATGAAAAAATAGGGCTTAAATATGGATCAATATATCTCAAACGATAACGTTTTTTGAAAAAATGAGAGAGGTTTCTGTTATTTGGAATTTTATTAACAACAAACTCCTCTAATTTTCCAAAATACTTTCACATTAGCTCATAATCCAAGTTTGAAATTGATCTCGCAAAATTTTCAGAAGCATAACACACTTTGAGAAGAAACATAACACCTCTTTAAGAGGGCGTTTGGAGGCCTTCCCAAGGATTTTTGGGCTCAAAGTGGTATGGTTGGAAATCTTAGGATGCCTGCTACAAAATGGAGTCATCAAGCACTACAAAACCCTGATCTAAACCCCTGAAATATTGACTTTAACACAAACTATACAAAAGTGCAGAAAATGACTTGTAGCAACTGTATTTTTTTCATTTATATCAAACCATAACACCTGTGTATACATTGAAGGAGGTTGTTTTTATTTTTCCTATGATTGACAAAAAAACTTTCACTAGTGTAAAATTCATCTGCATTTCTTCATAAACTGATTTTGAAGCAAAAATGTCCCTGTGTGCAATGTAAACCCTAGCTTGATCATGAAGCTCTAAAAATAATGCCATCGGTATGAGTTGGCTCAAACCTGGAATGGTGACCTCCCTTATGGACCTTCTTTTCACCCTCTATGATTTTTTTCAACAAGGAAATCCCTAGCTTGATGTAGTGGATAGGGAAGGTGGAAAATTAGGAAAACATGGGATAGTGGTAGAGTGGCTTTAGGGATAGAAATGGATTGGATGGAAGTTAGGGAAAAATCCCTAAAACTTTGGGGAAGTAGGGTGATGAGTTGGCTACAGGATGAAAGTGGAATATTTTGGAATGGCCATGTGAAAGGTGCCCAAAAGGTAAAAACATAGAATTTTCCTAGTTTCCCTACAAAAGCGTAGTGAAAACTAGGGTTTTAGTAAAAATGGTAACAAGGAGGGATATGAGTGATAGGTAGTGTATGGATAAGGTATATTGACTATGTATGAAGGTATTTATATGATCAAAATAGGGGTTTTTGTGGCATGAGTTTTGAGGAACAATTTGTAATCTTCAAGGTCTGTGTCCATGCCTTTAAACCACTTCTACCCATGACTATGTATACTAGTTGCTGAAGAAATCACCTATGCTAATATGTTGAACTCTACACCTGAAATGATGATCTTTCCCATGTTTATATTAGAAGAAAATAATCTTGTAATTTGAATATGATATCCTTACTCAATTATCATCTTCTCACAGAACCTCAAACATCCAGTCCTCCCAAAACATCTTTTGGTCAAGGGTGAAGCATTGATTTCATGCATGGTGAATGGTTCTAACCTAAGGTGTTGCCCTCCCTTGAAGTTATTATTCTCACTCACCAACTTGTTTATCAGTGAAAGGATGAAACCCTAGTGTGTTTATGGGATGGGTATGTGTATTGTAATTTGGGAAAAACATAGTATAGGGATGGGGTGAGCTTAGAGGGTGATATGAAGGGTTTTGGAGGCAAGGAAAAATCTACAAAAAATTCAAGAGATAGGCTTGCATTTTAGCTCCATTATTTGAGTGAAATCAAGTGAAATTTATGTGAGGAAGGTAGTCAAATGAGGGAAACATGGGAATTTCCCAATTTATCACTATGAGAACTAGCTAGAAATTAGTGTTTGGCCAAAATGGCTATCAGGGAGGATATAGACGGTGGGAGATAGGAGTATGATGTATGTGGGAGGTGTAGGATAGTGTTATATGGGAGGGTTAGGGTTTATTCCACTGGATTATTTCAATGACATGAATAAATGATGATATAATGGAGTATGGAGTAAGCATGAAAATCAACAATGAACTTGATAAATTGACCATATGAGGTTTTAAGAATGTTGACTTACTATTGTAAGAGGTCCAAGAACTGATGCCCACAATCCCTGAGCTTGCTTGAATGGCTTGGGAGCCAAAAACCCCTAATTCTGCACTCTTTCCAGAAGCGTAACAACTATCTCCAAAAGCGTATCAGAAGTTACAGAAACATAACAACTGCCTCTAGAAGCGTAAAAATAGGCTCTAAAAGCGTAGAAACATGCTCCAGAAGTGTAGTAGAAGGCTCCAGAAGCGTAGCAAAAGTTACAAAAGTGTAACAACAGGCTCTAAAAGCATAGCAACAGGCTCTAGAAGCATAGCAACTTGTTCCTTGGATCAATTTCTTGCCTTGGTTTCGAACAATTGACCACTAAGGAGTGTAATGGAGGTAAGAGAGGAGATCTACCACGCAAAAAAGGAGAATAATGAGTTTGGATGAGATTTCCTTTGTATTTTATAGCTTTGAAATGACCTTTTCTGTCCTGTAGTGAAACAATAAGACAATTTTTCCTTTTGAAATTTTTTGACATTAAAACACATTTTAAAATAATACAAATGCTTATGAGCGAAATGAAGGATTGTTTTCCTTGTTTTGATTACAAATTAGAATTTTTTCAAAGGCAGAACAATGACACCTAGACAGTAGACCTATATGAGATGGAGTGAATGGCCTAAGTATTTTAAATGATAATGAAAGTAATGAGATTTAAAGTGATGATAGCCATGGATGAGATGAGGGGAGCACAAATTATGACCTATACTCCTTTAGTGACCAAAATGTATTTTGAAAACTTGTTTGAAAGACTAAAATTTTTGACCTATGACACTAGAAAATTAACTGAAAGAGTATGTTTGAGCACTGACATATTGACACTAACAGGGAGAACAACCCTTACTATGAATTATAAGAGGGAAATTAAGGGGACAATTTTTTTGACTTACTGGAGACAAATCCATAAGTCAGTTATTCTATTTTCTATAATAAACCTTGAGTCAACTATTCACTTTACCAGAACAAAACCCCAAGTCAGATAGTCTCTTTTCAATGACATTGATAAAATATGTCGAAGGATACCATGTTTTTGGGAAGGGTAATCGTGAACAAATTCCTTGGATTTCCAATGGACCTCATGACCTTTCTCTAAATGACTTGTAAGATATACCAAAGGAAACCCACGATGAATTAATAACCATTGTAAAGAGTTAAGAACAATTTCTTACTTTCCAATGAACCTTCAGGTGCTACCACATAGTAAGCTAGAAAACCTAAGTTCTCCATGTAAGAAACAAATCCATCATAACCATAGGATTCAAGAAGTTGTAGAGTTGAATCCCTAGCAGAAATTTTGGTCTACAGGCCTAAAGTACAAACAGGAATGATAGGCCCAATAGGTAGTTAATCTGGTTGGCTTTTCCTTCAAGTTCTGATGATCGTTGATTACCCCAAAGGCATTGGTTCTCCCATCTATGATGGCCTACATGATAGACACACAATCAATGGACCATGTGAAAAAAAAAAATCCAAGTGTTTTTTATGAAGGGGAAGGAATGGAGCCATGTCATCTTAATAAAATTCAATTAAACACCTTAAGTAAAGCAAGGGTTGCTAACTATGGCCATGATGATATTGTGTGTGAAACATTATCACAAGAAACAAAGCCTAAGTGTGACAATGTGGAAGACGTGGATCTCGTAAATTTTACGGAACCTAAGGTTTAGATTTTGATCCCATATATATATATATATATATATATATATATATATATATATATATATATATATATATATATATATATATATATATATATATATATACTACCTTTACTCAAGTTAGGTGAATATCTATGGTGGTAGCATACTTCTATGTGCATCATATTTCTGGAACAATTTATATTACATTACTTAGAAAGGATTCACTCACAAATAATATCGAGGAACACATCTAACAAACAATAAGAATACAAATCATTTAAGTGTCTTATAAAATTAATTGATCATTATTTGTAGGGGAAGAAGCCATTTTACTATGGAATACCTTCATTGCATTATTCCAATCCATATTATGTCAATAATTAATTAATTAAATATAAGTATGATTTTTTTTTAGTTTACAATCTAGAGGGACATTACATGTGGTATGAGAGCATAGGTTAAAAAATTGAGACCTATGATCCAGATCGTAGTTAAAAATTAATAAAGCAATTGTTGCCTTGCACAGAGAGAGAGTAAGGATCAAAGTACAAAATAATTATGGCAGAATCATCTTCAAGACCTCATGAGGGAGAGGAAATATGGGTACAACTAGGTTGTGAGGCATCATCACACATAGTAGAGTTGTTAGAAATTGTAAAGGGTATGAAATAAGATCTAGCTCATATAAAAGTAGATAAAGAAAAAATGTTGAAATCTAGTACTGAACAAGAAAGGCTCATAAAGTGTCTAAGTAGAAAGAAAAAATAGAAAATATTAGGACCAATTTTATATGATTGGCATAAGAAGGAACCCCAAAAAAGGAAAATTCAAGATTATATGGATAAGAGTGAGGATACTAAACTTGAAGATGAGGAAGGAAATGAACATCGTTAAGGGAAAATGTTATTGATAGTACCCAATAAGGTGAAGAAAAAAAAGGTATAACTGTAGTGAGAGTTTAAAAAGAGTCAACCTCTGGTATTTGATGGTAACTCATATGACGCAGTTGAAACATCATTTTTAAACATGAATAAATATTTTCAAGTTTATGAATATCACAGTAAACTCCAAACCATATTGGTTACTTAATAGCTACAAGACAAAGAATCCTTGTGGTGGGAAGAGATTAGAGTTGTGCATAATATAGAAGGTAAGGTTATGAGTTGGGAAGAGTTTCAAAAATACTACAAATAAAATACCTACTGAAAAGGTATTATTATGGTAAAGCTAAGGCATTTCATGAGATAAAGCTTGATCGAATGAACATGGATGAATTAATAATTAAGTTCACCCATATCCTACAATAAGTACCATACATTTGTGAGAAAAAAACTCAAATTTAGTGATTCATTAGTTCTTTACCCCATTATTTCGAAGAAAATATTGAGTATGTAAATCCCAAGACTATGGATGAAACTCTTTGAAAGGCCAAAATATGTTACCATAAATCGAAGAAAAGAAATGATAATTCCAAACCCTAGAAAATAATAAAAAGGACAAATTTATTCAAGGGAATAAAGGTTTCAAATCATCCTCCTTTAAGAATTTTGATAAGAATCATTAGAACAAAAATTTTAATAGGAACAATAGTCAGTAGAAGACTTAGTCAGAAATAGGATCCAGACAAATTGATTTAAATGGTAAAAGAGAAAATGAAAAATAAGTTAAACCATTGAGGTGTTGGGGTTATGGGGAGCCCCATATACTTTATAATTTCCAATATAATGTTAGATATAATCAATATTTGCACAAAATACAAGAATCTTCCATGATAAATGATGTGGCTGGAAATATTGTCGGAATAAATGCAACCATGGAGGATTGAAAAGTTGAACATCTATCTACTATTATTGAAATATAAGGTAATGTTTTGAACTAAATTGTGTGAATTTTAATAGACCAATGTGTTCATTTAAGTTATGTTGGTTCAAAAATGGTGGAAAAATTTAAGTTGAACATGGAAAAATATAAAAAGTCTTGGTTGATACTATTACAAACTGGTACAAAAATTAAGACTACCAGCTTGGTTAAGGTCTGCCCTATTAATTTGAATGGATTGGAAATAGAAATGAATTGGAATTTCCTATCCCTAGGATCTTATTATGTGTTAATGTGTATGGATTTTTTATAAAAGAATATATCAATCATTAACTGCCAAGGAAATAATTGTTATTTGTACCATTGATGAGGGAGAGGTGAAAGTTATAATAGGTATTCCTAGACCAATCTCAAGAAGACAAATATCAAATTTACATTTAGAAAGTTGTGCAAGGGATTGTTGTAACTTGTCTGCAATATAGGTGGAAGATTTAATATAGCGAAATAATGCAAAGAATTTGGATGAATTTGTAGTGCTGCGGGAATTTAAGGATTTTTTTCCAGATGAAATTCCTAGGTTACCACCCAAAAAAGATATTAATTTTCCCATTGAATTGGTATCTAGGGAAAAACTAGTGCCAAGAGCACCTTAAAAAATGAGTGTATCAAAGTTGAATGAATTGGATTTGCAGCTTCTATAATTTTTGGATAAGGGATATATTAGACCAAGTATTTCACCTTGGGGATAAATGGTACCTTTTGTAAGGAAGAAGGATGAGACTCTTAGGTTATGAATGGATTTTAGATAGTTGAACAAATTGGAAAAAAAAAACAAATACCTATTACCAAAAATTCATAATATTTTTTTTTAATTAAGGGGAGCATCAATATTCTCCAAGATAAACTTGAGATATAGTTACCACCAAATAAAAATTAAATATGAGGATATACATAACACTATTTTTAGAACCAAGTATGGGCATTATGAGTTCAGTGTTCTTCCTTTCAGAATCATTAACACCCCAACCACGTTTATGTATCTAAAAAACATTATTTTCAGCCAACAGTTGGATAAATTTCTATTTATTTTCATTGATGATGTTAGGGTCCTATAATTTATAGGGATTAATTGATGTATATCTATTTTGTGTCCCTTAGGATATTGTAAATAATTGTTTCATTGTGAAAATTATTTTTAGTTAATAAAAAAAAACAAATAAATAGGGGATATAAATATAAAAAAATAGAAATAAAGAAAAATAATAGAGAAATAAAAAACAAAAATAAATCCCAACAGCGAGGCAAAAAAAATACCACTTTTAAATTTTATTATAAAGTTTGATTTTTATATAATTTTATATAAAATTTGGCTATATTTCTAAAATTTTAGCACATAATGTAATTATTTTTTCATTTTGTGAATAAGTATCATGCATCAATCAACGACAGTGATCATTTGATGCCTAATAAATGATGGTAGCAGCATTTCACCCCCCTGCACTCTAGAAATTTAACGATCGAGGCGGGGGGTCCTGAAAAATTGTTTTACATCTAGAACACCAAACTTATCGTGTCACCCCCACAGGCATTCTGTGGGCTGCAAGCCATAAAACACCCTAGACCCCCCCCCCCCCCTAAAAACCGCCTACTTGCCTTCCTGCCACTCCATCCCAAGATGTCATCACTTCCACCCATTATCTCTCAGAACTCATAGACTACCACTTCACTCCCATTACCACATATTCTCTCCACGTCACTCCTGCCATGTCACTCAACCATTTAAGTACTTGAATTTACCTGCCAATTCAACAGTTAGTATTAATTTCCCCACCATTTTTCTTTTTACAAATTAAAATATCTTGTTCCTAGAAATGGTAATTTTTCCATTATCATATCACGCTCATTCTATTATTAAACCACCTGAAAATCATGCATTTCCTCCCTTTCATAATATTGTAGTCAGTGAAAGTCATAGCTGAGGAGAATCTACAGTAACATGTCTGGTTTGTTGTCACTCTTCAACAAATTTTCGATAATATAAAACATTTCGGTAACCTCCTACATCCCTATTCATGTTTTCTTTTAAAAAATGACTAGATGGGAAGAAAAGGGGAAAATCCTAGAACATGATGCTATGGTCTCTCCCATCCTTGACTTAGAAAAATCCCCCTTATTTGAAACCCATTACAAAATTGCAAAGAATCAAGGTGAATTTGATCTTTATGAGCTGCATAACTAGGAAAAACAGAAATTCCTAGACTAGAGTAATGACTTGAGTACTTGGGAATCCCTCCTCCATCTATTTACCTTCCCCCAAACTGATTTCTTCCCTGATTTCTCCTCTTCGTCTCATTAACGATACATTCCCAACAAGAAAACAATCATTTGCCATAATAACGATGTCATTTTTTCTATTTCCCCTGAGAGTATCTATCAAGCCTTACAAAACTCCCCAAGCTTCCCTTAAGCCTTTTCACTACAAGGAAAAGACCCTCCAGTAGAGGTTATAAAAGGGGCTTTTAGTGTTATAAAATTGGCCAAAATTTTCAAAAATACATTTGATACAAAATATGTTTTTGGTAACGGAGGTTTTCGCATAGCTTCTAATGAAATTTCAACACAAATAAAAAAAATTGGGCGGCCGGAGGTTGTTATGGATTTTTTTCTCATCGGTGTGCTAATCAGGTGTCAACGCACCAATGCGTTTTACAGTGAATGAACCGGTACTGTAAAACTACCAAGCACCAGGAAGAAAAACAAATTTAGGATGCCCCGAGGCATTTAGCAATGTCCCGATGCATGTCAGCTAGACAGTCGCCATGGTGTGGTCGAAGGTGCATGCACCGGGACATTAAGGTCTAAAACCGCATGCGGTGCACTGTAGGTGATACAACACATCGAACCGTTATAATTGGTATTGGTATTTGTGCGGTGCCCATAGGTCATATCAAAGCACCGGTGTGTATAATTATACAAACGCACCAACACGTAGTATCACACAAATTCACCGAGTGTTCTAATTGGTATTGGTATTTTTGCAGTGCCCATAAGCCATCAAAACGCACTGGTGAGCAGTCTCACATAAATGCACTGGTGTGTAGTATCACACAAATTCTCCGAGTGTTCTAATTGGTATTAGTATTTGTTCAGTGCCCATTGGTTGAAACGCATCGGTGCGCATTATCAGACAAACACACTGGTGCACAGTAACTAACACGCACTAGTGTTCATTTTGTATTTTTTAGAAACATGAACCTATGACACTGAAATTGTTGTGATTTTTTAAAATTCATTATTCATCAAAAGTTGACACATATCTTATAACAGTATTCATATCAATTAATTTTTTATTAGTGCATTTGAATGTGATGTTTGGATTAATTTGTTATATCATATTTGTTATATATGAATAAGACACTCTTTGTCATACAAAATGGGACAGCTATTGGTATCCCTCTACCTTTCAATTGGGACACTATGTCCATTACATTAAACAAAATATCTTATTTCACAGACAAATATTTCAAAAAATACAATTCCTTGCTTTAATATCCAAACATATTGATCATCATTCTTTGCTTGAACTATTGTCATTGCTCGAGCTACTTCCATGACTTGGGTTATTTTTAGGAATGTTTTGTTCACGATGTTGATTGTTTTCTTCTTCTTCACCTTCCATCTAGAAACATAAAAATAAACTGTAATGATTGTATATACATTGGTGAGAATAATGAAAATTGCAATATTAAATAATATACATCAATGTAATTCGAAAATAAATGATGTACCATAGCAATAATTGACTCATGAACTATACACATTCTTTCAAAACCAAATTTCATTCCATATTTCAACATTTCATTTGTTGGCACAGTTCTATACTTTTTTCCCTACAAGTTTTATACCCCATAACAAATCATATATTTAATATAAAAGATTTTTTGTTCTATTAATTATAGACGGAGCTAAGTAAAACAAGATCGATAGATGCTTAAAAATTCCACAATTAATTTCGATATGCCAACATATACTAAAAACCCATATTTAACCCAATGTCAATCAATTCGTTTGATGGTTCTTCTTTGTATGTTAGCACCTGTTTGAAGACTTTCAATGATGATTGTTGTAAAACAACTTAAAATATACAAAAATTGAATCTAGTTAAGTTATTATAAGGAAGCAACAATTACTCACAAACTTAGATATCAAAGCTTTTCTTCCTCGTTGTCTTGTTTTATGCGCTCAATGGGTTCCATTTTCTTTTCTTTTCTACAAGAAAATACTTAAAAATTAATATTTAATGCTAAATTGTTTATCTATTGTATCGAACCAAAAAAATCAATGATTACATATTAAATTTGAAGCACGTTGTTGTTGAGATGGCTCGCCATGCGCTGCAATTATGTCCATTTCTTTGGCCATCTCCTTGTACACCTTTTTGGACATTCCTACTGGCATATTTCTGGTTTCAGGTCATTCATCCTTTGAGATTTTCATAACCTTCCTGAAAATGTAACATGAAAATAAACTATTTAATTTTTATATTGATATATGAAAATTAAATACAACAAAAGTGATATTTATAAATGATTGTTTCTAGTAATATATATGTATAATTCTACAAAAAAATTTAAAGGAATATTACTTTTTCATTCCTTCTTTTTTGTTGTTGTACATTTTTTCTATTAAAAGTCTGACATGTCTCATTCACCAATTCTCTAGAAACTCATCCTGTAGTTTATATAAAATTTGGTCCTTGGAATCATTTGATTGATTTTTGTATTGTAAGTGGAAATAACATTGATACATTAGTTCCATTAGATCCATCAAAGTTTTCTAAAAATTTTCCCCCTTATGTTAATGTCTAGCACCACTCCAGATGAGCTAAGGAGAAATTCATTTTCATTTGCATGTTCTATTTTTTCTTTTCTTAGAACAATATTCCTTTTCTAAGTTGTTGGTCCCTGTAGAACATTAAACATATGTGAATTAATAGATTATTTTAACATGCTATCTAGTATTTTTATGTATATTATTAATGAAAATTAAAAAAAAAAACTCATATTAGATCGATAGTATTTTTTCATTCACCTGATACATACTTCAGAAATTTTTCCATCAAGGTTTTATGCTCTTTTCGTCCTAGATCAGAAATAATATTATCGAGCTTCATCATTTTTTGGCTCTGTGTGATACACAGTAAACAATACATATAAGTTAAACTTACATATAGTTCAAAAATAATAAATTTTGTAAAGAATTTACAAAGAAATTTCCTTTTTTTCTTTTCTCGATGTGCTATCAGTATTTTTGTTACTTTATCTCTTGTCATATATTTATTTATAAATATGAAACTTGTACCATACCATTCATTAATATATTTTATAAATAAATCACAAAATTTTCAGGTAAAAAAAAAATTCAAGAAAACGATGCACCTTTCAAGTAGTACGCACCAACATCAGTGCGACGTGTTCTTATAAACGCACCTCTAAAACAGTAGAAACACTGTATGGTGCTCTCTGTTAGCAAGGAGAACCGGTGCGTTTTATGTTAACGAACACACCTATTAACACAGAAAAATTAATAAAAATCCTCTAGTGTTATTTTTTGTGGTATATGATGTCGTGGACGGGGCGACGCGGCATGTTATTATAAACACACCAAGAAAATAGGGGACCACAGTGCGGTGCTCTCTGTCAACAAGGAGACCCGGTGGGTTATACGTTAACTGGTGCAATGATTAACATAAACATAAAATAAAAAAATATTTTTTTCAAACAGTACGTGCGCAGTGTGCTATTTTACGTAGGGCGCATGGACTAAAATAAATTTTGTTTTAAATTTTTTTTTATCAAATAGTTCGTGCGCGGTGCACTGTGATAAAATAGTGCATTGGTGCACTATTTTACATAGGGCACACCAATTTAAAAAAATATGTTTCTTTTTAAATTCACACAAGGGCCGACATGGATTGGGATCCGACTCTGCAAGCCGTCCCGTGGGTTAGATGTCATAGGCCTATATATATAGAAATACAAACCCTATAAATCTAAAATGAAAATCCCTAATTCTTAAGTTATATATACAGAAAGAAGCAAGGGCAGAAACAAAAATAATAAAGGGTTTAGCGTAAGAAAGGATTTTTTTTTTTCACTGAAAATGAATAGTAAAATTTAAATTTTTTACTTCCCATGTATTAAATAAAACAGAAAATGTAAAAAAAAATATTATTAAATTAAAATTTAATCACCAGATGGTTTGAAATTCTATGCTACATGGTTTGAATCACCAGAGATTTGGAATTTTTATTGTTTTAATAGTTCTATTCAAAAGTATTTCGTTGCTCCATAGTGCTCTCGTGCTCTCTTGCTCTAGCTATGTCTCTCATGCAAATCTCTCCCTAATTGTTTTTGCAAAGTAATGAAATAATGAAAATATTTTACTATTTAAAGAAATGTTTTATGAAATTAGATTTTCAAAAATATTTTTCCGCCCCATTTTCAATTTACCACCTTTTTTCACTTTAAAAAAATAAAGTTGTGTTTTTTATTTGCGGTTATTCGGCACTGGTGCATCAATTAATAACACAACATTGGTGTGCAGTAACTAAAATGCATCGGTGTGGTTAACCGTACATTAGCACCGATAACAATAAGTCCATTTTTAAGGAACCAAAATTACTTTTAAGTGTGTACACCAAAATTTATCGTTGATTTTGCTCAAATGCAGGGAGAAAATATCATAATTATATTGAATGGACAATCCTTCAAAATCCAGCTCGTTCCATAATTTTTCTAAAATTCCATCGTGGAGTTCTCCCTGTCCATCTCGAGATGTAATATTTACTTCAGATTCTATTTATGTTTTCATTTTCTAATTGAATTTATTTTTTTATCCATGGCAATCAACTTAATAAAATTAATGTATACAAATTGGTAGGTTCATGCGGATTCAGAATTGAGTTTAGATGAACAAAATATTCAAACAACTCCAAAACGTTGGAAGCTCTTATCAGGAGTAGCATACCGCAAGGAGCATTTGGTAGATGAAAATTGACAACCACTTCACCCTGCCAATTGTAACATTTCATATCTAGCCACAATCCTGGGACAATGATGGTAACAATAATTCTTTGGTATATTAATGTAAGTATTTCAACGTCAAACCAATTAATCATCCGTTGTCGATGTGTTTACTAATTGATATCATAGATTTTGTACTAATCATGTTCAAATATATTTTTTGAAATTATTGGGATTCTAGTGATGATGAGAAACTACCTACCATATTCCGTTGCACCCCACGACAATGTCAAATCGAGAGAAGGCTGAATTAAGAGAAAAAATTGGAGAGGAACGATACCAAGAATGGATGAATCAACAACCTATTCAATTCCCACTACGTCCAGATTCACCAATTAGGAATGATTACAATAATAGTAGTTCTTCAAAAGCTAGAAATTGAGGAAATCAAATAGAGGTTGGTATGGATGATTACTTAAGGGATATGACTGGCATGGAGACAACGTTGTTATATGCATTCTAGAACGATGATCGGCTAGGGAATGATGCTCATATCATTCATGCCTTTTTCGAAAGCCTTAAATTTTCTTCCACCACCCCTCTCTTTTGACCTGCCGGTCAATCAAAGTATACCCAATTGGGGACAGTGATGTTATTGTAAAAATTGAAAGCAAATTTTGGTTTGTCAAATGAATTTTTCTCAGAAATTTTGAGGTAAGTGACCATAAAATCCTCCCTTCTATTTTGAGAAATATAATCACAGAATGAACATTCCAAATGGTCAATTTTATGAACGTTGATAATTATATCGGCATTAATGTAAATTTAATATTTTCCATGATCACAAACTACATGTTATTTAAATATAAGGTTCTTCTGAGTGATAATGTCTTTTTCGGTAGCTACGAAGAGGAAAATAAATTGTTGGAAATGTTGGGTGTTGAGTACATATCATATCATGCATGTCAAAATGATTTTATTCTATATATAAGAGAGTATGAAGACAAAGATATATGTCCAAAATGTGGGCATGACAGTTATTATAAATAAAAAAAGAAGGGTAAATCATGTGGTCCTCCTTTAAAGATATTGAGGGACATGCCTATAATCCCAAGGATTCAAAGGATCTTTCATTGCAAAGAATTAGCTATGTTGCAGGGGTGACATGCCTCATATGGAAATGAGTTGGGAGTTATGTGAATCCCAATAGATTCAGTATCCAAGAAGCATATAGAGGATACATGGCCCAAAAAATTGAAGGATGAATTATGAATTCTACAACTCAGCATAGCAATGGATGGCGTCAACCCATATACCCTCTAGAACACCAACTATTCTGTTTGGCCTGTAGTAGTGATCAATAAAAATATCCCCCCATGGTTTTCCGTGAAGAATGAACATCTTTTGTTGGCTCTCATAGTCCCTAGTAGAAGATAAGTGAAGAATATGGATGTCTACTTACAACCACTAGTAGATGAATTAAAGTAATTATGGGACGGGATAAATGTATATGATGTATCAAGACCCATCGCAGCAGAGAGGAGTTTTACATTGTATGGAATATGTGCCTACACGACACATGATTATCTAGGCTTAGGAGTTTTCTCTGGCAAATTACATGTTTATTTATTTTTTTATGTGTAACAATATTATTTCTCATATCAGTTATTTAATTCATTGTAATTGTTCTAATCTTCATGATATTATTTAACTTTCCATGCATATATATTGTATACAATAATCTCATAGATCTTGTAACAAAATGGTATTTTGGATGTAAATTTTATGGACCTTATCGGAAAAATACATGGTCCAACGACCTACGAAAGGCAGTGTATGACTGCTCCAGGGTATTCCTCCCAGAAGAACACCCTTATAGAAGAGAAACATCTACTTTCAATAAACGAAAGAGAACCCAAAGGCCTCCAATAACGATACAATTTGAATGGCTTAGAGAATATGAGAGAGAGAAGGAGAAGGGGTTCATAGAAATGTGCAATTCAAGTCGGGAGCCTATGTTCGATGATCCAGAATTCTTCGACACCTATGTTGAGAAACTTCCCATTGGGATTAAAAGGAAATCTATCTTTTATAACCTCCCATACTGGGAGAATCGTAAGATTACCCACTTATTAGATCCCATGCATATACTTAAAAATGTTTCATCCTCTTTATGGAGACACATATCATTGAAAAAAAGTGACACATTGGGTGTTAGGAAAGATCTTTTTACTTCAAAAACTAAAAAGAAACATTTTGCAAGATGATTAGAAAGTACAGAATTAGAGGCAGGTGTTGGTCCCTCTAATTCATATTATTTCAAAGAAGTAATTTCCCATGGGTTAAAAAAAAATGATCTTTCTTTGGCAAAGGAAGTTATAATCGGTGTGAGGGTTCCATAGTCGTACGGGTCTTCACTACGATGTTGCTTCACCGTGGATGATAATTTTTCGCGGTTGAAATCACATGACCATTTGAATCTTATAAGAGTATGTATAATTTCAAAAGCATGATTTTATTATTTGTTATATTATTAAATTTTATCCCATGGAGGGATCATAAAACATAACTAACATTATATATTATTGCATGTTTTTATAATTTTACAGTGTCATTATCCTTTGTTCATGCGTGGGTGTGTGAAGCATGAATTCCCCCAAGGCTTAGGACATTCTAGATCCAAATTACCTTCATTTGTACGATGGATCACGTCAAAGGAGATTCATGTGGTTAGCATTCCACGGTGGCGTCAAGAGATAGTTGAGATGCTTTAATGTTTGAGAAGGAACTGTCGACGAGTTTCATGGACTTAACGGTTCATCTTGTAATCCACCTAGTAGATGAGGTTGAATTAGTTGGGGTGGTTTCTTGTTGTGGATGTTCTTCTTAGAGAGGTACATGAAGAAATTGAAAGGTTTTGTTCGACAAAGGGAAAAACTTGTGGGGTCTATGGTAGAGGGATACATGTCGTATGAGTCTTTCTATTATGCTAGTGATTATTTCAAGCAGATCAACAAGATACCAGGTGCGGTGATTTGGGATGATGAAAGGGATGAAGACAAAAGAGAAGGGGATTTGCTCCAAACGAATGGAAAAAGGTGCTTGATAAAGAGTAAGCAACTTATAAATTTTCAAATTAAAAAAAACTAAATATTAATTTTGAACTTCAATATAATGTATATTTTTATCTCGTATGTTGTTCTTTGCAATTATGAAGCGACACAACCAAGGGTCACATTGTATGAACAAAAGAGGATGCAATGGGATAGTGATAGGAAAGAATTCAGACAGTTGAATGGTAGAAGTGTGCCTTATCCTGATCATTTAAAAGAAAATATGCCAAAAATATGCCCCAATAGTTGGATTGGTGACCAAGTTAGAGAGAAATACGGTGCAACCGGTTGTTACCCGTGTGCTGAAGAGGATGCGCTACACGTAGGGATTGGGTGCACCCACTCAGTAATAATCTATTTATGTACATATTAAACTTAATAATTCACCTTTGAAATGTAATTACATCTATATTTCAAATTTTAACTATTGGGTTATTATAAGACACATGACACTATGATTTTTTAACTTTTTTATAGGTGCATTTGTTCCCATTTATGTCGGCATATGGACACCATTTTCGCACAGAAAATGTCTATGATGGACATATGACACAAGACTATAGCATGGAAGTCGAGTTCAATCAATCTAGTCGATCTAGCCACCGTGATCAAAACCTAGTACGAAGGATACTAGGTTACGTCGGAAAGATACAAGATATAATTGAAGTGTATTTCTCTTCTTTCCAATGTCTTATTTTTAGGTGAAAGTGGTGGGAAAACTTTGATCAAAATAATGTAAATGAATATCGCAATAATAAGCTAATATGTATCATCTCTAGAAAGATGTGGGATGAAGCTAAGGAGCCCTATGTTTTCCCCAAACACAGCAACCAGGTGTTTTTTTACCCAGATGTGTTGGATACGGATTGGTGGTTCGTATTGAGACATGACCCTAGATCAAAACATATTTTTGAGAACAATAGTGTTACTGTGCCAAGCGAGCTGGAAGATAATAAGGGTGATAATGAGAACCGAGAGTGATATGCTACATGTGTTATTTCATCATTTATACTTTTTAAGATGCGCTTTTATAAAGAAGAGGACTTGATTACCTTATAACTAAGACTCTCTTTTTTCGAAGCATTATAATATGTATTTTGAATTAACTCGTAATTTCCATTGTGTTAATGTTAAAATAATTTCACTTCATAATTTTCAATTATGTTGATCTTGAAAACAATGGTGTACTGTATAATGTTCTTCTTTTTTTAAAATGTCAATTCCTAAAACAATACAACTACTTGATTGCTTTAAATGTGTGTGAATGATATCCTCAAAATGTATACTATTATTTTTGGTATGTAACATCATAATAAAATAATTATAATTGTAAAGTACATGAATTTATTTTCATTATTTTCTAAACTTTTTTATGTTACAAAAATTCATTTTATTGTAGATTTATTATTTTACAATTATTTATATTCATATAAATTTACAATTTTACAATTATGGTAATTTAACAGTATTTACAGTATACATTTTACTTATGGTAGTTATGGTTCAAAATTGACAAATAATTTACAATTTTAAAAATTTAAAAATTTAAAAAATTTAATAAAATTGAATGATGGCAATACAGACAATTACAATTACATTTTTACAATTTCACAATACAATTACAATTACAATTACAATTATAAGTACAATTTTATAATTTTACATACAATTACAATCATTTCACATTAATACAATAAAAATTTTACAAATATTTTACATACAATTACAATTAAAATTAAAATTTTAGAATCTTACATACAATTACAATCACAATTTTACAATTTTACATATATACAATTACAATTAATTTTACAATTACAACTATTTCACATTAATACAATTAAAATTTTACAAATACTTTACATACAATTACAATTAGAATTAGAATTACAATTATAATTGCAATTTTACAATTTCACATACAATTACAATTACAATTTTAGAATTTTAGATACAATTACAATTACAATTACAATCATTTCACATTAATACAATTAAAATTTTACAAATATTTTACATAAAATTACACTTAAATTACAATTAGAATTAGATTTTCAGTTACAATTTTACAATTTCACATACAATTACCATTAAAATTAAAATTACAATTACAGTTAAAATTAAAATTACAATTACAATTACAATTTTAGAATTTTACATACAATTACAATAAAAATAACAATTAGCATTTTAGAATTTTACACGCAATTACAATTACAATCATTTCACAATTAAAATTTTACAAATATTTTACATACAATTACAATTAAAATTACAATTAGAAATACTATTACAATTTTACAATTTTACATACAATTCAAATTCAAATTTCAATTACAATCACGACATAATATTTAATAAATATCATGATTTAATATTAAAAATAAACATCATGATCATGACAACCATCGTACAAACATCATATTCGACTAAAAAACACATTCAAATTTGCTAACATCATCTAATAATCGTGATGATGATCATCTAAAAAATCACAAGCATTGTATAACATCATCACAACACAAACATCAAATATAGATCTCATGTCAAATAACTACTATCACATACATATCTAACTACAAGCTGCACATTAAATGAACATATCTAACATGACCTAACAATATACACATCATGATGAACACCAGCATGTAAATTAAGTACATCTGCAACATGAACATAAAATACACGAACCATATATATATATATAATGTAAAAAATATACAACTGTAATATAACTGCCTATAAATGTCAAATATCAGTTGGTGGTACATCAAATCTTTCTGTCGAGGCTGCACCATCAACTGAGTAGGCCTCCACTAATACTACTATTGATGTACCACCGACTGATATTTGACATCTATATGCAGTTATATTAAACAGTTGTATATTTTTTACATTATATATATATATATATATATATATATATATATATATATATATATATATATATATATATATATATATATATAGCCTACTGAGTCGATGGTGCAGCCTCGACATGCTCAAAAATATTTGGATCACATGCCTATTAATCTGGAGGTGCATCATGTTGATCAGTGGATGGTGTGGCAGCCTACTCGGTCAATGGACCTACCTCCTCAGATGGACCTGCGCCCCCCTTAGGATCAGGTGCCTGCTGATGATCACGATTGTTGGATGATGCAAGCTCCTCATCACTGGCACGAGGTGGAGGAGGAGGTGGAGTACTATAACAATGATCTCTCCCCTAATCATGATCATCAGATGATGCATTGCTCGATTTTCAATGTACTGCATCTCCACCACACCTACATTGACCAGCCCTCCTCGCTCGTGCCAGTAATCTGGTAGCTCCAATGCTATGTCGCCTCAGGGTCAACATATGACGGGGCATGCCTCTCCATATATTTTTCAGCCTATCATCATCTTGTATCTCTATGATAGTGACCAGCCGGAATCCCTCCTCCACTACGAGTTGACAGACTTGGTCACCGAATTCCATCCTAAATCGAGTGTCAGGCCTACGCCTCACAACTACCGGTACCTACACATGATCATGAGGACTAGGTATGTCACCGGCCTGAGCGTCCACATCTGCCATCTCCTCGTCAGTAGGAGCCACACCTAGATCATTCGGTGGTGGTGAAATTTGATCGCCAACAAATGACCCAATCTCTACAAAATATATATAAGTACAAAAAAATAATTATACAATTTCATAAAAAAATTTAGTAAAACAAGTTAAATAATGTGTTACAATAAATTTTAAGAAAGAACTAATATTACCTCTCTCATCTGGTGGCTCATCATCTGTGAAGAGGATGTTGGCACACCCTCACCAATCCAAACAAGCATACAGACATGGCACACGAACGAAGGCGTGATCATCAAAACTGGATAGAAATTACAGTGCATCATGAGATATCCTCATGGAAAAGTGAGTCTCACCCCTCTTCGGAATCATCTAGGCCACAGCTCCATCCGTACATGCAACATCGGCCTACGAGGCTGCCGAACGAAAGTAGGGCTCATCTCTAGAAACCTCTCAAAAAATTAAAAAAAATAACTCTAAAGCAAAACAGAATTTCACCCTCCCTTGTCCCTAAGAACGACATGTATCTAATGTTGTACAAAACTTCCGCAAAAAAAATCATAGACCACCTCACAAGTTGTGGCACCTATAATAAAGAAACAACATAAAATAAAAGTGGGCAACTAATGCATTGCCCGTCACTAGTATGGTTTCCAATGTTCGTCAGGAGTAGTTAGAGGCACCTCACCTCCTCTCCACAAAACGAAGCAATATGTAACTAACCACCTTTGACCTGAAATCTGCAAGAGAATGTATATAGGTGCTAATGTATCTCTGGGAGTACACCAACTAACTCCCTGGTGCATATTTGTCCGAAACCTCTAGGAATGAGGAAAAATCCTGCCCTATCCTAGATAGGTCAATAATAAAATATATTTCCTCCTCAGTGGATGCATACCATTGGTTAGGACCAACCTAGAAAGCCTGTTGGTGGGCATCCCACCTAAAGTTGAGCTGTCCCAATAACCCATTATGGCCCTTTAGGGATATAGCAACCTCATAGAACTTGAGAAGGCCTACCTCCCTTAGGAGAAACTGGGTGGCTAACATAATAGGGCGAGGGTGTTGGAAATGTTGTCATTGATGGCAAAGAAGGTAGCAAAAATAGAGACAGGCAATGGAGGCAGCCAAGAAGCAAACGAAGGAAGAAAAGGAGACAGGCAGAGGCAGAGGAAGCGAATATAGAGCCAGAACCGTTATCAGAAGCAGAGGCAGAGGCAGAGTCGTTATCACAGCAGTTGAGACAGAGGCAGAGCAACAGAAGCAGCAGAGGCAGAGGCAGAGGCGTTATTCCGGGAATCATTATTCGTGATGGATACACTGTTCTAACTTATGAATTGATGTCAAGTCTGGCTATGGACTACAATTCAAACCTTGTCTTTGCATGAACTTTGTAAGGGCGATAATAATATAATGGAGTTGATTGGAGCGCTTCTAAGCTTAATTTGCAGGTTGGTCCGTGCTAACTAAGCCGTCGAGAATTGGTTGGAATCGATTCTCGTTATCATTGTTTAGCCTGCGGAGGAACGAAGCCGTGTATTGACTGGAGCGAGCGCGAAGGGAGACACATTGTTTGACGTGAAACTATGTGATGGAGTGTAATGAAATAAATACAAGTGGACGGAACCTGACGTGTCAAAAGGGAGTGGAACCATGAAAGGATGGAACCTTGCGAGAGGAACAGTGATGCGGTTTGGAGTGAGCAGTAAAGGCTGGAAGCAGATTTCATCGCACCACCTTTCGTCGGCAAGCGGTATTTGAGGAGGGGGAGCGATTCCATAGAGGTGTTGATGGGTGGCAAGGCGGGACCCAACGAAACCAACTTTCAAAGCGCGCCATCGCGCGTTAACATTCGTACCAGGAGGTGGAGCGATATCGTCGAGTGTCGTCGATCTGGCACAGAGCCATCGAACGGTGACTGTTTGACGGAGATGCACGCAGAATAAGCAGGTACTGTGAGTGCGTTGATTGGGCGATTGAACGTAGATGCGGGGACCAGAGCCAAGGTTTATTCAAAAGTTAATTATGCAAAAAGCGTGTGTATCAATATAAATTCTCAAGGTTTAACCATTGGTTGTAAAGCTTGGCACATAAAAATAAATTGAATTCCCATTATAGAAGGAGTATAAGTGCGAGGGGTTATAACCTTAGTCCTAAGGTTTGGAGGCAAATATATAAACCATGGAAAATATGTGGGTTAACCATAATGTGACAGTTTAATAATTGAACGGACACCGTTTTAAATATATGATGAAATGAACGTGGTTTAATATATGTATATGCCGAGGGTCAGTTTACATGGTTTTAATAGCCAAAGTATTATGTCGCTTATATTTGTGGGCCCAGAGCCAAAGGTTTTAAGACTGTGACCATATATATGTTGGATGCTAAACAAAAGCCACAGTTTATTAATAATCGGGAATATGCATACATGACGACACTTATTCCAAGGGGGTCTCCTTCCCTTATCTGCTCGAGTCTGCTACCCCCGCGGAATTAAAAAGGAATGGAGCTCCATTTGATGCGAGTTGATCTGACTATGATTTAAACCATATATTCTTCAAGGAGGTAAACTTCAAAATAAAGTATTGAAATTTCCCATATCGACAGTTGGATTGAGTACAAATTTGTTGTATTCATTTTATATGCACACAGAAAGAGGAAGTATGAGGCCTGACAGAGGAAAACAAAGATTGCAGAGTTGAAGAGATGTACAACAAAGGGATTCAAAAGTGCAGTGAACAGGTGGAATATGCGGAGATGACGGTGAACAAAGAGTATGCGAAACGAGGATCTTAACGAGCGAGCGAAGGAAAAAGACAAATCCGGTAAAGCCAAAATCCAGAAAAGGAGTTGAGTGAAATTGAAATATGTAATTAAAATGTGAATGTAAATGTTGTAATTAGTTTTTTATTGTTTGTGATGCAAAGGAAAGTATCCTAAGGAAAAGGAAAACTCCCACTGTAGCATGGAAATTTGTTCATATTGTTATAATTTTAAAATTGGGTTGGATAAAGGAATAAGAAGACAGAAGCCAAAGAGTCATGACTGCTCACTCCAAATTCCTTGTAAAATACAAACAGTCATGTGAGAATCTCTATATATAATATCAATTTGATATGCACAAGAAGTTGGAGAGAGAGAAAATATAGAGAAGGCAGAGTATAGAAGTGTAAGGCAGAGAAGATTAAGAAAAGAAGAGCAGAAAGAGAAGCTACATAACAGAGCTGATATCTGAGGTAAATCAGCAAACCTTCAGATTGATAAATTGAGGAAATTGGAGCTTCCCTATCAAGTTGCAGCTTGATAGCTGTGAGTTGTAGTTGACTGAGGTTGGAGCCTCCTGTAGGTTGGTGCCTACAAAAAACTGAAGGGAGTTGGTGCTTCCTTGCAAGTTGTAGCTTGCAGAATTGAGGTAGGAGCCTCCTGTAGGTTGGTGCCTGCAGAAAAACAGTGGTGAGAGGGAGTTGGAGCTTGCCTTTGCATCACAACAATAATAAGATGTGGTTTTCTCCCTTTGTGGGTTTCCACTTATATATGGTGTCTCTGTGCATGATGTTTATGTGTTGATCGGATTTATATCATCTGCTTAATACCTGTTGCTCTCATATTAAGTCCGTTGTCATATTATATTAATACTTGTTGTTCACATTCTAAGATTACTCACATATTAAGTTGGACATGAAATGAAGGTGTAAATAAGGTTTAATAAAAGGTTTAAAAGATTATGAATGTGTTAAACTGATTCACCCCCCCCCCCCCTCCTCAGTTTAACTAAGATTTCAACAATTGGTTTCAGAGCAGGTTCCTTTGTAACAGTCTAACAACTGAAAGGAGATCCTAGGTTCTCAGGATGGCTAGTAAAGAAGGATGCTCAACCAATAAAGCCCCTTTCTTCACTGGTGAAAATTATGCTTTCTGAAAAATCAGAATGAGGACATACATAATGTCTCTAGGAATAGAAGTCTGGGCTGTTGTGGAATTAGGGTATGCCCCTAAGGCAACTGATACAGAGAAAGAAACAAAACAAGATTTTGTGGCTAACGCAAAAGCCATGAATGCCATCCTGAATGGATTGTGTGAAGCAAATTTTATCAAAGTAATGCACAAAGACACTGTCAAAGAAATATGGGATACTCTTGAAAACATACATGAGGGAGACAAGAAAGTAAAGACTGCCAAACTTCAAGTCTATAGAGCCCAGTTTGAAAACTTAAAAATGAATGATGATGAAGACATTTCCAGTTTCTTCCTAAAAGTTGCAGAAATTATTAACAATATGAAAGCTCTTGGAGAAAAATTGCCAGAAAGTATAATTGTGCAAAAGATTCTAAGATCTCTTCCATCCAGGTTTAATCCAAAGGTGTCTGCAATAGAAGAAACAGCTGATTGGGAGACCTTGACCATGAACCAACTACTTGGAAATCTAACAGCCTATGAAATGAGGCTCCCATAGAAGAAGCCAAGTACGAGGGAAGCAGCCTTTAAAACAGAAAAGAAGAAAGAAGAAGAGGGAGACATATGCTCTTGCTCGGATGAAGAAGAGGCAAATTTTGTCAATAAATTGGATAGAGGCTCAGGTAAATACAAAGGTAAACTCCCCTTCAAATGCTTTAACTATGGAAGAGTGGGACACTATGCTGCTAAGTGTCCTCACAAGAAAGTAAGGAATCAGGCTCAAGAGTCAGAGAAAAATAAATCAAAGAACTGGCAGAAAGGAAAGAAGTTCAGCAGAAAATCCTTCTATGCTCAACAAGACAACAGTATATCTGAAGATTCAGATGAATCCTCAAGTGAAGAAGGAACCTCTGAATTCTTATTGATGGCCATAGAAAAACTTGAAGGTCTCTTGCTAGAAGATGAAGAAGAAGAAGGTGAAGTCGACCTTGAGGGGGAGCTAAGAAGTGCTCTAGAAGAGATTGATAGACTCAAACTGAAATGCAGAAAACAAAAGGACATTCTCCTCAAGTATGTACGAGAAGAACAGAATTCAGAATTCCTTAAGCAGCTAAAATTAGAGCTTGAAGAAGCCAAGAATATAGAGGACATGTTACTTAAGAAAATCAAAGAAAAAACTCAAGAACAAGAAAAGTTGGACGAAGAAGTAGTGTGTCTCAGGAAGAAATTAGAAAATGCTCAAAGGAAAGTGGTTATAAACTCTTCTCAAACAACAAGCTCTAGTAAGTTGAATGAAATTATGGTTGCTCAAAGATCCCCTATGATAAAGACTGGAATAAGTTATGAAGGAGAATCAAGTAAAGGAAAAGAAAAGGTTGACAGAGAGATTATTTTTGTAAAAGCAAAGAAGAATAATGAAGCAGCTCAAACAATTCCTATAAAAGAAGAAATCCGCAGTAAGGAAGACAGAGATCAGAAGAAACCTCTACTAGCAAAGAATGTAATAAATACTAAGACCCCTGAATATGTAAATTTTGGAAACCATCAAAGGAGATTCTTCCCTCCTATGAAGAATGCCACCTGTTATGCTTGCCACAGGCTGGGACACATTTCTGCATATTGTCATGCAAGGAGGAGTAATTCAAACCAGAAAAATATGCAAACATTGAAGAGACTGCCTCAAGCAAAAAAATGGAAGAGACAACCTTACATCAGGTATGCAAATAGCTTCTATGGTTACTGCTTTTATTGTAAAGAATTGGTCATAAAATCATTGAGTGTAGAAAGTATGGACAAAGATTGATGTTTAACACCTCAAGGAGGTTTATGAATCAAAGAAATTCTGTTCATACTCATAATTATACAAAAATTATGATCAAATGTTGTGTATGCAATCAAGTTGGACATATACCTTCCAAATGTCCTCTAAGAAGATATAGTTCATCTCCTCACAAAAGATACCAAACAAAAGGGGGCTTCCAGTGGATAAAGAAGGTGAATAAATGTGACTTGGCTCTAACTGCTCAAGGCCTGAAAATTCAGTGGTATTTGGATAGTGGCTTCTCAAAACATATGATTGGAGATAGAAGCAAGTTTATAACCCTTGATGAAAAGAAATCTGGCAATGTCACTTTTGGCAATGACAAATTAGGTAAGATCAAGGGAAAAGGTTCAGACAGCATAGACAATGGCAGAGGAAAGGCCCAAGATGTACTATTTTTAGATGGGCTGAAAGCAAATTTACTAAGTGTCAGTCAGATGTGTGACAAAGGTTGTGAAGTTCTTTTTAGAGCACAAGACTGTGAAGTCAGATCAAGCACCACAGGTAAGACTCTGCTCAAAGGTGTTCGAACAGAGAGAAATGTTTACATTGTGAAAGAGGAAGATGAAGCATGCCATCTTAGCAAACTTGAGGAGTCATGGTTATGGCATAAAAGATTGAGACATCTCAGCTTCGACCACATCATTAGACTAAGCAAGAAGAAAGTTGTCAGGGACATGCCAAAAATAAAGAGGCCTTCTAATACCATATGCAAATCTTGTCAATTGAGTAAACAGACCCGCACATCCTTTAAGGCCAAAGAGGATTTGTCAACAAGAAGAACACTCCAGCTTGTGCACATGGATCTGTGTGGACCTGCAAGAACTAAAACACCAAGTGGAGAATCCTACTTCATGCTGATAATAGATGATTTCTCCATAATGACATGGGTTGCTTTTCTCAAGAATAAATTGGAAGCTCTGGACAAATTCAAAATATTTAAGGCATTAGCATAAAATCAGACAGGATGCAAGCTGAAATGCATCAGATCAGACAGAGGAGGTGAATTCACTGATTATGAATTTGCTGACCTATGCAATGAACATGGCATAAAACAACAATTCACTATTGCAGGAACACCTCAGCAGAATGGAGTAGCAGAAAGACAAAACAGATCTGTTCAACAAATTTCCAGAGCCATGATGCCAGAGAATAATATTTCTCAAACCTTATGGGCAGAAGCAGTGCACACAACAGTACATATCCTTAATAAATCTCACTTAAGGCCAAGCAGTGACAAGACTCCCTACGAACTGTGGCATGGAAAGCCAGCTTCAATCAAAAATTTCAGAATCTTTGGTAGCAAGTGTTACATAAAGAATAATGATGAAAATATTGGAGAATTTGATGCAAGAGTAGATGAAGGAACATTTCTAGGATATGCATCCAAAAGCAAGGGGTACAGGTGCTACAACAAGACTCTTCGGAAAATAGTAGAAAGCATTGATGTGAGATTTGATGAAGAACTTCCAAACAATACAAGAGATACTGACTGCTGTAGTCCATCAGATAACCATGAAGAAGAAGACCAGAATGATGATGAAACAAGCAAGACTACAGAAGATGAAGGGCTGAGATTGAAAGCCCCCTCAAGATACACTCAGAAGAATCATCCCGAAGATCAAATCATAGGAGATAAGAAAGCAGGGGTCCAGAAAAGAAGACAGCTAACAGAACAAACTGAAGAGGTATACATAGCCATGCTGTCACAAATAGAGCCAAATAAATTTGAAGAAGCCAGCAAGGACAAGTCTTGGGTAAAAGCAATGAATGAGGAATTGGACCAAATTGAAAAGAAAAATACATGGGAACTAGTTCCTAGACCAATTGAGAAAAATATCATTGGTTCAAAATGGGTATTCAAAAACAAAATGAATGAGCAAGGACAAGTAATCAAGAATAAAGCCAAACTGGTATGCAAAGGATATTCACAAGTCGAAGGACTTGATTACGATGAAACATTTTCCCATGTAGCCAGAATGGAAGCTATCAGAATGTTCCTAGCATTTGCATGCTACCAAAGCTTCAAAGTATATCAAATGGAAGCAAAATCTGCATTTCTTAATGGAGACTTAGAAGAATAAGTCTACATGGAACAACCAGAAGGCTTCTCATTGACAGACAAAGAAAACTATGTGTGCAGACTGAAGAAGGCTCTATATGGACTGAAACAGGCTCCTCGTGCTTGGTACTCAAGACTGGATAAATATTTGCAAAAACAAGTCTTTAAGAGAGGTGGTGTAGACATCAATCTATACATAAAAGCCCATGAAAATGAACTCCTGATTGTTGTAGTATATGTTGATGACATTATGTTTGGAAGCAACAGAGAAGAACTATCAAAAGGTTTTGCTGATGAAATGAAAACAGAGTTTGAAATGTCTATGATTGGAGAGCTCAGTTTCTACTTGGGACTACAAATTCAGCAAAATAACACAGGTACATTCATTTCACAAGAAAAATACTTAAAATAAATGTTGAAAAAGTTCAAAATGGAGGACTGTAAACCTGTGTCAACTCCCATGATCATGGGATGCAAGCTGTGTGCTGATGATGGATCTGCCGATATAGATAAAAAACTCTACAGATCCATGATAGGAATTCTATTGTATCTGACTGCATCAAGACCAGACATCATGCTAGCAGTAGGACTAGTGGCTAGATATCAAGCAGTACCTAAACAAAACCATCTTCTAGCAGTAAAAAGAATATTCAGATATCTACAAGGAACAACAAAATATGGACTTTGGTATCCTAAAGGCAAAAGCTTCAATTTAACAGCATACACAGATGTAGATTCGGCCAACTATGTGGATGACAGGAAAATCACAAGTGGAGGTGCTTTCTATCTAGGAGAAAGTCTGGAGGCATGGTTAATCAAGAAACAAACATCTATCTCCCTGTCTACAGCTGAAGCAGAATATATAGCAACAGCAACATGTTGTACACAAGTCATGTGGATGAAGCAGACTCTTCAAGACATGAAGGTAAGCATTAATGAACTTATCTCAATCAAATGTGATAATACAAGTGCTATAAGTATATCTAAAAATCCTGTGCTTCACTCAAAAACTAAGCATATCCCAATCAAGTATCATTTTCTCCGAGAACAAGTGGCTCAGAAGATAGTAAAGCTGGAATATGTACCAGCAAAGGAATAGACAACTGATATATTTACCAAACCGCTTGCCAGAGAACCATTTGAATATTTGAGAGACAGACTAGGGGTAGTATCTATAGATGCTACTCTCTGATATGAAAAGAAAGCACAGTTTCAGGGGGAGGGCAAAAACGAAAATATCATTCTCAGGGGGAGATCAACCAGCATGGGAAGCATGAAAACAGGTCCTCAGGATCAAAGGGATTATGGAAATAATACATTCAGCATAAAAGAATCAATAAAAAGGCAAAAGGGTCAGTGGTGCAGCAAAACAGTGGTGAACCCAATGTGAATCGAACACGGAAGAATAGTGAAACCGATGTGTATCTCATCCAAATTTTGGAGCAGCAACGTACAAAAGTCAGGAAATTTCAGAGAGAGGAAATGCATGAAATGTTGAAAAAGGATAAATACACAGCATCAAAGAATAAAAGCTTCACTAATAATTCAAACCCCTTGCCATTGATGTCAAAGGGGGAGGAAGAGTAAGCAACAGAAGAAAGAGCAAGCAAAGAGCAAGCAACAGGAGGAAGAGCAGGCAAACAGATAAAGTGTATTGCCATCAATGCCAAAGGGGGAGACTGTTGGAAATTTTGTCATTGATAGAAAAGAAGGCAGCAAAAACAGAGACAAGAAATGGAGGCATCCAAGAAGCAAACGAAGGAAGCCAAGGAGACAGGCAAAGGCAGAGGAAGTGAATATAGAGCCAGAACCATTATCAGAAGCAGAGACAGAGGCAGAGCTGTTATCACAGCAGTTGAGACAGAGGCAGAGCGACAGAAGCAGCAGAGGCAGAGGCAGAGGCGTTATTCCGGGAATCATTATTCGTGATGGATACACTGTTCTAACTTATGAATTGATGTCAAGTCTGGCTATGGACTACAATTCGAACCCTGTGTTTGTATGAACTTTGTAAGGGCGATAATAATACAATGGAGTTGATTGGAGTGCTTCTAAGCTTAATTTTTAGGTTGGTCCGTGCTAACTAAGCCATCGAGAATTGGTTGGAATCGATTCTCGTTATCATTGTTTAGCCTGCAGAGGAATGAAGCCGTGCATTGACTGGAGCGAGCGCGAAAGCGAGACACATTGTTTGACGTCAAACTATGTGACGGAGTGTAATGAAAGAAATACAAGTGGACGGAACCTGACGTGTCAAAAGGGAGTGGAAACATGAAAGGATGGAACCTTGTGAGAGGAACAGTGACACGGTTTGGAGTGAGCAGTAAAGGCTGGAAGCGGATTTCATCACACCACCTTTCATCGACAAGTGGTATTTGAGGAGGGGGGAGCGATTCCATAGAGGTGTTGATGCGTGGCAAGGCGGGAGCCAACAAAACCGCCTTTCAAAGCGCGCCATCGCGCATTAACATTCATACTAGGAGATGGAGCGATATCGTCGAGTGCCGTCGATCTGGCGCAGAGCCATCAGACGATGACCGTTTGATGGAGATGCACACAGAATAAGCAGGTACGGTGAGTGCGCTGATTGGGCGATTGAACATAGATGCGAGGCCCAGAGCCAAGTTTTATTCAAAAGTTAATTATGCAAAAAGTGTGTGTATCAATATAAATTCTCACGGTTTAACCATTGGTTGTAAAGCTTGGCACATACAAATAAATTAAATTCCCGTGATAGAAGGAGTATAAGTGCGAGGGGTTATAACCATAGTCCTAAGGTTTGGAGGAAAATATATAAACCATGGAAAATATGTGGGTTAACCATATTGTGACGGTTTAATAATTGAACGGATGTCGTTTTAAATATATGATGAAATGAACATGGTTTAATATATGTACATGCTGAGGGTCAGTTTACATGGTTTTAATAGCCAAAGTATTATGTCGCTTATATTTGTGGGCTCGGAGCCAAAGGTTTTAAGACCGTGACCATATATATGTTGGGTGCTAAACAAAAGCCACAGTTTATTAATAATCAGGAATATGCATACATGACGACACTTATTCCAGGGGGGTCTCCTTCCCTTATCTACTCGAGTCTGCTACCCCCACGGAATTAAAAAGGAATGGAGCTCCATTTGATATGAGTTGATCTGAATATGATTTAAACCATATATTCTTCAAGGAGGTAAACTTCAAAATAAAGTATTGAAATTGCCCAGATCTACAGTTGGATTGAGTACAAATTTGTTGTATTCATTTTATATGCACACAGAAAGAGGAAGTATGAGGCCTGACAGAGGAAAACAAAGATTGCAGAGTTGAAGAGATGTACAACAAAGGGATTCAAAAGTGCATTGAATAGGTGGAATGTGCAGATGACAGTGAACAAAGAGTATGCAGAACAGGATCTTAACAGCAGCAGGAAAAGACAAATCCAGTAAAGCCAAAATCCAGAAAAGGAGCTGATTGAAATTGAAATATGTAATTAAAATGTGAATGTAAATGTTGTAATTAGTTTTTTATTGTTTGTGATGCAAAGGAAAGTATCCTAAGGAAAAGGAAAACTCCCATTGTAGCATGGAAATTTGTTCATATTGTTATAATTTTAAAATTGAGTTGGATAAAGGAATAAGAAGACAAAAGCCAAAGAGTCATGACTGTTCACTCCAAATTCCTTGTGAAATACAAACAGTCATGTGAGAATCTCTATATATAATATCAATTTGATATGCAGAGGAAGTTGGAGAGAGAACAAATATAGAGAAGGCAGAGTATAGAAGTGTAAGGCAGAGAAGATTAAGAAAAGAAGAGCAGAAAGAGAAGCTATAGAACAGAGCTGATATCTGAGGTAAATCAGCAAACCTTTAGATTGATAAATTGAGGAAGTTGGAGCTTCCCTATCAAGTTGCAGCTTGATAGCTGTCAGTTGTAGCTTACTGAGGTTGGATCCTCCTGTAGGTTGGTGCCTGCAGAAAACAGAAGGGATTTGGTGCTTCCTTGCAAGTTGTAGCTTGCAGAATTGAGGTAGGAGCCTCCTGTAGGTTGGTGCCTGCAGAAAAACAGTGTTGAGAGGGAGTTGGAGCTTGCCTTTGCATCACAACAATAATAAGATGTGGTTTTCTCCCTTTATGGGTTTCCACTTATATATGGTGTCTCTGTGCATGGTGTTTATGTGTTGATAATATTTATATCATCTGCTTAATACCTGCTGCTCTAATATTAAGTCTGCTATCATATTATATTAATACTTTCTGTTCACATTCTAACATTACTCACATATTAAGTTGGAAATGAAATGAAGGTGTGAATAAGGTTTAATGAAAGGTTTAAAAGATTATGAATGTGTTAAACTGATTCACCCCCCCCCCGCTCTCAGTTTAACTAAGAGTTCAACAGAGGGTACATAAGTCACTCCCTTTCTCGTGTCTCCCATAGGTGAACCATGTTATACTGGTTAGCCATATGTTCTTGTTGTTCCCTTTTTTGTCTCTGTTGATGCCGCTGAATGATTCACATATTAAATACATTTTTTTATTAAATGACCGGTGCATATGTTTTTATCATGCACCATCATCGAGGCGCATGGAAATTTGCAGTGCACCACAAAACATGAAATGTACTTTCTCCTGTGGTGTGTTGATGAAACTATCCACCCGAGGGCAGATAGTTAGGTTAATGCACCGCCCAACATGATTTCATGGTCAATGATTTGGTCCTATAAACAACCGCATTGTTGAATATGTACGAGTGTCAGGAGGGCAGTGTGTTGTCCAAACTATTAGCCTTGGGGCAGATAGTTTCATTAGCGCACTTCCCTCCTGACATCAGTACACGGTCAACAGTGGAGTCATTTAAATGACTGCACCATTGACTATGTACCTGTGTCGGGATGGCAGTGCACTGACCAAAATATGTTCCCTGTGGCGGATAGTTTTGTAAGCGCACCTTCCTCCTAACATCAATACACGGTCAACGGTGTGGTCATTTAAATGAACACACCGTTGACTATGTACCATTTTCCGGATGGTGGTGTGTTGACCAAACTATCTGCCCCACGGTGGATATTTTAGTTGACGCACCGCCCTCCCAACACTGGAACATAGTCAAAGATGCAGTAATTTAAATGACCACACAGCCATATTAGCTTTTAAAAAAACATGGTGTTCATTTTCGGTACCACACCGGACCCGATGCAGTTTCTATTACCACCATTCGTGGTGCATCCTATAAACTTACAGGAAACACCGTGAATGGTGCAAGCCAAACGGCTCAAGCACACCGCACTAGAATTTTTTTTTTAGTGGTAAATTTTAAGATTTTTAACAAATAAAATCTGCTAAAAAGTTAAATTATTGAGAAACAAATAAAATACTTTTACATTTGGGCGTCGAGGAGGCATATTTGTTGAAGAATTTGAAAAACAAAGTTTTCCCACTGTTTTGAAAAATTCGAACTGGAGATGGTGTCCAATGGATGGTAGCAGTGCATGTAATGGGAGCACTGATGGCAGGGTGCCTCACACAATGGAAATTCACATCGCTGCTTAAGAGCTCTATAACATTGAAGAAGTGAAAATGAGGATTTTTTTGCTGGTAATTTTTTTTATTTAGTCCTGTTTTGATGCACAGGTTTTTGAGGCGCACCAAGCATGTTTTTCTTTCGGCATGGGTTTTTAAGACATATTGGGCATGTTTCTAAGTAGCCCGCCGGTGTGCTATAGTAATGAGATGCACCAGACAGGTTTTTATAGATACCACGGTGTCTCAGTGTGCCAATTTGTAGTATGCTCTGGTGCTTTTTGATTTCAAAGCATCAGTGCGGTTTTTGATTAGAAATGCACCAGACAAAATGCATTCGCAGAAACCTCCACACCCCAACCTCCTCTAGAGACCTCCGCTACAAACGATATCTAGGCTATTTTTATAAGGGGTTCCTCAAAAACATTCGCTAGAGGGCCTTTTCCTTGTAGTTTTTTTAGCTGATATATTGATGGAATTGTATAAAAAACTCACCTTCCATGAGAGAAGCCATATTTTTAAGTGTTTTCTCCCTGAAAATGTTGAATTACCCAGGAAAATTGCCCCATATCCAGTTGTAATTTTCCCAGAAATGTCCAAAAGGTCATTTCCATGGTTACCCGTTTCCTCGATTATTATATAGATCAATGGGTCAATGAAGTAGTTTTAGGATTCCTATCTATCGTTTCAACTGATAAAAAAGAATTCAATACTTTTCAATTACATCCATTTTGTATTTGATGATATGCATGAGCAGCTTGTGAATTTCAAAACAGAAGGTGTTTTAAATATCAATCAGCCTTGGTTTATCTTATTTTATTTCACCAGGTAGACAAATTTAAATTTCCTTTATAGAAGACAAATGATGAGGGAAATCCATTGCCATTGATACACTGGACCTCTCTAGTTAGAAATAACTTAGAGGAATATACAGATGCTGACTTTGTTGATAAGTTTCTTCATACCTCATTATTTTTACTTAGCAGTGACATTATTCCAAGAATTTCACCAAAGATAAAGAAAGTGGTACATATATCTGAGCAATCAAAAGTTGGAGACCAGTATTTGTACCAAAATTATACCAAGATCGGTATTTATGGATCATACCTACCTCCTTTCAAGATACCAATATTTGTACCTGTCGGAATTTTTGCATTAGAGTATATTAGATATATGTTGAATATGGATGAGCATCATTTTGGGTCGGACAAGAAGAAATCTCAGTTTGAGATGAAGGCCCATGTAGGTCCTTGTATTTTTAACACCAAATCTTCCTCAAAGGAAGTGGAATTCATCTTAAACCAAATTAAGTTCAAGCATAGTTTCTCATGGTCCTATGATCGTCTAGGATTTATTTCAAATCTTACAATTGAACAGAAAATTACTTCCTATACACATACACCAAGGCCCGAGATACAGAAATATGCTAACCTAGAGGAATGGATAGAAGGAACCTTACAATAATCTGAAGAATGATTGGTTAACCAATAATCTATGCAGACTCATATTTCCTAAGAAAATAGACATAGAGAAAGTTTCTCCCCTACTAATTTTGAAACACAAGATGCAGAGTTTATTTTATTTAAAATAAGAAAGAGGGATCTACAGACCACTCTAAAGTGAGGCATTGAATTTGATCCTAAATTGATAACTTCCCATGAATAATCTTCAGAAGAAATGGATAGACAGGAGCAACCTACAGTAATTATGACAAGAACCCATGTCATTATTCATCCTGATGTAGAAGGAACACTTTATTCCCCTGATTTAGCCAAACAATTCAATATCCTGGTGCAAAAGGAACCGTTTAGTCTCCTAGTGTGCAACAAAAAAATAAATCTCCAGTATCTTCTACTTCTCAAATTTCATCTTAGAAGAGCATATTTTCAAGGTACAGAGAAATCAAGTTGAAAAATGAAGCTCTAAAAGTTTCAACTTATTCACAATTTTGGAAGAAAACAACCACAACATAGCATAGACTACTCTCTACACTTGATTTAGATAAAAGAAAATTTCAAATGGATTTTATGGAATCTCTAATACCAGCCCTGAAGAACTTTGAAGAGTACAAGGCTTCTATTTTATTAATTGGGACTAAGAAGATCCATGCAATTGATAAAATCAATTTGCATAAAAAAAAAAAGGGAACTCATCTTTTCTACAATTACTATCTCAATCATGACTATTTCAAAATTACAATCATCTTCAAATAATATGCATTCTCAATTAAATATCAATAAGATGTCTTCATTAGCTAAAGACGACATAATCAAATCCATAGAAGATTTTGTGATACATCTACGGCATGATCCTAGTAATATCAATGGAACAGAAGAACTTATTAAAGCCAAGAATGCATATATTGAAGAACTGAGGAAGAAACTAATGTTACCATCCACAAAACACCCCCAGGATAAAGAAGTTGCTAGCTTAGAGATGGAAAGGAAGAAATTTTTTACACTGGTAGTTGAAAAAAATGGGCAAATACAAAAAATGTAACAAGACATGGAAACACTATTAACAGAAGAAGAACAATGGGAAGAAGTTGGTACATCGAAAGAAGTAGGTACAATGATAGAAGAAGTTACATCAACAAAAGAATCATCTTCAGAGTCTACAAAAAATATTGCCAAAGCTTTATAATAGTTATCATTAGCAATTGTAGGAAAAGAGATATTATTAGTAGCATTGACCTAACTAGAGGAAATTAACCTAAAACAAAATGATTCTTATCTTGCAGAAATACATAAGAGTTATACGTTGATTCATAAAATACAACAGTATGTAGACAAGTGTTTCACCACCCAAATGCTAACAGAGGCCAAAAGAAGCATTTGGAAGAACATCAATGCTAATGTGATAGAAATTTTGCCATAAATTTAGATCACCTTTGAATAGGAGGAATTAGTGAATAGATTTAAAGAGGAAATTCATAATACTAAAATATACCTTGAACATAGGCCGGAAGAAGAACAAAAAATGATAAAGTTGTTGAATTTTAAAACCAAAGATGAACTGTAAGAGCTGAACATTAAGGACAAAACAACAATAGTGATGGTGATCAAAATATTCTTAACTAAAAATAATTTGATGATACAATTAGAGAATAAGTGTAAAGAATTTGAGTTACAAGTCAGAAGATTCAGCAAGAAATTTTCTCCTTCACAGGAAAAAGGGTTACCAGCTTTGAAGAACTCTCATGGAAAATTGATTCCATTAGAGAATTACTAGGAACAGTTGTGTGACATAGCTTCTAATTCCTTGATATTCACAAAGGCAAAGGGAGCTATTATTGGAGAAGCATTTTTAGAAGGCCTAAAATTCTATCTCAATATTCAACATGAGATCCATCACCTTTTTGTGAATAAGCCAATATTTGACACCTAATCCGAGGTAGATGAAAGGTTTTGAAATATCTGAAAAACTACTTGAGTTGGTCTAATGAGCACAACTGAAGGCCTATAAATTTGGCAACAGACAAGCAACATTTGAAGTAAAGTAGCTACAGTCAGCAGAAAATTCCTCTAGAATTCTAAACAGCACAACAAATTTTAACACCCTTTTCTTATCTTCTTCTTCTATATCTCAAATATCTTTGTTTTCAATAGAATATTATTTTGTAATCTACTTTATTTTGAAGTTCGACATTAAATGTAAAAATTTTATAGATACTTTGTAGGGAAAATTAGAGAGGGTTGGAAATTTTATGAAGAAAGGGTCTACATTTTGATGTAAAGTTGTGCATTGCACTAAAGTTATCAAATTACAGAGAGTTGTTTTCTGGATTCTCGTGTCAAGAAATTGGTGATGTTATTTCGTATGTGAAACTGTCCATTTTTTAAATTTTTCCAATTTTTTTATCTCTTTATTATTTCAAGAAGGATAAGAGTTGAATTTACTTAAATGTACTAGGCTATGGCTTGTAAACAATAACAATGTTTCTTTTTTTATATTAAGTATAGAATTCATCTCAGTATGATCTATATTTAATTGAACTTAAATCATATCCATCCTTCCACCCACAGATATTTTATAAGATCTAAAAGCTTACCTATTGTGCCCTCTTAAAGCTATTATGTAATTTTTATTTTTTTATTACCAAAACATTATTGACTCTATGCCCGATGGACTTTGCCTACATTTTCCAAAAAAAAATTTCAAAAACCCATCTCAGACTTGAAAAACCTAGCCTAAAATCTAAAGTATAAATCTAAGTCAGATAGAGAGATCCCTCTGTGAAGCTGGAAGGGCTAGATCCCAAATTTAAAATTGGTTTTGTGGTTACCTTTGAGTTTCTCTCCTCAACCTAGGGAAATTATGGAATGATAAAACTCTAGCGACCATAATGGGGACCAATCTCATAAAAAAAAAAATTCCCTGTTAAATATTGGTTCTAAAAGTTTCAAATACAATTTCCCTGTAGGTGACAATGGAATGGAAACTAAAATGCTGGAATTATTCACCTAAAATTTGTGTATCCCCTCCTTGTGAATACCACCTGTTATCACCAAAAATTAGTCATCTAACCATTTATAATTAGATGGATCGAATTCCACCATGTAAGACAAATTTTAACATAGTAAAATTTCTTTCACTAGAAGAAATAATTTAATAAACCATATTTTATTAAGTTATTTCTAGTTAAAACAAAAATTAAATAAATCCTTATTTATTTTATTTTCCTCTAGGAATAGTTAATTAAACCATTTTTTAAATAATATTCGTAGTCATATTTAACCTAATCATAATAAATAATTAGATAAATCATTGTTTATATTATTTTTCTCTAGGGATAATTAATTAAATAGTTATTTAGTTATTATTCCTTGTTAAATTCTAGTAAATCACCTAGGAGTAATTAAAAAAATCATTATTTGCTTATTACTCCTTAACCATATTCTTCAAATGATAAACAAATAATTTATTTCTTTATTATTTATAAATAAAAGTATTTAACCAATTTATATACTTTTTCCATCCAACAAAATATAATAAAATATTCCAAGCGGTTAGATCTAGATCGTGGTTAATAATATTTTATTATTCACCATTATCGAGGATAACTCAATATTTTGTTATAAATAGGAGGGTTTTTCCATTCATTCTTCACTTTGATCATTCTCATTGTTGTTATTATTTTATTTTTCCATTTGACCTCCCATTTGAGTTCAACACATACTTTGGTTTTTCTACATCATTAAGAGAGAGAGAGATTTCTGAAGCTGAAGCATTGAGGACAACCAAGAACCCATCCCATCGAGGGGGACTGGTAACATATACTTGTTTCTTTCACCAGGTGTTATAATATAAGAAATCATTCTTTAATCTTGTCTTGTATGTTGGATATTTGGAGTTAACTTTGCATCAGTTACTAATTATTTTTACTATTTAGCTACTTTTACTGCATAGATCTAGGCTTTTGCAGAATTTGTTCTAATTTTCTGTTACAGATCTAAAGGGTTGAACAACCACTTTTATTATTAGGGAAATTCCTCATGCATAGCTAAAGTAGGATCTTTTTACACACCTTCGATAAGACTTTACACAAACAAATGGAAACTCCACTGTTGTTTTACACAAACAAATGGAGATCAACAACTTCAGCAACAAGGGTTTTTCTACAGCTGTTTTTAAATTTTTTTTCCTAATCCAGTCAAAACTGCAAATTTTGGATGTTTTCTGGTGTTTTTCACAGGTAGAGGTATTAGTCGCGCCATAGACGTCAAATTTTTCCCAACCTGCCGCCCAAGAACAAAGGAGCCAAAAATCACAGTTTTCAGCACAAGTAGTGCAATTTCACCCTAAAATCACACTTATCTGGTCAACAAGATCAAGCTCACCTATTCACAGGTCAGTAACTGTGATCTGGAATTTTTTCTGAGTTTTTTTCTGAAACTGTCAAGGTTTGTCAAGAGCACTATTTTGGGTTGTCTGGCCTCTATTTAAGGTCGTATTAGGCCTGGATATGCTCATTTTCTCTCCTCGAAGTAGAATCAAGCCCCATAGGGTTTCAGTACACTTCCAGCTTTTTAGAGGGGGTTAATCTTAGTAGGTAGTCTGAGGTTTATAACACTTTCAACCATTGTTTCATGGTTTGATCCATCCATTTTATAGATCCTTTCTAATAGGTTATTGTTACATCCAAAACCCTCTGTTGAATTTTGTTTCCTATTTGACTTAGGGTCTCTTAGTTTTCCATAGGTTTTTCAACCTTTAACCTTATATTTTTGAGTAGTTTTCCCCTATGCTTGCTATTTTCTGCATCATTTCCATCAGTATGAAGTCATTATATCCTAGTCTCATTGACATAAGATCTCTTGGCCATTTCAGTGTGTTTTTAGTCAATTTTCCCTCATTTTTTCTGGTTTTTTAGACCCTCGTTTGGTTTAGGATTTATGAATGATTAGTTATTTACTTTAATGTCATTTTAGTTTCATTTAAATTTTTTCAACATTTCTTATTTTTATTTAAATAACCATCTGGGATTAATTAAAATAAACACATGGCTTGAACACACTCACACCTAAAGCGACGAGTGCTTGGTTTACACCGCCAATCCAAGACATACACACCATAATTAATCAATATGCCTCGCAGATCCTTTGTTACCACTCTGCAACCTTTTCGTGTCATTTGTGACTTTCCATCGTTATGCCCCCAAGGAATTTATCGTGGAGACTCCAAGGTATTCACCCTCAGTTTCTGTTAGGGCAACTTATTCACCCCGTATGGTCTGAGTAAGTCCTCCCCTAAGTCCCCATACCAACTATAATTCTGGTTCATCAGGTTCTTCCTTTGATTTTGACCCCGATTCTCCTCCCCTCATATCGCCACCATGTCTAGTACGAATGAAGGTGCTATTCCTAAAGCCGATAGTTGCCCTGGCCCTCATTCTAGAGCCAATACTGGTGGAACTGCTACTCGACCCATCCTGGCTACTCCTTTTCTACCATTTATGACAGGTTTAATCCTTCCTTCTTTCAATTAGTTAATCAATGACCCCATACTCCATGATGCAATTTGGTCATCTGTGCCAACTAAGTCTCCTTTCGACATCCCTAAGTTCGAAGGAAACATTGGAGAGGACCCTACTAATCACATCCACTCCTTGGATATGTGGTGTTCGTTTAATTTGATCATCGATGACTCCATTCACCTTCGAATGATCCAATGCATGCTCACTATAGAAGCTGCGAAGTGGTATGTTGATCAGCCTGCCGCATCTCATATTGCTTTTGCGACCCTTGATAAATATTTTCTATCATATTTCCAGCTACCCCTAAATTATGATACTGGTGCCGAGTTGTTGACCACATTCGTTCAATATTCTGCCACCCGTCGTTCAAACCATGTCCAAGAATGGCATAGAAGAAAGAGCTTGTGTAGAGCTCCTACATTCGATGATTGTGTCTATATGGATTAGTTTCTTAGAACTCTCTTAGCCCCTATAGGGAAATATGTTGCATCTCATTTTACTTATTCTAAGGAAAAAGCTCTCTGGGTTGCGTTAAAATATGACTTGATCTAGACCTAGTCTGGTTATTTTTATACCGTTTTGCCAGATATTCCTAGATTAGGTGGTGCCAATGCATTGGGGAAACTCACACCGCTAACTATCATTGGATATCTTTCACATCCATATGCTCCTCCTTGCATGATTTATGGTTACCCCCAAGGGGGGATAAATTCCTCCAACACCTATCCCCCTCCTAGAAACTTATATCTCGATCAAATCACACCTTCTGCATTCTCCCAATTTCATCAATCGATGCGAAGGCCAATTGCTTCTCAACCTGTTTACTAAAAATTTTCCCCATATCCTTTCTATCCTTATGCACATCCAAGCGCTCTAGCCCCTCCAGCATCAGCGCCCCCGCCTCCCGCCCCTTCTCAACCTCTACCACAACAGCCACCGCCTCCTCAAGGTCAGGTGTATGCTTAGTAGAGTGCACCTAATCCCCTAAATTCCAAGAAAAATAATAAGGGGAAATTAAACAATAACCTACAAGCGTAGGGTAACCTGAGTCGACAAGGTAATAAAGTGAACACCCCCAAGGGAACGAGCCTAACACCACAAACCAGCAATAAGGTGGTTAGCCCAAGTAGAAAAATACCCTTCATTCGAACAAACCCTATTCATGTTCTGGTGTACATGGACATTATACTCATGATTGTCCCATTTTACCCTATATGTGCTAGTTTGGGGAAGCCCAAGCAACATCTAGAGGATAGTAACCCATCACATCACTTCCTCCAAACACAGCGCTAGCTCAACCAGCTACGTTGATCAATCCTTTCCCTCTATAAGGATATGTTGTTTCCTAACCACCTCAAGGTCAGGCCACTCCTCAACCTCAACAGTCCAGTGCCCCGGATTACCAGATTCTCATGATGAACTCTGACGAGGTCAATATCATTGATGTCAACCTTCAGGCCCGGTCGCGCCAATATGACAAGCAACCTGTTACATCTGCAACCGAGTCCCAAACCAAAGTATCCACATAGTCCATTTTTACACAAAATTTTCCTTATAGATCCCTCAGCCTAAGGTAAAGGTCATTCCCAAGATCCTGAAAGTGCCAATATGCTGAAATGTTGCTTCTTCCAAAGCCGCCCACACCTACAACATAGTAGATGACTTGGCCGAGTCTCTTGTCGCTATGTCAACACTACAATTCCTTCTTACGTTCCCATCACAATGAAAATCTATACTATATGCTTTGTGCATTGTGTATCCTTTATATGATCATTTTATCATATTTGATGTTGAAACGTTAGAGCATCCCCCTTTACCCTCATCAGTTTCCTTACAAATACTAGTCAAGATCCGTAATTCCCATTTTAATCGATGTATCATTGACGAGGGGGAATCCACCTATATTATCTATGTCTATGTTTGGAAGAAAATCGGATCCCTTGATCTGTCCCAATCCACCTTCACTTTACGTGCTCGGGACGATCACCCTTCCCAACCCCTCAGCATGTTCCACAATTGTCTTGTTACACTTGCAGGAAAGACTGTTTGTATTGACATAGAATTCATTGATGGCCCCTTGGATTACAATATCCTCTTGGGTCATAGCTACACCTATGCGATTTTAGCTGTCACATCTGTGGTTCACCATAAGGTTTGCTTCCCCCACAATGGAATTATCATCACCATCGATCATTTGACATATTACGAACCAAAGTTTCATACCTCTCCCGAGTCCATCATATCTTCGGTGGCTGATAACAATTCATTCACACCTCTCACTGGTGTTTCACCTGGATTCTATCAAGATTCTATCTTACTTGGTTCATTCCCTAGTCCCCCCCCCCTCTTATCACTAAGCCCATCTCATCAACTGTTTGCATGTTTAAAGTCTCTTCGACTACGAAAAAACAACCCAGTATGGCTACTTCACAACCTACTATTGTTCACTTGACATAGCATCAAGACCATCTCCTCAAAGACTTTTTCCTTCTGCTAGTGTCTCTCCCAATATTTTTCAACCAGGAACACTTCCAAAAATCTTTAACCATTTGGGATTCATTCTACCAGGCCATTACCCCTCAGGTGATATACCATTTTTAGCTCCCCCATCTAGATTTTTTCTTGTGCCTGTTATGGCTATGTTGATTTTACCAAATTTGACCTTGGGGATCTCAGTCTGGTAAATTAATCCCCCAGAAAACACACCACCTAGTCAACTTAAACCATATACCATTTTGACCATTGTTCAACTTGTTTCCATGACCCCTCCCTTTGCTTTAGTACCACGTCCACTTCAACAAGAACCCACTCTTGTTTTGAAAGCATCCGGTGAGGGGACAAAGCCAGAAATAAGGAACCTAAGCAAAAGGCTCCCCAAAAAACATTAGCTTCACCTAAGCCTCCAAATTCAACCCCTCCATGTGCCTTGTGTGATGTTGTTGGGAATGCCACCCACAACTGTGAGCTTCCGCGTCTCAAACCTATGGTTAATGAAACGTTTCCTGAATCTGACATCCCGAAGGTCCATCTTACCTTACTTGATTCAAATAAGAAACTCAAATTGTTGCGCACAAACAACCCTTATTATTTGTGCGACATTTATTTCCACTATTCCCATCATTTTCTTTGTCTCGACAAATTTAGTGATATAGTTTAGGGAGTTCAGTAAATAGAGGTCGCTCATAGCGGATCATGTACTCCTCTACTTGTGAGTTATGCTTCACCAGAACCGGAGGACAATTCTGCACCCATTGTGATACCTCCCCCCAATGTCGAGATTATGGACTCTTCGATCACTATTCTCTATCTGTCATCATCCATGAGATCCACGAAGGAAGACCCCTTTGGGGCTTCCCATTCTATTTTGGTCGAACCTCCCTCATTGAACACCATGGTCTCAACATCGGTAGATGTTTCATCTACTAGCTCTTTAGCTACCCTTCATGTCGATGTGTATGTGAACAATAATTCTCATTAAGATGCATCAGGTATCACCGCCACATGAAGTAGTCTCCCTTTCGCCAATCCCCCCATCTTCCATTCTGATGAAGTCATTCTTGAAACTATGACCAACCCTGATTTTCCTTCGGATTATATGCACCATCGTGTGTACTTCCTTCTATAGAAAACACATGAATAGTATGTTGTGGAGTCTAAATAGTTCATTCATGATATAATCGATTGGTTTATAAATCCCATCCCTACACTTGATGCTTTCGATGAAGGAAACATTGCCAATATCTCTCCTACCATTAAAATAAACATTTCCAATAAACCAGGGGTTGAAGGAAACATTACCTTTGGGGCACACTGCACCTTGAAATAAATTCAGGCTTACACCAAGCTATTCAAGGAATTCCTTGATGCTTTCACCTAGTATTATTCAGAGATGCCGAGACTTTATCCCACCATTTTCGAACACTATATCGATGCATGGACCGATGCCATTCATATCCATCAAAATTTGAGACATGTTGGCCACCTATAAAATTTGTTCCATCAAAAGGTGGCCAAAACACTGTTCAGCCTTCAAGGAACAATTTCATTGCAAAAAAGTGTATCTCTTGAAGCCTCTGGAAGACATCATATCCTTGTTTCAATCTTCGTTGTTGTTCCCATTTCAAGCCCAGAAAATTCTACTCAAAATTCTATGAGAAATACTGTTGCAAAATCCCCTTCTCTCCCCTTCCCCCACTCAGAAACTAACCTTCATATCTTCCCATAATTTTCCTCTGTTTTCCATTTCCCTCATCTCCCCTTCATAAAATTGCCTTTGCAGAGTTTAAAACCCCTTTTGAAACTCTATCGAAACCTTCAATTACCCTTCGAAAACCATTGAAAATCATATTTTTATTAATAAAGCTTAAGCCCCCTTGGGCTAAGTTTTTAACCACTTCTGATCATATGCCTACACCCTGGGACCAAGCGCCAACTCTGGGGGCGTTTATCGCATCGCAAATATCCAAGTGCACATGTCTTGCCATATTCTAAAGTTGCGATGCGATGAGCCTATATACTTTAGAACCCGATGCGATCAGCCTCCTTTGTTATAAACTCCAGATTTCATGCTTTCTTTAAGAAAAACCAAGAGCTAAAGTCCCAGCGCCCATCGCATCGCATAAATCAAATGGGTTGATTGAAAATTCCATACCTGATCTCCCGATATGCGATTAGCCCTCTCCTCTTTAACCCCCAGTCACATTATCCTTCTTATAACCTTTGACCCCGCAATCGGGCGCCCAACCACATAATACATATCTCGCCCGAAAAATATTAAAAACCTTACGTTACTCAAAACTTTGGGTTTTTTAATTATTTTATATTATTTCCGCTTGCGAATTTTCAGCCACTCCGCACTGTCGATCTGATCCGCAAATCCGACGGTGCGGAATTCATCTCCCCGTGGTCCCCACCGCCCATAAGTCTTTTTCCCAAAACCATATGGTTTCCATCGCACCGCCTTCGAGCGAAGGGTGGTTTTCACCCGATGGCCAGCGATTCCATACATCGCGTGACACGTGTCCTGGAGACTGTTCCAGAAAGCACCATCCATCGCACATTATCGTTCCGACCAGGACACCCAGTGATATTTCTGTGCGCCGTCTGATCTGGGCCCACTCATCCAACGGTGATTGCTTGCCGAAGCTATCCGATGGTTAATGAAGATGCGCACACAATAACCAGGCTATCATACATGCGGCAACAACATCTCGGCTGTCGATCTGATCTGCAGATCGATGGCCCACAATTCATCGCCTGACCTCTCCGTTTGACTTTCACACCTCCAATCCTGACCGTCGATCTCTGCGCGATCAACGACTCAGATTCATCCTACTCCTCCGCCTCCTCATTCAATCTCGACCGTCGATTTCTGCACGATCGACGGCTCAGATTTAATTTTTCTTTCGCCCGTTCTACGATCTCTCCCAATCAATCCTGACCGTTGGATGATGCCATCCAAGGGCCCTACTCTCTTCACACGCCTTCCGATGGAATTAACCTATAAAAGCAGGATTTTATAATAGTTTTTGTATTTTGCAGGGTTTTAATCATTTTCTCGCAATTTTTAAAGAAGATTCAGAGGCAGAGGGTGACGACCCTCCCGTCTTCGATTCGTCAAAGGAAATCATCCACAGGGTGGAAATGCATGTTTTCTAAGTGTTGCCTTAGGCATGGATGCCTTATAAACCCTGCGCAGCCCTGCGCACCAGCAAGAAAGCCATGAATTGGCACAGTCAAAGACTATCAGTGCCGAAGACCAAAATGAACCAGAGAAGAGGATTAATGGACAGTTTCATGGGGATTACGGCTAAGAATGTTTATCGAAAGCCTAATCCCTGATTCAAAACACAAGTTAAAGAAGATCTAAAGGGTCTTGTCAAAAGGAACACCTCCACCGCCACGAAATGAGGCAAATTGATCCCTTTAAGTTATCACGATGCCACCTGTGCCTCAAAATATTCAATCAGAAGCTGAATTTATTGATCAGGCACCTACAGCCTCACAGAAAATCAAAGGCTGCCAAACAAATAATACTAATCAAGGGTCTTATCTCCAAATTGTCAGCAAAATTATTTTAAAGGTTAAAGAACAATCCAGAAGCAAATCTTTTCAATCATTAGGCCTCGAAAGACACAAACAAAGTTATGAAGTAGATTTATAAACTATTACATTCCCACCTTATGCCTTGCCTGGTTCCCAAAGGTCAGGAATTGCATTGATTACATAATTAATGATACTTGACCCCTAGGAAATCTTGCCACCTCTTCATTCTTCTATAAATACTTCTGTAGAAGATGAGAAAAGGTTGGTCTCTAGACATCTGAATGTATGTAATAGTTATTCTGAAGCTACTGATGCCCTGTTTGCAACTTGAAGATACATAAGCTGATATGAGAAGTTTGAAGTTGTAAAGACCCACCGGGCTTGCTGATTGTAACTGGTTCGAACATCAAATACAAGCTACTGATTTATGGGATCCTAATTTGTGTCAATGGTGATGTGTTCCTCACTGTCAATTGTTATTTTGTTTAATGTTTTCATTTTGTTCATTTTCTCTGATAAAGCGCAGAAAACATAGAGCTAGGATTTACTCTCAACAGTACCCTACTCTTACTGAAAGCTTTATTGTCTATGTTTTCTTCATTTGAAATTTCTCTTTGAAGAGTACATTAATGCAGGTTGGTTTAAAGGCACTTGCCTGGTCTAAATTTCTCTTTGTCACTCTTATCTGTGGTTTTCTTATTGAATATGCTGAAAGCAGGGTAGTTTGAAGGAATTTACCTGATCTTAAGCTTTTCAACTGTTTTTTCTAATGTTTTCTAATTAAAAGTATTTCAATGCAGGCTGGTTTAAAGGCACTAACCTGATCTCATAATACTCTTATGTTTTTCTTATTGAATATGCTGAAATCGGGGTAGTTTAAAGGCACTTACCTGATCTTAAGCTTTTCAACTGTTTTTTCTAATGTTTTCTAATTAAAAGTATTTCAATATAGGCTGGTTTAAAGGCACTAACCTAATCTCAAAATACTTTTATTTTTTTCTTATTGAATATGCTGAAAGCAGGGTAGTTTAAACGCACTTACCTGATCTTAAGCTTTTTCAAACTATCTTTTAATGTTTTGGAACTGAAAGTACTTCAAAGCAGGCTAGTTTAAAGGTATTAACCTGATCTCAAAATACTCTTATGTTTTTCTTTAAGTACATGCTAAAGCAACATATTTTAAAATAACTTACTTGATCTTAGGTTTTTTTACTATATCTTCATTTGTTTGTTCTTCATTTCCTATCTGTTTCATTCCATAAAATCACCTTAAGAGATCCTTTGACATAAGTGACTTGCCCCATGGATCCTAATTGAACCTTGCTGTCCAATTAAAATCCTCCTATGACTCCATAGCCCAATGGGTTAAAACTGTCTTTGCCTTTTTTATCAGCCAAATCATTCCTTCATCTGCAAACACCTTCACCCTTCATTTTGAAACTTCCTTCACCTTCATCATGTCCTTGCCCAACCAAAACAAACAAAACCAAAACCCAAACTCTTCATAACTAGCCTAATATCACTATTTCAGATTTTAAAGATCACATCTTTAAACTCATTCATCGAGAGATCCCTCTTTGGATTCAGGAGGGGTAGATCCTAGAATCCCAAAGTTGGTTGAAATAATGTTGCTTCTACAGTTTTGGTCTTACCAATCTACGAAAATTACATATTCCTAACATTTCTGGCGACTCCACTGGGGAAGAAACCCAGAATCATTATCATTTTAGTGTAACCATAGGATATCAGGGATTTGGTTCAAGAAAATTTTCTATATTAACCAGCTGAGCCACCAGCAACTAACATTTCTGGCGACTCCACTGGGGAACTACTTCCCTTAAAAACTTCATAAAACTTGTGAGTAAAAAGAAGCCTTTTCAAGCACTTCCAAAGAATGGTAATCATGATAAAACTTATTTGAATCAGTGACAAACTAGGCAAACCCTAGGATTCTCCTAAGACTTTATCCAACCTTGAAAGATCAGCTGGCTTAGCCATAAGAGTAAGCTGTCTTTGTCTCATAACCGTAGCTAAGTTTTGAAACAGAGTTAGGATATTCTTAAAAAACCACACAACTGAAAAGGAACTCAGAAAAACCTAAAAATATTTCAGATTGGTATTCAATAAACATGGTGGTGGACCATAAGACCTTTTACCTCTGAAAAGAGCTAAAAACTTCCACTTGGCGACTCCAAAATCCTGAACAGACGTTAAAACTCCACTGGGAAGAACCCTTATCATTGTAACACCTTTCAAACTCAGTCACAAGGCTGCAGGACTGAAATTTTTCCAAAACAGACTAGTTAACCTCTTAAAGATTGTCATACCTGGTTGAGCTTATCTTGTTTATTTTTGGGTCTGAAAAACACAGCATAGTGGCTTCCAGAAAGATTCACACTAGAGCCTCTCTTGACCCTGATCCACCTGAGATATTTGATAACCCAGAAATTATCCTTAGGAAGTCCCCTAAGATAAATTTGTCAACCGTTTTCAGATCACCCTTGAGAGCCAATTATGTCCCTGAAAATCTTTCAGCTCTACAACAATCTCAAGTTGACTTAGTAAATCCTTTTAGAACTAGGTCTCTTGGTGATTTAGATCATTTAGATTCTGAGTCTTCACTATCATCCCCACAAACAAGTGAACCTCTTGGTAGTAGAGAAACAACACCTCCTGATTTGCATTTTCTTCACAACTTAGGTGCCCCTCATCCAAGATCAACTCAGAAGTCTATTCCTGGTCCATCCACTTTTTCTCACCCTACATCCACTGTTCAAACCACCCCACTTCAGCCCACTGTCCCTCTTGTAAATCCACCTCCACCTCCTACCATGGTCGCATGGTATGCTCCCCTAGTCCTTCCTGTACCACTAGTCAATCTTCCACAGGACTATCAGTCCAAAATTCCATTATATGATGCTAACAATGCTACAACTGCATAACAACATGTGGATAAGATGAATGACTACTTTGACATAAATAAAATTGATGATGATTTGGTCAAACTTAGGTTATTTTCTCAGAGCTTAGGGGGAGAAGTGAAGAAATGGTTCAAAGGTTTAACCCCCCATAGTATCCGTGATCTACAAGCCTTCCATAAAACATTCTTTAACAAATGGGAAGTAAAGAAAAACCCTCTCCAAGTCCTTTCTGACTATAAAAATCTCCATAGAGACACTGGGGAAAGTGTGCAAGCTTATTGCACTAGATTTAATAGTGTATATAATGCACTTTCCCCGGAACTAAAACCTCCAAAAGGCTCAGCTTTAAACAAGTTTCCTGAAGGGTTTGATCCTGAGATGGCCTATCAGCTGAGGGAGAGATATTTTGCAACTCTTGAAGATATGCAAAAGGGTGCTCTTTCTGTGGAAGTTAACCTAATGGAGAAGAGAGCAAGAATGAAAACTAAAAAGAGAGTATCCTTCAGAGACGAAAATGTCCCTTCTACTTCCAACTCAAATATGGAAAGAATGATGGAGGAGATGATGAAGAAAATGAGCATCCTTGAGAGAGCACAAGCAAGTCAAAACCAAACTGCTCCTCAAAACAAGAACTAGAACCAGAATCAGAATTTTAGAAGGAACCAACCTCCAAACAAACCTAGGGAAGATGATCAACAAATCACTCCTCCCTTTCATCAAAACTATATAAGTGAGGTTGAGGAAACAGAGGAGATAACAGAGGAAGATGATATCAACATGTTGGGAGTAGGTAATGATGACTTTGAGATTCATTTTGATAAGGAACAAGCTTTTCATACCCCTTATGATGATAAAAAGATGATAATGCAAGTTATTTTTAGGACATGGAAAATGTCATCATAGAGCCTCAAAAAGAATATGACCTTAGAAGAAAAACCAATCAACAAACTCCCAACACCAAAAACTCTGACAAATCTTCACAAAACAGCACTACAACCAAGCCTAAAATTTTCAAACAAAAGGATAAAACAGTAGCTGCGAATTCTGATAGAGATAGAGAGAAAGGTACTCAAAATAATGAAAAACAGAGTGCAGACATTAGTAGTACTACAACTTCAACTAGTACTCCTGTTAAGACCATTTTGTCAAAAACGAGTAGAACAAATCAACAAGCTGATGTTGCTGATAGACTAGGAGTTAGTAAGGCTGAGACAAGTTCATCAAAGAACCAGATTCTTTTCAGCCTAGAGCAAGAAATTTCAAAGATCAAAATCTCTATTCCCCTGACTGAGTTAGCTACCCAGAATGTATATAGGACCAAAATTTTGAAGGCTTTAAATATTGAGGATAATAATGACTTAGTCAATCTTAATGATGACAAGCCAGAGCTCATTTTTGGCCCTAAGATTGAAGGTATATATCAAGAGGGACCTTTACCTCCCTTTTATGTGAGTTTTAATGTTCATGACAAGATCCTGAATAATTCTATGCATGACTCTGGAGCCTCGCACAACCTTATGCCAAAGGTGATAATGGAAATAATTGGATTAGAAATAACCAAACCTTACAAGGATTTATATTCTTTTGATTCAAACAGAGTAAAGTGCCTTAGCCTGATCAAAGACCTTTGTGTGATTTTGACCCAAATCCCAGCCAAGTACATGGTGATGGATGTTGTGGTGGCTGATGTGCCTCCTAAATATGGCATGTTGTTTTCAAAATCATGCGGTGCCAAGCTCCAAGGTACCATACAAATGGATGGGACATATGCCACTATCCCTGTTTTTAGCCATCTCAGAAGACTGTACAGAGAGTCACACATGAAATTCATGTTCAGTAGCCCAGAAAAGCCTGAAAATTCTCCCATTTATTCTGTCCATACTGACATGGATTCGTTTATCTTTTTCAATAATGAATCCACAAAACAATCAGAGCCAGAACACAGTGACTCAGATAAACAGTTAGAGACCCAAAATCTAGAAATAAATGAAGTTCTAGATATGGAAGAAAACGAGAGAGAAATTTTGGAACAGCACATTGAAACAATGGACCAGAGTGAAAAAAGCCAAGATGGAAAACAACAGGCTACCCCTCACGCTCAGCTCCATGAAAAACCTGAGAAGGTGAAACAAATACAACTACATGCCGAGATTTCACAACAACCCTTGAGCACGTTGGTTGAAGGGGACAATAACCAAGACGAAACCAAAAATAGTCCTCTATGGAGTATGTATTTTGATGGGTCATGCACTAAAAACAATGCTGGTACAGGTGTCTGGTTACCAACACTGAAAACAACCACACAGAAAACATTTCTTGCAAATTAAACTTTCAGTGTTCCAATAACATAGCAGAATATGAATCCCTTCTCGTAGGCTTACATCTATTAAAAAAGTTAGGAGCCACAAGAATTAATGTGTATGGGGATTCAGGACTAGTCATTAAACAAGTCAATGGGGAATATAACGCAAATCATCCCAGGCTTAGAGCTTATTGAAACGATGTCATGGACCTTTTAAAAAAAAATTATGAGTCCAAATTTATTTTTGTTCCAAGAAAAAGAAATATTTCCGCACACAATTTAACTTTTGCGGCTAGAACATGATTAACGCCATTTGAAACCAAAGATTGTACAACTCAAATTAAGTTTAGACCAGCAGTGCCAGATAATGAAAAATATTGGCAGGTCTTTGAAGGTGACAAATAGATAGAGGATTTTCTGCTAGGCAGGAATGAATTTGAGTCATCTGATTTGGATTCTAAATCCGATGAAAATCGCCTAAACAAAAAGTCCCCTAAAAAATAAAAACCATTTGGTCCCATAGAAATCAAAATGTTAAATAAAGAACTTGACACTCATACTGAAGAATACAAGGACACAGAAAATGAAGACATTGAGGTATTGTCGTCAAAAGACAAGAACATACCTAGGGGGCTAGCACCGTTAAAAGACCTCTCTGATTTTAACGATGTAGAAAAGAAGCCCACCGTAGAATACACAGAGTCTGAGGTCGAGGAATGCAACATAGGCACCGAGGATCAACCTAAAATGATTAAATTAGCTAGGTCCTTGCCACCAGATATGAAAAGGAAATACGTTGACCGGTTTAAAGAGTTTTTCGATGTGTTTTCCTAGAGCTATGAAGACTTGAAAGCCTACGATACAGGAATCATCCAGCACAAGATCCCTTTGAAAGAAAACCAAAAACCCTTTAAACAAAAACTGCATAGAATTAATCCAATACAACTGCCTCTAGTAGAAAAGGAAATCAAGAAAATTTATGAGGCAGGAATCATTGTGCCTGTGAGGTTTTCAGATTGGGTTTCTAACCTTGTAGCCGTGAGGAAAAAGACAGGAGAAATCAGATTGTGCATTGATTTCAGAACCTTAACAGAGCCTCCCTAAAAGACAATTACCCTTTACCCAAAATGGAACACATTCTACAAAGGGTAGTTGGTTCAAAGAGGATTGCTTTGTTAGATGGTTTTTCAGGGTATAACCAGGTTTTAGTACTCCCAGAAGACCAACTCAAGACAGCTTTCACCACTCCTTGGGGCAATTTCATGTATGTGAAAATGCCTTTTGGATTAATGAATGCTGGGGCCACTTTCCAAAGGGCCATGGACATTGCATTTTCATAGGATATAGGGCAATTCATTGTAATTTATCTTGATGACATAACAGTTTATTCCAAATCTAATGAAGAGCATCTAAAAAATTTAAGAAAGGTCCTTGAAAAGTGTAGAAATTTTGGGTTATCTTTAAATCCCAAAAAGACAGTGTTTGGCCTTCAGGAAGGTAAACTCCTTGGCCATATCATATCAGAAGAAGGGATTAAAATAGATCCAAATAGAGTTGAGGGAATACTACAAATTAGCCAACCAAGGAACATAAAATAATTGCAATCCTTTATTGGAAAGATTAACTTCTTGAGGAGGTTTATTCCCAACTTAGCAGAGCTCCTTAGAAACATGACTAATATGCTCAAGAAAGAAGTAGGAGTGAAGTGGACTGTAGAAACCAAAAAATCCTTCGAATTGGTAAAACATGCACTCACCCGGGCACCAGTCCTAATCAGCCCAGACTTTTCAAAAGAGTTCCTTATTTTCTCCTTTTCCTCAGAGCATACTGTGGCTGTAATCCTGTTGCAGAAAAACCCAAAGGGATAGGAACAACCCATTTCTTTTTTCAACAAAGCTTTAAGGGATGCACTCTTGAAATATAACATAGTGGAAAAACAGGCCTATGCTTTGGTAAAGGCCTTAAAGGACTTCAGGGTGTATATTCTACATTCCCACATCATTTCCTATGTACCTAATACAGTGGTAAAAGACATCTTGTCACAAGACCCAGATGGAAAGAGAGGTAAATGGATTGCTGCTATATTAGAGTATGATTTGGAAATTAGACCAACCAAACTTATTAAAGTTCAGGGCTTAGCTCAACTAATGGCTGAATCTAATCTACAATCCCTTTACATTAACATGGTAGATGCCTTGGATGAACAGGAAGAATTACCTGCTCCCACTGTTGAAAATCAGTTTCAAAACTCACCTTGGTACACTGATATCTTGTATGTGCTTGCAAATCTTAATGCTCCTCCTGATTTATCAAAAACAAAGACAAGGTTTTTAAAGTTGAAAGCTAGGAACTATTGCATTTTAAATGAATGTTTATATTGGAAAAATGCTGATGGTTTATTGCTTAAATGTTTTCCTGAAGTTGATGCAGAGAGGATCCAACATGAATTCCATGAAGGAGAGTGTGGAGGTCATATTTACTGGAAAACCACAGCCAATAAAATCCTTAGAGCTAGCTATTACTAGCCCACCCTCTTCCAGGATGTCCATGAAATGATAGTTTCCTGTCACAAATGCCAAATTTTTGAAGGCAAAAGAAAACTTCTTCCTTTACCATTACAACCTATCACTGTTGAAGCTCCTTTTCAACAGTGGGGCCTAGATTTCATAGGGGAAATCCATCCTGCTTCGTCTGCCCAACACAAATGGATTCTCACAGCCACTGACTACTTCACAAAATGGATTGAAGCCATCCCTTCTAGGAATGCCACAGATTCTGTCATTATAAAATTCCTTGAAGACCATATCTTGTCTAGATTCGGATGCCCTAGGAAGATTATTACTGATAATGCTGCTAATTTTTGTTCCAAAAAGATGATTGATTTTTGTCACAGGTATCAGATTGCACTTGGTCATTCTACTGCTTACTATCCTCAAGGTAATGGGCTCAATGAATCACCAAATAAAATTTTGGTGACCATCATCAAGAATTTGCTTGAAGAGAACAAAAAATCATGGCATAACAAGTTGGTGCATGCTCTGTCGGCAGACAAATTGACCAAAAAAAATTCCATTGGAATGTCCCCTTACCAGCTTGCTTATGGAGAAGATGCAGTGTTTCCCACCAGCCTAGGTGCACCAGTAATAAAATTAATCCAAGAAATACAGTCAGAAGAGGACAGAATGATTAGGAGGATCAGTCAGACAATACATCTCCAGCAGACAAGGGAAGAGGTTTACCATAGGGCTCAGAAGGTGCAAGAAAACATAAAGAAGTTGTTTGACAAAAGAACAAAGGCTTGTGTTTTGAACATTGGAGATAAGGTACTCAAATGGGATTCCAAAAGAGAGGATAAGGGTAAACATGGAAAATTTGATAGTTTGTGGCAAGGTCCTTACATCATTCAGTCCGCCATTGGTCCAAATTCCTTTTTTCTGCAAGAGTTAGATAACACAGATCTGTTTGGGGGTCCTGTCAATGGCAGGGTCCTTAAGCATTACTACTGCTGAGTTCCATTTTAAAGCTTTCATTTCCATTGTAAATACCATTTTCTTTGTTCAGTCCCATAAAAGAAAAAGTACAAAAACAATAAAAATAAAAGAAAAGAGGGCAGATTGTGAAAACAAGAAAGGTACAGCCCCATACCAAAAAAGAGAAAGAAATTTTGAAAGTGTGCAAGCTTAAATGCCACTCCTGAATAACACACTTCTAATTAGTCAAACTGTTTAATCTTGAATAATTAGTTTTAAATTTACTGTTGATAGGATAGTGAGATTGATTTGCTAAACTGTTTAATCTTGGCTTATCAGTGGGTAGATTAGGATAGAAATTAAAGGTTCAAACATGCTCAAATCTGAACCTAAAGTTTCTCAAAAGAGATGACTCAAATCTTTTTTATTTGCTGAGTCAAAATGATCAAAATCTGGTTCTAATTAACTCAAGATCTGAACCAGAGAACAAAGGAGGAACAGCTCACATAATAGTCAAAGCAGAGCTGTAAAAAGGTGAAGGAAGTGCATGAACTTTAGATCTTAAGCCTTCATCATTTTGTTTTAAAATTTTCTGCAAAATACATGTCTATGTGCAGCTTGTTTTTATGCCATAGATCACAGCAAATCAAACAGCTTAATCTTGACTTGACTGTTTTTAAATTGATGTTTTAGAATTTAGAGAATGAAAATCTGTTGGACAGTTTAATCCCAATAGATGGTAGATTAGGTAGAGAATCATATGAACTCAACTCTTTAATTTGAGTTCAGGGAGAAATAAGGAGTAGAAATAGATTAGATTTCCTTCTTTCAAAAGAATAAAATTTTGTGAAGGAGTTTTCCAATCCAAGTACGCTCTGATGAAGAAAAAATGTTAGATTAGTAGGATTGGGTAGGTAGAAAGCTTGTTGATGAAGATCCATTGTTTTTTATGGCTGCTAACATGTTTTCGGAGCAGAGTAAGATCATGCCAGCAAAGGAAGGACAGCCCAATGGACCAGGCACAGGTCAGCCTCCCAGAGAATATAATGGATATGGCACAGGTTAGCCTCCCAGAGAATGCAAGTCTGAAGTTCTTGATGCCTTCAAGAAGGCACCATCCCCAATTGGAGCCACTGTTGGCCACCTGTAAAAAAATTTCCATCAAAATGTGGCCAAAACATTGTTCAGCCTTCAAGGAACAGTTTCATTGCAGAAAATTGTATCTCTTGAAGCCTCTTGAAGACATCATATCCTTGTTTCAATCTTCGTTGTTGTTCCCATTTCAAGCCCAAAAAATTCTGCTCTAAATTCTATGAGAAAGACTGTTGCAAAATCCCCTTCTCTCCCCTTCCCCCACTCAGAAACTAACTTTCATATTTTCCCATCATTTTCCTCTGTTTTCCATTTCCCTCATCTCCCCTTCATAAAATTGCCTTTGCAGAGTTTAAAACCCCTTTTGAAACTCTATCGAAACCTTCAATTACCCTTTGAAAACCATTGAAAATCATCTTTTTATTAATAAATCTTAAGCCCCCTTGGGCTAAGTTTTTAACCACTTCCGATCATATGCCTACACCTTGGGACCAAGCGCCAACTCTGGGGGCCTTTATCGGATCGAAAATATCCAAGTGCACATGTCTTGCCATATTCTAAAGTTGCGATGCGATGAGCCTATATACTTTAGAACCCAATGCGATCAACCTCCTTTGTTATAAACTCCATATTTCATGCTTTCTTTGAGAAAAACCAAGAGCTAAAGTCCCAGCGCCCATCGCATCGCATAAATCAAATGGGTTGATTGAAAAGTCCATACCTGATCTCTCGATATGTGATTAGCGCCCTCCTCTTTAACGCCCAGTCACATTATCCTTCATATAACCTTTGGCCCCGCAATCGGGTGCCCAGCCACATAATACATATCCCGCCCGAAAAATATTAAAAACCTTACGTTATTCGAAACTTTGGGTTTTTTAATTATTTTATATTATTTCCACCGGCGCGAATTTTCAGCCACTCTACACCGTCGATCTGATCCACAGATCCAATGGTGCGGAATTCATCTCCCCGTGGTCCCCACCGCCCATAAGCCGTTTTCCCAAAACCATATTGTTTTCATCGCACCGCCTTTGAGCGGAGGGCGGTTTTCGCCTGATGGCCAGCGATTCCATACATTGCATGACACGCGTCCTGGACACTGTTCCGGAAACCACCGTCCATCGCGCATTATCATTCGGACCAGGACGCCCAACGATATTGCTGTACGTTGTCCAATCTAGGCCCACTCATCCAACGGTGATCGCTTGCTGAAGTTGTCAAATGGTTAACGATAATGCGCACACAATAACCGGGCTATCGTACATGTGGCAACAGCATCTCCGCCGTCGATCTGATCTGTAGATCGACGACCCACAATTCATCACCCAACCTTTCTATTTGACTTTCACACCTCCAATCCCGACCGTCAATCTCTGCGCGATCGACGGCTCAGATTCATCCTACTCCTCCGCCTCCTTCTACAATCTCTCCTGATCAATCTTGACCATTGGATGATGCCATCCAACGGCCCCGCTCTCTTCACATGCCTTCCGATGCAGTTAACCTACAAAAGTAGGATTTTATAATAGTTTTTGTATTTTGCAGGGTTTTAATCATTTTCTCGCTATTTTCAAAGAAGATTCAGAGGCGGAGGGTGACGACCCTCCCGTCTTCGATTCGTCAAAGGAAATCATCCACAGGGTGGAAATGAATGTTTTATCAGTGTTTCCTCAGGCATGGATGCCTTATAAACCCTGCTCAGCCCTGCTCACCAGCAAGAAAGCCATGAATTGGCACAGTCAAAGAGTATCAGTGCAAAAGACCAAAATTAACCAAAGCAGAGGATTAATGGACAGTTTTACGGGGATTACGGCTAATAATGTTTATCCAAAGCCTAATCCCCGATTCAAAACACAAGTTAAAGAATATATAAAGGGTCTTGTCAATAGGAACGCCTCCACCGCCACGAAATGAGGAAAATTGATCCCTTTAAGTTATCACGATGCCACCTATGCCTCAAAATATTCAATCAGAAGCTGAATTTATTTATCAGGCACCTACAGCCTCACAGAAGATCAAAGGCTGCCGAAAAAATAATACTAATCAAGGGTCTTATCTCCAAATTGTCGGCATAACTATTTTAAAGGTTAAAGAACAGTCCAGAAGCAGATCTTTTCAATCATTATGCCTCGAAAGACACAAACAGAGTTATGAAGCAGAGTTATAAATGATTACATTCCCACCTTATGCCTTGCCTGGTTCCCAAAGGCCAGGAATTGCATTGATTACATAATTAATAATACTTGACCCCTGGGAAATCTTCCCACCTCTTCATTCTTCTATAAATAATTCTGTAGAAGATGAGAAAAGGTTGGCCTCTGGACATCTGAATGTATGTAATAGTTATTCTGAAGCTACTGATGCCCTGTTTGCAACTTGAAGATACATAAGCTGATATGAGAAGTTTGAAGTTGTAAAGACCCACCGGGCTTGCCGATTATAACTGGTTCAAACATCAAATACAAGCTACTGATTTATGGGATCCTGATTTATGTCAATGGTGATGTGTTCCTTACTGTCAATTGTTATTTTTTTTAATGTTTTCATTCTGTTTATTTTCTCTGATAAAGAGCAGCAAACATAGAGCTAGGATTTACTCTCAACAGTACCCTACTCTTACTGAAATCTTTATTGTCTATGTTTTCTTCATTTGAAAGTTCTCTTTGAAGAGTACATTAATGTAGGTTGGTTTAAAGGCACTTGCCTGGTCTAAATTTCTATTTGTCACTGTTATCTATGGTTTTCTTATTGAATATGCTGAAAGCAAGGTATTTTAAAGGCACTTACTTGATCTTAAGATTTTCAACTGTTTTTTCTAATGTTTTCTAATTAAAAGTATTTCAATGCAGGCTGGTTTAAAGGCACTAACCTGATCTCAGAATACTTTTATTTTTTTCTTATTGAATATGCTGAAAGCAGGGTAGTATAAAGGCACTTACCTGATCTTAAGCTTTTTCAAACTGTATTTTAATGTTTTCTAACTGAAAGTACTTCAAAGCAGGCTAGTTTAAAGGTATTAACTTGATCTCAGAATACTCTTATGTTTTTCTTTAAGTACATGCTAAAGCAACATAGTTTAAAAGAAATTACTTGATCTTAGGCTGTTTTACTATATCTTCATTTGTTTGTTCTTCATTTCCTATCTGTTTCATTCCATAAAATCACCTTAAGAGATCCTTTGACATAAGTGAATTGCCCCATGGATCCTGCTTGAACCTTGTTGTCCAATTAAAATCCTCCTGTGATTCCATAGCCCAATGGGTTAAAACTGTCTTTTCCTTTTTTATCAGCCAAATCATTCCTTCATTTGCAGACACCTTCACCCTTCATTTTGAAACTGCCTTCACCTTCATCATGTCCTTGCCCAACCAAAACAAACAAAACCAAAACCCAAGCTCTTCATAACTAGCCTAATATCACTATTTCAGATTTTAAAGATCACATCTTTAAACTCATTCATAGAGAGATCCCTCTCTGGATTCAGGAGGGCTAGATCCTAGAATCCCAAAGTTGGTTGAAATAACGTTGCTTTTGCAGTTTTAGTCTTACCAATCTAATAAAATTATAGATTCCTAACAAGACCCATTAATCCTTCCATACATGAGGCTATGAAAGTCAAAATTTATAAACTCAAGCATGATGGTTTTATCTATCCCATTGAATATAATGCATGGGATTGAAACCCAGTTCCCGTTCTTAATAAACAAGACACCATTCGTATCTTCATTGAATTCCATAACCTAGTCAAAACTTATCCCAAAGATAAATTCCCCACACCATTTATTGACCAAATCATTGATGAGTTTATGGTGCATGAGGTTATATCCTTTATGGATGGATTCTACGGATATAACCAGATCACTATCTGTCATGTTGATGAGTTAAAGATTGCGTTCATTAGTCTGTAGGGAACGTTTTCTTATAGCGTCATGCCTTTCTGTTTAAAAGAATGATGAAGCCACCTTCCAGTGGCCCATGTATTACTGCTTCCATGACCTGGCTCATATTGTCATTTCTTACCTTGATGACATCACTACTCATTCTAGGGTTCGGGTGCAACACATTAATGATTTCCATACCATTTTTCTCTGGTGTTGCAAGTATAATATCTTCCTCAACCTGTTGAAGTGTGTCTTCTGCGTTCCTGTCAGCCATATCTTTAGCTTCATTGTGTCCATAGATGGTATAGATATTGATCCACTCAAATTTCAAGCCATTCTTGAGTAGCCCATACCTCATATGTTGTGCCAGTTACAAAGCCTTTAAGGAAAAGACAACTTCTTTCGTTGGTTCATACCTGACTATGCGACCACTGTGCATGGGTTTCTTAGACTCCTTTGATCTAAGATTCCATTTTTTTTGGATTACTATGCTCAATAGTAGTTTGATGCACTAAAACATACTCTCACTTCCACTCCCTTGATTATTCCACCTAACATTGATAGGGACTTCATCCTGTATATTTCAGCTTCAACCCATTCGGTGGCTGGGGTCCTCATTCAAAAAGACGCCACCGGAAATGAGCATGTTATCTATTATGTCAGTAAGAACCTTGTAGGGCCCCCTATTTCCTACTCGCATAAAAAGAATTTGGTGCTGGCCATCATGTTCGTGGTCCAAAAACTTCATCATTATATCCTTACGCATTCCACCAAGGTCATGACCAATTCCAACCCAATGGATTTCCTCTTAAGTCTACGGATCATTAAGTGAAATATTCTCATTGGATCGTTATCCTCCAGGAATTCGATATTGAATTTGTCACACCCAAGATTAATAAATGTTTATCCCTCACTGAACTCATATCTAAATTTCCTACTGGTACGAATGATCCGTAGGTTAATGATGATTTACCCGATGAACACTTGTTTTCCATTACCTCAGATGATCCTTGGCATGGCAACATCCTTACCTATGTGCAACCCAGAAATTATTCGCCCATCCCGATGATGATTCTTGATGACATATACAACACCAAGTTCCCCACTACCTTCTCATCGGTGATGATACTTATCATCGCGGTGTTGATATTTTCCTTCATCATTGTCTCATACACGTTGAAGCTGAGCAAGTCCTTAATTTATGCCATAGAGGTTCTTATGTTGGCGACCTCTGTGGTATGGCCACTTCCAAAAAAATCATGTGCACTGGGTACTTTTGTCCTTCCCTCTCCGACGATTTCATTGAGGCAGTCAAGCACTATCCCAATTGTTAGCTATTTTCCCTAAAGGGAGGAGCTCCACATGCTCCCGTCCATCCTATCATATCAGTCGGTCCCTTTTGCAAGTGGGCCACTGAAGTTATGTAGTGTCGACCTCCATTTTATATTAACCACAAGTATATTATCGTGGTCGTTGATTATTTCACCAAATGGGTTGAGTTCATGCCAACATTCAAGAACACAACGGCTACCATAGCTCTCTTTTCTTTAACCATGTTATCGCTCGATTCGGGGTTTCGAAGCAATTTATCTCTGACCATGGCCAAAATTTCGATGATGAGATATGGTGTGAGCTATTCTCTTTGTTGGGCTTTGAGCACCAATATTCATCATCTTATTACCCCCAAAGTGATGGAAAATATGAAGCGGTCAATAAAATCCTTAAAACTATGCTTCAATAGATGGTGAATAAAACCAAAACCAATTGGAACCTTATGCTCTTCCCTACTTTGTGGGCCCATATAACTTCTATTAAAACCACTTCCAGGTTCACTCCTTTCCACCTTTTTTTGGCGAGGAGGAAGCTTTACCGATTGAGTATGAAATCCCCTCACTTCACCTAGCTATTGAACTTCTCTCCAACACCCAAAATTTATAACAAAGACTTATCATGCTTTAGCATGATTTTGAAGGCCTTTGTGTTGCATTTCAAACCATTGAAGTGAAAAAGAGGTGCAGCAAAGCTCAATATCACTGGAAATTCCACCCTCATAACTTTCATGAAGATGATCTTGTTCTAGTGTATGACCATGCTCATGATGTCCTTGGTGATGGGAAGTTTGAATCATTATGGTTAAAACCTTACATCATTAGTAAGGACTTGGGAAAGGGGTCATACCTTCTAGAGGATTTCAAAGGCAAACTCCTTCCTAACCCTTGCAATGCACTCTACCTCAAGAAATTTTACCCATATCATGTCTAATTGACATGCATGTATTTATTTCTGTCATGCATTTAGGTAGCTTGAATTTTCCACCATCATCTCATTTGTTGTATTTTGGTGCCTTTCATATAGTTCCATTATCCACACCGTATATCAGCCATGCCGATGGTGCAATTCACTTCTCCTGAAATCTAGCCTTGGTAGCTTGTGCCATTCTTACACCCTTACATTCGTTAGTTCACTCCAACAATGTATGCACTAGATATGCCAACAATAACGAAGCCTAATATGATGCAGTGATAGGTTTTTTAGTCAATTCCCTTGACCATCGCATACTTCATCTTCATGTTCATTTAGATTCCTTGCTACTTGTCATGCAATTGAATGGAATTTATCATGTGCATAACCATATCCTATTTAGAAAATAACTACAAGTGAAGCTTCTAGCACATGAATTTGAATCCATTACATTCAGTCATGTTCCTAGAACCCAGAATCACTGTGTAGATACAATTGCAAATAAAATTCTAGATTTACATTTATCACATACATTTAACACAAGACAACCATAAAAACAACAAATGGCGAACCAAAATTGTCATATATAAAATATGCATAACCATATTATGTATCGTCACATAAAAACATAAGTTTTTTGGGTCCTCTACTCTAAATACATCTGACATGCCCATAACATGTTACACAAAAAAAAGGTAGCACCAGATGCCCCTATCACTAGTCACTATTTGGAGGCTCCTGGGCCAATGGCTCTGCTCCACCATCCCATAGGTCATGAACTGCCTGACTGGCCATAACTATGTGTCGTGTGATGCCTCACCACTCTGAGGGAACAAAAATAAACTCATCAGTATATTAATCCCCTAAGTCATGCCTACCGTGCTCTGCTACCCCAATTACTTGTACATCAAACTTGCAAGGGAGGTCCTCCAGTAGAGCCTCACACTCAGGCCTCTATTGTGACTTTGATCCACTCAGTTCTACAACCCCACGTGTTGCAGCACGTCCTGCATATCCTGTCGGCTTGACCGATACTATATCTGCATACCAAAAGTTAAGAATCAATGCCACATACATATTCTAAAAAACTTTAAATGCACCAAAAAATAGCAAATTCCACTTACCATCTAGTCCCCATGCTCTTCTGGGCATAAGTGGAAAGTCAAGATCCCCCTGATAGTTCATACCACTGTATGGATAATCGTCTATATAAAAAGACATATGATACCAATGTGTGAAAAACTAGGGTCATAACACAAGTCCAAATCCTCCTCCCCCTCCTCTACACAGTAGCTACCCCCAATGGCACATCCTGGGATGCTGCGGCCCCCGATCATGAATCTACGCATGAGGTCGAATAGTCAATATCTTCTCAAAGAAGAAGGAGCACAACACTAAATGCACAGTCATATTTCACATCTTGTCTGCTTAGCGATAGCTATCGTTTCAACAACGAAAACATAATTTGGGCCCACCCATAGTAGGTCCCTCTCAAAACACTCTCTGCTAACATCATATTCCCTCCAGTGGTTTCCCAGGATCTACAACACTATTGTGGTGAGAACTCGTGTCTCTATCCTCTCTAGATCACTGATCGGGATGGTCATGTCGCTAGTGTGAGCACCCGGTCTACAATTTCTCTCCAAAAACTTTTCTATGTTCCTCCCTCGAGATAACACTTGATGGATTTTCCCCACTATCGCTAGTGGGTGGAGTTTGGTCAAAAAATAGATATCCTATATCGTGAGATTGATCATGTGCCCCTACACCATGAAGGCCTCCTATTCTAGATACCAGTGTCACACTATCCTAAATAGCAAGGGCTCACTTTCCCTCATCAGCAAGTTCTCTACCAACTTCAGAACCCTATATCAAGCAAGCACTCCTCTCACCACTTGATTCCCCTGAATCTTGGAATGAAGAGTGTCAAAGTCTCTTTCACACCAGTTGATATTTAACTCTCCCATACTCGAAAAACATCATCATGTTCTGTAAGTTCAGAAAAATACAATTGCATCATAAAATTTCTAACCCTGGTCTTCAGTAAAAAAACATACCAAATCATTTTTTCAACCCCAACTCGCACTGTTCTACCCAAAAAATATGAGCTCATAGCTTTCCCTCTATTTCTTGCGACCCAGAGCACATTTTAGGTTCATAAAATTGTGACCTGACCATGAACATGGGTAGGGATCTCTTATTGAGCTCTGACGATCTAATCTGAAAAACTAAACTGTTGTAAATGAAAAGTAAAATTAGGCCACCTACCTCCCACTGACAGATCCTGATTCCAATGGTCAGTCTATCTGCTATGATCGCTGCAAGATTTAGGGCCTTCTCCTCCTCTATAAATTCACCACAGCTCACTTATAAAATGAGTTAAAATGAAGGCAAAACACGCTTTTATAAAAAAACAAAAAAAATTCCATCGTCAATTGCAACCAAACCATATCTTTTTTTGACGAGCTGTCAGTACCGTTGGAAATATCTCACATAGAAATATAACCAGTCTTCTTTTTTTGGTAATTTGACACTTCATCCGGAAGCCATTTTTCCACAAAGGGTCACTTTGCCCCCTTTTTTCAATCAAATTTCTTCAGATGAGCTGCTTGTACTTGGGGCACCACTTTGCCTTCACAATTGTCACCTCATGTCTCGATTTGTGTCATGAGTAACCATCATTTGATCATGATTTTATGGTCCCCCTGGACCTACCCTCAGTGGCAGCATCATCATGTCACCCTTGTTCAGAGTATCCGAGTTGAGTCATCATCGCATTCATGGAGTCTGTTCTGAGTCCCTTTATCTCCTATTACCGTATTCCATTCTTCTTTTCATTGTAGTCATCACGTGTTGCCCATTTTGGCCTCCAGTTATATTGTCCCTCATCCCCTCTGAAGCCGAGTGAGTCGCTGCCAGGTCAACCATGTATTTTTATTCTCTGACAAGGGAATTCATCCATCCGCTACTTAGTATCCCCTTCTTCCATCATCATCCCTGGTGTTAGTCCATCAATCACTTTACTATGATCCCTCATGCCTTAGTTGAGGATTAATCATTGCCTCACCTATGGCGGACCTCCTTTTGTCAACATCAACATGTTTATTCCAAAAGAAAGTTCTAGAGGGTGGTGTACCTTGGTTCGAGCTTCCATTCTTGTTCGGTGCCTCAAATCAAGCAAATGGAATAACCATTTCCCTTTGATTTGGTTGTTTCTCATATGCTCAACCTCAGATCCTTATCGCATGATTGAGATTCATATACTTGATCGTCTAGTGATCCAACATATCGTACCAGTGATTCTTGGGTGTGTGTGAGATGTTTCAAACCTCATGAGGGAGTGACATTTTAGGTATCCCCCCACATGCTCAAATAACCTCAGACTATGCTACAAACTCAAATGCAATTCCGCATATTTGATGGGTTCGGTTCCATCCGCTTGCATCACGCACATCATGCATGTCTCATTCAGATGAACCATTCATATTTCAAAGCCCTTTCTTGTTCAGGAGGGATTATTTTGTTGTTATACCCTCACCCCCTCCCGATGTCATATGCAGGGGCATTATTTATGTCTCATGTCCTCAGACGTTGTTGTATCTAGTCATGGCACATGTTTTTCTAGCTGCATTATGTATATGGAATCCATTGTATTTTTTTCTAGCCCATTTATGCCAGTATGTCATGTATCATGTATTATACATTTTGTATCACAGTCCCACATTATTGGGCTCACCATTATTTTTTGTACTTTTTTATCTCAGCAGGCGTAGGTATGCCTCCCCCGCCTCATTGAGAACATGTATTCCAACATAAAATGAGACTTATATCATTTTGTATATCTCACCCCCTCAGCCATTTTCCTCTCTCACTTCGCTTCACTCAAATTTCTCCCGCTCACACTCCCCTTCGGTGTCTAGTGATGTTGTTCTTACAACATACTTCGGTCATGCGATTTTCTCGTAATGCTCCCAGGTTGGGGGGGAAATCTATTATCACTAAAAATTGGTCATATAACCATTTCTAATTAGATGGATCAAAGTATGCCATGTAATACCAATTTTACCATAGTAACATCTCTTTCACTATAAGAAATAATTTAATAAACCATATTTTATTAAGATATTTCTGCTTAAAACAAGAAACCCCGTGATGAATAATTAAATAAATGCTTATTTATTTTATTTTCCTCTAGGAATAATTAATTAAACCATTGTTTAAATAATATTCGTGGTCATATTTAACCCAATCATGAGAAATAATTAGATAAATCGTTATTTTTCTTATTTTTCTCTAGGAACAATTAATTAAATCATTATTTAGTTATTATTCCTTGTTAAATTCAACTAAACCACCTAGGATTAATTAAACAAATCATTATTTTTTATTATTCCTTAACCACATTCTTGAAATGATAAATAAATCATTTATTTCTTTATTATTTATAATTAAAGGTATTTAACCAATTTAAATACTTTTCCCCTCCAACAAAATATAATAAAATATTCCAAGCGGTTAGATCTAGATTTTGGTTAATAATATTTTATTATTCTTCATTATCAAGGATAACTCAATATTTTGTTATAAATAGGAATATTTTTCCATTCATTCTTCACTTTGATCATTCTCGTTGTCATTATAATTTTCTTTTGCCATTTGAAATCTCTTCTGAGTTCAACACATACTTTGGATTTTCTACACCATTAAGAGAGGCAGAGAGAAAATTATGAAGGTGAAGCATTGAGGACAACCAAGAACCCATCCCATTGACAAGGACTAGTAAAATCTACTTGTATACTTCACCAGGTGTTATAATATAAGAAATAATTCTTTAATCTTGTCTTGTCTGTTGGATACTTACAGTTAACTTTGATTCAATTACTATTTCTTTTTACTGTTTAGCTACATTTGCTGCATAGATCTGGGTTTTTTCAGGATCTGTTCTAATTGTCTATTGAAAATCTAAAGGGTTGAACAACCACTTCTTTTGTTAGGGCTATTTGTCACGCATATATAAAGTAGGATCATTTCATACACCTTCTAAAATATTTTACACTAACACCACCATACTTTTAATAATCCAATCAGAAGATTTGGCTCCCAAAAGGATATGTAACAGATCCCATCGTGATCCAAATCCTCCAGAAAATATGAATGATCCTGGAAATATATTAAGAGAGAGGAGTTTTACGGAAAGTCTATCTAGTAATAATCCTTTACCAAGAACTAATTCTCTTCCAGAAAGTCTTGTGACAATTGAAGACATTCAATTTGACTTACAGTTTCAACATAATCTTTTCAGATCCATCTCAAAAAAATTTGCACCTGAAACAATTTTGGATAGCACTTAGTTGAGGCCCTACCATTCAGTACACAAGCTAGTCTTTTTACAATTGATAAAGATATTTTAAATCAATTTAAAAAACCTGAAGATCTTGTTAATATATTAAGTAAAAAAATAGAAGGCATTTTTGTTGATCAACACTCTTATGTTGTTTCCTCGTCTCCATTACCCAATTTTACATTCACACCCCTTTCTTTCACCACCCCAACTTCATTTACTCCAATTTTTGTTTCAGCTCCTACCACTATTATTTTTATTGTACATACTACTACATCATCATCCTCATCAACAACCCCGCCACCTCTTCCACTCTTTTCATAAGCCACCATTATAATTTCATCCTCTTATCATACTCTAGTCATGGTAGGCCGATATTCTCCTTTATAATTACAGGAACCATTGAATGACATGCCACAAAATTATGCACAGAGAATACTAAAATTTGATGGTACAGGTTATGTAACAACACAACAATGTATTTACAAAATAAATGATTTTTCAGATCTAGAATAAGTCGATCACGATTATGTAAAAATGAGATTGTTTTCACAAAGATTAATTGGTGAACTAAAGAAATGGTACAAAGGATAACCAGCTGGAAGTATTGTAGACTTACAACAATTTCATCAAAATTTCCTTTCTAGGTGGGAAGTGAAAAATAATACCCGTCAAATCTTTGCAGAATATGAGGGATTAAGGAGAGCTCCAGATGAAAATTTCAGGATTATTGCAAAAGATTTAATAATGTCTACAATTTCATACAAGCAGCAATAGAACACCCACCAGGAGTAGCCTTGATTCATTTTCCAGATGGATTTGATGTTGATATGGCTTATCGATTGAGAGAAATAAATCCACCTACCCTTGAAGAAATGCAAATAAATGTTCTTAGTGTAGAGCCTAATCTATTAGCTAAAAGGGAAAATTTAAGGGCTGAGAGAGGAGTGACCATTAAAGAAGAACATTATTGTTTTTCATCAAATGCAAAGTTAGATATTTTAGTTTAAACTATGGAAAGAATGATGGAAAAAATGATTATTAATGGTATACCCACTTCAAGAGAACCTTAAGGATGCCATCAAATTAGAAATCCAAAATTCAGAAGAAAACAACTCCAAATCAAGCAAAGAGAGCAAAGAAACCAAGTGGATAAAAAAAATAAAATTAGACCCTCTTTTTAAGAGAATTTTGTTGAAGAAGAATAAGAAATCATACAAGAGTTAGAGTAAGATCATATTAATCTCTTTGGGGAAGGAGAAGCCAATGCCATTTTTCTGACCAAGGAAGAAGACTTTTTCTTGCTATTACAACCAGAGGATATGCCTCCAGAATAAGTAGATTATAAAAAAGGATATCATAATGCTATCATGGAAGTAAATAAACATTACAATGTAAGAAGTAAAAAATTTGTAGTGAACTCCCCCAAGAAGACTCAAATTGATACACTGTCTACTAGCCAAACAAAGGTAGATAGGCAGAAATAAATTTCACAAAAGCAAGGGAAAGAAACTTATCAAAAGAAATATCTAAGTATTGAAGAAGTAAAAAAAAATAAACCTTCTTTTAATATTGAAAATGAGCTTTCAAAATTCAAAATCCTTGTTCCATTACTCAAGTTGGTAAAGAAGGATGTGTATAGAAGTTAAGTTGTAAAAGCATTGAAAATCAAAGAAGGAACATACAGTGTCAATGTAGCTGATGATCAACCTAAGTTACGATTTTTACCCGAAGTAGATGGAATTCCACAAGATGGAAATGTTCCTCTATTCTATGTCAGTCTTAACATCCATGATTTTATTTTTCACAATGGCATGTTAGATTCTGGTGCCTCACACAAGCTGATGCCAAAGGTAATCAAGGAAAATTTGGGATTAGATATAACCAGACCTTATAAATACCTTTACTCTTTTGATTCAAATAGATTAAAATTTTTGGGATTAATTAAATATTTATGGGTTAACTTTACTCCAATCCCAACAAAAATTCTAGTGATGGACGCTATTGTGGCTGATATCCCTCCCAAATATGAAATTTTTTTATCAATATCATGTGGTGGGGGGGGGGGGGGGGGAGTTACAAGGTACATTACAAATGAACATGACATATGCAACAATTCATGTTTTTTTCCAACAAAGAAGATTGTATAGAGATACTCTTATGAATTTTATGGTGAGTAGCCTGGATAAACCTAATAATTATCCAGACTACTCTGTACATTTAGATATGGACTCTTTTTATTCTACACATCATCTTGAAGATGAACCACAATGGTTGGTTCGAAATGCGTCAACAATTCATGATCATATGTCATTATCTCTGAAAGTTGTTTTTTATAATGACATTTGTTTGGATGGAGAAGACCATAATGTAGATATCAAATCAGAAGAAATACATAATGGGAAATCACATATGGAAAGTAAAGAACATGAATAGAAAGATTTCTTATGGAACATGGACTTTGATGGAGCAGTAAGTAAAGAGGGAGTTACGATTGGAGTATGGATCTCAGATATGAAACCAGGTACAAAAAGAAATATTCCTACAAACTCAATTTTAAATGTATAAAGAATGTAGCTGAATATGAAGATTTTCTATTAGGACTTCAAAAGTTGAAATAAATTGGAGCTAAGATAATTTCAATTCATGGAGATTCATAACTTATCATAAAACATATCAAATGTGAATATTCCGCTAGACATACCATAATAAGATGATATAGGAATGTTGTTTTAGACATTTTACAATGTTTTCCATAATACCAACTATCATTAGTTCCCAAAGATCAGAATTTATTTGTTGATGCATTAGCTACTTCTGCAAGTACATGCAAAATGCCTTTTAGAGAAAAAAGGAATTTACAAATTGATGTGAAACATAGACCTGCCATTCTTGACAACATTAGATACTAGAAAGTATTTGATAATGAAAACCAACTCAACACTTTCCTGCAATTAAAAGATGAATTTAAAAATTTGAGCATTGATATAGGGAAATATATTGATGATAGTGCATAGGAGAACATTTTCAATCAAACCAATGAAGATTTGGAGGAATCTGAAATATTACAACTCAAGAAAAATAAAATCCCAAGAGGTCTTGTACCACTCGAAGAATTGTTTGACTTTAATGATGTTGCAAAAAATATTCCAATTCAGCCAACTAGATCTAAAGTAGAAGAGTGCAACATAGGCACTGAAGAAAATCCTAATATTGTTAAACTTTCACAGTCATTATCTACAAAAGAAAAAAAAAAGTGCAATGATTTGTTTAAGGAATATACAAATGTTTTCTCATGGGGATATCAAGACTTAAAGGTTTATGATACATCTATTATTCATCATACCATCCCTATAAAACAAGATCAAAATTATTTTAAATAAAAATTTAGAAGATTCAATCCTATCTTACTACCTCTAATAGAGAAGGAAGTTAAAAAATATTTGATGCAAATATCATAGTGCCACTAATATTTTCTAAATGGCTATCGAACGTAGTACGATTAAGGAAAAAGTATGGGGAAATAAGATTATGTGTGAACATTATAAAGCTGAATAATGTTTCCCTTAAGGAAAACTACCCCCTACCAAATATGGACCACATACTTCAAAAAGTAGTTGGATCAAGCAAAATTTCACTACCTGATGGTTTGTCTGGTTATAACCATATTTTAGTGCATCGATATGATCAAGACAAGACAAATTTGACAACAGCTTGGGAAAATGTTATGTAGGTCAAGATGCCTTTTGGGATAATGGGTGCAGGAGAAAATTTTCAAAGAGAAATGGATATTGCCTTGCAGATGAAAGGGACGAATTTATTGTTATATACCTTGATGACATTTATGTTTTTTCCAATATTTATGAAGATCATCTGCATAATTTGAAAATTATTTTTGAAAGGTATAAAAAATATGGCATTTATTTAAATCCAAAGAAATATTTATTCGAAATGGAAGAGGGAAAATTATTACACCAAATAATCTCCAAGGATGGTATTATAATTGATCCTAGAAGAATTCAAGCAATCATGAAAATTGATCCCCAAGAAACAAGAAAGAAGTGCAATCTTTTATTGGTAGGATAAACGTTTTGAGAAGATTTATACCCAATTTGGTTGAACGTTTGAGATCTATAACCAACATGTTGAGAAAGGACATTGATAAAATGGAATACATAAGCAAAGTAATCGTTTAATTAGGTGAAATTAGCATTAACTCACTCTCCTGTATTGATTAGTCCAGATTATACCAAATACTTCATGATATTTTCTTTTGCTTCAGAGCATACTTTTTTTGCAATATTATTATAGAAAAATGAATAAGTACATGAGAAACCTATACATTTTTTCAAAAGATGATTGAGAGATTCTTCTTTGAAGTATAACATTATGGAAAAGCAATATTTTTATTTATTCAAAGCCTTAAAGGATTTCAGAGTGTGTGTCTTACATTCTCACATAGTTTCTTTTGTTCCAAATTCAATAGTAAAGGACATACTTACTCAAAATGATCCAAATTGAAAAAGGGGTAAATGAATAACATTTATTCTGGAATATGATATTGAAATAAAACCAACAAACATTATCTATAATATGCACTTGACGTCAACTTCGTAGCTTCTCTCGGTGGAGAAGAAGATTTGGCAACTCCATAACTATCAGAAAGTTTTGTTACTTCCCCTTGGTATTCAGATATTGTTTATGTCTTGCAGAATTTACAAGCCCCTACTGGTTTGAAAAGAACAAAGGAAATATTCCTTAAAGTAAAACCTATAAAATTCTACATTTTAGATCAAGCCTTCTATTGGAATGATTTGGGTGGTATTTTACTAAATTATTTGTTGAAATATGAAGTGGAAAAGGTAATGGAGAAATTTCATAAAGGTGATTGGTGAGTTGGTTTTTATTGGCCTACTTTGTTTGCTGATATTCACAAGAAGGTTTCGAATTTTCATCAATGTCAAATTTTTGAAGGAAAGAGGAAGCTATTTCCTTTATATTTGAAACAGATTTTAGTGGATAATCCTTTCCAACAGTGGGGATTGGATTTCATAGGAGAAATTCATCTGAGTTCTTCTACACAACACAAATGAGTTCTAACAACCATGGATTACTTCACCAAATGGATAGAAGCAATCCCAACTAGATAGGCTACAAATTATGTAATCATTCAATTTATAGAAGGTAATATCCTATCCAGATTTGGTTGCCCAAACAAAATAATCATTGATAATGTTGTTGCTTTTAAATCTAAAAGAATCATTGACTTCTGCAACAAATATCACATAGTGTTAGGAAATTATGATTCTTATTATCCTCATGGAAATGGGCTAGTTGAATCTTATAATAAATATTCGGTTAACATCATAAAGAAATTACTACAAGAAAAAAAAAATCATGGCACAAGAAGTTGATTAATGCTCTACGGGTTGATAGGATAAGCACAAAAAAGTCAATCAGAATGTCACCTTTCAAGTTGGTTTATGGAACAAATGTAATTTTTTATGCTTCCCTGAGGATTCCAGTGCTAAAATTGTTGCAGGAAATAAAAGTAGAACTAAATGATGCATAGAGAAGGATAAACTAGATGATGCAGTTGCAGCAGACAAGAGAAGAAGTCTAAAACAAAACAAAAGCCCTTCAGGATAAAATAAAAAATACTCATGATATAATAATCAAAGAACATGATTTCCAACTAAATGACCTTTTTCAGAAGTGGGATGCTTGAAATGAATATAAAGGAAAACAAGGAAATTATTACAATTTATGGAAAGGTACTTATAATGTTTTAGCCTTCCACTGGACTAATTCATTTTTATTGTAATATCTCACTGGAGAATTATTATTAGGAAGACCTCTTAACGACGGGCTTCTAAAACATTACTTCACCTAAACTGAACTAGTCACATGATACATCATTGTATATATCATTTGATCATTTTTAATATTGCAAGTGTGGATGACCGCTATCAGTAAATTTAAGCCCGCAGAGAAGGCCCTAAGTTCTTGGGAATTTTTTCATCATATCCATGGAATAATAGTTGATAAAATTAAATATAGAAAAGGGAAAAACAAGTTGCTACCTAATGGAAGAAGGCTATTGATCTACGGTGTTGTGGATACCTCTTGTTGGCACCCATTTTTTATCTCTCTTTGTTTATGAAATACATATTATTTTCCATACTATCCATGTATACACCATCATATCCACCTTATTTTTACCAATAAATGAATATACACGTATTTAAATTATTTTTTTCAATTCTTAGAATTTTTTGTAAAAATTGAATTTTAAGTGTGTTTTTGGACATCATCAGAAATCCCTGTAATGGCCTCATGGTTTGCATATTTGCAAGACACTTGGGGTCAATATGGATGTATTTCTAGAAGGCTTGGGGACTAATATTAAGTGTACACTTGTTGGTACACTCAAACCGAGCTTTAATAGGCCTGGTCAAAGGCGGTCAAACATGACTTGTTTTTTTGGAGGATCCCTAAGAACTAGGTGAAAATTCTTATTTTCTGGGATTTTCAATATTTTGATGGATATGATGGATGAATTCAACCTGATTGGATAATATAAGGATAGTAATGGATATAGGATATATTTTAGATGAATTTGTTGGATACTTTATCTATTTAAGCCTCAAACTTTGAAGGCATTGGTATGTAGAATTTGTTTGACTTAACATTATTATTTCTGAGACTTTGGAGACTTAATTGAAGATATGTTCTATTCCATTTGCTACTGTTATATGCTTATTAATTGACTGAATTTTTAACTAGCTAAAAAAACCTTCAGTTCGCGAGGCAAGGGTGGAGGGCCCCCACACAGAGCTAAGTGCACTTCCTAGTTTATTTGTAGTTGCAATTTCTAAATTAGTTTGCTTATACTTAAAAAATTTATTTGATTTATGCTGATGATTTGTGAGTGTTGTTTAATCTAATTATCATTATTATTCTGCATATGAAAGTAAAAACAAATGTTTAAGTTAAACATTCTTTCTATCTGATTGAGATCTTAAGCTAGAATTCATCTATACATGCTTTTAATGCTTTTCTAAGTTCTTGTTTTCTAACAATAGCATTATTGATAAATGAATTTATGATGAAGGAAAATCATGACCTCTTCAGTGAAGATCTTCTTTAATTATTTTTTCATGTATCTTAATCTATTGTTCAATTAGTATTTTTTTATTTTTAATTCGTGAAGTAATCTTGTTAGAGAAGGAAAAATAAATCTCTTAAGTTAGGAGATTCTTTTGCTTCTGATTGCATACTTGAATTTAAATTTATTTAATTAGATTTATATTTTTAATATGCATTTCCTTAACCTTTGACAAATCATCTTCTAACTTGATCATAACTGAAACCCATATACTTTGGGCATGCTTCTAAGCCCTACTAGCCTATATTGATAATAAATACTTGTGTTAGTTTACACAATAAATTGACCCAAAATTTTGGCGTTGTTTCCAGGGAATCATATTTCAAAACGGTCAATTAGGAAGATAAAAATATAAAAATAAATAAAAATCATCAAAAAAAAAAACATAGTTTTTCTTTTAAGTTATGTTTTCTTATGCCTAGAGATTGAGATCAGAAGGGTATATTTGTGAAACAAAACCCTCCAATAGCTCATTCATCCACAGGACTAATAACCCCAGTTGCTGGAAGACCTACTATAGAATATTTATTGGAGAAACAAAGATCAGGAAAAAGATTAACTTTAGTTGAAAGACAAATCTTATTAGCCTTGGAGGTTAAAATAAAACAATCACCTAAAGAACCTCCTTCCTTAGGGAAACAAAAAGATACAAGAAAACCAATTGTTGAACAACTAGAGCAGCCTGTCCTTGAAAAAATAAAAGTAGTGGAAGAAATACAAAATCAACCTCATATTGAAACACTACATATATATGAACAAGAAATGGTTCAAGAAGGAGAAGGATCAACTAGGCTAAACATGACCCCTGAACAAATGCTTGAATATGAAATACAACAAAGGGAATGGAGAATAAAATGAGAGCAATAAATAAGAATTGAGGAAGAAAGAAAGGCGGAGGAATAAAAAAGATTAGAAACACTTATAAGGATATAGGAAGAAGCAACAACAAAAAATCAAAATAGAATAACACAAGAAAATGAGCAAGAAACTAACAATAATCAGGAAAATACTTTTGGATTTCCAATCTTACATGCAAGAGCAATATTAGGAGAAGAAATAAAAATGAAAAACATTCCACCTTTTGTATTACCTAACTTCTATGGAATGTCAACAGAGGATATTGATGCATTCATGTTCGATTTTGATATATTGTGTAGAACTTATGGATATACAGATGACACACACAAGCGTCGACTTTTTCATGCTACTCTGAAAGTAGTAACCTTGAAGTGGTTTATGGGATAAGGAGAACATACAATGGTTTCTTGGGATGATATGTAGAAAAAATTTCTTTAAAATTATCAAGCTTAATGCAAGACTAGAGACTCAAAAGAAGACATTTTTAGAATGACACAACAAGAAGACGAAATTTTGGAAGAATATTTGGAAATATTTCTTTACAATTTACAGAAATCCAAACATCATTCTCTAAGTCTCAATACCATCTGTACCATATTTCTTAAGGGTATCAGAGATTAATATTTAGACATCCTTAATATGATGCAAAAATTACATATCTCCAATTTACCATTTGAATAAATTATTGAACTTTGTCAAAAATACTCTAGGGGAAGAGCAAAGAGTGGTGTAATATCGAAAAATAGGGAGAATATACACTATTGGTAATATCTTAAGATATTCCAAATGTGGAGCCACATCAATATGTAAACACACCAATGGAGTAGCAATGATACATTAACACATAGAATTATAGAATATCCAAATAGCCATCATATTATGTCATAGCAGCATAAGATATACACATCCTTGAGGAAACAATCACTCAAGCTAGGAAATACAAGCCTCAATAAACATGTACATGAAAATATGAAGAACACTACTACATGATAAAGCCCAAGGCTATGACTACACAATATATGAGGAATAACTACTGCAAAATGATTTTAATAGATAGATATATCAGTATACATCTCATACAATATGGGGAGAAAAGATATAGAATCCCAAGGCGGTTTCTAAACAATCTTGGAAGGATTGGCTAAAATGTGCAAAAATACAAAATGCCGGAGTTGCAGGGGCAAGAATGAATAGCAGCTGCAACTCATGAACTGAATGTAGATGGCTGAATATGATTTCCAATATGAGGTAGACCTCCTCCAATGGATATTCTAAGTGAAAGGTTGATCCTAACACTGAAGATCTCTCCCTCCAAACAAACACTGCAACCCTCACTGAAAATACACTCAAAAATAACGTAGTTAAGGAGATGGACTGCGCTATAGGAGATGGGAAGTGCTTGGCCTGATGCCAATGATGTGCAATCAACTCCTAAATCTTCCTCACTAACCTCCCATAGGAATAGAAGCTCCCTCCTCTGAAAGTTAATCCAAATAAATGGTGTTGTGGAACCCTCCACTGCAACACCCTGCAACACAACATTTCCTGCTACAAGAATAATGTTGTAGCTAAAGGAGGTGGCTTGGCCTTGAGCCTGAATGTGGAGAAATGAAGTAAAATCCCTCAAGATTCCTCTCAAGAAGGAAGAAGGATTCCTAAACAGGAAATCCCTTGTGCTAAGCAACACAACAATCTCAGTTAAAGAACTGAAGAGAGAAAATAGCCGTGCAGGCCAAATTCTATATTCAATAACATGCCCTTCTATGGTTGTCTTTTCCTCCCTTTATACAAATGAAAGCCTTCTTGCCTTGGCCCCCACACATTTGGTTTTACTCCACCAAATTATCTCTCCCTCATTCACACTGCACTGTCTATCAAAGTGATCCACTCCCTCTATTGTGGCATTGTTGACTTGGTCAAACTTGACCTTGTCATCATGCATTTGCCCCTTTTCACACTTGAGGGTGCAAAATGTAGCTACTTTGATGATCCCTTTCACACTATGAGGGATTTTGTTCCTACTCATGGGCCTCCTTACCCATTTATTCACTTCCTAGCTAATATAGGCAAAATTAATGTTCCAAAATTAGCTCCATGCTAATTTTGGGAACATTATAGTCCTCCCCTCCCAAATGTTGCTTGTCCTCAAGAAAGTGCAAGGATAGAACTGAAGGGCCATTTTGAGGCATGAGGGATGAAATGAATTGGGATCTGCCATCCCCATATGAATCTCCCACCCCCAAGAGATTATCCATACAAAATGAGTTACCCTCCAACATGGCAACTCCTGAAAGTCTTCCTCCACCTTTAACTCATACAAAGTAGGTGGGCTGAAAATATGATTATGGTAGACAAGGTAGTCTACCCCAAGTTGTCCTCCTCTCCACTCATGATAATTGTAGAGTATGTGCTGATATTGGGCTGTAATAATTTTTCCCTTAAGTGGAAAAATGAATAACAATCCTCCAAGGATCTCCTTTACAACATTGAAGAACAAGTTGGCCCAAAACATCTCATCCATGATGAATAGGACATGATCATCATAAGGTATCCAAATGATATTTTTTCTGAAAGTTTTACATGATGTTGCATGATACAAGCAATGTCCCAAGTGGACACAGCACAGTCTCTCCCACTGCAACTTCAGAAAATAACATGACAAGTGGTGTTTTGACAAATGGCTAGTTGTGTGAATCATCACATCTACTAGTGAATAGTAAATGGGAGAATGTGCCAACTGAGAATACAAGAAATAATCAAACAGTTTCCCATGTTTATACAAAGGATGGATGTCTCCATCATAATAGTTGGCAAAATTTTGTTTATGAGGCTCAACAATAGACTTGCCCTCTTGTGGAACAATGCATTGTATGATAATGGTAACAAGATGCAAATATTGTGTTACATAATCAATGGATGTAAAAACAACATTCCCACCATGTGCTGAAAGTAAAATGATGCATGAATACATGAATAAGTCCATGCTCCAAAAGAACAACGTTGTTGGCCTATGCAAATAGGCTCTTGCCAACCCATAGCTCATTCCTTTGACATGATCCTTGTCAAAGACTTCTCCAACAATGTTGCTACAATTAGGAATTTCCTCCCAAAATGAAAGTACTTCCTGTTCATATAAGGCCAAGGAGTAGCCCCTTTTCACAATTATAGTGCCATCTCCTACTCCTGCAACATCATACAACATGTGAGAGCAAATTTTCCCTTGCTCTCTCAAGTACAACCCCAGCAACAAAAATTTTTGTTGCCTTCTCATGCTCTTGTCATACAAGACATGTGATGAAGACATAATGAATGATATGAGTGTCACATAAACACCATGCATCCATACTCTTTGCTGCTCAATGATGCAAGAATCCTGCCACACCTTCTCCATCCCCATACCCTTAGGAAGAGTGTATTCCAAGTGATGGCCAAACTCCTTCAAGAGTAACCAACGCAGCCAAGCCTCATGCTGCCTGGTGTCATAGATCTGCAAGTGTCTTACTAGCCTCTTGCTCTTCATCCAGATCCACTAATTCATTTGTGGATGTCTCCTTCCATCCTCCATCTTGGTACTCCTACCATGAGGGATACCATCCTCCCAAATCAGATTTCTGACCTTGCATTTCATGGGATATTGAAATGCAATCTTCTCAAGGATCAAGTTCATCCCATAAGGACCCAATTAGGTGGTAGGAAAAAACCTCCCATCATGATGTGTAGGGCTCAAGGAATTTCCAACGCAAACATGAGAGATGTTATCCATCCTAAGATGTCCTCCATCATCTATCTGCTGCTCCTTGAATCCATAAAGATCCAAGTGTGAGAAGGGAAGAACCTCCTCAAACTTTTGAGGAACTTTGCACTCCATGATGTGTTGAAGTGCACCTCTAATGAAATCTCTCCATGAGATCTCTTCCTCATGCATGGCCCTCCAAAACCAAAGACGCTGTGTATCTGCTACAAGAAGAAGTCTCTCTTTGAGTTGTGGCATTCTCATTGAAAGAGTGTCATCTAAACAAGAGAAAGAGTTTATTATCTCAAGATGTCTACTCCTTCTTACTGCTTCCTTCATGGCTTCCTGAATGAAGCTACCATTTGAATGCTCCCATGAGGAATGGTTCCTCTTATCTTCATCACTGCTCTTGTACAATGCAGTGCAATTCTGCTGCTCTAAATCAATAGTATGCAATGATGTGGACCCATCCATAATGTTTTCTTAAATGAAAAGAGATGGAAATTTAAGCATACCTTGGTGAAATTTTGAAGCTCCTTGTAGGGCTGCAAGAGCTTCTTCCCTATATGTGTTGGCTTCCCAAATTGTTGAAGATGAAGGCTGCTCCTCCATGGGTACAAAAGTGCTGGTACATGCCTCTTCAACTGGTGGTGGGGGCTTCTCCTCCCCTTTGCCAAATTTCTTGATCAATATTTGAGAAAAATCAACAAGAGTTGACACTCTTGCATGGCTCAAATGGCTAAACCACCAAATATTTTCTTCACCTTCAAGGTGCAGCGCTACAATTTCTACAGCCTTTCTATCTACTACAAGATGTAGCAAGAAGAAAGCCTCTAGCTTCATCACCTAAGCCTCTGTTGCACATGCGAGTGATCCATCAAAAGTGGAAAATAGAAATCTATTGCCTCTCATCATCCCATAGCTATGGGATCTTCTTTCTTCTTCCATCTGAATAAATTGTGGTAAAGCTAGAGTCTCTTTGAAAGCTCTAGGTTTAGCTCGATATTTAGCTAGGTATTCACTTAGAATTTTATATTCCAAGTGTTCTTCATGCTTCATGTCTTCTCCTTTGTGAGAGTAGGAAGTGCATGGTCCTTCCTCTTCTCCTTCTTCTATTTTCTTAACCTCCTTGGAGAGGTCCTTCTTGGATCTGAAAACTGATGAGAGAAAGTTCATCCTCTTCATCATCTTGATCTCTTCTATATTCTTATGTCTGAAACTCATAGGTTGAGCCAAATATCATGCTTTGATACCACTATAATATCCCAAAATAGGGAAAATCTACACTATTGATAATATCTTAAGATATTCCAAATGTGGAGCCACAGCAATATGTAAACACACCAATGGAGTAGTAGTGATACATTAACACACAGAATTCTAGAAGATCCAAATAGCCATCATATTATGTCATAGCAGCATAAGATATATAAATCCTTGAGGAAACAATCACTCAAGCTAGGAAATACAAGCCTCAAGAAACATGTACATGAAAATATGAAGAACACTGCTACATGAAGAAAGCTCAAGGCTATGACTGCGCAGTCTATGAGGAATAACTGCTACAAAATGATGTAAATACATATATATATCAATATAAAACTCATACAATATGGGGAGCAAATATATAGACTCCCAAAGGAAATTTCTAGACAATCTTGGAAGGATTGGTTGAAATGTGCAAAAATACAAAATGCCGGAGTTTTAGGGGCAAGAATGAATAGCAGTTATAAATCATGAACTGAATTGATATGGCTGAATGTGAGTTCCAATATGAATTATACCTCCTCCAATTGATCTTCTAAGTGAAAGGCTAATCCTAACACTGAAGATCTCTCCCTCCAAACAAACACTGCAACCCTCACTGAAAATACACTCAAAAATAACGCAGTCAAGGAGATGGACTGCGTTACAGGAGATGGGAAGTGCTTGGACTGATGCCAATGATGTGAAATCAACTCCTGAATCTTCCTCACTGGCCTCCCAGAGGAATAGAATCTCCCTCGTCTGAAAGATAAGTCAAGGAAATGGCGTTGTGGAACCCTCCACTACAACACCCTGCAACACAACGTTTCCTGCTACAGGACTAACGCTATAGCTGAAGGAGGTGACTTGGCCTTGAGCCTGAATGTGGAGAAATGAAGTAAAATCCCTCAAGAGGCCTCTCAAGAAGGGAGAAGGATTCCTAAACAGGAAATCCCTTGTGCTAAGCAGCACAACAATCGCAGTTAAACAACCAAAGAGAGAAAATATTCATGCAGAGCAAATTCTATATTCAATAACATACCCTTCTCTGGTTACCTTGTCCTCCCTTTATACAAATGAAAGCCTTCTTGCCTTGGCCCCCACACATTAGGGTTTCCTCCACCAAATGATCTCTCCCTCATTCACACTGCGTTGTCTATGAAAGTGATCCACTCCCTCTATGGCATCATTGTTGACTTGGTCAAACTTGACCTTGTCCTCATGAATTTTCCCCTTTTCACATTTTAAGGTGCAAGATATAGCTACTTTGATGATACCTTTCATAGTATGAGGGATTTTATTCCTACTCATGGGCCTCCTTACCCATTTATTCGCTTCCTAGCTGATATAAGAAAAATTAATGTTCCAAAATTAGCTCCTTGCTAATTTTGGGAACATTACAAGTGGAAAGAGATATATTTCATCAAAATATTCTAAATCTATAGCAAGTGTAGTAACAAGAATAGAAATAGGAATTTTACTAGAAAATTTCAAAACAAATCCCTTGAGCACTTTGGGAACACAAGTAGATGTCTTGAAATCTAAGAAAAAGTAAGAAGAACAAGATGAAATCTTAGTGATTCTTTGTCCAAAGTGTCGGAAAAAACATCCACTCAGGGAATGTCATTTGCAAGGTATACAAGTGTGTGGACTATGCATAGAAAATCATGCAACAGAAAAATTTCACAAATTAACAGAATTGCAAGGAGAAGAAGTGCAAGGAGTAGATTCTCTCTATTATATGACACGAAGGAGACCTTCGCAACAAATGATTCCTCAACAATTCCCTTAAAAAAAACCCCATAATTTTCAATATCCTCCAAATTCATGGAATACACCAATTCCATGGTAGGCTTGGCCACCAAAACAATATCAAACCCAACCTGCACAAGGTTGGATGGGATAAGGTTATGTTAACTAGCCACCTCAATATATGTATCCTCAACAATATCAATATCAACAACCATACCCTCCACAACCATTTCCTCAATATCAACAATTCCAGCAACATCAACCAATGCCATTTCCATCTCAAAATCAACCAATGCTAACTCAACCTCAGCAGCTTCAACTGCCTACTAATCAAGCACCTCCTAGACCAACACAATTTCTAACTCAGCTAGTAGCTAATCCAAGTAACAAGGTGGATAGACCATCATGTCATGTGGAAGAGGCAACATATTATCTTACTTATTCAATTCTTCCTATACAAGATGCCCACCTAAGGTCTGGGAAGGTGTTACAGAAATATTATGCTCCAATAATTCAAGAACAAACTGAACAAGGATAAAAAATTCAACAATATCAACCAGAACAGCAAATTCAAAAAGGTAAATCTATTATGACTCAAACTCCACCATATCCAAAGAGATTGATACAATAGAATATCCAAATATCGCTGTCCAAATTTAATATTCTGGATTAATTGAAGAACACATATGTCAAAATTCCTTTATTGCAGGTAATTAAAAATATTTCAATATATGAAAAAATAATAAAGGAATTATGCATTAAGAAATCTAGCAGAATAAAGAAGGATCCACCTATAATCCAGGTAATTGGAAGCTTAGCTAGTCTCATGTCTACAAACACAACCATTGAAAAATATGTTGATCCAGGGATTCCTATGGTTACCATTTGGATTAACAAATTTTCACTGCCAAATAATTTAATAGACTTGGGAACAAATATCAATGTAATGACTACAGAGACTATGAAACACTTGAATCTAGACAACATTAGACCTACTACTACAGTCTTAGAACTTGCAGATAGATCTATAGTTGTACTAGAAGTTATATTGGAAGATATAATTATCTCATTGGATTCACGGGTGTATCCCATAGACTTCTTGATTTTGTAGCAAAATAACAATAGGAGGGCATCCCTTAATTTTAGGTATACTATGGTTAGTCACTACAGATTCTTACATTGAATGCCAGTTAGGAAGTATGGTTATTGCACATGGAGATGAAAGAAAGCATGTTACATTATATCCTCTCGCTCAATCTCCTTCTTTATTATCATGGCTTGATGGAGAGGAACCACAAGAGATTCATTTTTTTCTTTTTCTTAATCAAGTTTATAATTTTATAGAGGAGGAAGAAAATGAGGACTTATTAGATCTTTTCATCTCAAAACCAAATATTTCAGAGAAGCTTAGAATAACTCAATATGAAGCTACTAGTTATCTTTTAAATGAATGTTTTCAGGAAAATTGCACTATACAATCATTGCAAAATACATTCGAAAATATTTTTCCTGTTAATTCAATTACCAATTCAAAAAGAAAAATCATTAAGATCATTCCTGGGAGACATTTGAATTTTGGTAATAACTTACAATCATCACAAGAGGAAAGGCTAATAACACTGTTACAAACATATTCAAAATATTTTTCCTGGGATTACACAGACATGTAGGGGATTCATCCAAAAACATGTATCCATCACATTTACACTAACGATCAAATTAAAATTTCAAGGAAAATGGAAAGAAGGATGAACCCCATGATGAAGGAAATAGTGAAAGAATAATTACAAAAACTATTACAAGTCAGATTTGTCTATCCTATTTCAGATAGTCAATGGGTTTCACCCTTAGTTATAGTACCTAAGAAAAATGGGAAATGGAGAATTTGTGTATACTACAGAGAAATCAATAAAGCTGCAATAAAAGATCATTTTCCTTTACCATTTATTGATCAAGTGTTAGATTCATTAGCTGGAAAGAAATTGTTTTCGTTTCTTGATGGATTTAGCAGATATAATCAAATAAAGATAACATTGGAAGATCAATATAAGACAACATTCACATGCCGATGGGGAACATATGCATACAATGTATTACCCTTTGGTTTATGTAATGCACCTGCTACCTTTCAGAGAGAAGTTCTTGCAATCTTTGCAGATTTGATCCATGAGTGTGTAGAAATTTACATGGATGATTTCACTATGTATGGTGGAACACATGATGATTTTTTACAAAATCTTGAAAAAATTTTAAAAATATTCATAGAGACAAATCTATCACTCAGTAATGAATTTTTTTTTATGATGTTAACTGAGGGAATAGTGTTGGGACACCATATTTCTTCTTCGGGAATCAAGGTGGACCCAGCAAAAATTCAAGTCATTGTGAATTTAATACCACCCACAACAAAAAAAGAAGTTATAAGTTTCTTGGGTTATGTAGGCTACTATAGGATATTTACTGAAAATTTCAGTAAAATATATTTCCTATTATTCAAGTTCCTTTTGAAATATGTGGAATTCCAGTGGACAAATAATTTTCAAAATGCATTCAAAAAATTAAAATTAAAATTGTCAATTGCATCCACTCTTCGAGCACCTAATTGGTCTTTTCCATTTCATATTTCAACTGATGCATCTGATACTGCTATTGGAGCATCACTTGGACAAAAATAGAATTAGTTTAATTATGCCATATATTTCATAAGAAAAAACTTAACACAGCATAATTGAACTACACTGTTACAGAAAAATAAATGTTAGTTGTAGTACATGTAGTTAATAAATTTCGACATTATATAATAGGTTATCAAGTTTACATCCACATGGATCATTCAACCATAAAATATTTAATGAAAAAATCAATCATAAATGGCAGAATAGCTAGATGGTTGTTATTAATGCAAGAATTTAACATTACTGTGCAAGATTGACCAGACAGAGCTAATCAAGTTGCAGACTTTCTATCAAGACTACATTCAACTGGTGATCCAAATCTAGTATGAGATAATTTTTCAGATGATCATCTATTTTCTATAAATGTCAAAACTCCATGGTTTGTATATATAGCTAACTATTTATCATCTGGAATCCTACCATCTGAGTACAAAAATAAATATAAAAGAAGCATAATTAGATAAATTGCTAGATATAGTTGGGTAAATGGATATCTATTCTATACTAATGCTGATCTAATGATTAGAAAATGTGTTAGAGAATATGAGATTATTGATATTTTGAGAGCATGTCATGACGAGCCATGTGGTGGTCATTTTGCAGACAAGCGTACAACATAAAAAGTGATGAAACTTGGCTACAACTGGCCAACCATCTTTAAAGACTCCAAGGCCTATGTGAAGAGATGTGATAGCTGCCAAAGAATTGGTAGACCAATGACATCATATGAAATTCCATTAAAGCCACACGTACTGTTTGAACCATTTGAACAGTGGGTTTTAGATTTCGTGGGACCAATCAACCTTCCATCCAATGGAAATAAGTACATCTTGGTATGTATAGATTATGTAACTAAATGGGTGGAGGCAAAGGGAGTAGCACGGGAAATAGAATATATTGTTGTGTCTTTTCTGTTTAAAGAAATATTTTTAAGGTATGGAGTTCCGAGACAGATAGTAACTGACCAAGACACATAGTTCACATCAAATATTGTTCGACATCTTACATAGAAATACAATATAAAACAAAGAAAATCAACTTCGTATCATCCTCAAGCAAATGGACAAGTGGAATCAACAAACAAAGTCCTAGAGAACATTATGACAAAGACTGTACAAATGTACAGAAAGGACTGGTCAGAAAAATTGAGAGATGCACTATTGGCATATAGGATAACATGGAAAAACAAAATTGGGTTCAGTCCATATCAGTTAGTGTATGGAAAAGAAATCCCATTACCCATAGAATTTCAAATACATACATTCAAGTTAGCAGAATAATTCAGGATGGAATTATCTAAGGCACAACAACAAAGAATTATGGAATTAAATAAACTGGATGACATACGACAACAAGCAGTAGAGCACACATCTCTTGTGAAAGAACAAAGAATCAAATGACATGATTGATTCATAAAGAATAAAGTGTTTCAGAAGGGAGATTGGGCACTCTTGTTCGACGTCAAGTTCAAAGATTTCAAATAAAAGTTTACGATTCATTGGCTTGGGCCATATGAGATTGAATAAATCTTTGACAATAGAGTTGTGAAGTTAAAAACAACTGATGAAGCATTTGTTTCATTTACCATTAATGGACATGGGCTTAAAGTCTACAATAAGCCTATAAATAAAGAGGATTTTATGAGAAAAAATTCCGTAGATTCAGATCTAGAACTAATGGGGCAGCATAGCAATATGCATCCCATAATTCCAACAGAAGAAGAATAATAAATAAATATATAAAAAATGAATAAAAATTAATAAAAGAGTTTGGTTGTGAAAATCCACGAAAGTGGCACAATAAAAACTAGAATTCTTATCGGAAAACCAACTTATTTTGCCAATATGAATTCTCCTTTTGTTTTAATTTTACTTCAATATGATTTTTGCAGATATACCCTCCAAGACATGTCAAAATTGAGGACAATTCTTAACATTAGCTTGGGGGAAGGTGTGTAATAAAACTATGAAAATAGTTTCAGCAGTTGAATTGAAGACATAATTTGAATTACAATTGAAAAGGGACCTAGTACATCATTCAACATCAACAGAAGGGACCTAAATTATTATTGAGAAAATTATCCATAAGGGACCTGTATCATTACGATAGAATAAATTTTCAAACATTATTGCAAATTATGCCAGAAGGGACCTAAAATGTCAAAATTTAACATGTAGAAGGGACCTGAATGACATCATTCCAAATCAAATCAGATGCAAAGCAGAATAAGTCTCGACATAGTCTGGAAGAACCATCGTTATAAAAAACGCAACGTCAACCATATGAACATCAAATGGTTTGAGGGAATACAAGTAGAGTAAGTAAAAAAAATTTCTCTTAAAATTTCAATTTTTTGTGAAAATATTCTAGAATTGTAAAGCTAATTTAGTACTAGTTATGCATTTTTATCACCTAAATTTCATCACCTATGTTCTTAGCCCTATTTTATCCATATCTATACCACTATCCTAATCACTAAATAAACATTCCATAATGTATCCATACCATACCCTACCCTACTTTTCTAAACAAAAGAATCACAAACAAAAGGGTTAACATTCAACCTTTGTTGGACCTACAATAACCAAACAAAGAGGTTAGTTTCATTGTAAATATTTGATTTTAAAACATGACCATTTCATTGGTCATTTTTAAAATTAAATATAAATAAATATAAATAAAAAATAAAAAATAAAAAACAAAACCTAAAGTCTAAATCATATGATAGTGCAACTATTTGAATTTAAAAACAAAAGTGAAATCATAAAATATGGTTATGAGCTAAGGTAATAGAGCGGAAGTGCAATCATAATGCAAAAAATGAAATGCATATGAAACAAACTAACCTAAACATTAAAATGATGCGATGAAAAATAATGCATGGAAATGATGCATATATGGATGGGTGGGAATATGATGAGACAATGGTGGAACATAAATATGATGGCACACAGTGATGTATATACAAGAAATGAAACAAAAATATGATGGCGCATATTCAATGAGGTATGATGTGATTCAATGGAGAATGGAAGTGGACATAGTGTTCAACTCAAAGCATGAGAAAAAAACATGAAAAGGACTGCGTAATAGGTGAAGGCGAGGATGAGATGTACACCATGGATTTAGCATGCAAAATCATTCAGGAAAGCTAAGCCACGGATGCACCAATCAGGCGGTTAATGAACAGTCAAAAAAAATTCAAAATGCAATATTACAACACTGTGTAAATTGATGAGAGAACCTCCGCCATTTCTAAGACCTCAAGAAACTGAAACACGCTGTGTTTTTCACCATCATCGCCTTTCGAAGGCTGAGTGAGAGAAGGAGCATTGTGTAATCAAAACACACATCTGTTTTCAAACTCTATGAGAAAAAAATAAACAAGAGAAGAGAAGGGAGAGCTATGAGGAGAATAGAGGAAGTATAACATAGCAAAGTGAGCAAGAGATATGGTAGTGAGAAGAACGGAGAGATAAGGAGAATTGAATGAAGTTTTCAAGCCAACACATCTGGAAAATGTGTCAAGCAAGCACGCTGTTAGGAGGCAAAAATCTCGTGAAGGACGAGCTAAGAAGAAAACTCTGATTTTCCTATTTAAAACAATGATTGTTTGTATGAGTAAATATCAAGGTTGTTGAACAAACTGTGGGTTATAAATGGATATCTTCTACCACGGTTTTTAAAACTCGTCATTGTGTTACATTTTTTCATTGTCACCACTCATAAATTCTCTACCACCAGTCAACACTAAATACTCTCTTGATTGAATGAGTAAATGACGAAGATACTGAGTGAGATTTTGATAAGATTGGCATTGCTTGAAACACAGAGAATCAAGTTAAATTAAAAGGAAAACCACGAGGATCATTGCAAAGATAGGTAAACTTGAAAACATTTTCATGCATAGTCTTCTATTTCAATTTTAATGCAAATAGAGAATGGAGAGTTTGGTTTGAAATGCATAGTGAGTTCATTTTAATTGGGTTGGGTAGTAAATTAATCTCATTTGCACACTCAGTAAGAGAATTTGAATCAGGTTTTTCAGTGAATCATTGGTTTAAAATGAAGAGTCAACATTTTTTTTCATTTTTTCATAACAGAGGGCAGAGTCTCGTGAATTTTGAAGAAAAAAATGATCTCATTTTATGAGATTTTTGATGAAATAAGTGAGATATTTTTACAAATTCTCTTGCAAAAAGAGTGATCTTATATTATATATAATTATTTGCATTAGATAATGAAATTTTTATGGAATCGAAGGGTTAAAAGACATTTTTGTATAAAAAAATTTCATTTTTTTACACAGTCAAACAAGAAAAAAATTTACAAAAAAGAGGTAGAGGATTTTTTATTTTTAAGAGACAGGGGATCAAATAGAGAGTAGGATAATATAAACATGATTTTTTTTAATGCTTTTAGAAACATCTCTATATAAAATCTTGTGTCTATTTGAAGCAGTAAGCTCACTTCTTCCAAAGAAAACAGTGGATTGATATCAATTACTTCGCAAAAGCAGCAAATAGAGGTAAGCCTCACTATTGTGATAACATCTAGTACTGAATTTTTGTTTTCAAAAATGAATTTAATGATAGTAGATGGGTACATCAAATTGTTTTTAGAAAATATGACACCAAGAACAGAGCCCAAATATTTTCAAATTGAACATTGGATTAGGGACATAGTTGAGAAACTTTATCAATCAAGCTTGATAAGCTTCCTTCAAAAATTCAAAGGGAATAATGAAGACATCACAAGGGAGTTTATAAACAATTGAAAACAAGATGAAACTATGGTGGTTAGTTTACATATTCCTTTAACTCTAGAATCTATTTCCAAAGCTTTAGAGTTTCCATTATTAGGTGAAATTTAACACAAAGGATTGCATTTCAAGGACAAGGGTTGGACCTTCTTCCTGGATAAGAACATAAAGGTTTCTTTTGATAGGTCAAAGGGGATTCCCAGGGAATGGTTCAATGAACCTTGGGCTGAATTAGTTTTGATAATCCAAAATTTTTTCACTTGTGATAACAGACATAGTATAGTACACCTATATCACATTAGGTTGCTACAACATATTAAAGGAGAAATCAGGATCAATTTTCCCTTCTTATTTTATAGAAACTTAATGAGGATGATTGAAAGTGTAAAATCTGAGACCAAACCAAAATAAGCCCAAATTCATCACCAAGGACTCATAAAAATCATTGTTGATTAACAGCTGAAAACTAAGGGAATGGATTGGAAAGATTTCCTGATTCAAAATAAGTTTGTAGAGCAAGCCATTGAAAACAAACTTAAACCAATGCAAGAAATAAGAAATATAGTGCATTCACCTCTCTTTCCAAGAACCAGATCAAAGAAACAACATGAAACAATCATGATAGAGAGGAAAACATCGTTCTTGACCATTTATAGGAGATAGAAAAGGAGGAATTCAACAAATAGAAGCAGCAAAGAAAAATAACTAGAAGTGAAAATCATAGAGACATCTCCTTTAACCAAACAAGCCAATGAAATCCTTGAGAGGTTGAAGAAAGAAGTTTATGAAAATCCTGTAGATAGATATTCTTATTTTGAAAATAATGAGGTGGAAGCTACTTGATTTTCCAAAAATACCAAGGAGGAAGACCAAAACCTTAGCAGGATCAGAGGGTTAATTGATAATATGGAGGTAAGCATAAAAATGGAAAGGCACCTGAAAAGAGAGAATGAAACATATAAGACAAATAGTGAAAAATTGATTAAATAAAATGAGAAGATAAGTGAAGAAATGGGAAAATTGAAAGCCAAAAACAATCTTCTTTACATACAAGCATTTAGGTGGCTTAAGGAGAAGAATTCTTGGAAAGCCAAAATGAGAAACAAAAGGTTAAAAATTCAATCTGCAAGGAAGAACAATGCAAAGGTATGGATTCTCTTCTACATGCAACACAACGGGAAATTTTAGGGTAAGGAATGGGATAAGCATCAAATCTCAGGAGGTCCAAAAGGAAAAAGAAAACATGAGGACATGCTTGAACATTAGCTTGGCGGAGATGTTGACCCTCGTTTTTTATCTCTTTTTGTTTATGAAATACATCTTATTTTTCATACTATCCATCTATACACCATAATATCCACCTTATTTTGACCAATAAATTCATATAAAGGTATTTAAATTATTTTTTTCAATTCTTAGATGTTTTTTTTTTTAAATTGAATTTTAAGTGCATTTTTGGATAGCATCAGAAATTCCCGTAATGGCCTCACGGTTTTCATATTTGTAGTACACTTGGGCTCGAGCTGGATATATTTATAGAAGGCTTGGGAGACAATATTAAGTGTACACCTATTGGTAGAGTCAACCTGAGCTTTAATAGGCCCGGTCAAGTCGGTCAAACAAGACTTCTTTTTATGGAGGATCCCTAGGAACTAGGTCAAAATTCTTATTTTGTGGGATTTTCCAGATTTTTATGGATCTGATGGATGAATTTGACCTAATTGGATAATACAATAATATTCATGACTAAAGGAGATATTTTAGATGAATTTTTTGGATACTTTATCTATTTAAGCCTCAAACTTTGAAGGCATTAATATGTAGAATTTGTATGACTTAACATTATTATTTCGAAGACTTTGGAGGCTTAATTGAAGATATGTTCTATTCCACTTGCTTCTATTATATGTTGATTTACTGATTGAAGTTTTAAGTAGCTGAAAACATCTTCAGTGTGTGAGGCAAGGGCGGAGGGCCCCCACACCAAGCTAAGTGCACTTCCTAGTTTATTTGTAGTTGCAATTTCTAAATTAGTTTTCTTATGCTTAAATTCTTTATTTGATTTATGCTCATGATTTCTGAGTGTTGATGAATCTAATTTTCATTCTTATTCTGCATATGAAAGGACAAATAAATTTTTAAGTTAAACATTCTTTCTATCTTATTTAGATCTTAAGCTAGATTTCATCTTTACATGCTTTTAATGCTTTTCTGAATTCCTGTTTTATGAGAATAGCATTATTGATAAATGAATTTATGATGAAGGATAATTAGGACCTATTCAGTGAAGAAACTCTTCAATTATTGTTTCATGTATCTTAATATATTTCTCAATTAGTATTTTTTGATTTCTAATTCATGAAGTAATCTTGTTAGAGAAGGACAAACAAATCTCTTAAGTTAGGATATTCTTCTTATTCTGATTGCATACTTGAATTTAGAAATTATTTGAGTTAGATTTATATTTGTAATATGCACTTCCTTAGCCTTTGATAAATCATCTTCTAACTTGATCATAACTGAAACCCATATACTTTGGGGATGATTCTAAGTCCTACTAGCCCGGATTGATAATAAATACTTGCGTTAGTTTACACAATAAATTGATCCAACATCTCTCATGGAGGTTTCCATTCCCATTAGATTTTTTGTTAGGGTCCTATAATTTATATGGATTAATTGATGAGTATCTATTTTGTGTCCCTTGGGATATTGTAAATAATTGTTACATTCTACAAATTATTTTCAATTAGTAAAAGAAAAAGAAAGAATATGAAAATAAAAAGAGAATAAATATGGGATATAAAAATATTTATAACTATAAAAAAAGAGAATAAAAGAAAAGGAGTCTAATTTTATTTTTTTTAAAGATAAACCTCTATAGTGAGGCAATCAAAATGTCGCTTTTAAATTTTATTATAAAGTTTTATTTTTATATATTTTTGTATAAAATTTGGTTATATTTCTAAAATTTTGGCGCATAATGTAATTATTCCGTCGTTTTTCGAATAAGTGTATTGCATCAATCAATGGCGGTGATCATTTTCTACCAGATCGACGGTGGGAGGAGCATTTTGCACCACCCTCCCACCCGCACTCTAAATCGTTAATGGAGGGGTGTGGTCCTTAAAATTAGTTTACATCCAAACCATGAAACCTATCATATGACCCTCGCAGCCATCTCAGGGGCTCCCCTCTCAAAACCACAAACCACCCTACCCCCCCAAAAAACCACCTACTCGCCTTCCCGCCACTCATATACCACCACGTCACTCCCACTCCCACATATTCTCTCCATGTTACTCTTTCCATGGCACCTGGTCGTTGAAGTATTTAAATTTACCTGCCATTTCAACGCTAAGTACTAATTCCCCCACCATTTTCCAATTTTTGAATTAAATGCTCCCACTCCTAGAGATGGTAATTTTTCCATTATGACCTCATGCTCATTCTCTTACTAAAATTCCCCAAAATCCTGCATTTCCTCCCTTTCATACTTTTACAGTTAGTGCAGGTCATAACCGAGGTGAATCTATAGTAGCAGGTGTGGTTTTCTATAATTCCTCAAAAAAAATTCGATAAGCTAAAACATTCTAGTAACCTCCTACATCCTCGTTCATATTTTCTTTTAAAAAATGACAGGAAGGAAATAAAAGGGAAAAATACCAAAACGTGATCCTATGGTCACTCTCGTCCCTGACCTAGACAAATTCCCCTTAGTTGACACCCATTACAAAATTTCAGAGCCCCAGGGAAAATTTGATCTTTATGAGATTCATAACTAGGAAAAATATAAATTCCTAGACTAGAGTGATGACTTGAGTATTTTGGAATCCCTCCTCCCTCAATTTATCTTCCCCCAAAATAATTTATTCCCTGATTTTTCCACTTGGTGTCATTATCGATACCTTCCCAACAAGAAAGCAATCATCTCCCATAATAACGATGTCCTTTTTTCCTGTTTCCCCTGAGACTATCTGTCATGCCTTGCAAGTAACTCCCCAAGCTTCCCTTTAACCATTTTTAGCTGAAATATTCATGCAATTGTATAAAAAACTTACCTTCCCTTAGAGAGCCCATATATTTGAGTGTTTTCTCCCTAAAATGTTGAATTACCCAGGAAAATTTCCCCATATCGAGCTGTAAATTTCCCAGAAATGTCCAAACAAGTCATTTCCATGGTTACGCATTTCCTTGGTTATTATACAGATCAATGGTTCGATGAAGTATTTTTAGGAATCCTATCTATATTTTCAGCTGTTAAAAAACCTTCAATCCTTTTCAATTACAGTTAGACTCTATATGATGCTATGCATGATTAGCTTGTGAATTTCAAAACTGCAGATGTCTTTAAATATGAATCAGTCTTGGTTTATCTTATGTTATTTCACCAGGCATACATATTTGAATTTCCTTTATAGAAGACAGATAGTGAGGGAAATAAATTTTCAGTGATCCAGTGAACCTCTCTAGTTATAAATAACTTAGAGGAATATATATATATATATATATATATATGTTGACTTTGTTTATAATTTTCTTCATACCTCATTATGTTTACTTAGGAGTGACCATAATTAAATCGAGATCAGGATTTATGGATCAAAGCTACCTCCTTTCAGGCTTCCAATATTTGTACCTGTCAATTTTTTTTCATTAAATTATATTAGACAGATGTTGAATATGGATGAGATGCATTTTTTGTTAAATAATGAGAAATTTCAGCTCAAGTTAAAGGCCCACGTAGGTCCTTATATTTTCAACACCAAAGTTTCATCAAAGGAAGTGGAATTAATCTTAAATCAATGAAATTCAAGCGTAGTTTCTCATGGTATTAGGATCCTCTAGGCATTATTTCAAAGGTTAGAATTCAACATAAAATGATGGCATCTAGCAGCCCCTATCAATAGTCAGAGGCTCGATGCCCTAAAAACGCATTTCCCTTTCTCTTCGCATTAATAGTAACCACAAACTATGGTTGCCACAGCTACAGTAAGGATGTAATTTGATTATGCTACACTAACGTGATCTTTTGCAATAAACTCTAAGATGAATTAAGATGCATCCCATTCATCTTTCCTCTTCTTTAAGAGAGAAACTTCTTCACTCTGTATAGAGTTCTCTTAACTCGTTCCCACTAACGAGCACTTCTTCAACAAGAACAAGGACGGTTCATGTATTGTGAGGACCGAATGTAATAAAATTAGACGAGAACATCCTGAATATCAAAAGACAGATTAAATCTATCGCAGAAAATCTTGGATTGCAATTAGCTTTCAAGGCGAGTTTTGAAAAATCCAATCGAACATCAGAAAATTCATTCCATGGTCCAACTCCATTCTCACAACATTTTTCTTTTTAAATCCAAACATTCATTGACAGAACATTGAGGAAATCACTCACAACCTTTAGTCGCTCAAATCCAGCCATTCACATGCATGGATCTGATCCATGCAGGTAGCACACATATATCTGACTACGGTCTTCATACCACCACGAGCAACAGGGATCCTTCATATAGTGACCACTTCTTCTACGCTTCTCACAGCACAACGCATACAAATTTGGGTGGCTTCCAAAGAAAATTCATCCACTATCTAAAGCCACAAATATGCAAGTTACATTTCCAATAACAACTCTTTAGCAGCAATGACACCCATATAAAAATTCCAGTACACATCTAATTCAATCCACCATTAGCATTCACAACAAGATAACCATTGAGTCTCTTTCATGGGCGCTTATAATGTTGAGGCCGATCTATGCATTGGAAAAAAATTTTATTATAAACTTTCTGTCTTTACAGAGTTTCTCTTGCAATCCTAGATTTTGGGTAGTCGACCTTCGACTATTTGATCTAGTACAGTATGCAACACATATACTGAAGTATTTTCCTGTCCTTCATGAAAAAAATTACCATGAAAATACCACACTATGGCCTCAAGAAATTCAACCCTTTTCGTAGAATGAAATTGGCCTTCAAGAGAATATCACGGCCTCCAATATGGTCCACACCATTTCAATAATGAAATATGAACTCATATGCACCATGAACATGAATTTCTAAACAAGCTCTAAACACTGATTTGACAAAGGAAAACTTCAAAAGATTTCCTCAATATCGCTCAACATAGATAAATCATCTTATTAATAAGATCCACAATTTAATGCATTTTATGGTATGTCAATGATTCAACCAGAAATGAATTGTGATTTCACCCTTGCACATGTGGAGAAAATGTTCCCAAAACGAAATTTTTCACAAAATAAATATGTCCAAAACCCCATTTCATCACACACACTACCCACTGTAATTTGTATTTTTTTATTAACATAACCAAATATATTTAGAAAGGCCAACAGTTACACTCATAAGCCCAAATTACAGCCCTGGGCCAACCATCTCAATGCTTCAAAATATTACACATATATACAAAGAAGAATCAAAAGCTAATTTCAGTTCAAATCCAACAATCCCTCAACTTCTCCTAAAGCTTCTCCCACATCCATTATTTAGTCAACCAAAATCATATATTAGACCTCTAGATCCACAAAATCATCAACTGAATTCTAATTCTAGGATTCAAAATCCCTATCAGACCTCAACTAACCTAATCTCTCATGTTCTCCTACATTCGAGAACATTTACAATTAAATATATGAATTAAGTCTATTGTATGTCTCTCACATAATTCCACTCAAGAATTAGGAAAATAAAATTAATGAAGCCTTAGGAAACCAACTTCCTAAGAAACAAAATAAACCCTAGGTCTATCATATATACATGAATTTTGGAATCAAGATGCTCCTACATCAGAGTCCCTAGGTAGAAAAGTTTCCATGATCTCCTGATCATGAATTTTTGTCTTCAACTCCTCCTAGATCCCAGACTTTGTTTTTGTAATCCATATTTGGTTGTTTCTCTTCCTTTCTGTTGTTTTATTATTGTTGTTGTTTATTGTTGTTCTCCAGGTCTCCACACTTTATGTTGCATTACACTACTGGATATGCTCTCGTAGTCTCCTGTTGTGTTTTCTTACTGCTATTTCTTTTCTTTCTTGCTGTTGTCTTCTCCCTTTGAGACACTTTTCTCATCAGTTTCATCATCAATTAAATTTCTATGTCCTACTCATTTCCTTACTGGACTTCTTTCTGTAATATTTCTTTATCTACTTCCTTTATGCCATTTTTTCTTGCACTTCTTCTTTTTTCTATTGTTGACTTTATTGGAATCACGATTTCCGTTAGACCAAAACCCTCAGGCTTAGTCTTTGTTACAATTTCAAGAGTTAGGATCCACGAGAGTCAGTTAGTCCATGTCGCGAAACACACGGGGAGTTTTGAACCCAATTTCTAGCAATATCCACCCCAACGTGAGTCGGGTGAGTTTCGAACTCGAGACCTCTCACTCTGATACCAATTTTTTCAATCATGATTGATGTTAGACGAAAACACGCAGGCTTAGTCTTTGCTATAATCGCCATAGTTAGGATTCATGAGCGGCGGTTAGTCCATGTCGTGAAACACACGAGGAGTGTTGAACCCAATGTCCAACAGAATTTCTGTCATTGTCAACTTATCTTTTCCCTTTGCTATGTGAATTTCTATTTCATATTTTCCTCCTTGAGCTATATTCTTTTTTTTAACTGCCTCAACAACTTCCATGGTTATTCCCACTGTGCCTATCATCATGATGGAATGATGATCCTTCCCTATCTTTTCACCTAACATAGTTTGTTCTTCATTAGCTTCCTTGAAAACATTCCATAGCTGCCCTTTAGCTACTTGAATAATCTTGGTATTCAGTTTGGCTTCCTTCATTTCTAAGACTGAATCCTCTTTAACATGAGACATGTCTGTTTCACCTTTATCCAATTTCAATTGTACAATCAGAATATTCATTCTTTGTTTTGCTAGTCTATTCTCTAAAGGCCTTAGCTCATGCCACAAATCTTCCATCTCACTTGGAATTTCTTCCAAAAACTCTATACAATCCTCACTATCTCCTTCTTTGTCATAAGTCCAATTTCTTGGTGACACTACTTCTTCATTCTTCATCAGAATAAAATTTTGATCCTCTATATTTGTGACATTTTTAGATGTTTGTCCAAAAATCTTCCTTTGGCCACTCAAGAAAGTCAATTTCTCTTTGTCCTTACCAATAACAGGTTCCTCATCATAAGACATAACTGTCTCATAACCATTGAAGATACTTCCTTCACTAAGCAAGGAATTTATGAACTCCTTTTGTTGCAATAGCTCAACTTGATCTTCATCTGAAAGACAATCTTCATCATACTTTTCTTGGAAAATTTCAGCCTCACTCAAGACAGTTCCATAGGATGGTTCGTCTTTTTCAATACCTGCAATCACACATAACTTGTTAGTTTTAAAACCACAAGACCTGATGGTCTCATTTGATGATTCTGTCATCAAATCATTTTTATGTTCCAAGTCTTCTACATGACTCAGAAAATCTTCTATGGTATTCTTCTCACCGTCCTCAAGCCCTTCACTTGGTTGCTTGATATCCTTCTCCACTTCTTCTTGCTTTTCGCCATCATCATAAGACAAACTTTCTCTACTTGTAGTCCTTGCAGCATACTGAAAGACAACACTTTTCCCCAACATTGTATGGGAATTTATATGAGACCTAGCTGTCCCATATTCTTTCAAAACATAATTTAATTTTTTCTTATTTTCTTCCTCCTTTATGAAAATATCAGTAAATTGTCTTTCCTCACATGTTCCACTTATTATAATTAATTCTTCCTTTAGTTGAGCATTTATCATTTTCTCTTTCCTCTTATGTAGCCTATGCCAACTTATCTCTCTTATCATAATAAAACCACACCTCTGTTCTTCCTTATTCCTTCGTAACAGCTCCATCAATACTTAAATATGGACTAATATCTCAGCCTTATCCCTCTCATATTCGTCATCACTCATCGGCCTCCATATGCCATTTTCTTTGGCGTCTTATTTCTTCACTTTGTGGCTACTTCCTAAACCTTTGTTATGTCTATCATTATTCATCTTCTTCCTCATCTTCATGAAATTCTCACACTCACTATGAGCTGAATTAAGCCTCTACAGTAACAAGTTCTCCCTGCTACAACTTACCTTACCAAGCTATCCTCTGTACATGATATTTTGGCAAGCACTGGTCCTTTGTCAGGAACCTCCTTGAGCATTTATCTCTGCTCCTTCTAGGCTTACATTCACAAATTATCTACACTTGAGAACACAACTGTCCTCCTGTATTTCAATCACAATTGAAATACTAGGTTCTGGCCACACTCTTCCATCTCTCAGAAACCGTTACTGGCTTCCTTTATCACTACTCTTAAGGTTGTGATCTTCTTGCTGAGATTCCTCACTAATTGTTGTTACCTACATATCAATGATATTTAAAATAAAGACCATTCCCAATCTTTCAAAATCTTGCTGCTACCAAATTTCTATGGCCACTTTAAAATGCTTCTACTCAGCTTCCATCTCTAACTGATCTAACCTCTTTCCCTTGCATGTAACTACTTCTCACAAAGTAGCATTCCTTGTCCTTCTTAAGCTCTAAGCTCCTGCATATAAAATATATTAATTTACAAACCTCTTCTATAGACCTTTTGTCTGTCTCCAAAAGAGTATTCCTTCTCTGATACCAAAAATGATGTCATCTAGTAGCCCCTGTCAACAGTCAGAGGTTTGATTCCATAAAAAATCATTTCCCTTTCTCTTCGCATTAATAGTGACAACAAACTATGGCTGCCACAGCTACAGTAAGGAAGTAATTTTATTACGTTACACTTACCCGATATTTTGCAATAAACTCTCAGATGAATTAAGATGCATCCCATTCATCTTCCCTCTTCTTTATAATAGAAACTTCTTCACTCTGTATAGAGTTCTCTCAACTTGTTCCCACTCTCGAGCACTACTTCAGCAAGAACAGGGATGGTTCATGTATTTCGAGGGCCGAATGTAATAAAAATAGATGGGCACATCCTGAATATGAAAAGGCAGATTAAATCTATCGCGAAAAATCCTGGATTGAAATGATTTTTTAAGGAAAGTTTTGAAAAATCCATTTGAACATCAGCAAAGTCATTCCATGGCCCAACTCCATTCTCACAACATTCTGCATTTTAAATCCACAAATTTAGTCACAAAACATTAAGTAAATAACTCACAGCCTTTAGTTGCTCAAATCCAGGCATTCACAAGCATAGATCTGATCCATGCGAGTAGCACACAGCTCTCCAACTACAATATTCATACCACCAACAGTAACAGGGATCCTTCACATAGTGACCACTTCTTCTACGCTTCTCACAACACAACGCATACAAATCTGGGTGGATTCCAAATAAAATTCATACACTCTCTAAAGCCACAAATCTACAAGTTACATTTCCAGTAACAACTCTCTAGCAGCAATGGTACCCATATAACAATTCCATCACGCATCTGATTCAATCCACCATTAGCATTCACAGAAAGATAACCAATGAGTCTGTTTCATGGGTTCTTATAATGTTGAGGCCGATCTATGCATTGGAATACGTGTTTATTATAAACTTTTTTTCTTTACATAGTTTCTCTTGCAATCCCGGATTTTGGGTATCTGACCTCTGAATATTTGATCTAGTACAGCATGCATCTCAGATACTCAATTATTTTCATGTCCTTCATTAAACAAATTTCCACGAAAATACCACACTGCAGCCTCAAGAAATTAAACCCTTTCCATAGAATGATACTGGCCTTCAAGAGAATATCATAGCCTCCAATCTCGTCCACACCATTTCAATAATGAAATCTCAACTCATTATCACCCTACACATGAATTTCTAAACAAACTCTAAACATCGATTCCTTAAAGGAAAACTTTAGAGGATTTCCTCGATATCGCGAAACACAGAGAAATCATCTTATTACGTAGATCCATGATTTAATGCATTTTATGGCCCATCAATGATTCAACCATAAATGAATTGTGATTTCTCCCCTGCTTAGTTGGAGCAAACCTTCCCAAAATGGAATTTTTCACACAATACAAATGTCGAAAACCCCATCTCATCACACACACTACCCACTCTATTTTGTATTTTTTATTAAAATAATGAAATATATTTACAAAGGCCAATAGTTACAATCGTAAGCCCAAATTACAGCATCTCAACGCTTCAAAAGCTTATACATATATACAAAGAAGAATCAAAAACTAATTTCAGTTTGGATCCAATGATCCCTCAACTTCTCCTAAAGCTTCTCCCAAATCCATTCTTTACTCAACCAAAATCCTATATTAGACCTCTAGTTCCACAAAATCATCAACTAGATTATAATTATAGGATTCACAATCCCTATCAGACCTCAACTAACCTAATCTCTCTTGTTCTCCTACATTAGAGAAAATTTACAATTAAATATATGAATTAATTCTATTTTATGTCTCTCACATAATTCCACTCAATAATTAGGAAAATAAAATTAACAAAGCCTTAGGAAACCAACTTCCTAAAAAACACAAGAACCCCTAGGTCTATCATATATACATGAATTTTGGAAGAAGGATGCTCATGGAACAGAAAATTACTTCATATGCATATACACCAAGGCCTGAGATAGAGAAATATTGTAACCTAGAGGAATCGACAGAAGGCACCTTACAAGAAGCTGACAAACAATTGATTAGCCAATAATATATCCAAACTGAAATTTCTAAAGAAAATAGAGAGAGAGAGAGAGAGAGAGAGAGTCTCTCCCCTACTAATTCTTAAACACAAGATGCAAAGTTTATTGTATTTAAAATAAGAAATAGGGATCTACAAACCACTCCAAAGTCAGGCACTGAATCTGATCCTAAATCGATCACCATTCATGAAGAACCTTCAAAATAAATGGATACACAGGAGAAGACTGCAATAATTATGAAATGAACTCTTTTCACTCTTCCTCCTGGTGTATAAGGAACAATTCAGCCCCCTGATGTAGACCAAACAATTCAATCTCCTGGTGGAGAAGGAAGAGTTCATTTTCCTAGTGTGCAACAAATAAATCAATATCCAGTAGAGCATATTTTCAAAGTACAAAGAAATCATGTTAAAAAATGAAGCTTTAAAAGCTTCAACTTATTCATAATTTTGGAAGCAAACAACCACAACACAACATAGACTACTCCCTGCATTTGATTGAGAGAAAGGAAAATTTCAAATTCCTATTATGGAAACTATAGTACGAGTCCCTAATAATGATGAATACTGCAAGGCTTCTATTTTCTCAACTGACACTAAGAATATCCATGCAATCGACCAAATCAATTTTCATAAACAAACAGGGGAACTCCTCTTTTCTATAGTTACTATATTAGTCATGAATACTTAAAAATTACATTCATCCTTGAATAATATGCATTCTAAATTAAATAAGGATATGATGTATTCATTAACTAAAGACACCATAATCAAATCCCTATAATATTTGGTGATACAACTAGGGCATGATCCTAGTAATATCAAGGGAGAAGAAGAACTTATTAAAGCCAAGAATGCATATATTCAATCACTGAGGAAGCATCTAACGTTACCATCCATAGAACACCCCTACGCTAAATAAGTTGTTATATTAGAGATGGAAAAGGAGAAATGTTTTACAGTGGTAGTTTAACAAAATTGCAAATACAAAAGTGGAACAGGACACGGAAACATTTTTAAAAGAAAAATAATAGTTTGAAGCAGTAGGTACATTGACAAAAGTAGGAAAATCGATAGAAGTAGGTACATCAACAAAAGAAACATCTTCAAAGTCTAGAAAAAGTCTTTCGAAAGCTTTAGAAGGGTTATAATTAGAAAATGCACAAAAAGAGAGATTTTTAGTAGAATTGACTCGAATGGAGGAAAATAAGATCAAAACAAATAATTCTTATCTTTCATAAACACAGAATAATTATAAGTTGATTCGTCAAATAGAATAGTATGAAGACAAGTCTTTCATCACCCAAATTCTAAGAGAGACCAAAAGCAGCACATGGTAGAATATCAATGCTAATGTGAAAAGATGTCGCCATCAATTCAGGTCACCTTTGAATAGGAGGAATTAGTGAATAAATTTAAAGAAACAATTCAAAATACTAAAATAGACCTTGAACATAGACCAGAAGAAGCACACAAAATTATAAAGATGTTGAATTCTAAAACTAGAGATGAACTGGAAGAGTTGACAATTGAGGACAGAACAACAACAGTGATGGAGATCAATAGAGTCTTAACTAAAAAGAATTTGATGATACAATTAGAGAATAAGTGTAAATAACTTGTGTTACATGTCATAAGATTTAGCAAGAAATTTTTTGTATCCCAAGAAAAAGGGTTAACAGCTTTGAAGAACTCTAATGGAAAATTGATTCCATTACAGAATTACCAAGAACGATTATGTGACATCATTTTTTATGCCTCAAGATTCACAAAGGGAAAAGGATTTATTATTGGAGAAGCGTTTTTAGAAGTCTTGAAATTCTATCTCAATTTTCAAGATGAGATCGATCACCTTTTTGTGAATAAGCCAACATTTGACACCTACACTGAGGTAGATGAAAGGTTTATAAATATGGTAAGTTTAATATTCCAAGTGAAGAAATATTGGACAAAATACTGGATCTGATCGAATGAGAACAACTGAAGGCCTATAATTTTGGAAACATATAAACAACATATGCAACAAAGTACCTATAGCTAGCATTAAATTCCTCCAGAATTCCAAACAGCACAACATATTTTAACTGCCTTTTCTTATATTCTTCTTCTATATCTAAAATATCTTTGTTTTCAACAAAATACTATTTTGTAATCTATTTTATTTTGAAGTCTGAAATGAGATGTAAAAATTCTATAAATACTTTGTAAAGAGACTTAGGGAGGGTTAGAACTTGTATGAAGAAAGGGTCTACATTTTGATGTAAAGTTGTGCATTTTACTAAAGTGATTAAATTACATATAATACAAAGAGTTTGTTTCAGGATTCTCGTGTCAAGAAATTGGTGATATTCTTTCTTATGTGAAAATTTTCATTCTCTTAATTTTTCCAATTTTTTTCTCTTTTTATTGTTTCAATAAGGATAAGGGTTGAATTTACTTAACTATAATCTACTCTGGTTTGTAAACAATATCAATGTTTTCTTTATGATATTGATAATAGAATTCATCTTAGTATGCTCTATATGTCATTGAACTTAAATCATATTCATCCTTCCACCCATAGATATTTTATAATATCCAAAAGCTTGTCTAGCCTACCCTGTTATAGGTGCTATGTAATTTCTATGTTTGATTACCAAAATATTATTGACTCCAAGCCCAATGGAATTTCGCTAAATTTTTCAACCAAACTTTTGAAAAAACCCATATCAAACTTGAATACCTAGCCTAAAATCTAAACCAAAAATCTAAGTCAGATAGAGAGATCCCTCTTTGAAGCTAGAAGGGATAGATCATAGCTTTAAAAGTGGTTTTGTGGTTACCTCTGGGTTTCTCTCCTCATCCTAGGGAAGTTATGGAGTGATAAAAAAATATATACTAGTTTATTCCAAGAAAATATAAGATCATGAAAACACTTAGGAATAGTGCTACAAACACTAATAGAACATCACATTTATGCCAAATTCAGAAAGTGTGAGTTTTATGAAGACTAGATTTGGTATTTGGGCCATGCAATATCTAAAGAAAGAACCCTTGTAGACTCTGAGAAGTTAAACTAAATTCTTAATTGGATTATTCCTAAAGATGTAGTTGACATCAAATCCTTTATGGGAATTACGCGCTATTATCATAGGATAATAGAAGCTTTCTCCAAATTGTCTTATCTTATAACATCTTTACAAAAGAAATGAGTTAAATTATTTTGGACCCAAAAGTGTCAAGAAAGTATTTATTAGTTTAAATACTTACTAACTATAGCTCCTATACTTAAAAAATGTATCCCAGTAAATGCTATGTACTGTGCACAAATGCTTTCCTAGAAGGACTAGGTGGGGTGTTAATTTAGGATCGCTATGTTATAGCTTATGAGTATAGGAAGCTAAAGGAACCTAAAAATAATTATTATGTGTATGATATAGAGCTAGCTATATTATTCATGCTTTAAAAATTCAAAGTCCTTATCTTTGGGTAATAAATTCACATTTCTAATTAATCATATCATTTTGAAATGTTTTTTTATTCAATCAGATTTAATGCAAGAAAAGAAAGGTGGATGTATTTCATTAGTGATTTTAATTTTTCAATAAAACACATTAAAGGAAAAAAAAATATTGATGATCCAACTCATATTATTGACAGTAATGTGGTGCAGGTTTAACCATAAGGCAACTTCAAGTCGAACCACTGTAATTTTTAGACACGAGGGAAAATTGACCTTTGAATCAAGCCATCACCTATGTTAAAGTGAAATGGAATCACTTCAGCCTTTAGGAGCCCACCTAGGAGATGGAAGAGAAAATATGGGAAGAATTTACTTCACCTTTTAATAATTGATAAATGCAGAGGACACATCGAGGACAATGTTCAAATTAAGGTGGGAAGATGCAATACCCCTTTTCCAATTTCTCTTGTAGAATTTATTGTTTTATATTATAATATTGTAAGTATTTAAGTTGGATACATTGGAAATAACTCCAAGACTAAAATTGATTAACATGTGTAAATAAGTGTATATAATAATAAATAAATTTGTTTCTCTTAGGAAACAACACATGAGTATTTTTCGCTTCTTTTCCATTAGAAAAATTGTTAAAGTGCTTCTGTCCCAAGTAGTACACAAAAAATAATAAATTTATAGTTGTCATAGTTGAAACCTTCAAGAATTATCCAATATTCCAATTACCACCAACAAACAACATAACTAGAAAAAATATTTATGATGGGTGGAAAGATAAGAATAAGCATAGTTGGAGAGAAATGCATGTTAAGGAGGGAAAAAAGAAAATATATTTCTATTTAAAAAAAATCCTAGGTACATAAAAGAGAGTGGGCATAGACTGAAATGAGGATGTTGCTAAGTATACTAGGAGGAAGGAAAGAAATAAATAAAACTAAGTGAAAATAGTTTAGGGAGACATCAGAGAAGTCTAAGGCTCAGAGAGAATTTCTTGTTTAATTCATTAGTTGGGAGGTACGTTTTGGTTCCTAATATATTTCTAGATAAAAGATAAGTAAAAGTATTGTAATTATTGGTTTTTTACTAGGATTGTGTAAAATACGAATTTTATGGTATTTTTGTGACAATGAATAGTAAATATAGTATGTAAAGAATGGATATAAGGAAAAATTAGTTATCATGCACTAAAATGTATTCATTTATTTCTTTGGATGCATGGGGTTCTTTGATTACCTACTCAATATGAAGACATTTTTTCACTAGTGAGTTCTAACATATGTTTATATGGATAAAGAATACAAAAAATAGATTAATAATGAATAGGGAATGGGAATTAGATAGTCAAGCATGTGCTAAATTTCATGTATAGTAAATCATAGAAATGCATGAAATTATTTGAGAAGTGTTTCCATTTGATTGAATATTATTAAATAATGGAAAAATACCTCTTTATATTTATTAAATTTCTTATATTTAAGTATATAGGACTGTATATATACACTTTTTATGAAAATTATAAATTTATATAGATGATTTAGTTCCTTTAAAAGCTATCTTGTAAACCTACTAGAATAATTAAGTAGGTTTAGCATTATTGAAGGTTTATATGGAGGGGTAACCCTCATATCAGTATCCAAACATATGCAGTAATTGTGCTCTCTAAAATGACATTTTTTTCTTTCTAGGAATTTTCTATACATACGTATTTTGTAATTACGTTTGCATAAAATTTACAAAGGAAAACCCTCAATATTAATTCGGTTTAATGTTTATAGGAGAAATCGTGAATAGAAATAAAAACTCTATGAAAAAAAAGAAACATTGAACTAAATAAATATAATCATATACATTTATAGTCAAATAATATCTATGATATAGTTGTAGAATAAACATAAAGTTTCAAATACTACATACATGAGTAAAGAGATATTTAATCAAAGTGTTTCAAATATTATATGTTTATATTAATCATAACTTATGTGTCAAAACCCTTGAGTAAATACATAGCTCTAAATGTAGAAACATCCCAACTGAGTATCTTAGGCATAGTCAAAAGTTATATTCAGAAGACATGAATAAAGAAATTTTATATTCAACTAACAAAAACTACTCAATAATAGAGTATGAAAACCCTAGGTTACTAAAGAAGAAAAGTAATGGTTATGGTAACTATTATATAAGATTATTTTTGCATGTTATTCAACATAGTGTAAGAGAAAGAAAAAAGTGGTCTTAGAAAGAATCTTCCTTGAAAGGGAAAAATTATATATCTAAGTCGAGGATTCTTGAGATGAGTGTCATATATCAAACCTCTTAAAATCAAAATGAGATTTATTGCCATTGTTTCTGTTTTAATCAAGTGTGTGTGTGTGTGTGAACAAAAGGAATTGATAAGAAAATTTTACTTGAGAAGACTTCCAAAAACACAAACTCTACCAACTTCAAGCTTTGATCATCGTTGATTACCTTGAGGACATCTAGAACATCCATTTTTTACGGCCTACATGCTAAACATGTCGTTGATAGGCCCCATGGAAAAAACTCTAACTATTTTTTATGAAGGGGGAGGAAGGAGGCCACCGAATATTCCTAATAAAATGAAATTAAACATATTTAGTAAGGAAATGTCTTCTGACTATGTCCACGGGGATATTTTGTGTTAAAAATTATCAAACATAATAAAGCATAAATGTTACAACATTGACTCACATGAATCTCCTCAATATTATGGAACTTGAGGTTAAGGGTTTGAGCCCCTCTACCTTTTTGTAACATATATATATATATATATATAGAGAGAGAGAGAGAGAGAGAGATACATATAAGTACATATAAGTACCTTTACTAAACTTATTTGAAGAGCTATGATGGTAATATACTTCTTTGTGAATCATATTTATGCAACAATTTATATTGCATAGCTTATAAAGGACTAGTTCACTAATGATCTAGAGGATCACATTGAAGAAAGAATAAGAAGATAAATCATATAAGTGTTTTATAAAAGTAATAAATCATTCTATGGAGGGGAAAAATAAATTGTACTAAGGAATACATTTATTTCATTACACAAATCCTAATTTTGGTAACAATGATTAAGTAAATATATATTAGTGAAAACATTTAGTGTTCAATTTGGAGGGAAATTGCATCCAAGACCCTAGGTACATGTGGTGACCTCTAATAGGATTAGAGGACATCTACATGGATGCCACATAGGAACCATGACAGGTGTGGGACTTCCAGGGATGACATGGCAGGTATCATGAGAAAACTATTGATGAGCTCAATATGATGGAAATGTCAAATTTAAACTCCATAAAATTTGAAGGAAAAGGGTTTTTATGTAACCCCATATTCATAGAAGACCATGGAGGTAAATTTAATTATGAAGTAACACCTCCCACAATCCAATAATCATAAAGGTGGTGGGAGTGATCTTTACAAAAATTTCCTAAATAAAAGAAGGAAGATGTTTCCTAAAGAAATTTTTTTTGCAAGGAACCAAAAATATTATGTAAAGGCATGGAAAAGGAACTAGGAAAATATTTAGAAGGAAGAAGTAGGATTTTCATTATATGGTCAAAACTATTAAATCGAATTGTACACTTATAGTGGATGTTCAAAGCACATGATAGGGGATCAGAGCAAAATTATCACTCTCAAAGAAGAAAAGGGAGGGGGTGTTACTTTTGGGGATAATGCATCAACAAAGGAAATTGGAAAAGGCATGGCTAATATTGGTAATGGAAACACTAAAACAAAGAATTTATTGCTCATTAAATGTTTAAAGCACAATGTTCTAACTATCAACTAAATCTATGATCAAGATTATGATTTTACATTTCATTCTAAATGATTTCAAATAAGGAAATTGGGATTAGGAACATTAGTGTAAAATTCAAATAGGAGCTCAAGTAATGTATATGTACTAGATGAAGTTAAAGGAGAAAAATGTTGTATGGGAAATTTGGATGAGAGTTGGTTATGTCATAGAAGGATGGGTTATATAAGCTTTGACAATCTAGTAAAACTCAGCAAAACATAAGAAGTAAGAGATCATCCAAAGAACTCAAAATATACCAAACTATTTGTAAGCCATGTTAGCATAGGAAGTAGAATAGAGTTGTTGTCATGAAAAAGGAGTACTAATCATCAATTGGAGCTTGTCCACACAAACCTCTACTAGCCAGCAAAATCAAAAAAATTAAAAGTGGAATCTATTTTATGTTTCTTATTGATGATTATAAAATAATGACACATGTTACATTTATTAAATAAAAATATGAATAATTTTAGAAGTTTTAAGCTTTAAAATCATTTTTTTAAATGAAATTTATCTAAAAATCAAGTGCTTAGAATCAGATTGGGAAGGTGATTTTATCTCTAATGAATTGACTAAACTTTGTGAAATTCATGGGATCAAGAATGTTAGTATGAATCCTTTGTCGAAGTGTACGAAAAAAGACCACTTTAGCTACGCATAACTAATAGCCCTAACATCAAAAGTGGCTGCCAATACCTTCAGATCTACAGTTAGTTGATCAAGACAAGAGCTGCAAAAAACTAGATCTATGCATAGAAAGACATTAAGCAGTAAAAAAGAAGGGTTTGCTCCATATATCCAATAAACAAGACAAAAACAATTTTTGAAAGAATTTTTTTTTGTATTAAGGGCACCTGGGAGGAAAACAAGAATATGTTTCCAATTCTCCTCAATGGGATGGGTTCTTGGAAGTCCTCCGCACTTCAGATCTAGAATCTCTCTCTCTTGTTGGTGTAGAAAACCTAGACAAAGATAGAACTCAAAGGGAGCTCACACAACAAATAATGTAGAAAAATGTGACCAAGTGTATAGATCCAGAGTGATCTAATAGGAAACAAAAGGTGAAGAATGGTAGGAAAAACCCTCTTATTTATAACAAAATATTGGGTCATTCTAGATCTTGGTGCATGATTAAAATAATGTTAACCAAATCTAGATCCACCTTTTATGGGATATTTTATTATATTTGTTGGAGGGAAAAAGTATTTGACTTGGGTCAAATCCCTTTATTTGTTAATAATAAATAAATAAATGATTTATTTATCTTTTTAAGGAAGTGGTTGAAGGATTATTAAATAAATAATGATTTATTTAATTATTTGTGAGTGATTTGGTCATATTTAACAAGGAATATTATCTAAATAAGATTTAAATAATTATTCCTAGAAAATAATAAGATAAATAAAGGTTTATCTAATTAATTTCTTTGTTTTTGAGTTAAACATGACTAGGAATAATAATTAAATTATGGTTTAATTAATTATTCCATGAGGAAAATTAAACAAAATAGGTTTGTTTAATATTTCCTTTTTGGGTTTCCTGTTTAGACCATAAACAACCTAATAAATGTGGTTTATTAAGTTATTTTACATAGTGAAAGCAATTTTACTTAGGGTAAAATTGGTCTTACATGGTGTACTTGGGTCCATCTAATGATGAGAGGTTAGATGACCAAAAAATGGTGTAACAGATTGCCCCCCAGCGTGCGAGTGTTAGGAGCAAATCGTATGACCGAAGTACGTTGTAAGAACTCAATCACCAGACATCAAAAGGGAAGTCGGAGAGAGAGATGTAAGGTAGACTAATGTGCTGAAGAACTAGACCCTGAGGAGATGAGACTTACAGGTGCAACAAGTCTCTTTTTATGAGAGGGTACCTATGCTAAAGGCGGCGGGGGAGGCATACCTATGCCCGCCGAGACAAAGTACAAAAGAATAGTGTGTCCAGTAAACAAGGGACTGAACCATAAAGTACAGCTGGCATAAACATGAGCCAGATAGAAATACAATGAGGGATCCCATATACATGCTGTGCCTGGGATAACAACCAGGACTTATACAATAATATCTGAGTACATGAGATACAAAGACAACCCAAATGCCCCCTACAAGCGGGGAAGGGCTCACAAAATCTGACTGATACATGCAAATCAAAGAGGCGCTGCAAGCGGCTAAGGCCGACATCATCAAATATATGGAGCTACATCGAGGGCTGCAATGAAGAGGTCATCCGGGCATGTGGGGGGCTACCTGCAGGGCCACCCCCTCATGAGGGCTGAGACATCTCACACACACCCGGGAATCACCAAGAGCTGCTGCTGCATCACTGAACCATCAAGTATATGGATCTCGATCATGCTGAAAGGAGCTGGAGTGGAGAAACAATCAAGTCAAAAGGAAATGAGAGATCCCTTTACCTGATCCGAGGCACCGAACAAGAGTGGAAGCTGGAAACAAGGTACACCGCCCTCTAGACCTGTCTTCTGGAATGAAGGAGCTAATGTCGACAGAAGGAGGTCCGCCATAGGTGAGGCAATGAGAGATCCTCAACTAAGGCATGAGAGAAAATATTAGAGCGACGGACAGACTAATACCGATGATGATGGTGGAATGGAGGGGACTGAGTAGCGAATGGACGACTTCCCTTGCTAGAGCATAAAGGGCATGAATGACATGGCAGCGACTGACGCAATATCATAAGGGATAGGGGACAGTGGGACTGAAGGCCATAATGTGCAACACAAGAGAGAGACCAAGCAATGAAGGATGGAGGGCTATAGCGGGGTACAAAGGGACTCGGGATAGAATCCATGAATGCAATGATGACTCAACTCGGATGCTCTAAACAAGGGCGACTCGATGTTTCTGTCACACAGTAAAGGCCCAATGGGGGACCATGAAAACATGAGTACAAGATGGTAACTCATGACAAAAATCGACACGAACAAAGACATGTAAGGAGGCAAAATGGTGCCCCAAGTACAAGTGTCGTAAGTGAAGAAATGCGATTTTAAGGAGAGGTGAAGTGACCCTTCTTGGACAAAATGTGTCCTGGTGAAGTATCAAATCACAAAAAACTAACAGATACCCATTTTAGGGCTCGGTGAGAGCTTTCCAACGGTGCAGACAGTTTTTCAAACGGGGCTACGGTATGGTCGCGGCAGGCGAAAGAAGAAACAAGGGTTCTCTTTTAATAAGGCGGGTTTTCCTCCAAATTCACTCATTTTCTAGTGTTGCTGTGGTGAATGTAGAGAGGAGAGAAGGCCCTAAATATTGTGGCGAGCGTAGCGGAAAAACCGATCGTTGGAATCGAGATCCGTCAGTGGCAGGTAAGAGGCCTAACCTTACTCTTTCATTTTGATGGATTGAAAGTTCAATTTAGGGCCCAAAATCTCAGTAACAGACTCTCCTTCATCTCTACGGCTGGGTCACACTTTTTGGGCCAAAAAGTGCGACCTGGGAAGCAGGTTTGAGGGCAAAAACTGTGACCTGTCCCAGAATTAGGCAGAAAAGTGTGACCTGGAAGATGAGGGGGTTTGAGTGTTGTTTTATGGTTGAGAGTTGGGTTTTTTTGTTTGGTTATGGTATTCCCGATCTGTATGCTGACAAAGATTATTTTTTTGTGCATATATGGTAGATATACAAGTTAACTAGAGAGAGAGAGACCTGGGTACATTACGGGCAGAGATCCAGGCAGATCAGGGTGTTCGTTGTGTGTTGGCTAGGTTTGGGGTTCTAAAGTTTTTGGAGAACCCTTTGATGAGAGCGGGAGAGCCTTTGTTGGCCCGGATTATCAGTTACTGGGATCCAGAGCATGACTTGTTTGTAGTGCAGGGGCATAGGATCGAACTGACAGTCCAGGATGTGTATTTCCTGACGGTTCTCCCACCACTAGGGATGGTGGGAAACACGCAGCCAGTATTACCGCGGGGGCGGCATATCATGGAGTTTGTGGAGCGACATTGTCGACCGGGTTTCCAATTCAAGGGGACTCGGATACCGATCGAGGATCTAGAGAGATTAGAGACCCGTGCAGTGGCCGCAGCGATGCTGCGTATCCTGGGCAACTAGGTTCTCCATCACATCACTGGGGGGCAGATGATGATTGTGGAGAGTGTGTTGAGTGGGACCTACTATGGGTGGGCCCAAATGATGCTGGTGTCGCTAAAACGACAGTTGTCGCTCTGCAAGTGGCAAGTGAACCACGATTGCTCGTAAGGGACTTTATTGTGTGCCTTCTTCTTTGAGAAGATCCTGACCCTACGACCTCATATACAGCTCCCAGATGGGGGCCTGAGAGAGCCCAGGATGCGCCGGTGGGGGCGGCTACTGTGCAGAGGAGGAGGAGGGGCGGTCGGAGGAGTGTTTCGACCTGAGTTCTTTGCCCATTCGGATCAGATGTCGTTATACATTAATGACTATCCCTATAGTGGGATGAGTTATTGTGGAGATCCAGACCTGCCACTTCCGCCTGGTCGAGTATGGGGGCCCGATGGTAAGTGACAGTTTACTATTCTTGTATGGGCATGTTAAAGTTATTGAATAGTAGATATGGTACTGATTCATGTACTTTTGGTATGCAGATATAGCTCCGGTAAAACCGGCCGGATATATGGGACGCCCGGCAGCCTCTGGAGCTGCAGGGTCGAGTGGGTCGAGAGCAGCGCGTAATGAGGATGCGACCGCCCTTCTAGAGGACATCCGCCGTAGATGCGAGAGGTTGCTGACTGGAGTTTCAGAGCGCAGATGGCAAGACTTAGACGACCAGTACGTGGATCCATGCATTGGTCTTCCCTCGGAATGGCGAGGTGTCATGCGGCGCATGACGATGGCCGGTCAAGGCATGCGTGATCTACGGGTTTGCGAGGCGGGCGGCAGCCGAGTTCGCCCGGATGAGTGAATAGACGGGGCATGTGGTGCCCCCTAGTGTGTATTTAGGGGCAGGTGGTGCCCCCAGTTTTGAGTTTTTGTAACATGCTATGGGCATGTCATATGTATCAGAGTAGATGGACTCTAAACACATGTTTTGCGACACATATTATGGATATGCATCATTTTTAATGATTATGAATGTTATTGTCTTGTATGAAATGCGTGTGATAAATGCAATCTAGAACATGGTTTGCAATACTATCTACATAATGATTCTGTTCTCGAGGTACATGGTTGAAAGTTATGGTTTCAAATTCACGTATCAAGAGTTTCACTCGTAAATATCGTCTAAACAGCAAAGGGTTATGCACATGATAAACACCATTTAGTTGCATGACAAGAAGTAGGGAATCCAAATGAACATGCAGATGGAGGATGTGATGAAAGAGGGCATCGGCTAAGAGACCACGCACTGCATCATATTCGGCCTGATTGTTGGTGGCAGTACCAATGCAGACCCTGTTTGAGAGAACAAGGGCATGCAAGGGGGTGAAAATGGCCCAACCTGCCGAGGCTAGATTCTGGGAGTAATGACTTGAACCATCGGCGTAACCGATAAAGGGTGGGGACGGGAGGTCCTACGGAATGGTGTTACAAGACAACAAATGGGGGGAGGAGATACAATGACGGCAGCGTGAGTGTACAGAAGAAATCGAGTAGCAACTACGGGAGGGAGTGCAATGAGCAGGATGGTTATGGCTCATATACAAACTAGAGGGTGGTATATGAGGGCTATAGGAGGTATGGCGGGAACTCGGGCTGCGGGGGTCAACAGAGATACGGGTGGAGTGATCTCGTGTATGGGTAGAAAAGAGGGGGTCAAGGGTGGTCGCTGAAGGGGGGTCAGCCGAAACAAAAGGGGAGGATGCAAAGGGACTGGACTCCAAAGGTCTCACAGAGGAGGATAGGTAAATAATGGTCGTAGTAGACTCCGTCATCTGAACATCAGGGGGGGGAATGTCGATGGGAGCGGGGGGATCCTCAAGCTGGCCCGAAGCATACTGCGCGAGTATGGGAGAGGTGGATTGATTTTGTTCAACCTCATACTCTCGGACTACTTCTAAAGAGGCGCGGTAATGCGTCAGGTGAGGACAATGGTGGGAGTAATGGCCATGGATACCGCACAAAGCACAGGGTTTGCTAGTGCGAATAGTTTTTGGGTTCTTGGTTACGGACGAGGACGGAAGAGAAGGGTCGGAGACCGTAGACTCAGGGAACGCGACTTTAACCATGGGTTGAATGCAGGGCAACTCAGGACAAGTATGGGTGGCATGATCGACAACATCACACAAGGCACAAGGCTTTGCGGGTGGGGGAGGAGCAGGGTCAGTCGGGGTGGTCTTGTCTTTGGATGCCCCCTTGCGAGCTTTGCCTTTCTTTCCTGGAGCTGTCACCACAGGGACATGGTCCTGGGGAGGTGCAAGGGGCATGGTAGCAACAGAGGAAGCGAGGGGGACCGGTTGAACCGGTGTCAAAGCAAGATAGGGTTAGGGGTGACTAGGAGGGGTAGCAGCTGGAGGGTCAAGGTACCAGACGGGTATACCCAGGGACAGGTTAGGGAGAGAAAGGGTGGCCATGACGGGGACCGAATAGACTCCGGGAGGGGGAGCTAGGAACGGTATCTGACCAACGGGATAATGACCAGGAGGGACGGCTCCGAGATGGTTAAGGCCTGGGGGAACCGATCCAGGGGGATAAAGGGATTCAGGGAGACCAGCTGTAGGATAAGGGCTAGAAGGAGGAGGTCCGGCTAGCGGAGATGAAGGGCTAGGAGCGGGTTCTGGTGGGCGAGTTTGAGTCTGAGGTTGCTGGCTAGCCGAAGCGGGTCGCTTAAGGGCAGCCCGAGACGATTGCATCATGCAAACATTCGATAAGCTGGGATCAGAGATGTGAGGAGGGGGGAGACCAGGAAAAGTTCCAAGCATGGAGGAATCTTTGTAGACGCTGGGGGAGACACTGGTCAAGGAATCGACGGTTTGCTTATTGGCTACAGAAGAGATGGTCGTCTCAGGGGAGGTCTGAGACTTTGGCTCATGATAAGTCAACTGGTCAATGGTGACTATATTTCCATTGTGAGGAAAAGACATCTTGAGAAAAACCGCAGAGGGGACAGCAGACATGGCATGGGTGTAGCTGCGCCCCAATAGAATGTTGTAATCTAGAGGGGCGTTGATGACTTCGACGTCAACACAAACAATCTTACCGGTAAGGGTGATAGGACAATTACGGAAAAGGCCGTCCCACGCTCGAAGGGTGATCGTGGAAGGGGCCAATTCAGGAGATCTGAGTTGCTTCCAAACCGAAGAGGACATCACACAGGTGGATGCCCCCTCATCAATTATACACCGAGAAACGTTGGCATTCTGGATTTTGACTGGGATTTAGAAGGCGACGGAAGCAGGAAGAGGAGGATGTTCTGATTGATGGGCATCGAAAACAATCATTTGGTCATCAGCAGGACCTACAGCGCCCACGGCAGATAGTAGAGCCTTCTTTTGAGAAGGGCACGATTGGAGGAGTTATAATGTGGAAATGGCAGCAGGAGATTGCGCCAAATCATCTACTATGCTATACGAATGAGCAGCTCGACCAGAGGCAGCATTTCGACGTAATGGTCCCTTAGGAATCTTGGTATGAACCTCAACTTTGGGTTGAGGGATATGTAAGGTGCCACTAGATGTCGAAAGAGGCTCTGTAGCACCTGAAGAAGGAGGCTTGGGGGAAGACTAAGCGGGAGGCTTGGGGTACTGGCGAGACCGAGTTTGAAGGTGAAGGTCGACGATTGGGGATGGATCAGAGTTCATCATGAGGATCTAGTAATCGGAGGAACCAGAAATGGAAGGTGGAGTGGCGACCTGTCTGTCAGTTGGTTGGGTAGCCACGAGTCCTTGCTGAGGGAAAGGATCAGTAAACACAGCTGGTTGAGTAGTGGCCACATTAGGGGGAGCATGAGGGGAGGCATGTTGTCCTCGCAATGTGGCTTGAGACTCCCACATCTACCGCATTTGGGGTAAGAGGGGACAATCGTGGGTGTAATGACCGTAAACACCGCAACACGAACAAGGCTTATTTGTGCGAAGAGGCCTGTCCGGCTTGGGCTGAGTGCCCTGTTGCTGGTTAGCAGTGTTAGGGTCAATACCTTGAGGATTGGGTCCACGAGTACCAGGGGCAGGTTGATTTGGATTGCCTCTCCGCCTTCTTTGAGAAGGGGGATTAGTCACGCCCTGCTGTGCAAATACTTGCCCTGGAGGGGGCTGTAGGTGCTGGTGCTGGGGTTGAGGAGGCAAGGGAGGTGGAAGCGCATATGCTGGAGGAGCTGGCGCACCAGGCTGTGGATAAGGGTAATGGTTAGGTTGGGCAACATTGAGGTAAGCAGGAGGTTGGGCAAAAGGAGGAGGCATGCCGTATCCTGGATACATGCTACCGGGAGGGGGAAGAGTGCTAGAGGTGCTGGCCCCTCCCTGAGGGAGACCATAGCCCATAGGAGGTTGAGCGTACGGATGGGAAAGGGCTCCAACGATACCGTCGGCGGAATGAGATGCCCCCAGGGCGTTAGCGCCACCGGGCCTGGGGAGGTCAGGAAGGACGGTATAAACATAACCAGACTGAGCGTAGATCAGGTCATATTTCAAGGCTATTTGGAGGGCGGCTTCTTCGGTTTGAGGGAAATGGGAGGCGACATATTTGCCAATGGGAGCTAAGAGAGTGCGAAGGAACCAGTCCATATAAACCCGATCTTCGAAGGGGGGAGCTCGACATAAGCTTCGTCTTCGTCGCCATTCCTAGACATGAGTGGAAAGGCGGGTCGAAGAGGTTTGCTTGAAAGAGGTCAAAAGCTCCGTACCAGTATCGTATCGGAGAGGGAGCTGGAAATAAGATAAAAAGGCTTGGGCAATGGTCGCAAAGGTGGTATGGGAAGAGGTGGCTTGGTCAACATACCATTTAGAAGCTTCGCCGGTAAGCATGCGTTGGAACAAACGAAGACGGATGGAGTCATCGGTAATGGAATTGGAGGAACACCACATGTGGAAAGATCGGACATGATTGGTTGGATCTTCTCTAGCAAGGCCTTCAAACTTAGGGATGTCAGAGGGGAGCTTGGTTGGCATAGCAGGCCAACCAACATCGTGGCAGATAGGGTCATTGATCAACTGATTGAAATCGGGGAGGCTGAGGCCTGCGATGTACGGGAGCAAGGGTGCGGCCGAGGTAGTTCCTGTGGCGGTTCCGCTAGTAGTAGTTCCGGCATTAGGGCCGGGAGCACCGCTAGCGTTAGGCCCTGGACCAGACATAGTGAAGGTGACAGGGGGAGAACCAGGAGGAGAAGGATAACCCAATGAATCAGAAGAGGAGTCGGAGTGCGGACTCGGAGGAGGACTGGCTCGACGACGGCAGGACGGAGCAGGTCGATCGACCGGAAACTGAGGGTGAAGGCCAAGAAGTCTCCGGGAAGTGCGCCTTGGGGGCGCAATGATGACAACACAAACACGGCACAAGGGGAAGAAGAATGACCACAAGGGCAAGGAGGTGCAGAATCAAGTGATTACAATGTCGAAACAAGGGCAGATAGGTGCAGTGTCAATTGATTTTAAAGTCTTTTCCTGGCGGTGTAAACCAGGCTCTTCTTCGCTTAGGGTGAGTGTGTGGCGTGCGTTAATTTTAATTTTTAAACCCTTTTCGTTTTGAGAGAAAGAAAAAAAAGTGTGCTACGTAACTGAAAATAAATCTGCAGAGAACAATATATAATGTTGAAATAACAGAAAATTAACAGCTACTATTGCATCGATTCAACCCAAAAAGGCGGGTATCTCAAAACTAATCTAAAAGAGGGAAAAAATCTATTCAAAACGCATGAAAAAGAGGCCAATAGATCTAGGGTCGAAAGGGACAGGGATCTAAAGGGATAAGCTGCTGAAAAGAGGTGCAGATCATAGCCAAGAGGCAGAGGCAAGGTGGCTGGACATCAGAAAATAGTAGGAGGGGCAAGGAGTAGGCCCTAAAAGTATATCCAAAAAAATCTTTAGGAGGTGATTTGAAAGGGAGAAGAGATGATTAAAAGAGGTCTGAAAAGGAGGTATCAGATCTGGAAAAAGGTGGGCTGAAACTCTGAAAAAACAGACCTGAAACAGATAAAAACTCTTCCACAAAAAGTGGAGGGTACTGAAACCCTAGGGGGCTATGTTCCCACTTATATGAGCAAAAAAAGATCAGAACCAGGTCAAAACGAGCTGAGACAGAGGCTGGAAAACCCTGACAGAAGCTTCAGAAAAACCCAGAAAAATTGCAGAAAAACAGCTAAAAAATTGGCAGGTCGCAGGTTCTGACCTGTTTTCAGTGCAGGTCGTAGAAAAAGGGCTGAAAAGTGTGACCTGGAGGTCCAGGTTGCAGTTTATGGGCTGAAAAGTGCGACCTGAAGCTCTGGGTGTCTCGGCGGCAGATTTTCAGAAAAGTTTCCGTCTCAGTTGCGGCTGATGTCAGTCACCTGCACAATAGGGCCAGAAACACGCGGAAGTTAGAAATTTTAATGTTTTAGGTTTTTATGTGAGAAAAAAAACATAAAAATAGGAAAAACAAAAAGCTAAAAAGAAACCCTAGGGTCTGAAGTAGCTTGATATGCAGGAATATGAAAAACGACAGCGGTCGTAATTTAAAACCCATGTGGAGTCGCCATTTGTTAGTATGAATCCTTTGTCGAAGTGTACGAAAAAATACCACTTTAGCTACGCATAACTAATAGCCCTAACATCAAAAGTGGCTGCCAATATCTTCAGATCTGCAGTTAGTTGATCAAGAAAAGAGCTGCAAAAAACCATATCTATGCATAGAAAGACATTAAGCAGTAAAAAGAAGGGTTTGCTCCATATATCCAATAGACAAGACAAGAACAATTTTTGAAAGAATTTTTTTATTAAGGGCACCTGGGAGGAAAACAAGAAGGTGTATCCAATTCTCCTCAATGGGATGGGTTCTTGGAAGTCCTCAGCACTTCAGATCTAGAATCTCTCTCTCTTGTTGGTGTAGAAAACCTAGACAAAGATAGAACTCAAAGGGAGCTCACACAGCAAAATAATGTAGAAAAATGTGACCAAGTGTATAGATCCAGAGTGATCTAATAGGCAACAAAGGTGAAGAATGGTAGGAAAAACCCTCCTATTTATAACAAAATATTGGGTCATTCTAGATCTTGGTGCATGATTAAAATAATGTTAACCAAATCTAGATCCACCTTTTATGGAATATTTTATTATATTTGTTGGAGGGAAAAAGTATTTGACTTGGGTCAAATGCCTTTATTTGTCAATAATAAATAAATAAATGATTTATTTATCTTTTTAAGGAAGTGGTTGAAGGATAATCAAATAAATAATGATTTATTTAATTATTTGTGGGTGATTTGGTCATATTTAACAAGGAATATTATCTAAATAAGATTTAAATAATTATTCCTAGAAAATAATAAGATAAATAAAGGTTTATCTAATTAATTTCTTTGTTTTGGGTTAAACATGACTGTAGGAATAATAATTAAATTATGGTTTAATTAATTATCTTACGAGGAAAATCAAACAAAATAGGTTTGTTTAATATTTCCTTTTGGGGTTTCCCTGCTAGACCATAAACAACCTACTAAATGTGGTTTATTAAGTTATTTTACATAGTGAAAGCAATTTTACTTAGGGTAAAATTGGTCTTACATGGTGTACTTGGGTCCATCTAATGATAAGAGGTTAGATGACCAAAAAAATGGTGTAACAAAGAAGAAAATTGGCATGTACACCAAGGAAAAAAAACTTTGCTATGTTATTCAAACTAGAACTGAAAAAAAAAAAAAAATCCTGTGAAGATAATAATTTGATTAATGCTATGGAAGAACAATTGAATGAGATTGAGAGGAATGAGACATAAGATCTTGTTCCTATACCAAAAGAGAAGAATTACATTAGCACCAAATGTGTCATAAGAAACAAGTTGAATGAGGATGGACATATAGTATGGAATAAAACAAAATTGATCTGTAAAGGATATACTCAAGTTGAGGGTATTTACTTTGAAGAAACCTTTGCTCCAATTGCAATAATATAACCAATCAGAATGTTATCTACATTTTCCTGTGTTAGGAACTTAAAATTCTATCAAATGGATGTTAAGTTAGTTTTTTAAATTGAAAATTATAAGAAGAGGTATATATTGAAAAACTAGAAGGATTTAAGTTATTATAAAATGAATATTATGTATGAAGATTGAATAAATTACTTTATGAACTGAATCAAGCTACTAGGGCTTGTTATATAAACTTGACAAGTATTATCAACAACGATGTTTCAAAATAAGAGATGCAAACAACGACCTTTATATCAAATAATATAATGAAAATACGTTAATAATTATGGTATATGTATATGATATCCTTTTTTCAAAGTGATGTTAAAAAAATGAGGCAAAGGTTTCCAGAAGAAATGGGAAAATAATCTTAAATTTCATTACCTAGAGAATTGTCATTATTTATAGGTTTTCAGGATTTTCAATCTAGAAAAGAAATGTCCATTTTAGTAACTGATTACATGAAGGATATGAGGTATAAATTTAGAATGAAATTTTATGCACATATTAGTACACTCATGGTCAAAGGATGTGAATTGAGAAAACATAATGAATCTCGTAAAGAAAATTAAAAAATTGCACAATTCAATGATTGGTAGCCCATGATATTTGACAACATCAACACCAGACATCATGAAAGTGGTAGGATTGGTTGCCACATTTCAATATAAACCAAATAAAACACATAAGAAACCACTAAAAATAATGTTTGTATATTTGAATGGAACATTGGAAATTGGCTTGTGGTATTCAAGAAGTAAATATTCTACTTTAACAACATACGCAAATGCATATCAAGTAGGAAGCATTGATGAAATAAAAGTAAAAAATAGAGACATTATTTATGGGAAAATATCTATTATCATGGTTAAGCAAGAAACAAACTTCAATCTCTCCATCCATAGTTAATGCTAAATACATTGCAACAACAACATGTTGCACACAAATTCTCTAGATGAAGAAAACACTATAGGATATCAAGGTAGAATATGAACAAAAAACATAAATAACCTTTAACAGTACAAGTGTGATCAACATTCCAAAGAACCATGATATGCACTCAAAGACTAAGCATATTACTATCAAGTACCACTTCATAAGAGAACATGTAGTTCAACAAGTTTCAAGTTGGAATACATTGCCACCAAGGAACAAGTTGCATATATTTTTACCAAACCTCTTTCTAGAGAGTAATCTGAGTATCTCAAAAATAAGTTAAGAGTGATATGCCTCTCATAATATTATTAAATGGAAGAACAAGCTTAGAGGAAGAAATCCTTTACCATTAATGTCAAATGGGGAGATCTTGCAGATAAAGGAAGAATTATAGACTCAAAGAGAGTTGTGAATAAAGTGAGTATTACAATATTGTTGTAGAATTGACTAAGGTTTACCATAAATGAAAAAGGGGGATATTTTTGGAGATATTGATGTCATTGATGTCACATTTAATGCAAAACAACATATATCCAAGATAAATATTGTAAGATGGATATTGTTAACAATATTAATTTTGGGCTTTTGATGTCCAATTTGGGTACCATAAATTTAAATGAATTTTAATATAAGGTAATAGATAAAATGGGATCATACAATATACAATTTAATAGAATATTTTGATTATTTTCCAATGGTATTTGTTACTCTCTCTAACTCCATATAAATGAGGAGATACGAAAGATCATGTCAAGTTATACAAGCTAGAAAGTGCATGTCATCCCAGCTAGTTTTCAATATTGGCCCCATAACTGAGTGTAGAAACACTATAAATAAAGGATATACAAATTCATTTTAATATGATCCAAGAAAGAATGAAATTGAGGTGCACAAGAGTAGGTGTGCAAGATATACTGGGGAATAATGTTGTGTATTTAAAGGTGAAATAAAAATGTCATTTGTGAATTGAACGAGTCATCTTGAAATTGTTTCTATAACTTTTATTATGAAATGTTTCAGACCATGAAAAATGGAGGAGATGGAGGTGAGATATTCATGTATATGTATTAAACATTTCAGACATAGGCTCACTATACATTTAGAGATATGGTGTTTCAAGTTTCACATTTGATATTTGTTTCTTATGGTTCATGAGTTTTTAAATAAGTAAAAAGGGTTTTATGCTAATTCCCTGCCCACCCTCTGCTTCCTAGTATAAGTGTGTGCTCAACCATGGTAGTATTCCAATTGTTACATGGAAATAAATGGTTATTGTATATAAGTTAATAAAAATTTATAGATGGATTTTCCTTTATATTATGTATTACACATCAACATTATATATTGATTAGAATAAAAATGTAGACCCACTCTTCTCCATTCACATACAAAAGAGTTGAATTTTTATTATTTAGTAATTTTCCTTATAAGGATTATCCAACTCTTTTTAATTATTTATGAGCATCCATAAAAAGGTCATGGTCCTTCTACTATTACCATGGAGAAAGTATTACTGACCATTTTCCATCTACTGTTTCCTTTCATGATCCTTGATTACCTCTAGATTTGTCCCTAGTTATTTGCAAACTCTTTTGCAATACATTATCCATTACAATTCTTTGGCCCATTCTTCAAATGTGCCATTTATTCATCTCCTCCAGGAAAATATGGGGGAATATTTATTCAATTATATTTAATTTTATATCAATTATAATACTTGGAATCATCTCTAGAAGGGTTGAAGGACTCTTCTCCATATATAAGTACCATTCAAAAGGCTAGTTAACTTTTCTCCATTTATAGTTTTGTTTAATTGACCCTACGGTCCATAAATATAATATTTTTAATGATTTGACTATAGAATGAAAAATAATATATTCTCTACTTGAATTCTTATTTTATATTTTGAAGTAATTATATATGGATGAAAGAATCATGAAAAGGGAAAACACCATACATGAGATGATATTGAGATGCAATATGATGGACAAAAGAAACACAAAATGGATACAAAATATGATGTCTTTCTATTTTTTCTTAATTTCATCAGTAGTTCACAATAGGAAAAGGAAATAATAAAAAAGGGAGATGATGAAAATTAGGATGCTAAATGATGGTACAATAGTAGAGTAAAAAATTCCTCGCAATTCCTCTATATAACATAAATTAGTCTTTCGATGTTGTTGGAGCGAGGCCCCCTGGGGTGATTTTTTGGATAGGTTTTGTTAAGTTTTGTTGTATGCGTTGCGCACAAATGGTCAAAGGGGTTTTTGGGTAGGTCAAAGTCACTTAATTATTGTAAAGGGTTAAAGGGAAAAACCATGAGTCTCAAACCATTGTTTGGGATCATGGTATGTGCACGTTTTTCTAACATAAATATGTAAGAGCAAGTCGAGTAAGGAGATAATATCATGATAGGTATGGTTGTTAATTAAGTTTTAGATCTAAGTCTAGGTTTTTGTCTGGTTATAAAGTCTCTTGTTGGATGTGTGCGCATAGACCTAAGTCCTGAGATATGTGCGGACTCTATTGATGTGTGTGCAAAAGATGGATTGTGCTGAATTGAAAGATATCTTAATAAAGAAGGCATTTTTGGCGAACCCAAATTCTTATGTGATTTGTTGTCTTAATTATCTGTTATTTTCTATCGATTTGAATCTATTATTTTATTGCGTATTTTCTTCTGTAATTGGTTAATTGCATCTATGCACGAGAATTAGTCGATGTTAAATGAATAATTCTGACTAAAATATATTGTGCGCGGAATATATTGAAGTATTATGTGTCAATATATAAAAGGGTTATATATATTAACGTGATTGCGTAAATCATTTATATTACTTGCAGTAAGTCTGATTAGGCCTACCACATTGAAAGCTCCCTCAGGGTGCAGAAACCTCGTTTGAGCACCACCCATACTTCTTTGGGTAAAACTTTGGTTTGCGCAAGCAGATCACTACCGAAAGGAAAAGTAGTTGGATGGTTTTTTTGGTTGTGTGATAACTATGAACCTAGATCAAGACACCTCAAGCCAAAAAATGGTTCATTTTCTAGGATTGGGATCATTTTGAGGGAGATTTGATGTTGTGGCATCCGACGCAGAACAAACAAAAGGATTGGCTCGATAAGAAGATACTTGAATTTTCAAACCAAGAAAAATGAAGCTCTAAATATTGGGCATAAAGGTATATCTATACAAAGGTTGACAATATTTTCTGCTTCCTTTGCAACTAAGTTGCACGAGTGGTTGTATCCGCTTACTGAGTTCCAGAAATGCACAAAGGATGATGCCATCACACAGTGGACCTCGGGGTTGGTATAGCAATTAGATAAAACTGGAAACATGATCACCTGCGCGGCATATCATTGGATCAATAGTGTTCTGTGAGGATTTGTGACCGAATTTGTTATTGATAAATTTGTATCATATTCTCAAGCCGAACAAAGGTTTTCTAAGGGCCCTAGAGGTAAGTTCCTATGCTCTCTGAATCTGTGGATTAAAATGCTATTTTGTGAACAGGGTACTCTCTACAGTCATATTGAGTGAATGTCCTGTAGAGCCCCAACTACACGTGATGGAAGAAATTACCTGGTAGATCTAGAATAAGGGTTTGTTTATAGCCCTCTCAAAGGTAAATTTGAAAGTGACAAAGAATATGATATTATTAGCTCTGGTGAATCTGCGCACTCTGAAGAAGAGGAACTACAAGATCAAGCTAATCTTGGGTTGTTGGCCATATCTCAGATCCCATCCACTCCACTCCCAAACTCATATCACTCTAACAAGCCATCCACTCCACCTGTACCTCCAGCACCAGACACTAGGATGGCTCCCTCCATGAATTTACCTACTTTTCGTGGTCTCAAGAATGAAGACATAGACCAATTTTGGTTTATTACTTATGTTGTATGGACAATGTAGTAGGTTAATAATGAGGATGTTAAGAAAGCGCAACTGGCCACTTATTTTCAAGAATGCGCACTGGATTGGTAAATAAGATATGTAGAAAAAAACCCTACTTCAACTATTTATAATATGAAGGCCACATCAGAGAAACAATTAAAGAACTCTAAATCATTTGTACAATGTGTAACTGAGTTGAAGGATATTCGCCAAGAATTGAACGAATCAGTATGGGACATGGATCAACGTTTGAAGCACACAATCAAATGGAGGATTTACTATTGATGACACCCAACATAAATAGTGGTTCATTGATATGCTTCTACCGCATCTGCGCTAGCCCCTAAGTCAGCATAAGATTTACATGTAGGCTGAAGCTGCGGAGATTGTAATGAAGCTAGAAGCTTCATTGGTACTAGCTACGTAGATCGGGACCTAGAAGATCCAAATCCAATTAAAGGCGATGTACTTAGAAATACAAAGTCTGCACAAGGATAAGGGAAAGGAGGCATACATTGATGTATGGTGTATATGCTAGAAATTTTCTAGTAATCATAAGGATCAGTGCCCTATATTCAATGAGTATCTGAGAGCTAGAGGACCAAGTCTGCTAGATAACATGGCTGGGTCAAGTGGAACTCCTACGTTATGATGCAGGATTTTCCAAGCAATGGGTATGTAGACGACAGACTTCTTCCCGAGGATTGGTAAATATATCCCTGAGCTTAAGAAATTGTACTGCAATTTTTTCTCATTGGTGGGACATGATGAACAACACTATTGCAGCTTTGATTTAATGATTGACCGAGCTGACCTATATAGGATTCACCTTGAACCAACCTCACCAGCATCCCCATCTAGGTGCGATGGATTCCAAAGTAGAGGAAGAGGAATAGGAGGAAGGGTTGTTCAAGGAAGGGGGAAGATCATTTGCTATAATTGTGGAGATGTGGGCCATTATCCATGTGACTGTCCAAACCTATCATAAAAATCCTGCAGGTACTGTAGACAATTTTATCATGTTATTTAATATTTCCCTATTTTGATTACAAAGATGAAGGAAAAGAAAAAAAATACCCCCACTCAAAATATTCATATGGTGAGAGCTGAGTTGGCAAAGAAGAACCAAGTTTGAATGTTGTCACTAGGAGTTATGCAGCCACTGGTGAAGATAAAGGGACAAAGCCTGAGATTGATCTCTAGATCTGAAAAGAACTTGAAAAGAAGGAAGGATTCAACTTACAGTGAGAAAAATAAACCTTTGTATAAGTGAGAAAGGCTTTCATAGAAGAGGGTTCCTCAACATCGAGAAAACCTTAAGACGTGACCAGGGTAGATGAAGAGATAAAGCCCTTCCTACAGGCTTGTATCAAATTGTTGCGCAATAAGAAGGTAGTCAAAAACCTCCAAGCATTGATAGACAACTACGTAGATAAAGAATAGCCCCAAATGGAGAAGAAGGTTTTTAATAATATTTATAAGAATAAAAGAAGAATTCGATGGGAAATGCGCTTCACTGCTCCAATTGCTGCATATGAGATGGATCAGGTCATTCTATATCTAGGATCCCATGCGAATGTTTTACCAAAGAAGACTTGGCAACGAATGGGGGAACCTAATTTGGAATGGCCCAATCTCCAACTGCGCATGGAAAATCAGAAAAATATATCCATTAGGAAGGCTCTCTCGGGTAGTAGTAGATATCGAAGGAGTAAGGGTGTTCGCAGACTTTGAAGTTTTACAAATTGTAGACGACACCAACCCATATCCTACGTTATTGGGTTTATACTGGACTATTGATATGGGGGGAATCATCCATATTAAGCGCGGAAGTATGGTATTTGAAAATAATGGAATGAGGGTTGTGGTCCCCCTAGATTGTGCATAAGGTGAAAGCTATACATAGCCAGTGCACACAAATGATGATGTTGATCATATCTATAAGTTCGCCACACGAGGTGAAGACTGGACCAACCCGACAGCCGATGGAAGACTCAACTGGGAGAAGGATAGCTCATGCTTCTCAGATTAAGATAAGGAACTGGAGAACTAGCAGAACTGGTTGCATGAAGTATCTACGTTGCACTGCAATCAGGGGACAAAATCTCTTCGGTGCATATCCTCAGAGGTATGAGAATTGCCTTATTAAGATGTTCTAAGCAATGTTAACATATTTTTAGAAGAACTTGAATTTTTTTTTCCAAAACCACAAATTTTCCATGCACTTGATATAGAGTTGCGCTCTACCCCAACATGCTGGTGGGAAATGCACAAGGAAAACTTCGCTAGCTGGGAAGAATGTACCCGCATGATGTGTCTATGATTTGAGTGTCCAAATACCATAATGGAAGAGACCTATTCCAGAGAAGTTGATCTGCACAAACTTTTGGCTAGATGGACTGTAGCTTGGGGCGGAGAGCCGAATTCAGAATGGGTGCATATATTCATCCACACTTTGGGGAAGGTACCTACAAACTGGTACCTCAAAATTGAGCTGCGACAAGGAACCAATGAATGGACTACGTTGATAGAAAGTTGCATCCTGACCTTTATATTTGTAAGTGGGTTCAAATTAATAGATGAGGCACTACATGATATTTAAGAGGTCATCTTTGACACCACAAAACCTAAGGTTGAGCATGCCTTTCCAGCATGGGATGTGCAGATGAAGGAAATCGTTAATTGTCAAAAATTTTCAGTTGAAGATAATGAGGAAGACTCAAGGAAAATTATGATCCCTGAATATAAAGGAAAAAATGCAGTTGTTGGGCCTACGATCGAGTCACTAGATGTAACTAAGCCGCTAAAGATTCAACAAGTCAATATTGGCTCAGAGGAACAACCAAAGCTAGAAAATATAGGGGATTATTGGGATGATGATACGATGGGCAAGGTAACCAAGTTGTTGAATGAATATCAGGAGTTGTTACCTACAAAATTTTTTGAGTTGAAGGGGATATTAGGAGATCTCAGGGTGATGAATATTACCTTGAAACCATATGCGCGACCTATGAAGCAGCGCCCGTATAGGCTGAATCCCAAATATAATAAGAAATTAAAAGAGGAATTACAGAAAATGGTTGTTGTAAGGGTCATAGAACCAAGGGAAGAATTAGATTCGGTAAGCCCTATGGTGATACAGGACAAGAAACTAAGGTAGAAATAAGGATTTGTATGGATCTGCTCAAATTAAGTGATGCTTGCGTACATGACCCTTTCCCGACCACATTCTCTGATCAAATTTTGGGAGGATAGGAGGCCTACTCATTCATAGATGAATTCTCAGGATACCATCAGATAAGAATTTCGCCGAAAGACAAAAGCAAGATAAAATTTGCAACAGAATGGGGATCCTATCAGTACATAGTCATGCCATTCGATCTAAAAAATGCGCCAGATATCTTCTCACGTGTAGTGGTAGCTATGTTCAAAGAGTACATCCATAAGTTCGTAGAAGTATACTTTGATGTGTGGACTATATTTGGATTATTGAAGAAGCATGTGTCGAGTCTCCACCTGATGCTGAATACTTTCCAAAAGTACCAGATCTCACTCAATCTCAAAAAGTATATATTCTACGTTCCATTCGGGATCTTTCTAGGTCATATTGTTTGTCGAAAAGTATTGATGGTGGATCCAGAAAATATCGTTGTTATTGTTAATCTGGAAGCTCCTCCAAATGTGAGACAGTTGTGCTCAATTTTGGGGCATACAGGGTATAACCGGAAGTTCATTCAAGGCTACACTTTGATCACTGTGCCTAGGGAGAAGTTGCTAAACAAGGATGCCTCATTTTCTTGGGACGAGGATTGTCAGAAGATATTTGAATTATTAAAGAGAAAATGGTCATTGTGGCCATATTGGTCTTTCCAGACTAGACTAAGGAATTCCATGTACATGTTTATGCTTCCTACATCGCGTTGGAAGTTGTCTTGGTGCAGTTAGGAGTTGGGGAGATTGACCACCCTAGTGCATTTGCAGGTAGGAAATTATCAAGCATAGAGTGTAAATACTCGACCATAGAGAGGGAAGGATTGGCTACGGTCTATATGCTACCACTATAAGGAAAAGACCCCCCTAGCAGATGTTTTTTTAGGAACCCCTTATAAAAGTATCCCAGATATCCATTTGTAGCGGAGGTCTCTAGAGGAGGTTGGTGGGTGGAGGTTTTTGTGGATTTTTTTTTGTCTATTTTGTTTCTGCTCGTAAACTACACCGATGCATTTAACTCACAGCGCACCAGTGCATACTAAAAATTGGCACACTCAGACACCTTGATTTCTGTAAAAACCCGCCCAGTGCGTCTCATTACTGTAGCGCACTCGTGCGCCACTCAGGAACAGGCCCGATGCATCTTTAAAAACCACACTCAAACCAAAATCAGCCTGGTGCGCTACGCAGAAACCATCGGGTGCATCTCAAAAACCTATGCACGAAAATAGGGTTAAATAAATAAAAAAATACCGACCAAAAAAATTGCATTTGCACTCCCTCAGTGCTCCAAAGCTCTCGAGCACCAGTGAGAATTTCTCTTGTATGAGGCTCCCTTCCATCAGTGCTCCCATTTCACGCAATGTAGTCATCAATTACCCACCTTGTGGAGTTTAAATTCTGGAAAATGGTGGGAAAATTTGGTTTTTCAAATTATTCAGCAAATATGACTCCAGGCTCCTCGACGCCCAAATGTCCAAGTATTTTACATTTTTCTCAATAACTAAACGTTTTAACGGATTAGATTTTTAAAAAAGCTTAAAATTTAGCATTTAAAAAAAAAATGTTCTGCATGGTGTGCTTGAGCTGATCAACTCACACCATCCATGGTGCTGCCTATAAATTTACAGACCTTACCATGAATGGTGCTGACGAAAACTGCACCGGGTTCCGATGCGGTACCAAAAATGTGCATTGTGTTTTTTTTTAAAACCTAACATGGTGGTGCGGTCATTTAAATGACTGTAACATTGACTATGTACTAGTGTCCGGAGGGCTATGCATTGACCAAACTCTCTACCCCAAGGTGGATAGTTCAGTCAGCACACCGCCCTCCTGACATGAATACATATTCAATGGCACCGTTGACCATGTACTAATATCAGGAGGGTAGTGCGCTGACCAAAATATCTTCTCCAGGGCTCATATTTTGGTCAGCGTACCGCCCTCCTGAAACTGGTACATAGTCAACGATGTTGTCATTTAAACAACCGCACCCTTGACCATGAATTATTGTTGGGCGGTGTGTTGACCTAACTATCCACCCCGAGGTGGATAGTTTCGTTAACACACCATAGAAGAAATTATATTTTGTGTTTTTCGGTGTGCAGAAAGTTTCCATGCACACTGAAGATGGTGCCTGATAAAAATGGACACACTGGTACTGGTGCATGACTTTTTTTTTGGTGCACCAACAATTTTTTTTCAAAAGAAAGAAAAAAAAAAAAAATATATATATATATATATATATATATATACATACATGTCTCATTTAATAAAAAAAAATCATTTAATATGTGAATCATTCAGCGATGTCAACAAAGAGAAAAAAAAGTGTAGCAAGAACATATGGAGGACCAATATAACATATTTCGCCTATGGGAGGCACGAGAGACAGAGAGATTTATGTACCCTCAGCCTATTACAGCAGCCACCCAACTGCTCCTAAGGGAGGTAGGCCTCCACAAGTTCTATGAGGAGGCTACATCCCTAAAGGGCCATAATGGGTTATTGGGACAACTCACCTTCAAGTGGGATGCCCACTGATAGTATTTTTGGGCCGGTCGTGACCAGTGGTACGCACCCACTGAGGGTGACATATATTTTATTACTAGCCTATCTAGGAGAGGGCAAGATTTTCCTCAGTTCTAAGAGGTCTGCATTGGCTATGCAACATGGATTTAGTTGGTGTACTCCTAGGGATACATTAGCGATGATATATTTTCTCCTATAGATTTTCAAGTGTCTGGTGGTCAGTTACGTATTGCTTCATTTGGTGCAAAGGAGGTGAGGTGCCTCTCACTACTGCTGACAACCATTGCACACCATACCACTGACGGGAAATGCATTAGTTGCCCGCTTTTATTTTATTTTGATTATTTATTACAGGTGCCATGACTTGTGAGATGGTCTATGATTTTTTTGCCGCAATTTTGTACAACATTAGATAGATGTCATTCTCAGGCACATGGGAGGTTGGCCTTCCCTTTTTCTTCAGATTTATTTTGTTTATTTTTTGAAAGGTTTCCAAAGATGAGGCCTACTTTTTTTCGACATCCTTGTAGGTTGATATTGCACGTACGAATGGATATTTGAGGCTAGATGATGCCCAAGAGGGGTGACTCTGACTTTTCCACCAAGATATCTCATGATGCACTAGAGTTGCTATCCAGTGTTGATGATCACTCCTTCATTCTGGTGCCATGCCCGTATGCTTATTTGGATTAGTGAGGGTGTGCCAACATCCTCTTTACACAGGATGAGCTACTGGATGCGAGAGGTAATATTACTATTTTTTTTAAATTAATATAGTTTCATTTTATTGTCTTAATTAATTAATTAGAATTATCAAATTTATTCTAACACATTCTTTAACTTTTTTTATTAAATTGTTTAATGAAATTATATTATTATTGTTGTGTACTTGTATATACTTTGTAGATATTGGTTCATTTGTTGGCGATGAGATTCCACGCCCACCGAATGATCTAGGTGTACATCATGTTGACAAGGATATGGTAGAGGCGAAGGATCGGGGTAGGACTGTTGGAGCTACCAGAGTATTAGCGCAGGCAAGGAGGGGTAGGCATGGTGGAGATGCAGTAAAACAGAGCAGCGCATCATCTAATGATCATAATCATGAGGGGAGTGATCGTCTTTCTAGTACTCCACCTCGTCCTCCACCTCGCGCCAGAGATGATCATGATGAGCAACCTGCAACATCCAATCATGATCATGATCAGACATTTTCTGAGCAGTCTACACCATCTCAGCAGACGCATCCTAGTCCTCAGTAGGCACATGATCCTCAAGAGGGCGCAAGTCCATCTGAGGAGGAAGGTCCATCGACTAAGCAGGTCGCCACGCCATCAACTAAGCAGGCTGGACCATCTACAAGTCATCATGAGCAGACAGTTCCTGATCAGCAGGCACCTCCAGATCAACATGCTTGTGATCATCATCTATCTGAGCATGTTGAGGGTGCACCATCGACTGAGCAGGCCTCAACTAGTACTACTATTGATGTACCACTAGATATTTGACATTTGTATGCAGTTATATTGCATTTGTATATTTCTGACATTATACAGTTATATATATATATATATATATATATCTGTGTGTGTGTGTGTGTGTATTATGTTCATGTTGCAAAAGTACTTAATTTACATGTTGTTGTTCATCATGATGTGTCTATTGTTAGGTCATGTTAGATATATCCATTTAATGTGTAGCTTGAAGATAGATGTGTATGTGATAGCAGTTATTTTACATGAGATGTATATTTGATGTTCGTGTTGTGATGATGTTATACAATGTTTGTGTTTTGTTAGATGATCATGATCACGATGATTAGATGATGTTAACGAATTTGAATGTGCTTTTTAGTCGACTATGATGTTTGTACGATGGTTATCATGATCTTCATGTTTATTTTTAATATTAAATCATGATATTTATTAAATATTATGTCGTGATTGTAACTAAAATTTTAATTTTAATTGTATGTAAAATTGTAAAATTGTAATTATAATTTTATGTGAAAATGTAATTTTGTAATTCTAATTCTAATTCTAATTTTAATTGTAATTGCATCTAAAATATTTGTAAAATTTTAATTGTACTAATGTGTAATGGTTGTAATTGTAATTTTAATTGTATTTGTATGTAAAATTGTAAAATTGTAGTTGTATCTAAAACTATAAAATTGTAATTGTAATGTATGTGAAATTGTAAAATTGGAATTGTAATTTTAATTGTAATGTATGTGAAATTGTAAAATTCTAATTCTAATTCTAATTGTATATAAAATATTTGTAAAATTTTAATTGTATTAATGTGAAATGATTGTAATTGTAATTTTAAATTGTATGTAAAATTCTAAAATTGTAATTGTAATTGTATGTAAAATTCTAAAATTATAATTGTAATTGTAAGTAAAATTGTAAAATTGTAATTGTAACTGTAATTGTATGTAAAATTGTAAAATTGTAATTGTAATTGTATTGTGAAATTGTGAAATTGTAATTCTAATTGTATGTATTGTCATCATTCAATTTTATTAAAATTTTTAAATTTGTAAATTTGTAAAATTGTATATTAATTGTCAACTTTGAACCATAACTACCGTAAGTAAAATGTATGCCGTAAATGTTGTTAAATTACCATAATTGTAAGATTGTAAATCTATAAATTTGTATGAATATAAATAATTGTAAATTAATAAATCTAAAATAATATCAATTTTTGTAACATAATAAAGTTTAGAAAATAATGCAAATAAATTCATCTACTTTAGAGTTATCATTATTTTATTATCTTACATAACAAAAATAACAGTATACATTTTGAAGATATCATTCACACACATTTAACGCAATCAAGTAGTTGTATTATTTTAGGAATTTCCATTATAAAAAAAAAGAACTTTATACAGTATGCCATTGTTTTCAAGATCAGCATAATTGAAAATTATCAAGTGAAATGATTTTAACATTAACACAATGCAAATTACTAATTAATTCAAAATACACATTATAATGTTTCGAAAAAAAAATTCTTACTTATAAGGTAATTAAGTCCTCTTTTTTATAAAAACCCACTTAAAAAGTATACATGATGAAATAACACATGTACCATATCACTCTTGGTCATCATGATCTCCCTCATTATCTTCCAGCTCGCATGGCATGATAACACTATTGTTCTCAAAAATATGTTTTGATCTAGGGTTATGTATCAAGACGAACCACCAGTCTCTATCAAACACATTTGGGTAAAAAAACACCTGGTTGAAATGTTTAGGGAAAACATAAGGCTCCTTAGCTTCATCCCGCATCTTTCTAGAATTGGTACATATCAGCCTACTACTGTGATCTTCCTTTATATTATTCTGATCAAAGGTGTCCCACCACTTGCACCTAAAAATAACACATTGGAATGAAGAGAAACCCACTTCAATGATCTCTTGTATCTTTCCAACGTAACCTAATGTATCTCATACTAGGTTTTGATCATGGTGGCTAGATCGACTAGATTGATCGAACTCGAATTCAACTGCACATTCTTGTGTCATGTGTCCATCATCGGAATTTTATATGCAAAAATGTTGTCCATATGCCCACATAGATGAGAAACAATGCACCTATAAAAATGTTAAAAATCATAGTGTCATGTGTCTTATAATAACCCAACAGTTAAAATGTGAAATATAGATGTAATTACATTTCAAAGGTGCATTATTAAGTTTAAAATGTACATAAATATATTATTACCGAGTGAGTGCACCCAATTTTTTTGTGTTTAGCGCATCTTCTTCAGCACGCGGGTAACAACCAATTGCGCCGCATTTCTCTCTGACTTGGTCAACAACCCAACTGTTGGGGCATATTTTTGGCATATTTTCTTTTAAATGACTGGAATAAGGCACACTTCTACCATTCAACCGTCTGAATTCTTTCCTGTCACTATCCCATTTAATCATCTTTTGTCCGTACAATGCGACCCACGGTTGTGTCGTTTTGGAATTGTAAAGAACGAATTTATTGGTTGTTTCAATTTCTTCATTCGATAATGAAATCAAACTGACATATAGTACATATGAGACCAAAATATACATTATATATAAGTTCAGCATGAATATTTACTTTGTGAAAATTTGAAAAATTATAAGTCGCTTACTATTTATCAACCGCCTTTTTCCATTTGTTTGGAGCAGCTCCCCTTCTCTTTTATCTGCATCCCTTTCATCATCCCAAATCACCACGCCTAGTCTATTGTATATCTACTTGATGTACTCACTGGCATAATAGAAAGACTTGTACAATATGTACCCCTCTGTAATAGACCCCTCGGTTTTTCCCTTTGTCGAACAAAACATTTTAATTTCTTCATGTACCTCTCTAAGAAGAACATTCAACAACAAGAAACCACCCCAACTAATTCAACATCATCTACTAGGTGGATTAAAAGGTGAACCTTCAAGTCCATGAAACTCGTCGGCAGTTCCTTCTCAAACATACAAATAATCTCAACTATCTTTTTACACCACCGTGGAATGCTAGCCACATGAATCTCCTTTAACGTGATACAATGTAAAAATGCAGATAATTTCGATATGGCACATCCTAAGTCTTGGGGGAATTCATGTTTCACACACCCATGCATGAAAAAAGGATAATGACACTGCAAAGTTATAAATATATGCAATAATATACAAAATTAGTTATGTTCTATGATCCCTGCATGGGATAAAATTTATTAATATAAAAATAATAAAATAATGCTTTTTACATTATACATACTCTTAGAAGATTCAAATGGTCATGTGATTTCAACCCCGAAAAATGTTCATACACGGTGAAGTAGCGCCATAGTGAAGACCCTTATGAAGATGGCACCCTCACACCCATTATAACTTCCTTTGCCAAAGAAAGTTCATCTTTTCTTAAAATCCATGGGACATCACCTTCTTTGAAATACCATGAATTAGAGGGAATAGTGCCTGCCTCTGATCCTGTACTTTCTAATCATCTTGGACAATGTTTCTTCTTAGTTTTTGAAGTAATAAGATCTTTCCTAACAACCAATGTGTCACCTTGTTTTGATGATATCTTCCTCCATAAAGAAGATGAAACATTTTTAAATATATGCATAGGACCTAATAAGTGGGTAATATTAAGATGCTCGTAATATGGGAGGCTATAAAAGATAGATTTCCTTTTCATCCCAATGGGAAATTTCATAACATAGGTGTCGAAGAATTCTGGATCATCGAACATAGACTCCCCATTTGAATCAAACATTTCTATGAACTCCTTCTCCTTCTCTCTCTCATATGCTCTAAGTCATTCAGCTAGTGTCATTATTGGATGCCTTTGGCTTCTCTCTCATTTAGCATTGAAAGTGGATGTTGCCCTTCTGTAAGGGTATTCTTTTGGGAGGAATACCCTAGAGCAGTCATACACTGGATTTCGTAGGTCGTTGGACCATCTAGCATTCAGTGAAGGTCCACAACATTTACATCCAAAATACCCTTTTGTTACAAGACCTAAAAAATTATTGTATACAATATATATGCATGGAAATTTAAAGAATATCATGAATATTAGAACAATTACAACAAATTAAATAACTAATAGGCCAAATAATATTGTTACGTATATAAAAAAATCAATAAACATGTAATTTACTAGAGAAAACGCCTAAGCTTGGATAATAATTTTTTGTGTAAGCACATATGCCATACAATGTAAAACTCCTCTCTACTGTTATGGGTCTTGATACATCGTATAAATTTATCCCATCCCATAATTCCTTCAATTCTTCTACCAATGGTTGTAAGTAGACATCCTTATTCTTCACTTGTCTTCTACCAGACACTATGAGAGCCAACATAAGATGTTCATTCTTCATGGAAAACCATGGGGGATGTTGTTATTGATCACTACTACATGCGAAATGGAATAGTTTTTGTTGTGGAGGGAATATGGGTTGACGCCATCCATGGCTATGTTGAGTCGTAGACTTCGTACTTCACCCCTAAATTTTTCGGGCCATGTATCCTCTATATGCTTCATGTTTATTTAATCTATTTGGATTCACATAACTCCCAACTCACTTATTTGTGAGGCATGCCATCCCTGCAACATAGCTAATTCTTTGCAATGAAAGAGCCTTTGAATCCTTGGGATTATAGGCATGTGCCTCAATATCTTAAAAATAGGACCATGTAATTTACCCTTCTTTTTTTATTTATCATACCTATCATGCCCACATTTCAGACATATCTCTTTGTCTGCATATTCTTCTCTATTTATAATACTATCATTTAGACATCCATGATATGATATGTACACAACACCCAACATTTTCAACAATTTCTTTGCCTCTTCGCAGCTACTGGGGAAGACATTATCACTCGAAAGAACCTTATCTTTGAATAACTTGTAGTTGGTGATCATGGACAATATTAAATGTACATTAATGTCAATATAATTATTAACGTTCATAAAATTTACCATTTGTAATTTTAGTGTGTTATTATATTTCTCAAAATAAAAGAGATGAATTGATGGTCAATTACCTCAAAATTTCCAAGAAACATGCATTCGACAAGCCAAACTTTTCTTTCAAGTTTTATAGTAACATCATTGCCCCAACTGGGTATACTTTCACTGACCTCCAGGTCCAAAGAGAGGGGTGGTGGAAGAAAATTTAATTCTTTTGAAAAAGGTATCAGCGATATGAGCATCATCCCCTACTTTCTCATCGTTCTGGAATGCATCTAACAACATTGTTTCCATGGCAGTCGTATCCTTTAAGCAATCATCCATACCAACCTCTATTTGATTGCCTCCATTTCCAACTTGTGAAGAACTACTATTATAGTATAGAATCTGGTGATTCAAACCCTATAGTATAGAATTTCAAACCATATGGTGATTAAATTTTACAGTAATAATTTTTTCTTACAATTTCTATTTGATTTAATACATGGCAAGTAAAAATTTTAAATTTTACTGTTCCTTTTCAGAAACAAATAGAAAAATTAAAATTAAAACTAAAAATTAAAATTAAAAAAAATCAGCAACAACAACAACAAAAAATCCATTCTTACGATAAACCCTTAATTATTTTTTTTTCTTCCCTCGCTTCTTCTTATTTCTGTGCCTTCAGAATTAGGGCTTTTCATTTTTGATTTATAGGGTTTGTATTGCTATATATAGGCCTATGACATCGAACCCATGGGACGACTTGTAGAGTTGGACCCCAATCGATGTCAACCCTTGAGTGAATTATAAAAAACAAAAAAAAATTAATTGGTGTGCCCTATGTAAAATAGCGCACTGGTGCGTTATTTTATTACAATGCACATACTATTTGATAAAATAAAATAAAAAATTAATTTTTTTTTAATCCGCGCAGCCTGTGTTAAATAGAGAACCGGTGCGTTGTTTTATTATAGCACATTGTGCACATACTGTTTGATAAAAACAATTTAAAAACTTTTTTTTTTTAATCTATGCACCCTATGTAAAATAGCACATTGGTTCACTATTTCATTATAGCGCAGTGTGCACATATTATTTGATAAAAACAATTTTTTATTTTATGTTTGTGTTAATCAGTGTACTAGTTAACATATAACACACTGGGTCTCCATGTTGACAGAGAGCCCCGTATGGTGGTCCCCTGTTTCCTAGGTGTGTTTATAAGAAAATGTTGCATCACCTCCTCCATGAAATATTATGCTACAAAAACTAATACTAGAGTTTTGTATTAATTTTTCGGCGTTAATTGGTGCACTGGTTAACATATAACACACCAGGTCTCATTTTCGCCATAGAGCATTGTATGGTGTTTCTACTATTGTGGTGGTGCATTTATAAGAAAACACCGCACCGACGTCCATGCGTACTTCTTGAAAGGCACAACGTTTTCTTAATTTATTTATTTTTTTACCTGAAAAGTTTGTGATTTATTTATAAAATATATTAATGAATGGCATGGTACATGTTTCATATTTATAAATAAATCGCTGACAAGAGATCAAGTAACAAAAATACTGATAGCACGTCAAGAAAAGCTAAAAAGGCAAGTTCTTTGTAAATTCTTTACAAAAATTATTATTTTTGAACTATATGTAAGTTTAAATAATATGTTTTTTTACTGTGTATCATCCAAAGCCACAAAATGACGAAGCTCGATAAGATTATTTCTGATTTAAGACTAGAAGAGCGTAAAATCTTGATGGAAAAATTGCAGAAGGATGAATCAGGTGAATGAAAAAATACTATCAATCCAATATGAGTTTCTTTTTTAATTTTCATTAATAATATACCTAAAAATATTAGATAACATGTTTCGAACAATCTAATAATTTACATATGTTTAATGTTCTACATGGACCATCAACTCAAAAAAGGAATGTTGTTCTAAGAAAAGAAAAAAAAAAATAGAACATGCAAATGAAAATGAATTGCTCCTTAGCTCATCTGGAATGGTGTTGGAGGTTAACGAAAGGGGGAAAAATTTTACAAAACTTTGAGGGATCTAGTGGAATGAATTTATAGAAGTTCTTTCCACTTACAATACAAAAATCAATCCAATGATTCCAAGAACCATATTTTATTTAAACTATAGGATGACTTTCCAGAGAATTAGTCAATGAGACATGTCAACCTTTTAATAGAAAAAACGTACAACAATAAAAAAGAGGGAATGAAAAAGTAATATTATTTTAAATTTTTTTCTAGAATTATATGTATATATTACTCGAAAGAAATCATTTATAAATATCACTTATGTTATATTTACTTTTCATATATCAATATAAAAATTAAATAGTTTATTTTCATGTTACATTTTCAGGAAGAATATGAAAATCTCAAATATGAACGAGTTGATATCAGAAATATGCCAGTAGGAATATCCAAAAAGGTGTACAAGGAGATGATCAAAGTAATGGACATAATTGCATCACATGAGGAGGCATCCCAACAACAACATGCTTCAAATTTAATATTTAATCATTGAATTTTCCGATTAAGTAGAATAAATAAACAATTTAGCATTAAATATTAATTTTCAAGTATTTTCTTGCAGAAAAGGAAATAAAATGGAACCCATTCAGCACATAAAACAGGACGACAAGGAAGAAAAGGGTTGATATCTAAGTTTGTGAGTAAATGTTACTTCCTTATAACAACTTAACTAGATTTCATTTTTGTATATTTTAAGTTTTTTTACAACAATCATCATTGAATGTCTTCAAATAGATGCTAACATACAAAGAATAACCACTACATGAACTGATTGACAATGGGTTAAATATGGGTTTTCGTTATATGTTGGCATATGAGAAATTAATTGTGGAATTTGTAAGAATCTATTAATCTTGTTTTACTTAGCTTCTTTTATATTTAATAGAACAATTTTTTTTTTTTATTAAATATATGATTTGTTATGGGGTATAAGAATTGCAGGAAACAAAGTGTGAAACTACGCCAACAAATGAAATGTTGAAAGATTGCATGAAGTCTGGTTTTGAAAGAATGTGTATAGTTTATGAGTCAATTCATGCTATGGTACATCATTTCTTTTCGATTTGCATTGATGTATATTATTTAATATTGCAATTTTCATTATTCTCACCAATGTATATACACTCATTACAGTTTTTTTATGTTTGTAGATTGAATTTGAAGAAGAAGAAAGCAATCAACAGTGTGAACAAAAAATTCCTTAAAATAACCCAAGTCATGGAAGTAGCTTGAGAAGTACAACAGTTCAAGCGAAGAATGATGATCAATATGTTTGGATATCAAGGCAAGGCATTGTATTTTTTGAAATATTTGTGTGTGAAACCTTACATTTTGTTTAATGTAATGGGTATAATGTCCCAATTTAAAGACAAAGGGATACCAATAACTGTCCCATTTTGTACACAAAGAGTGTTATATATATATATATATATATATATATATATATATATATATGTTTTAATTTATTCTATTGTGTTCTCCATTGTTGCTGTGAAATGTTACACCATTGATTAAATATATGGATGATTAAATATTATAATGAAGAGATGCAAAATCTGATGATATGATATAACAAATTAATCCAAACATCACATTCAAATGCACTAGTAAAAATTTAATTGATATGAATATTGTTATAAGATATGTGTCGAATTTTGATGGATAATGAATTTTTAAAAATCACAATAATTTCACTGTCACAGGTCGATGTTTCAAAAAAATACAAAATGAACACCGGTGCATGTTAGTTACTATGCACCAGTGCATTTCTATTCTAATGCACACCGACATATTTCTACGACCTATGGGAATTGCACAAATACCAATACCATTTAGAATCCTCAGTGCATTTGTGTGATACTACACATAGGTGTGTTTATATGATATTGTGCATTGGTGTGTTTCTATGACCTATGGGCACCATAAAAATACTAATACCAATTAGAAAGCCCAGTGCGCTTCATTGACGACTAAAACCCAGGTGGTCCGATAGGTGTTGTATGCACCGGTGCAGTTTTCCTTTAACGCGTCAGTGCGTTTTTATAACTTGACGGCCCAGTGAGTTGTATCACCTACAGGCACCCAGTGGGGTTTTATACCTTAATGGCCCGGTGCATGCACCTTCGACTACCCCGGTGCGACTGTCTGGCTGACATGCACCAGGAGGTTGCTAAATGCCCCGATGCATCCTAAATTTGTTTTCCATCCAGGTGCTTGTTAGGTTCACAGTACCGGTGCGTTCACGATGCAACTCACCAGTGCATTGAAACCTAATTAGCGCACCGATGAGAAAAACATATGTAACAACCTTCGACAACCCAGTTTTTTTTAGTTGTGTTGAAATTTCGTTAGAAGCTTCGCTAAAACCAACGGTACCGAAAATGGATGTTGTAGCAAATTTTGTTTTGACAATTTTGGCCAATTTTATAACACTAAAAACCTTTGTTATAACCTCCACTAGAGGGTATTTTCCTTGTAGTGTACAAAATTTATGCGACTACCTGTTGGGAGGCCATTTTAAGATGTTTACTAACCACTCTACTCTGAAATACTTGGTCAATAAGCTTGTGTTGGGGGGGAAGATCAATAGATGGTTTCTATTATTTCAGGATTATGACTTTGAATTCATTGTGAAACCAGTGAAGTTGAATTTTGTACTAGACCATCTATCATGCATCGAAAGTGGAGAAGAGCAATCCAACCTCGAAGACAATTTACCAGAAGCATAGCTATTTTCCATCAACGTAGTAGATGATAATTTTGTAGATATTATTCATTTTCTGACCACTGGAAGTGCACCCGTAGAATATACGTTGAAGCAGAAGATAGAGTCGGTCACACGTGCAACTAAATTTAATTTTATTGTTGGTCAGCTGTACCAAATGGGTGCAGATGAAGTCCTTAAAAGGTATGTGCTAGAATTTGAGAGATGAGATATATTAGTTGAGGCTCATGGAGGGATTGTAGAAGGTCACTATGCAGGGAAAGCAACTGCGCAGAAGATTTTACAAGCTGGATTATGGTGGCCCAAGGTGCACCGTGAGGCAAAAAAGTATTTCCATGCTTGTGATATATGTCAAAGGACAGGGAGTTTGCCACGCATAGATGATATTCCCTTCCACCCACAAATGACATTGCAAGATTTTGACAAATGGGTGATTTTGTTGGACGTATCAACCCTCCAGGAAGGGAGACAGGTGTGCGCTACATAATCACTGTAAAATATTATGTGAACAGATGGGTTGAGGCTAAGCTCGTGAAGGATTTTAGTGTAGACACGGTTGCACACTTCATTTTTTAGAACATCTTGACTCGGTTTTGGTTCCCTAAGATTTTAATGAGTGATTGTGGTACACACTTTTTCAATGAAACTATTCAAGATCTGACTTGATAATTCCATATTCATCATCTGACTTGGAGAATGTGCTCACAAATATCTATAATGCTAATCGAAATGATTGCGATGTGCACATACATGCGGTTCTTTGGGCATATAGAAACATGTGCAAGAATTTGACAGGAAATACACCATTCAGAATGGTGTATGGGCAGGAACCTGTTATATCGATGGAGTTTATTTTCCTGATTTTGCGCATTGTAGCATTCACTAATATGGATGAGCAGGATATTATGGAATAACGATTTTCATAGTGTTCGTGCTGGAAGAGGAGTGCTTCATTTCAGGATTCCATCAACAGGTGAAAAAGGTACGCTAAAATTCTTGGCATGACAGGCACATTAGACACAATGTCTTTAAAGAATAGGATCTGGTTTTGTTATATGACAACAATTTTGCACGCCACCCCGGGAAATTAAAAATGCATTGGCTCAAACCGTATTTTTCAAGGAAATGATAGAAGGAGGTGTGGTGTGCCTAGCCACGTTAAGTGGACAATACCTTCCTGGGAATATAAATGGAAGTCACTTGAAACCATACAGGGATAACCCTCTCCCTGGGCATACCAAATGACTATATGGCAGGAATTATGGATTTACACAAAAAGGATGGTGGATGCACAGACAGGTGCGATGATCACGCAGAAGTTGCGCGAGAAGGTTGAATTGGTTGCAGAGGTGCCATAATATAGTCGTTTGAATAGTAAATCTAGACAAGATAACATTCATACCATTTGGAGAAGCGGCTAAACTGCATTTAATGAGGGGATTCTACCAAATTTGTATCTGTTTTAGCATTTTTGCAGCTACATTAATGAGCAGGAGACCGTTTAAGGCGTGACTACATTATAAATATGACTGAAAGGGTCGCATTAGTTCCATTTTATTTCTATGTTATCTATGTGATTTACACTCTCTGATTTTTTAGTATTGTCTGAAGCTTATGTTTGGCCTTGATTCGATATTTGAGGAGGAGCTACGATGCCATGGTTTGGGTCATCTTATTCCCCCTTGTATGACTACCACCAAGCCCACCCCTTCTACGACGCTGGCTGAAGAGACCACTACTCAGGCTGTTGAGACCCTTGCGCCAGTCCAATCTAAGAAAGGACCATCCTCGGGATCCCAAAAGTCTCCCTGCAAAAAGACGTTTAAGCCTTGCTCAACCACTGCAAAGAACCAAAATAAACCTATGGCAGAATTACCTTAGAAACCATCATGGAGGAGGATGTCGTGGAAGTGGCCGATCCTATCTCGCAACTGCCTACATATGTAGCGCCATGAAAATTCGTATTAAAGGTCCCAAAGGATTTAGATAAGGTTTGGTTATACATCAACATGACGCTGCTCCCCGAAAATGTACCTGTCAAAGGTGACATGTTCGGAAAAATCCTGCTACTAAATATGGAAGACTGGTACCTTGTAGAGCAAGAGAAATTCTTGGACCTTCCTTATGGGTGCCACTCCCTTCGATACTGGAGTGAAATCAAAATATCACTCTTTCTAAATTTAATCCACTGGTGCTTCTTCAACGAATGTTTCTTAAACTGTTGTTCCTTGCTTTACACCTAGAGGATCTCCTACTATAGTTTCCTTTGCTCTATTTGATGTCCCAAGGGCATGCAGTTTTATTGGTCCCAATATTTTTAAACTGAATTTTTGGCCAATGTGCACAAAGTCCACGAAGAAGGGAAGAACTTTTATTATACTTGGTTGTTTCACCTCATCACATTAATAAGATGGAGGATGCCGCATGGTATGTATCTCCCCGACGTTGAGCCAAACATGTGCGAAGTCACACGCTACGCCACCTTATGGAACTTTAATATCCCCTCAAGAATCACAAAGAATGAGATCTTTTTAGTGTTTCTTGACTCTGCATTAGTCTAGGTGATCAAGTCAAAGTCGAGGTTGTCACTAAACCTCTATGAGAAGTACTAGAAGATTGCAGACTTTAAAGCCACATTTCACAACACGCACATCCGCATGAAGGGCGTTGTAGAAGGAATATGGTATGAACTGCCATACCTAGTCACGAAGGATGACCTAGTGCGTGTCACAGCAGAATGGTTGCCTGCCTCATTAAAGCCACACACCACTAGGGGTGCCTCTTCATCTGTGCTAAATACTTCGACGAAGCCACGAACAACCAAGGATATGCATCAGAAATGCAAGGACACAGAGGCTAAGCCCGAGCCTACTACGAGAGGAGAAACAATTTATCTAAACAAGGAAGGTGAGGAGAAATATGGTGAAGGAACCAAAACCCCTGAGACATAGACAGCCAAAGGGACTAAGAGAGGTTCTCTAGCCTCTACGGGTTTGCACAAAAAGAATAAATGTTTCAAGTTTGCAGGAACATAGAACCTCACCCTCATAGAGGATGACTTCACCGAAATTGAGAACATGGTCAAGTCTACCACGAAGGACATCTGGAATGACATGGAAGCATAGTACAAGTTAGTTCTTGAGGGAGTATAGTCAGGCATCTAGGAACTCAAAATGAAAGCGAGCATGATTCAAGGGAACCTGAAGCAAGTGAGCGTGCCAACATCTAGCCTTGGGTAAACGAGTGCGCAACCCATCAATACGGTGTTTCCATCCCCCTTGGACAACTGAATGATTCATATTCCAGATTCATCCATTATCGTTGAGCTACCAGCCTTGTGTGCTACTGTGCGAGGCTATGGAGAGGTTAGCATCGACCTGGAAATGCTACTTGGTGGAAATATCCATGTCATCTAAACCATGATCATGGATGAGTTACAGTACCTAGAGGCCCGTGCCTTCCAAGCCATCGCCAAGTCTTTGCAGCAGGCACTAACACTGAAGGAGGAGAATACAAAGGCAAAGGAGGTGCGGCAAGTAGATAAGGATCAATGTGCCACATTAGAATATATGACTGATCATTTGTTCAGTGATCTACTAGAGGTCACTATCCCTGCCTAAGCTACGCCAACAACGAAGTTAGAGATCCTGGTTGGTGCGTTAAAAGCATCGCGCATAGAGATCCAAAAAAATTATGCAGAATTTGAACAACAAACAGTCGAGCTATAGATGAAAGTCCAACCCACGACATCGTCAGATGTCTGAGCACAGTGCATAGTAGAAGTAAAGGCAACCACTAATGTGTAGCAGAAGTAGTGGTAGAATTTAGTAAGCTTTTGGATGAGGCCATGGGTGTCTCGACTTCTATTCAGAATGACCCAATGGTTTAGCAGTTAAGGAATGAGCTCAAAATCAAAGAGCAGCAGTTTACAGAGATTTGAATGGCAGCACCAACCTGGGTAATAGCGCAAAGGCTTTCCATAATTCATGAAGGCAAGGAAATTCAGATAGATATTATGGACCTACGCTGCTGCGAGAAGCTACTAGAGACAAGGATACAACCTTGGGTCGAGGAAGCCCTACATCTATCGTATAACCTTGACAACGCCCTAAAAATATTGCAGCAGACTCAACGTAGCATCAACCTGGAAGCTAAGGGGCCAACAACAATAAAGTTGGTAGTTGAAGCACAAAGTGTTGCCACATAGAGCATTGAAGTCATCATGCCACTCTAGTGCTCTATCGAAGCATTGAAGGCCAAGATGAAGGTGACTGCTCTGTGGTGACTCGGGATGAGTCACGAGATTGTGTTGGGGGCCAGTCAAAGCGAGGCCTCCTGGTGTGCTTTTTTGGAATGTTTTTTTAATTTTTTTTGTATGCACTGCGCAAAAATGGTCAAGGGGGCTTCGGGGCGGGTCAAATTCCCTTAATTATTGTAAAGGGTTAAAGGGAAAAACCATGGTTTGGGACCATCGTGTATGCATATTTTGCTAATATAAATATGTAAGAGTGAGTCCAGTAAGGAGATCAGAACATGATATGTGTGGTTGTTGATTAATTTTTTTATCTAAGTATGGGTTTTAATCTGGGTAGAAAGGCTCCTACCAGTTGTGTGCATGGAGACCTAAGTCCTGAGCTGTGTGCGGACTCTGTTGTTGTGTGCGTAGAAGATAGATTGTGTTAAATTTAAATATCTCTTAATTAAGAAGGCATTTTTGGCGAACTCATATTCTTATGTGATTTACTACCTTGATTATGTGTTATTTGCTATCAATTTGAATCTGTTATGTTATTGCATATATTCTTTTTTAATTGGTTAATTGCATATATGCGCGAGAATTAGTCAATGTTAAATGAATAAGTCCAACTGAAATATATTGTGTGCAAAATATATTGAAGTATTCTATATCAATATACGAAAGGGATAGATCTGTTATTATGATTACGCGAATATGTTACATTATTTGCAGTAAATGTGACTAGGCCTACCACTTCAAAAGCTCCCTCAGGGTGCATAAACCCGGTTCCAACACCCCCCATACTACTTTGGGTGAGAATTTGGTCTGTGCAAGTAGATCAATGCCGAAGGGTCAGCAGTTCAAGGATTTTATTGGTTGCGTGATAACTCCAAAACTGGGTCAGGACCCCTCAAGCCAATAGATGTCTTATGTGATGAACTATAAACATAAAAACACCATATATTTCATTAGTTAAGTAACTATAAGGAGATAAAATTCTTTCACTACTAAGATCAACTTGACTTGGTCAAGGAGTCAAAGTTGTTAGGTCCAGTACAATGGTGGTTTCAAGAACATGGTTTTGGTGGCCCATGGTAGCACATGGATTACATGGCCAAGCCAAGATATTGGTTGGCTTGGGTTGTTTTGAACCATAAGATAATAATAGATATATGATTAGGCCGGTGTTTCCTCGCTTGGGTTCTTCAAGGGTAAATCATAGTTTGCATGTCATGTGTGTGTATTGTTTATACTTATTATTTTTATCATTATTTCTCTCACATTTTTTTTACCTCTTAGAGCCAAATGATTGTTGCATATAGAAGGAGTTGATGTATGCATATGTGAATATTTCAGTATATGAAATAGATGTCTAATGGGGTGAGATATAACCATAGAAGTGATATTTGGTGAGGAGAGCACCTGGTGTGACCAAGTGTGCAAAAGTGGGAGAATGGTGGCATAAATACTAGATATCAATAACCAATTTTGTTTTTTACTTTGGAGATAAAATTTGTAAATGGGAATATGAATATAAGACCTGGTTAGGCATGTGTACCCCTACTGGTAAATTAATGGAGTAGAAATATTTGATAGGGGAGGGGAGCATTCATATTTCTCCTACCGCATTCAAAATGGGGAATGTTAGTGTAAACTGGATTTGGTAAAAGTGTCAAAGTTATCAATTCCATAGTGTCTATTTTACATGGTTTCAATGGCCCATGGTATTAAAGTTGTTGCATTACATGTGATGAAGCCTTAAAAGGAGTTGGGGATCCTACTGTAATGTGCTTGAGTTGTGAAGATGGCTAACTTGGCCAAGGAATAATGTTGGCTAGCTTATTTGGTTTTAAGCTAAGACATGGCTATTTTATCCATAACACAATAATATATTATTATTATGCTTGTTTTTCCTAGGTTGGTATTTTCCAAGGTAAATCATTGTGTGCATTTTTTATGTGTGTATTATTGCTATGCATTATTTTTGTCATTATTTCACTCATAATTTGTTTATCTATAACATTCATGTTGTCTAGCATTAATGAACTTAACCCCCCCCCCCCCCCCATCCTTAGCAAAAAATTTATGAAATGTTGTGAGAGTAATAATTAATTATAATGAGGAATCAAAAGGTCAAATATATCATCATTAACTAATGGTTACTAAAGATAAATACTTTCCCATCAAGAATAGAACAATCAACAAATAGGTGCACACTTAAGGAACTCCTTGTGTAGTGGTCATTAGTTCAAAACCTCATTTGTGTACCACCTCCCTAACCCTCAACGCGAGATTATAGTGAAATAAATGTGAATAAGCATCATCTCAGTCAAGCTTAAGACCCTCCTAGTTGTCGATTTCTCTAGTCACAGAAAAAAATAAGTAAATAAATAAATAAATAAAATAAAATAAAAATTATCATAAGTATTGAGTTCTCTACTACAATTCCATATATAACAAAATATAATTATATATTAAATATTGTGAAGTATTAAAATACTTAAAAATATTTCTCAACAATTATCTAATGTTAATCAAACCAATAATTTCAATAAATTTTTTAAAAATCCAAAAATCTCTAATAATCATATATATATATATATATATATATATTATATTTATATATATATATATATATATATATATATATATATATATATATATATATATACTTTCTAATTAAATACAAGGTATATATATATATAAAAGCAACAAGTAAATACATAAAATGTACTTTCCATGTCCCAAAGTGATCTCCAAATTCTTTCATATATACCATAACAAAATATATGTTTCAACCTCGAACACATCAAGTCAATATGTAAATGTGACCATTACCAGCTAAATTGCAAAATGGATTAAGAGGTAAAATGTTCATAATGATTCAATCTAAATCTTGAAACTATAAAGTTCCTAATGGTAGGAAATATGCATAAGTATTAACCTTGCATAGTTCTTGTAAAAGTTAGAGTGTTTAAAACTATCAACAACTATTTTTATTTTTAGTCGCTTCTATAAGGCAGCGGGGACTATTATAATCGATCTGCCTTGGAATATGAGCCAATATTAAAATCATAGATGATTAAACCTAAATTATTTCTATACATGTTTTAATTCACTCTTTCTTCACCCTCTTAAACATTGACAAGTGTTGACAAGTTTTTATGTTAAGGAATCAAAATATTTGAGGTTTTACTTGGCCTCTTCCCAAGGCACCGACCAAGTTAAAGCTAGGATATAAGGGTAGAATTGATGAGATGTATAGTATCTTTGATGAACGTTTTTTTTTCAATTGAAGTAATGATAGAATAACAATAAATGCTAAGTTTTCACTTTTAGGATTTCCTTCCTGTGACATCTTTTGCTTTACGATTTCTTGTTTGTGACATCTATGACTTTATGACATCTGGGTTTGTGACATATGTTCTTTACCCAACCAGCACATGGGGTCTTCTTTGTGACATTTGTGCTTTTCCTAGCCAACACGTAGGGTATGTTGTTGTTATGCATGTTCCAACCTTTGCCTTTGCGGTGTTGTTGTTACCTTTGGGACAATGTTATTGTTCCCTCTGTTCCAACCTTTGGCTAAGCAAAAATGGGATCAAGGTAGAGGGAAGTATGCAATTCAATTTTCAACTCAATGAATCAATGATTTAGACTTGGGTTTGAATTTCCTTCCTTTCACGTTGAAATTACATTTTCCCGTGAGTATTTTTGAGATTAGGATGCCTAAGAACACATTTTACTCAAAAAAAAAATTTGAGATTAGGATGCTTGAAAACATATAGAATCGTGTATTTATTAGATTTGATTACAGATATGATAGAGTTGTAAACTATATTCATTGTCGAAAATATAAGCAATTGTATACATTTATAGCTACAACTAGAAAGCTCAACCACTTACAATGAATTTCCTTCTTAAAAAGCAATAACTCTTCAAGTTTTCCGCTCAACATGGCATTGGTACTTCAATTTAATTAGAGAAACACCTTTAGCTCCTGGTTGGTCGATTAATAACAGAACTTTCTTTCTTTCTTCAGTAGGAAGGAAAGAAAGAATGCTCGAACAAGTTGTCTTGCATTCCACCCACCATGTAGCCAAACCCCTTCTATACTTACCTCCCATGAACCGGTTGGCATGGGTACATTTGAGATTCTTTTAAATGGATCTGGGTTGCTCCAAAGATGAATTTCGAGAAAATGATGCATTGAGAGTTTTACAAAATGCAGGACAGGGGGCAGAGTCACAGGGCTGCATCCTATCAGTCATCCTTACTAGTGGTAGCGAGAAATAGTGAAGTAATTCCTTTTGGTTTTTCTAAGAGGTAGTGGACTGGTACATATTTCATCTATTTAAGCAGAACCAGAGGAAGAAATTTTCTCGGTGGTCATCTATATTAATAGCAATCTCTCCAAGAACAAAGAAGCCCATTCCAAGGGTACATCTGAGATTTTGTATGGGATCTGGGTTGCAACAGAATTATATTTTGGGATAGTGAGGCATTGATGGTTTTACAAAATGAAGGGCAGGGGACACAGCCTATGAGTAAGCTTTACTAGTGGTCGCAAGAAATAGCGAGGGCCCTCCTTGGTTTTTCTAAGAGGCAACGGACTGGTACATATTCCATCTATTTAAGCAGAGCTAGAGGAAGCAGTTTTCTCAGTGGTTATCCTTCTGAATAGAAATCTTTCTCCAAGAACAATGAAGCTCAATACTAAGGTACATCTGAGATTTTTTTAAAGGAATATGGGTTGCGCCAAAGTTCAATTTTGGGACAACGAGGTATTGAGGGTTTTACGAGGTATTGAGGGTTTTACAAAACATGGGGAAGGCGGCGCAACCTATCATTTAGCCTTACTAGTGGTAGTGAGATCCTTGGCTTTTCTAAGAGGGAGAATACTGGTACATATTCCATCTATTTAGTAGAGGAACCAAGCCCATATATAGGGTACATTGTTTATGCAATGGGATAAGAGGCCTGGTGTGTCCTATTACGACCTTTTTTTTATGCTAGCATTATCGATATTTGAATGAGTTATCGCATAGAGAGCCACTTACAGTGGTTTTTTTTTAATGATGTATTTCTGGTTTGAAGATAAAGAGATAATCAAGGAAGAGGGAAAAGCCAGTTGCGATCCAATTCAGGGTATTAGCTGCTTTTTGAGCCGAATCACAGATGTAACCATGATGCAATGTTAAGTGGCCTGGTTCAGGGGCTTCATGTTGTTTTATGGGGAAGAAGTTAGGGATTTCATGTTTTGTTATGGGGACAGAGGCGCGTGGCCCTCACGTGAAGGCCCACATGGTGCATCAATGTTGTTTTAACTTCATCATGTTTAAAAACTCTTTTAATGACTTTAATGATTCTATTTGGCCCTTTCCAAATAGTGAGATTGTTAGTTGATAGATACACTGAAGGTTTTAATAGACTGAGATTCAATTGCATAATTTTGAATTAGATATATGAATGTTTGTTGGGTTCTCTAAAAGTTATGGCATAATCTATTAAAGATATACTTCATGGTAGCTAAGATATTTTTGGGAAGAGATGGAGGTTTCTTTTTACATGTTATGTCATGATCTATTAAAGATATATATTCATGATGGTTAAACTCAATTCCAACTGAAGCCGACAATGCAATCCAAATACCTACAGAGAATAAGGGTTGGATTTGAATCTATAATGCTTACAATTCTTAGTAAAATGAGACTTGAACCATCAAAAATTGAGAACATGGAGGAAATTTTTTATATTGTGTTTTCAGAATGATTTGAAGATTGTCATGTTTGTTTAGTTTCATTTTTGGAATGCATACTATTGATGGTAATGCTTACTTGGTTGAATTGTTTCATCCCTTTGCAGGTTTCATCTCAGTTCTTTAGGCAACTAGCAAACCTTTCCCCTCGACTTCAATTTATTTATATCTGAACTTGCAGCAGTAGATATTTATTAAAGCATAATTGTATTCAACCCCATAATGCAATCAAAATTATGTGAAGGTTGTTGGAAGTGGCCTCTTTTCTAACCAAAATCGAAAAAAGAAAGTATTTTAACCCAATACCAACCATTTTCTTGTAGGAAAGTTTCTACAATGGACATAATTAGAGAAACTCCAGAATAACTAGCTAACCTAACTTACCTCTGGGATCTGGAAGAATATTTCTTGTTTTTCAATGAAATTGAATACTTGTCTATCTAGTGGTTACAAGGAATTGTTTTTATTTTCATACGAATACAAAGGACAATGGGTGCAATATAACTATCATATAATATCTCTAGTTCGCCACACCAAATCATTGAATAGTAACATAATTTCACAAGGACATTGTAACCTTTTGTAAGATGATTTTTTGGAAAAGAACTGTGTTCACTAATTTAAATTGTCCATCTTTTAATTGGAGGAATGTACATCCAAAACTTTTGAGAAATTAAAATTCTCAAAAACCGTTCTTTTCCAAAAGTTCATATATCTATGAAAAAGCTACAAAAAAACATTGTGTTATGTTCCTAAAATTTGAACGGAATATATTTTATGATGTGCATCTTCTACAATATATGTGACTTGAAAAAAAAAAAACCTTTAAGGTTTATTTATTATGTCCCTTTGAAGTGATATGTTGATAGATTATTTTCATGGCAGGGACTTGGGGAAAAAATATTTAACAGGATCAATACCTCCCTTCATTGGTAGCCTCACACAAGTGCAATAATTTTAAGATCATACCATTTTTTTTCTATGTTCTTTAAAATAAATCAAGATAATGAAAGTCTGCAAAATTTATCATTCTTCTTGCATAACTAGCTAGGTTAATGAATAAAGGTTATCTAGATCTGGTAAAAAAATTTATCTTCATCTTTCATAAAGGTGATAATAATTGAAATCATTAATTATTATTATTAGAAAATGGATTTCATCTACAAAAAAATTGCATCACTGATGTTCAACAACATTCATTGATTCAGGTCCCTTATATTAAAGAATTTATCTGGCCCTGTCCCAAATGAGCTTGGAAATATTCATGAATTGATTTCATTGTAAGATCTCTTCCTCTCTCTGCACTCATGCATTGCACAAATATCAAAATAAGCACTCAATGGGAAAGGAAAACTAATTTCCAAACTAATTTGTTGTTTCACATTTTCTTGCTTTCCCTATTGTAAGAAATGCATATGTTCTTTATCTATTATAGGCTATCAATTGAGTTTATTGTAGTGAAACAACTACATTCAATCTATGGTTGCTTAAGAAACACCTAGTTTCTGTAATTACTAAAAGTAACAATCAAATAAAGAAAGCATGAACTATTTCTTACTTGTGGGTTTTATCTTCACGGGCTTTAGTTCATTTCTGGTGAAATTTATACATTAGACTCTAGCACCTTTGGACAACTTGGCCATGGGACAACAAAAGAAAAATGGAATGCAATTTCAAATTCATATTTATTGAGACATCCATTGCTTCTCACACAAATATTTGCTATATCTACTAAGTGTGTCGTCAATAAAACAATGAAAAAAATGAAAGAACCATTTCTAGATTATTCTAGGTTGCACACATAATAACACAAAATTTTGAGGGTCTAATGTAGAGGTTGTGTAAGGTTGGCGTCTAGCAACAACTAGCATATTCAGTCCATACAATTTGCTGAGATTTATAGGAAGCTATTACACTTTCTTGGTTGGGTTTCATTCTCTGCCTATGAGCTTGGAAAATGCGAGACTATGGGATATTTGTCCTCAAGGAAGAAAACTTGAGATGGAATATTATATTTTGGGGGCTGCTTAGAACTACGCACAAGACCGATGAGATGCATAATTTCCTTGTAGGTTTTCCTCTCAAGTCTTGAATACGGCTAAAACCATGTTCTAGTGAGAGTATACATTGAAAATAAACAACAAAATTTAGTAATTACCATCCCTTCAAGATTTCTCATTCTTAAAGTTGGTGAGGGATCGTGCTTCTCATTTCGCAAGGAGCCAATACAGTTGTTTCTATATTTATATATGAACTATATTTTAGGTGTCACATTAATAATTATATTAGGTCACCTCAATGTTGTGATGTTAGGCACTAGAATTCGACCAACCTGAGTTAGTAAGGAAAATTAATAGGATAAGAACTTAGTAGGTGGAGTTCGGATTCCTTTGTTTTCAAACTATTTGATTAATGGTATAATTGTTGTCTCTTCACTGATATATGTATATTAGGCAAATGAAATTATGGATTTGGGATGAAATCCCATTTTTGACGATGCAATTTCGATGCTAACCTTGATGTCAACTGCATATTTACATTTTTCATAAAATGGTTGCGAAACTTTAATTTCTTGAGGATAAAACTGGTAGAAAAATAATGGGGGCTGATAAATTTTCCATGAATGAATTTTTTAGCAAGTCACTCTGTCACTCTTTGTCGTGAAATTCATCCTTCTTATAGATACTGGGAGATTGTATGCATCTGTGATTGTATGCTTAGGAAGGATATATTGGAAAGTGGTTGTAGGGTACGTAAAGTCGTGAACAAGAAGGACAAACGTTGTGCATATGTGTTCAAGTAAAAAGAATTGTAATTACTGGTAAATAAACAGAAATTGAGTTCTTCATTGTAAATGTCATCTCTTACTCTTGGGATTTTAATTGGTCTATTGAGGTGAAATTGGGAATTATCATTCTGACTTGTAAGCCCAATACAAATCCGTAGCTTTGTTTCATTTACTTCCAATTTTCTTGAATGAATGAGTATCTAATTGTGCAATCAAGCATGAAGATCAAACCCTGATGATTCCTAGAGTTGGAATTACCTTGTATTGCAGATATGATTGAGAAAATAGGATAGCAACTATTTGCGTTTGCATTGTTTTGGGAAACTCAAATTGTTAGGACATATTGATTCCAGAGTGTGGCACTCACTTGAATGCAGTTAAGCTTGAAAGGAATTGATTTATCTAGAATATATGTTCTAAACACTAATAATTTATGTTCTTTTTTACTTAGGTAGATCGATTTTCATCCTTAGGATTTTGAAATTTCTGATCACTGAATTTATGTCAAGACAAAACGAGTTGGAATAGTTAAATTGGAGGCTAGTGCTCTTCTTCTTGGAAGGTAATAAACAGTCGAACTGGAATGGATTTTGGGTTCAACCAGTGATATTTTGGGTCAGGAGGGACTAGGTTAGGTTCTCTACATTCAAAAGCATTGGCCTACTATTCTATAGTGGTTAGTTTTAATGCTTATGTTGGCATTCATAGTTGAGGCTTCAATGTTTTTCTTCTGACACTAGAGTTACTTATTGCTATTAATTTGAGTGAAACCTCCTTCAATGATATTTAATTCATGGCTTTAAAATATTAAAATGCACTAATCTAAATTGGCTAGTTTGGATGCTTATGCTGGCATTCATAGTTCAAGCTTAGTGATTTTCTTCTAAAAATAGAGTTATTTCATGCTATTAATTTTTCTTTACCTGAAAGGGCCTATATTACCTCTTTCAATGATATTTTATTCATGGATTTAAAAGATTAAAATGCACTTTTTAAAAATTTGAATCGTGAATCTAAATAATTTATATGCCCATCCGAAAAGTAGGACATAGTCCAAGTACTACTCTCCAAACCCAATCCCTCTTTTGAAATGCCAATAGCTACCTTTCTCTTGTCCCTACCTTGCTCTTTACCCTAATTGAATCGACTTGTTTTCTCTGTAATTCAAATGAAGAGCATGGATATATTTTTCTATGTTATTCTAACTAAGAGCATGCGTAATTTGATACCACTACATGTGAGATTTCTTCCTTAAGTTGGAGTGGGCTAGTTTTTTCTTTATTTCATCTAGAAATATTTCATAAATGAGAGTGCACTATTGTTATTTTGTAACATTCATTACTTGGGTATTTTTTATTATTGAACCACATATATATGCAATCATTATTTTTTTTCAAAAGAAGCTTGATTTTCTTCTCAGCACTTGTATGTGGTATTTCAACAAGTTGAATAGTGTCTAGTCATTCAAATAAACTTATCAAAATTATTCATCACTCTACACTAACAATGATACTATTCATCTACTATACAAACCCGACCTTGAAAAGAAGCTTGATTTTCTTCTGAGCACTTGTATGTGGTATTTCAACAAGTTTAATATTGTCTAGTCATTAAATTAAACATATCAAATTTATTCGTCACTGTCGGTTGAGGATGGATATTATTCATCTACCTGTACAAACATCACCAAGAACTAGTGCCCATCCATATTCCATATGCACATAGGGGTTACATTTTTTGTATGGGACAAGGAATAACATTGGCATTATGACGTGAAGCCAATTGTACTATTTACCAGTTTGATAGTTGTCATACGAGATGCCATACCACCCTTTCAGGTATAGCCATGTCCTACAAAAAATTCTTGTTTCTCAGATTGAGGATAGATGATATTTATCTATCTCCATGGCACTAATGGTGCCTCTTGTTGAATTGAAAATAGGCTTTGTTTGCTACATTAATCGAATAGGTTATTTCCTTTGTGGGTTTAATTAGTGGAATATTGACGATTTGTACCTAAGGCAGTTTAAATAGCAGTTTTCTTCAGCTACTTCAAAGTTTCGATTTGTTGAATTACAATTGACAAGTTTAACACTCAACTAGAAAACTAAAATGGTATGATCTAAAAGTTACTTTTTAGAATATACTAAGAATCGTTACCTCTAGACTATTTGAATAAGGGCGCACTAATCGGTTGTGGTACATTCCCCTGAGGATTAAGCCCTTTCTAAATTTCTCTTAGCTTTGGGTTGATTTAAGGGTTATACTATTGGTAAACTTTGATACTTTGAACTATTGGCAAATATATGTATTGTGGTATGATTCATATTTGCTTTCCGATAAAATTTGAAAGATGTCATGTTAGTTGTGTATTTGGTATAAATTAAAAAGGTAATGGGTCAAGAACTTTAATTAGCATACATCAACTAAATTTTTGCAATGTAATTTTCCTTTCTTGCTTAAGCTATAATTTATTACTATGTGCAAGTTGATGTGTTCTTATGTTATTATTATGTGCAAGGTGGTATAGACTAAATTTCATTGATTCTTAATGCACTTGCTAGTGTGTCTTAAGATACTTAAAATGGGGTTTCAATTAATCAACTCGCCAAAGTACAATCTTTGAGATGTTAGACGATTGCAGATTGTTGAGATGCTTAACGAGCTTAACGATTGTAGACAATTGAATCAAATTTCACTCGCAATTTAAATAAACAATTTAGATTCAGATTTCATTGACATAGGAAGGAACTTATTGTTTCGGAGCTTCTCTTGTTTCACAATAAAACATTTTTTTTTCACAATAATGATGTGCAACTTGGCATCACAATCTTCATAAACTTTTACTTTTTACATCATAAACTTTTACTTTTTACATCGATAGTGAAATTTAAAGGAATCCCTCTTTCCGATGTATTCTTAGGCACACTAAACATTATGAAAATGCACTATTAATATTTAAATTAGGTACAAAATGTGCACCGTATCTTTAATTCGTCGTTATAAATTTGGTGCAATGAATCGTTCGATTAAGTAATCAATCATGCACTTAACAAGAGAGTGTGACACAAAAAGATAAAAGTAGGATTTTTTTAAATGTACTAAGATTCAAAATGATTATAAATTTATTTTAATAAAAAATTTGGATTTTTTTGGTTAATGTGATTGTAATTTTTTTTTTTTTTTTGCGTTGAAATTAATTGGTAACCTACATTTGGTATGTATTTGGTATGTATTTTGGAATATGGATTTATAAAATTAGAATTCAATTATATTAATAAAATTAATTTTTTAAGAATATATATATATATATATATAACTCAGAATGAGAATTTTTAAAAATTCAATGTTTTGAAATATTTATTGCCATTATATGTACACATAGAAAATAAAGCGTTTACCAAATCATTTAATTTATGATCTTTTAATATTTTATTTAAAAAAAATTACTAATTAGGAGTAGTCTTTAAAGTGTGTAGTTTTAAAGTTTTTAGTGAGTTTTTGGTTAGAATGAGATGAAAAAAATTAAGGCTAAATCTCAATTTCTGTTGTTCTGGTTTATTTTGAAATCACAAGTTTGATGGGTGAACTCTTCATAATCAAGTTCTGACTATTTTTTTAGGGTATTGAATCCACATATGTAGTAAAAAAACAAGTTTAAACAACACAAATCAAGATCTAACCAAAAAAATTTCCCAAAATTCTAACCAAAAACCCACCAAAAACTCTAAAAAATCACACTTAAAAAATACTCCATTAAAAATTTCTCATTAATATTTATTATTATATATCATATTGAAAAATTTACTTATTACATTTATTTTATTCTCTTATAATATAAATCATTATTTATAAATTATATAATAACCGTTATATATATATATATATATATATATATATATATATATAATTCATTTAATACAATTATAAAAATATTATATATCTAATTCATTTAGCATAACTATAAATTAATTTACAATCGTTATAATGATTAGTAAATTTTAAATACGTTTCATAATTGATTCTATCAAGATATGGAAATCAATAATTCAATATAAGAAAGGTTAATGCACATAATGATTTGTAGCAATAAGACTCTTTCAATAAAGTAACTTTTAACAATGACACACTTCTCAAAAGATATTAAAAATTATTTTTTTCAATTGGACATCTCATAAGTTTTGATAGTATTCAATAATATTGAAAATTAAGGTAACAGTGAGATATAAGATTTCAAATATTATACCGTAAGTAAAAAATGCGATCTCACATTTCATAGAAAAATTCATTAAGATTTTAAATATTATATATTAAGTAAAAATGTGATCTCATAGTTCACATTATATAGAAAAATGATTTATATATATATATATATATATATATATATATATATATATATATTGAATAAGATATAATAATATAAGATTACAAGGAAAACTAAGTATGGTCATTTGGTTGGGGTGGTATTTTACTGTTTTTGTTAAAACTCATGTTGTTTTAGTTCGAGATGGGTGGTTATTAGTTTTTATGAAGCAAGCAAGTAATTATGTATCTCTTTGGCATGCTTACAGGGTTCTGTGATGCTAGGTGGAGCCATTGAAGTGACCATTTCAAGCTATGGCTAGTGGGGCTAGCGAGCGGTTGTTTCAGGGGATGGGAAAGTTTCTAGATCGTGGTAGGTGTTAGTTCTGTGTTTTTGTGTTCTCGGCACAGTGGTGGATGGTGGTTCAGCCGAGGCAGGTGGTGCTTCCTTCTATGTGGGCAGCTCAACAGGTATCGAGCGGGTGGTCCTCTGATAGTTCGAGTGGTGTTGGGGAGCCAACCATGTGTATTTTTCCTTGCTCAGTGCGTTCCTCGACCCAGGTGCGGAAAAATTAGGGAAGTTCTGGAGTGGCACATCCGGGTCTAGGCTCAAACTGATGAGTGGTATTGGTGGCCCGGTTTAGGGTGGTCAGAGTGGTGGTGGGTTGAGTAGCGCAACAATGAGGGGTAGACGAGGCATACAGTAGCGGCACGCAGGACCTGCATCTCAAGGTGGTAGGTGTGAGGGCTCGGCATTGGATCATTGAGGCAACACTTCACCTGAAAAGAAGTGTGGTGATCTGACTTGTCATGGAATTTCTAGGCACCGTTTGTTAGCACATCATGGTGATCCTGGTCAATGGAAATTTTGTTGTGTTGAGAGATGTCAAGATTTGATCCATTTAGTTCTAGAGCATCTGGAGAACTTATAGTAGGTTAGGCAAGAGGAGCATGATGAATTGATTACCATATTGAACAAAATGCATTACTTTCACTGCCATGTTCTGGAGCATGTAGTGGTGGTCTCGTGAGGGTATATTTTGTTATATAAGAAGGTTGAGAAGTTGGAGGCTGGGATGGCCCATTTCAAGTAGAATGTCCAATTCTCCTATCGTTTTCTGCCACCTCCTATAACAACTCAAGACAACCCAGTCTCCATCACGTCTGACGACTAGCATGGATAAAGGTGTTTTATATGTTATGCTTGTTTTCTAGTGCCTATGGCCTCTTAAGTTGTGGACAATGTCTCTCTCTGTTTTTTTTTCACTGTCATATGCTAAAAGCGGTAGTCAACAAGCCTGGTCGGGTTGAGACTACCTGTGTTTTTCTTCTGATGTATGTCTTTTTGGAACCAGGAATAAAATTTTGACTGACAAAAAAAATAAAAAATTTAATGAATTATGATATTAAAATAAAATTATATATATATATTATATTTAAAACACAATCAATATTTCTTATTTATTTCAAAATTTTATCTTTTAAACTATAATTATATTAATATTTTATATTTTAAAAGTCTGTAAGAAAATATATATCATAATAATAATAATAATAATAATAGAACTTTTAAAACTTTAATTTAATTATAAATAGATTTAAGTTTTATAGAATATTATTGGTAGTATATACAAATAAAGAGAGAGTGAGATTTATTTTCAATGTAGTTATTTGCATTTTTTCCCTTTTAATTAAATTCATTCATTAAAAAATGTCACATGAACAAGTGTCATATGAAATAAGTTACGATTTTTTGGGCATGTGGTATTGATAAGCCACCGCATTTTCCCATGGTATTATCACAAAACGTATATTACCATGGTTCACAATTGTGTTACATGTTTTCTTAAAATGTATAAATGTTTAACTTATACGGAAATTCTTTCTATCATTAATAATTCTCACTTTTAATTTAAATAAAGTTGGAATTTAGTTAATTGTTATGAATTTTTAATTTCAACAACTAAGTGCCTTGATTTTATTTTTTCTATTTTTACCAACCATTTAATTTATATGGTGTTGGCACTGCTACAACACCATCCAAAAAGTTCACTACATTTGACATTTTGGAGCCTACTATCACTATCGTACCTAGTGGTGCTTTGATCATCAAATGTTTTCTTATGTTATTCTATCTGTTTCAAGTTTTTTTGAATTGTATCAAGTGTCTTCGCATTGGTTAGAACACTTTTAAGTGCATTTCATGGTCGTAACATCTTCGTTGTTGTAAAAAAAACACTTTTGGGTCACAGTCACACACACTTCAGTTGTTGTACTTGGGAAATGTGCATAAAGTGGTGTTTTGATGTATATTAATCATTGTTCAATTTTTTCTAAGTTTTCGTGATGAGTTCACCCGTCGTCCTATATCTCAAACTAAGATAACTTTTCATTTTCAAAGCAAGGCTAGTGAGACCAAGAGCACATGTGTGCACTTTGAAGCCTTGATCAAGAATCCTTTGATGTTTGGAAGTGTGGCATGCAACCTCCAGGCATGCAAAGCGCACTCATTAAGGCTTTTTCCCTTCCTTATTTCAAAATGTGCCCTTGAAGAGACTAATTCTTCCTTTGAGCGTGCACTCCTTCGACCTAAGGAAGTGCACCCTCCTTCAGCCCATGAGCGCACCATGAAGTTGTTCAGCTTCACCCTTAAGCCTTCCCCAATGCTCAATGCGACCACTAGACTGTTTCACCATATGAGCACCCTCTGAAGGCATGAATATTCTCCCTTCAGCCTTCATACTTGCGCTATATGCCCTCCTGAGCCTCTTGAGCACTTGAGCACACCTCGAAGGCCTGAAACCTTCATCCTTCAGCCTTTATGGATGCACCCTATTCCCTCCATATCTCCCTTAAGTGCACAACACAATTGGGAAGCCTGAATCCATCCCTTCATCCTTCAAAGTTACACCATGCAACCTACCTTGACCATCTCCCTCTCTTGAGCATATGAGCACATGCTAAATCTCCAAAGCCTTTCCCCTTTAACACTTCAACCTTTCAGAGTGCACCCATTCACCCAGAAGCTCCCTTTTCCACTCTTGAGTGCACTCAAAAAGGCATGAATAGAAAATTTGCATAAAACACTGAAGAATAGGATGTTTTCAAGCGGATGGTTGCTTGTCATTATTGATTGTAGATATAGGTATTCTATGAAAAACATGGCAAGCATGCATGAGGAAGATTGGGAAAAGAGAAAAAACAAGGAATCATGGACAGAACAAAGAACACATTTGAATCTTGATGATCAAAGCACCCCGAAGACTCCATTTGATCAAAAACCCTTTGGAAGGTAGAGACATCAATGATCAAAGTTGGTTGAAGAAGTCCATGTCATCGATCACTATTAGTCCCAATCATCAAAGATAGTGACATATCACGTTCTCATCATATGATGATGTGGATGTAATGATATATTGATGTAATCATTCTAAAAAAAGATAAGTAGAAGTCCAAGAGCCATGTATGAACTAAAGGTTCGTCGGAGTTAAAAAGTTATGTAATACCAAAAGTCATGTAATTCCAAAAGTCATTTGGAATTCCAAAGGTTTTAGAAGTCCAAAGGTCTCTAGAAGTTTGAATGTTAAGAGTCATGAGGATGTGAAAGTTCATGCCTCAAGTTATAAAAGGATCCTCAGTTATCATGTAAATGACTTTTAACCTTGGCTTCTCCCACAAGGCATTAGAGAGACAGGGTTATTAATTTTGGGGAGCACGTAGTGGCTCTAATGCTCCACTATTCGAGTTAGTGGTGTTCATTTTATTTATGTATCTTGAGACTTTTTCTTGATATCAAAGCCTTCCAAGCTATCACATCTTTACACATGGATTGGGAATGTTTCTAACACTATTCTTTGAATGTTTATGGTTCATGTTTTATTTCATAAATACTGGAGTAATTGAACTATTTTGGTGACTTCAGTGCTTACTTAATGGAAATGTGTTATTATGTTTATAATGATCGTCACATCTATGTTAACTATTTTTTTTATGTGAGATGAGCCTTTCTCTTTCATGTGTGTCTCCCTTAGGGTAGTACTATTACTTCTCTCTTAGAGGCTCCCTTTATTTCCCCCTCTACAGTAAGATAACCTTGATACATCTACAATTGAAAATTTTTAAGGCACATTCACTTGGTCATTCAAAAGGACATTTTCACTTCTCTCTCATGCTGACAGCTAAAGCGAAGGCATCTCTTTAAGTAAACGAAAATCAGGTCGTATTCTGAATGGGACTCCTAAACCAAATGCTTTGAGTCCTAGTTGGGACCTTATATCGAGTTTATCCCCTGTATGTTGGTGGTAGCCAACATCGTCAACATTATGGCGCTAGAAGGGGGCAACCAATTTTTTATTGTTGATAACTTTTCACAACGAAATCATTCTTCCTCTGCACAAGCTAGAAATATTATGAGCACCATTCTCACTCTTATTCCTGAACTAAGAGGGTCTTCTCAGCCTACCCGTAGTTGAATTGCAAGGTTACCAACAAACAAATCCAGGCACTCTGACCTATAAAACGTTAGTACGCAAAGGCTATGAAATTAATTCTTGGAGCACAAAATCTCCCATATTTTCTGAAGAAGAAAGAAACAGCTCATACCAGTATATTAGTTCCAAAGGTGAAAATTTTGGTTTTTTCCACTCTTAAAGAGTTATCAAAATCCTCATATGATAAAATGCATCAATATCATCTCCCGCCTCTTACAAAAGGGTACGAGGACGACATTGTTATTTTTTATGTTATCTTTGACATATTAATTGGTGAAGGAGAAGGCTCCTCAAATTCTAATAAGGAGGAAAATAGAGACAAGAACATGGCCGACCATGACTTGGATTGATGGCCCAATGGTCTCTTTCTCTTCAGGAAAATATTCATAAGATGCATACACATCTAGAAAAGCTACTATCAAAATATGATCTAGATAAGAAGACGAAGGAAAAATATAACCGCTACAATTTTTACATGCATCTACAAATGTTGGAGGTGAGGTACAATGATGTTTCTTGCATAATTTTCCCTTATACATTAGAAGGCATAGCGTACAACATGGTAACATAGTATGTTTTTCAATTCAATCCCCACCTAGAGGGAGTTTAAAAATTTATTTATCGATAAATTTGTTTATGTAAGACTCCCACCATGTTATTGAAAGAGCTCAAAAAATTCAAAATAGGGGAAAAAGTGAAAGGGATATATTTAATAAAAAAATAAATTTATATTGAAAAAGTTTCCCCCGTGCATGCAACTTCATGATTCAATTGCTATTGATTGTTAGAAAGCTTCATTTCCCACTAGAATTTCCCAATTCATTAGAAGGGTCGCAGAGAAAACATTGGCACTAAATTTTGTTGAAGTGATCACCGTTGAGAAGGACTTGCACGCTATTGGGGTCATTACTAACAACGAAGAATCAAAATACTCCAAGGAAACTAGTAGGAAGTATCAACCTTCTTCAAGTAACGCTAAGGAAAAGGAACCATAAAATATAGAAATCTTGACCAAGATGGTGAAAATACTTACCAATGAAATTTCATAAATAAACAAAAGTTTGAATGATACTTCTACTATCAGAAAACCTCCCAAGTCCTTCCATTTTCGAAGGAATAATAATAACAACAAATATCTTCCCTCCAAGTCTGCCCAAAGCTCGAATGTTGTGATGAATATAAAAAGTATCGATGTGGAAAATTATTGTTCTTTCCATCAGGAATATCATTTTGAAAATGCATTCCCAGAGTTGAACCACAAAAAGAACTCTCTAGTTGCACACATTATGGATTCCCCATTAGTAGACGAGAATGAAAAAAACATAGAAGAAACAAAGTAACCTACAATGGCTAAACAAAGTAAGGGTACTGGACATGCAGTGAATACATTTGGTTGTGTTTACCATGGTAACAAGAGAAATGTTGAAGAGGCACCAAAAATTGAGCCCTCCCCCAAGAAGAAAAATGGTCGATATAGTTTAAGGAGTAAAGGGCTGATCTCTAAACAAGAGTTGAAAAGACATAAATTATAGGAGCAGTTGTTAAGGAGAATCTCACCACTGGTCAATATTGCTTAGGATGCACAAAATAATAATAGAAATGAAACTAATTCCATGAACACTTTGTCTAGTAACAAGAGTAATCCCATCACTTTGGAAGTGTTGAATAAATCCACTCCATCCACTGCTCTAGATACTTAAACATTTCATGATAGATGTGAAAATATTGATTATAACATAGTGGAATATTTGAGGAAAATATGAGCCAACATTTCTATATATGAGCTCGCAAAGATCGCAAGCTAGTGTGAAATTATTTTCCAAGCCTTTTCACAACCTTCGACAGGTGATAGAGATTATTCCTCTTAAAAGGTGTATGGTAAGTCTTCTAGTTCCATTGAATCTATTGTCAATGATGTAATATTAGAAGCTAACATTTAATTCCCTCCATTTTTATTAACATTTGAAATTTTTAATTATAATTTCCATATTTGTTTAGTCGATTCTGGTGCAAGTGTAAATGTAATATCGTTATCTATTGCAAAGAAAATAAATTCCAAATTAGAAAAAACTAATGCACAAATTATTCAAATCAATAGATCTCTTGTCCAACCTATTGGTTAACTCAATAATGTGCTTATTAGATTATCAAAAGACAATCGAGTTCACCAATGTATAAATATTGTAATTTTTTACATTCGTTAAGCCTATGTTTTACTCCTTAGCAGAGATTGGTCTAGAAAATTACAAGGGTATTTTGCGATAGACTAGTCACATTTATGGCTTCCATACAAGAGTAGGAATAACTAGATTCGAGTGAAAATTGATCCATATATGAAACACATCGTGACACCACTTGAGGGACACAATGAGCATGTTTCTTTTGTTGATCTAATTTTTGGGAATTGTTTCCTTGAAACTAACCATCACCCGTTCCACCAGATACTAAGTTGGAGCTCTTTCCTTGTTATCGATTTGGTGCAAATGAAACATGTAATATAGATGTAAATAATAAAATTAATATTATTATAGGCAGTAGTTTAGTAGCTCATGATATTTGCGCTTTATATTTTGATTGTTCAAAGATGCAAGAAAACTCTGGACCTAGTTGTGTACTTACAGACCTATGCAACAAGAAGAATATTATTTCATGTCATCTGGAGTTCAAGTGTACTAATAATACTGTTAAAAATGAAGCACTCGTGCTTGGATTTAAGAAGGCCATTGATCTGAAGGTAGAGATTGTCAAGGTAATTAGTGACTCAAAGGTAGTCACTCATCAGATATGGGATATTATCCATTGTGTTTCACCGAATCTTAAAGAATAATAGCAGGAGGTATGGAATTTAATCAATAACTTTAAATATTTCAATACTATTTCTATTCCCATACTTAGAAACGTTACAACAGATGCGTTAGAAAATGTAACTGTTAGGATGTTTCCATTGAAAATTGGTTTTTCTATTGAAATTGTATATAAACCATTTGTGCCTAAAAACATCACTAAGTTACATGTTTTCGATGACAACCAACAGATACTACACATTATGGATAATGCAGATGTATTCAAATATGTTTTCATATATGAGGATGAGCATGATCGGGCTCGATAGGATGCATTCAATGCAAATGAAAGGAAAAAATATGCCTAAAGGTGTTGTGTCCCTGGAGAAGTTATATGACCTCCAGAAAAAATTTGGAGGGCCAACGAATACAAAGACTCAGAGCTCAAATTTATCATCCGAACAAGTCAATCTTGGGACCCAAGAAGATATGAAGTGTGTGAATCTCGGTACATGTTGTTCTCCAAAGGAATGAAACTCATTTATCTACCTATTCAAATATTACTGTAATATATTTGCGTGGACATATTTAAAGACGTATGAAACTCATATTACCGAGCACATTATTCCTATAAAAGAAGTGAAAAATCCTTTCTAGCATAAATTACAAAATGTTCATCCAACATAGTAACCCATTATCCAACAGGAATTGAGGATTTTGTTGGATGCTCAGATCATACTTAAATTAAGACATTCCAATCAGGTTTCCAACTTGGTACCAATTAGAAATAAGTATAGTGAAATAAGGCTATGTGTTGATTTTCGAAATATTAACCAAACTTCTAATAAAGATAATTACCCAGTTCCATCCATGGAATAGATCCTTCAAACAATATCTGGGTATGATATGTTTTTGCTACTAGATGGTTTCTCCAATTATATGCAAGAGGTAGTAGTGTAAGAAGACAAATTGAATGCTACCTTTAGGACCAATTGGGTAAGACTCGCCTTTAAGAGGATGACATTCATGCTTATCAACATCGGTGCACCTTTTCAAATAACTATGGAAATTTTCTTATGTGGCCTTATAGGTCAAAGCATCATTATTTATTTGGAAGATGTTATTGTGTTTTCTAAGAAAAGATCAAATCATGTACTTCATCTGAAACAAATATTCGAGTGACGATAGAAATACGGGATTTATCTTAATCCCAAGAGAGTGTCTTCATTGTGTCCGAAGGGATTCTACTAAGTCACATAATTTCAAAGAAAAGAATTAAGATTGATCCCAAGAGGGTGAATTCCATCACATAGATCTCGTTTCCAGTGAATAAAAATTCATGTAATCTTTCTTAGGAAAAGTTAATTTCCTAAGAAAAATCGTCTCTGATTATGCTTAGATTGTCAAGCCCATATAGGAGATGATTAAAAAATATTTTTTATACAAATGGGATAAACGGAAAATGGGCCCTTTCACTCAAATCAAGCAGGGTATTTATGATGCAACTATGTTATTCGGTCTAGAATATGGAATATATTTCCTGCTCTATGAAGAAAATGAAGGAAATGAAAAACCTGTCTCTTTTATGATCGCTAGTCTACACAAGCCATAATTAAATTATCCTTCTATTGAAAAACAAGCATATTTCGTAAACAATGGAGTGGATTATTTTTATGCTCTATCTATGAAAAGCTCACCTGATAATTTATGTACCTCGTCCAACAGTAAGAACAGTGCTCGTGCAACAAGAGCTAGGTGAGAAGAGGGCATATTGGATTACTGTCTACAAGAATATGATCTGGAGTTCAAGTTAATTAATACCATAAAAGGTCATGGCCTCTCTAAGCTAGCATCTGAAGTGATGGATGCTATAAAGAAAGACCTTTCAAGTTGGGAGCAGGAGATAGAAATGTACAATATTGAACATGTTCCTGAGTCCACGTCTATAGCACCATGGTATTCAAATTTACGACAATGTATAGAGCATGGTACCCTTCCCATGCACTTCTCAAATAAAGATAAGAGGGAAACCTATTTAAAAGATATATTTTATTAATTATTTCATGGAGTGATTTTCATAAATAACCACAAAGGTACTTAGAGATTTGCGCGATGGACCGGCAAGTAGTCACTATGCGGGAGACACCACAACACATAAAGTTATGAGGAATTGTTATTATTGGCCCACTAATTTGAAAGGACTGTATTAGTTTGTTTTGCTAAGTGTCTTTTCAGTTATAAAACATGTGCATACTTGTCTCCAAATTTTTCTTAAGGATTGAGAATTTTAACTATGAATTGTAAATGATTTTAGTGAATTAGAAGCATGAAATAAGAGCAAATAACATTGAACAACAATGTACAATAGAGAAATAAAACCACGCATAAAATTTACATAGCAGGCATGATGAATTAGTTCACCCCTCCTGGGCTACATTTGTTGGTCCAGCTCCCAATGGCATGTCAATTTTTCATTAAGCTATAAATTTTGCAAATACATGTGTTTACAGGCTACTAATGGATTTTTTCTCAGCACCAATGGCTCCAAAATTCTCCAATTAATCTATATTGACTTTTCATTCACTCATATTGGGTGAAAATTGACCCTCCAAGTCATTTTCCTAGTAACTCCTAGAAAACCTCCACTAATTGTGGAGAAATCCACCTAACTGCAGTTAAAAATGGCCAAAACCCCAAAAAATAGGGGCACGCTAACTTCCTCGCCAATCCTAACCATTAAGATAACTATTATGAAAAGGTAGGGGGTGGCCACATGCCAACCTCCAAACCTGCGGTTGTAATAAATTTTGGAGTGGAACTCCATGCGAGAACTATGGGTTATGGTTTTAAAACCGGAGTTAAATGCATTAACATAACAGTTAGCGCTTACCCCATGTGGTGAGTTATCACATGAAAAGGATTGCAGGTATGTTAATTGTTTGCAGAGACATCGAAAGTTAACGTTTGTTGTTGCGGTGAATTTTCATTGAGATGTGACTGCTCTATGGGGCCACAGACGGGTTGGGACTGCCGACGGTCCCCAATCGCTGCATGCAAAGTTATTAAACTTTAAATATGACTCAAGCCCCTTATATGTTAAGTCTTAATGCGTAGATCATGCAGTGTGGTGGGTGGTTTTTCTACCAGAGGTTATGGGGTCAAACCCGGTGACCTCCATAAAAAATTTAATACACTGTTCAGTGGACACGTGGTAGCCTCAGGGCTGGCCACATGTCACCCATCCATTGGCTGAAAATAAATAACGTACACCATCCAACGAATGAAATCACGCCACTTTTCATCATTCGACTGGCACTGAGAAATGGAATATTCTTTGGAATATTCCTTTTTGCTCACTGTGCACCCTGCATGCTGACTGGGCATCCCAGCCAACCCTGTCGTAAAATTTAGCTGTTTGGGAAATCGATGAGAACACGATATCTCCTTCATACGACATCAGTTTTTCGAACCGTTCATGGCTCTGGCATCAAGAAGACAAGATCTATGCAACCATCATAGTTTCAACCCAATCTTGTAACTTTCAATTTTGAGAAAAAATTATGAACACCTGATCACCCACTCTATACAAACATGGTGACACCTATGTTCTCAAGTGCTTGTCTTTTCATAGATATGTCATTCGCAATCAAAGTTCAACCATCCCATTTCTACTAGTAGCAGTTGAGGAACCATTCCAACAGCAGGGCTTAGATTTCATTAGAGACATTTTTCCTCATTCATAAAAAAAGCACTAATATATTCTCACAACAATATATTACTTCAATAATTGGTCAAAAGAAGTTATGCTCAGACAACTAAATGACCAGGAAGTCATCCAAATCTTGTAATAGAATATCATTATCAGGTTTGGCATTTCTACATCACTTGTCTTTGATAATGTGACTTGCTTTTCATCATTGGAACTTTATGAATTCACATTAGAAATGGGATTGTACTAAAACATGCATCAAATTACTATCCAAAGGGAAATTTTTTGGTTGAATCAAAAAATAAGAATCTTATCCGCATAAACAAGAAAACCATCTTCTCTGAACAAAGGAACTGGCATAAAGTTTTGACCAATGCACTTTGGGCTGACTGTGTTACCCTGATCCAAAATTAAACAGGAACACAATAAATTACAGATATAACCATAAATACAAAGATGCAGTAGAAATAACACTTCATTTAATTAATATCAAATACTAAAATAAGTTTACAAACAGAATGGAAATAAACTAGCTCGGGCAATGGTAGCTTATCTCTAAGAATAGATGTGGTGGCTACATGCCTCTGAACTATGTTACAATGAGGCTTGAAGACCTATTTATTATTGAAAAATAATTAAAAATCCTAAACATCCAAAAACCTAACCCTAGGAGATGAAGTGCCAAAACTATGGGCCTTGTTTGGGTAAATTGGTACATAAACTTCCCGTGGTCGTAACTTTGGCATACGATATCGGTTTGATACACACAATACCTTGTTAGAAATATATATCTGAGGAATACAACTTTAAAGTAGAAAACATATTCAAAGACTCATGTTTGCCCATGTTTTTGCAAAGAACTTTGTTTTGGGCCTCGAAACGGCTCCAAAAGTTCAAGACCTGAAAAACTGGAAAAAATAGTAAATTTTGCTACAATTAAGGAAAATGAAACAATGAAAGAGACAGTGGTGGGGGTCCAAGTGGAATAGGCGGGTATCCACAAACATCCACCTGGATCATACCCCTAAGCCTTCGCTCAAAAACTCATTATACTTTCTAGTTTACAGTAAAGAAGTTATCTTCCGGCAAACCTATATTTTCCAACCTTGAAGCTCTCCCAAGATTCACAAGGTAGACCTTGCCTTTTGGTTTAGAGCAGGATATACACTTTACTCATACTCGAGGAAGAAAGGATCAAAGCCAAGGACAATTTTTTTGTGCATCAAAACTATGTAAAGCGATGGTTTGATAAAAAATTTGCATGAGAAGATAGCTTTGATGTGGGAGACCTAGTACAGAAGTGGGATTCCTCAATAAGTCGGGATTCCTCTTTCACCCATTGAAAATAAAAGTGTCGATGCACAATCCTAATAAATAAATAAATAAAGGGTTAAAGAAGAGAAAGGCTTCCTACAGACGGAGGTGAAACAAGAAAATTTTATGAGGTACTGTTCAGGATCGCTAGCATCAAAGTAATGTTTGTGATCCTTATGTGACTCTATCACGATACTGTCTAGGAATTCCAGAAGAAGAGCAACAATAGAGATGAAGAGTCATACCTTGAATACCATAAAATTATCATGCACATTACCATTTACTAGATTGAAACAATTGTGGTATGGTGTATTTTTTGTGTATCCACAACCAAGTAGAAGAAAGTTAGATGTTATGTATATAGCCATATCAAAAGGAGGAAATCGAGGCAATCAATACTTCCTGAAGTTCTGGCCCTTAACTGAAAGTCATTCCTAGATAGAGAAGTTGAAGTCCACCTAGTGTGTCACCAAGTGCTGTCACTACTACAACACCCTCTAAATATTTCACTACATTCAAAATTTTGGAGCCTATTATCACGTCATACCTAGTGTTGATTTGATCATAAAATGTTGTATCATGTTATTTTATTTGTTTAAAATGTCTTTAAATGGTCCCAAGTGTCGTTGCATTGGCTATAACACCTTTAAGTGCATTTCACGGCCGTAACATCTTTTTTGTTGTAAAAAAACACGTTTGGGTTGTAGTCGCAAACACCTCACTCATTCGACTTGGGGAATGTGCATAAAGTGGTGTTTTGATGTATGTTAATAATTTTTTAATATTTTCTAAGTTTTCCTGATCAGTTGTTATGTTTCTCACGTGGGTTTATGTCTCATTTCATCTTGTTCACCTGTTGCCCTATATCTCGAACTTGGACAAATTTTCAATTTCAAAGCAAGCCCAGTGAGGCCAAGAGCTCATGAAAGCACTCTAAATTCTTTATATGTAATCCTTAATTGTTTTAAATTGCATCATGCCCCCTCCAAGAACACAAATCACACTCCTTAAACCTCTTTCCCCTTCCTTATTCTCAACTGCACCCTTAAAGAGACCAAGTCTTCCTTTGAGCATACTCCTTCAACTCAAAGAAGTTTTCCCTACTTGAGCACATGAGTGTGCACCGAATGCCTTAAGATTCACTCTTCAGCCTTCCCCAATGCACCATATGCCCTCGAGACCCTTTGAACACATGAGTGCACTCTTAAGGCACAAAGCTTCTCCCTTCATCATTCAAACTTGCGCCATTCACTCTCTTGGGCCTTTTGATCACATGATTGAACACCAAAGTCATTAAGCCTTCATCCTTCAGCCTTTAGGGGTGCGCCCTATGCCCTCCACTTCTCCCTTGAGCGCACAACACACTTGGGAAGCCTGAATCTTGTCCCTTCGTCCTTTGGACACACGCCATGTGCCCTGCCTTGACTATCTCCCTCTCTTGAGCACATGAGTGCATGGTGAATCTCCAAATACTTTCCCCTTTATCCCTTAAGCTTTTCAAAGTGCACTCATGTGCCCAAAATCTCCTTTTGCACGTTTTGAGTGCACTGAAAAGGAAAAAACATAAAATATGCATAAAACATAGTATAATATGATAGTTTCAAGTTCATGGTTACTTTTCATGACTGATTGGATATACAAGTACTCCAGGAACAACATTTCAAGCATGCACGAGGAAGATCGGGTAGAGAGAACAAACAAGGAAACACAGAAAAAATGAAGAACACACTTTAATATTGATGATCAAATCACCCCAAAGAATGCATTTGATCAAATACCCTTTGGAGGGTAAAGACATCAACGATTGAAGCTTCTTGAAGAACAAAGATACAAGAGGCAACCATGTCACCACTAAATAATTCCATGTCATGAGGCATTATTAGTCCCAATTATCAAAGATAGTGGCATGTCACGTTCTCATCACATGATGATGTGGAATTCATGATGTAATATTTTAATTACTGTAAAGACAAATAAGTGGAATTCCAAGAGTCATGTATGAACTAAAGATTCATGGGAGTCCAAAGGACATGTAATTCCAAAAGTCATTTGGAACTCCAAAGTTTGTAGAAGTCCAAAGGTCACTATAAGTGGGATATTCATGAGTCATAACGATGTGAAAGATCATGCCTCAAGTTATAAAAGGATCATCATTTATCATATAAAGGAATTTTAACCTTGGCTTCTCCCACAAGGCATTAGGGAGACAGAGTTAGTACTTTTAGGGAGAAAGTAGTGGCTCTGACACTCCACTATTGAAGCTAGTGGTGTTCATTGTATTCATGTATATTGGGAATTTTGCTTAATATCGAAGCCTTTTAGGCCAACACATTTTCACGCATGGATTGCTAATGTTTCTAAGATTATTCTTTGAATTTTTATGGTTCATATATTCTTTCATAGATACCGGAGTAATTGAACTATTTCAGTGACTTTGGTTCTTACTTATTGGAAATTTGTTGTTATGTTTATAATGATCATCACATCTATGTGAACTATTTCACTTGATTTCACACAAGAATTTCTCTTTCACGTGATTCTCCATTAGGGTAGTACTATTACTTCTCTCTTAGAGGATCACTTTATTGTCCCCTTTTTAGTAAGAGAACCTTGATACATCTGCAATTCAATATTCACAAGGCGCACTCGCTTTCTCATTCAAAAGGACATTTGTGCTTCTCTCTTATGCTAACAACTAAAAACAAGCCATTTCTTTAAGTAAATGACATCCAGCTCATATTTTGGATGTGACTCCTACACCAAAGGTGCGAGGTCTAATTGGGACCTTATATCAGAGAGATCCCATGTATGTTGGTTGCATCTAGAATCGTCAACAGATGGTCAATTATATATTAAATTTAATTATTTATTTATATTATATATTAAATTTAATATAAGTGTTGCACTAATTAATTATATATTAAATAAAAATAATTTTTTCGTCTCCTAAAAGCACATATATAAGTAAAAATAGTTTATAAAATTATATTGTTTAAATTAATACAGTTTTTTATTTAGTATATTCTCATCGGATATATAGAACAAACAATGATGAGACTTATTGTTACGAAACTTCGTGATGTAAAGGTTATTGGTTCGAAACTCACTGGGAAAAAATCTAGCCATGTTGAGGGCTACTGTTGCCCAAGCCTTTTGCAATTCCTAGATGATTTTGATGTCCCTGTGTTGCAGTTTCACCAAAAAAAAAAAGTTAAACATACAATCAGCTAAGTGCTTACACTATTTAGCAAACAAAAACAATATTTAATATAAAATTAATATATAGTACTCACATTATTTAGCAAACAAAAAAATATTTAATATACCATTAATATATAATTAAAATTTACAATTAGGTAAAATAAGATGATCTTAAATTACTTTTATAATTATTTATAATAATAATTATATTAATTATAAAAAAAATATTATAATACTCGAAGAAAAAATATTGATAGTATTTCCTTTAAGATTTTTTTATAACATATCATTATATCATTTTATTAATTGATTAATTATTACATCGTCTAAAATTTATAAAATAAAGAGTTTTATGAATAATGATTAGGTTTTTTCTTTCATTTTTAACTTTAATATATATATAAAATAAAATTTTATGATCTCATTTTGAAAAACCTATCATCATTATAAATATAAATTTAAAAAATGGTTAAATAAAAGATGAGCAATTTAATATAATATAATTGAGCATGTAGACCATATAAATATAAATTTAAAAAATGGTTAAATAAAAGATGAGCAATTTAATATAATATAATTGAGCATGTAGACCATGTTGCATATTGGGAACAATTCTTTTCAAAAATAGATAAGTAGAAATAATAAATAATATTAAAAAAATAATTTGCAATAAAATTTTACTATATTAAATTCAAATAATTATTATTATTTAAATTTTTATTATTTGTAATTTTCAAATTACATTTTTAGTACATCAAGATTTACACTATGTTTATAAAATTGGGACATTGGCCATAATTAATACTTTGATTTAGTATATATTAATAAAATTGGTATATTAGCAATACTTACGATTTTGGAACTCATTATTCATCATTGGTGTGTTCTAGAAATTTTTTTTTTCCATACATCTATCCATTTGAGGGCTTGTTTAGAACCATTGTTGAGGAGGTAATTATTTCTTTTTCTTGAGACATATCTACTTCCAAGAGGTTCTTATGTGTAGTTTATTCCTCATCACTATCTAAATGGTTCGATTCATGGAAGTGCTTGTGCCCACTCATATGCGAGGCTAGAATTATTGCTGAGTTTCATTCAAGCCTATTCATGGGGAGATCCCCAACATTAGAGGAATGAGTCAGAATGGTCTATGGTTGCACTGAGGCTGTAGGCCTTGAATTATCTAAAGGTGTTTTTGGTTGTTGTTTTCCACATCATGGAGGAAAATGAGGTTTCTTAGAACCCTTTCAATTTTTGGGATACAACCACCCGCAGGTCCTTTTCTTGCCTATCGAGGGTGGAGAGGACAATAGAAAAGAAGGGTGTACATTCTCGAGATGACCAGGATGTGCGACAAACCTTGCAATAGAAGGTTGTGTTCTCATAATCTAGTGGCTGCGAGTAATCAACTCCCCTATACTTAAGAATGATTCCATTGGGTAATACCTTGTTGAGATCAACTTCAAAGCATATATGAGAAAATGTGACAAACCCTTTGCGAGACTATTAGTATCAATCTTAATAAATTGACCCAGAGAATTACAAACATTGGCTAAAATATTTGATTGCATCTGATCAAGAGGAAAATTAGGGATTTGAACCCACACAAGAGTGGTCAAAGTTGGCGTAGCTAGGGGATTAAAATCAACAAACCATGGTTGAAAGGAAAACCTAGATTGGGCCCAAAAACATGGTCCAAGATAAGTGCCCCTTGTCGATCCCAAAAATTATTTAAATATATTATAAAGTAACCTTTTGAGCATAAGGACATATTTATATTCAAAGACCGATTCATAGACTCCCTCTCTGGAAGCGTAGATGCTATAGGTAAAAATCCACTGAACGAAAAATAAGAGTATGCTCCATGCAGTCAGCACTGAAAGAGTCAGATTGATTATTTGGCACTTTAATAGATGGGATTTCTTCGATCTGATCCAAAATGAAGGCTAGCCCTTAGATCTCTTTAGGATACTCGCGCACAATCCTTGGATTTAGGGTTTGTTTTAAAAAACAAGGCTCGGAGGAAGAGGCCACACCGCTTCCTTTAGCTCCACCAATGAATCTAGAAACTAGATTGACGTGTCATTTACTACTGTGTGATCACTTAGCACATTCGTGTACTTAAATAGACAACTCTCATAAAGGCGATGCGTAGAGGGAGAGGGAATTTCGGTCCGTTCTTGAATCCTGGCCACAAGGGAAGAAACTCGATGTTTTGCAGCTTGCACCTACAAATAGAAGGTTCCACCTAAGAGGGGCCTCACAAAAACAAAATAGGTTGGAAGAACTGGATATCCACATACTAGTTCTGCTACTTTTCCCTCGACTCAATTGCAGACATTATAATGAACATTCTCGTGTGGGATAGCACCAAATTTATAGTACTACTTCATACAATTTCTGAAATTGGAAGCACCTACATTGACTAAGGCAACATAGAGCTTGTCATCTAAATTATTAATCTTAAAATAAAATATTTTTGTTATTATTATAAATTTATGGTCTAAAAGAGTAATTTAATTGACCATTATCATATTATAACATATTATGTAAACCATGAAATCTCTAATAAATAAAATAAAATAAAATATATTATAAACTTAATATATAATAACTATTTTTATGTTGTACTTATATAAGAAACAAAGGTTTGCAATGCAAGAAACTATATTTATTACACATAATTTGATGTTGATTTTATTTAGTACATAATCGAATCCATAAATTTTAAATGACCTCTCTTTAAAAATGACATAAAACATATTAATTTTATTTTAACATTATAGCAACGAAAAGTTTGATAAGATGTTTTCTGGATACAAAAGTATCCTGATATTTGAGTTGAAATTAGCATGACGAGATGTTTATTCGATTTTGTAGTGATTGACATCTGGAAATAGATTTTGACACCTTGGAAGTATAATGCTCCCAGCATTATCCTTCTGTCCAAAGTTACTTATTCACCAACTTCTCAGGTTTTATTAAAAAAACAAAAAAAACACACCGAAAAGGAAAGGAAATAGATGGATATGAAAATTAAGGATTTGGACATAAGCTGGACACATATGGAGCATCGATGGATAGTTTTGGTTTCCTGCACTGTGCACTACACTCTCTTGACAATGGGCGGGAGGGGGGCTTATCGAAGGAGGAATACTATAAATAAAGAATAAAAATCGCAATCAATGGGCGTATTTTAGCAATTTTTAATTTTCCTGTTTGTGGTTAGTGGGAATCGAGATAGGGTTGCGCAGGTCGTACGTGGGTAGGGAAAAGATGCTGGATGGCGACGGCCGGCAGGCGTGCCGTGGTGCGCATAAAGACCAAATTTAATCGGACCAGATACGAAGGTTTTAATATCGCTTCGTTTCGCACCCAACTTCACTGAGCCGTGCACGGTGGGCCTGAATGAAGATTGGGTTTTAAAGAAGCAAATAATTTGTTAAAGGAGAGGCGTAACAGGTGTCGGCTTTAAAAGAAGGGGAGCAAAATTCCGGACGAGGTTAGTTTTGTTGGCCATGGGGGTTCTGTTTTTCAAGAATGTGTATATTTTTCAGATTTTCAGCAGACGTGTTTTGCCATGGGGGTTCTGTTGTGCAAAATTTTATATGGTTATTAGTTAATCTGGCCGCCTTGTGTTGAGCGCTGTGGTAGTGCAACTTGTATTAAGCATTCCCTTGGCGAACAGCACTGATCTGGTTGGATTTGTGTCTGCAATCTCTGGATTTGTCGATCTTGAATTCAGAGCTGCTATTCATCCGTCCGAATCACGAGGAGAAACCCTAATTTGATTCAGTTTTCGTGTTGAAGCCATCATATATTTGTGGTTGTTTTGATAGGATGTATTTATGCTGCTACCGTGATCGTTCCCGTTTCTTGATTTTTGTCTTATCTGGACGTAGTTACCAGACGATCATGTATAGTTTGTGAAATGCAGGCGGGAGCAGCCGGCTAAAGGGAGACAATTTACTGCTGCGGCCTCCTTTACTTTCTCACGGCGGAACCAAATAGCTTCTCCAATCCTGTAAGATTCTTTAATGAATGGGGTAAATGGACTATTTTCTGCCTTCGTTTTTTCTGTAGAGGTCGGATTGCGTGTGTGCATCGATGTCCTTTAAGAGGGCTGGAACCTTAGATTGCTATGAGTATTTATGCAACATCAAGGAAAAGTACTAAATATAAAACTTGTTGCACAGGAAAAGCAGCTGTAAAGAAGCGGGATGCAGCGTTAGACTTTAAAGCGAGACAGTGGATCGGACCAAAGAAACGGTTATATGCATAAGTAAACGCTTTACGTTTTGAACTTTTACAGATGCTGTCTGGATTGTTTAAAATAAACCTTTAAATGACAAAGAAGCTGCAGAAATAGTTAAAACCTTAGAGCTTTAAGCTTAAATCTATGTGCTGACTCAAAGCCCTAAGGACGTATAAAGATGTAAAAAAGGGATAATTGCACCGGAGCATATCTGTAAATTTAGAAACTTTAACAATGGACAATTATTTGTTGGCAGTGCGGTCTGATGATTTGATTTCATGACTTTGATCCTGCAGATATAGCGGATGCTTGTGCTCGCTTTGCTTTCAGCATGCACGGAGAGTAATTATAAAGAAGTCAGTCGGCGCCAGCAGGGTCCTTTCTTTCTGTTCTGCTCCATGGTACACAAGAAACGCAGCTAAATCTTTACGAAATGTAAGTCTAGCTCCGGACGCTCGAGCTGCTACACATAATTTTAGCCTGAGATCATGATGTAAGGTGGCTTTAAAGGCCAGGCAGCAGAATCTTTGGGCTGTTGAGGTATTAGGAGTCACACGCATATAGCTGGCTCGTCAAAATTCCTTCACGGCTAGGAATCGCCGGAAAGGTCCCTAAGGCTCGCAACTACATTCGCTGAGAGAAACAGAAATATGGCTTAAGAGTACTAGCTGCCAAAATCCGCCGAACACATGCGCCAATGAACTTGCGCCAAATATCGTAGCAAGTTCGAAAACAGAAATCGTACGCGGTAGACAAGTCTTCGGTCCAAACCGAGCAATTTTGACTATGCTTTTTCTGGTAAGATGTTGAACAACAGTTTGGAGGACTTGCAGACCCCGTTCATGAGGGTTAAGAATAAAGAGCCAAAAGTGGATATACACAGCAAATATCTGGCGGCATTTTCTGACCTGCAAGAAGACTATTCGATCGGTTGTCGAAAGCAGGATAATAACAAACTGAAAGACGATGGCAAGGGTTCGAAGCGCAGGGCCACGGGGGAGATGGAGAGAAAAGCAGCGTTTGTTAACATACAGCCAAGGAAGAAGACCGAGCTGGACTCGAGAATAGTGCGCCTATCTCGGTTGACTGGAGGTAAAGATCGTCACAGTAAAGTCCGCACGGCGAAAGGACTTCGTGACAGAAGGGTTAGGCTGTCTGGTCCTACAGCAATTCAATTATATGACCTACAAGAGAGACTATGCCTTGAGCAACCCAGTATGGCTGTGGACTGGTTAATTAAAGCTGCCAAATCAGCTATAGATGAGCTCAACGTACTAGACGCAGAAATGGCTTCTGCTTATGCAGGTAACTTTGCTCAGCTTACTTCCTCGAACTGTTCGAATGTCGAGCATTGTGTTGGATCGCCGAGAGAGAGTGCAACTGCGGCTGCTGCATCTGGCCTCACGGCATTTAGAGTTGACCTTACCTCTCCAAAAGCTCAAGGGACGGATTCTCATCCGGCTATTAGTGGAAAGGCTGTATCCGTTATGAATCTGAAACAATCAGACTTGGGAAGAAGTTGTAGCAGCATTTCAGATGGGAGCATAAAGGGATCAGCTGAACTTACCTCCAATTGTTCAATGTCAAAGCCGGCGGCTTCCAGGCGAGAGGCAAGAATAAAAGCAAGGGAAAGAGCGAGGAAGAAATCTGCCTCAGCCCCAAATCCTGTTGGACCTCCACTGGCCTTCCAGCAATTGAATTCCATGAAGCCTTCTTCAACGAATCTGTTTAAGAGATCTTTTCCTTATCCTATGTCTTCATTGGAGTCCCACAGCAGCAATGATGATAAACCATGTGGGACTCACACTAAGATGCTGTCCGGGATAGACGGTGTTCAGCAACTGTGGGGTTATAATAATATGCAATCTTACACAGAAATGTGCATCCAAGATTCTCATCTGCTCCAAAACATGCCTTCTTATTCCACAGTAGCAATCCAAAAATCTTTGCAGCCAGTGTCCAGCACCTCAGCAAGTAGTTACGCTGTTATTGAAAGTTCTTGTTTTGATCAAACCTCTGAAATGGCTGATCCCACTATTCCGTTTTTCCATCCAAAGAAAATTCTACACTTGGGAGGCAACGGAGCGCAAGGTCAGACTAATCTATGTTATTCCAGTACTCCGAATATGATTATGAAAAGGGTGGAGCAACAACAGCAGCAACAAGCAAACATCTATATCAAGCATTTTGGTTCCACGTTTGTTCCAACGCTTTCTAACGATATACATATCTCAACGTCAAGCCTAGCTGGCAGGGGACCCCTTCAGTCCAATACATCTTCTATAACAAATATGGCTTCCCTCTCGCACTCTCAGAACAATGCCTATGGCGAAGCCTCTGCAAAAGCAGCGCGTGATTTCGTCGCTCTTCGAGATTATGATGATAGCTTATTTCAGGAATTTCACAACGCGCAGGACAACGTAAAGTATGGACACAGTCAGCTATGGTATGTTTCTCACAATATTAAATCTTTCCATTCTTGATAATGTTGAATATGTCTGTGCTTTTCTTGGTGTTACCTAACACTATTGTTCGCGTATCGTTAGGGCAAAGGAGAGGGAGCATCTTTAGGGCAAGGAGACGGAATCCAGTGAAGGTTATCATTCCTGCATGCACTTCGGCCCGTGAATCTGTAATGAATTTTCAAGAGATTGATTACTACTGTCTTCCACCTTTTCTTATATTTCAATAGTATACAATATTCTTAAATCTTGTACTATTTGAAAATTTTAAGTTGTAGATATATATCCATCCCATGATTCCCACGCTGATCGCAAATTATTGTATGTTACTAGCTTTGTCAAATATGAATGTGTGATTGAGAAGTAAAACCTTATTCATCAGAATGTTGTACACAAATGCCGAGAAGGGATACCACTTCTACATCAAACCATAGGATTTCTATTTTTTTCAGCTTTAGCACTTAATGTTTGTTTGATAAATGAAGATCACAAAAATTTCTAGTGGCCAAGTCAAAACGTCAAAAATTCCACAGCTCCTTATCTGGAAAGCACTTTAGTAGTTTGCATTTTTAGCATCTTCGCCCCTTGCAACAAATATCGTTATTCGGTCTCTCTCTACTTCAAGTATGACCCAGCATTCTATATGGCTCGAGCCTACTCTTGTTCAACATATAAGCACCACTATATTATATAAAATTTTGTTGTTATTGATAAATTTAGATTTGCGTTAGACTCTAAGTCTACTCAGTGGTTATCGTAGTCACTGGATCACAGTGAAAAGTAAACCAAGTAAACCCCGCCATTACCTATTGGAAGGAATTTTCTGTCGACTAAAGCCCTTCATTCCAATTTAAGTAGGCGTCATAAGCGGTTTAACTCCTTGAATTTTTCATCTTTTAGCCATGTCCTTTCATTCTCCACCATGCCTCAATTACCAGGTAAGAGGCAACTACTCACTTCAAAGCAAAATCCACAACATTTAAGAATCACGACTTACCTTAATCCTGAAATAAATTAGTCCGGTGTTGGTGAATCACGACTGTCACGTTGGCAAGGGTTATGACGTGACTGTTAACAAAATCATACTTACAATCTCGAATCTATTCTCCGGATCACTCGAATTTGCAGTTAATTTCGCCTTTATTTCCTAACTTCGCGAATATTGTAAATGAATTCTTCTATTCCTTCCATTCAAAGAATTTTATAGAATGATTCTAGTAATTATAGTTTGTAATTTCAATCCTTCATAATTTTTTTTATTTTTTTATCAAATTCGCAAGGTATCCCTTTCGATTAGATATCTTCTGTCAGATTATCTGGAAGATTAACCGTTTGAGTGGCTTAATGGTATAGTATCTTATTTCAGATTAGTTTGAGTGGGCTATGTCAAAACTAGAGAGGTAGAATAGTAGCAATCAGATGACTATGTAGAACAGGAGAATCTCATAAGTATTTAACTTTTCTCTAGTTCTAAAATAAAATTATTATTATTATTATATCTAAAAATTGTAATTTCTAATTCATTAATTATTTTTTAGTTGATTATAATTTTATTTTATTTTTTCTTTTTAAATAGGTTAGATTTCCTATTAAAGTGAAAGTCACCCTCAGCTAATCACTTTAATTAACCCGACTTTATTTAAACGACTCTAATAAATCTGTAGACATTATCTAAATAGAAATCAATAATAACTATTTTATCAACTTATAATAGAAATAGAAAATACATCCTGATATGATACTCTAATAAATCTGTCGACATTGTCTAATAGAAATTAATAATAACTATTTTATCAACTTAAAAAAATAGAAAATACATCCTGATATGATTCTCTCCGTAAACATAGAAATTCTTCAATACTTGAAACCTCAATGGAAGCCTGAAAACACAGAAGAAATGGTTTTTTCGTAATCTTATATTTCTTGAAAACATGAAGATAAATTCAACTTCTTCGCAAGTGAATTCCATTTATTATGTCAAGCCTCAAAACTTACAAGAATCTATTTTCTCGTCAGATTTGTTGAAATATTATAAGCCCGCGAAGCTTTCCTGCGCAAACCAGATTTTCCAAACAATTAGGATCAATTTTTGATGTGGAAATGCTGCTTTACAAAGACATAACCATTTAGCTATTTAGACTTCAAAGGCTTTTATACCGTGGAATGTTAAAGCTGAAGTTGACATCATCAAGTTTTAGATGATCTTCTGAATACGTGGTGTTATGGTAACTCTTTGGAACATGAAAAACCGACATACGTAGCATGGGCATTTTGTTAAAAGGATTCGCTTTCTGGTTTAATTTTAATTAATACATTGAACGTAAATTTTGGGCTCGCCAAAAGGTTCCATTCATGGCTTTGGTTATAATGTTACCACCTTAAATTGCTGTTGACATCGTCTGAGTGATACGTACTATCGAAAGAGACAAATAAAATATCTCCTTTCTCTACAGTTGTTCACTCTATCAATTGATGATTTTTGTGAAATGCTAGGCAAAAAGAAAGAAAAACCAGATTCCAATTCAGAGATAAAGGCTACATTGAATACAGGCAATAGTTGAAGGTTTAAGGCTAAGCAAAAGTCATGCTATACTAACTCTTGAAATAAAGTACATGACAGACAGGTCGATGAATAGGGAACAAAAGGTAGTTGCGGTACAGGCAGCTGGATGATTAGCGAACTGTAGTTGCGGTCACCATTTTAAGCAGATTAAGCAAACTCAAGAAATCGTCTATACTTTCGGAAGTAGCTGATTACCGTCAAATTTTACGTGCAAATTTCAATTACATGACGGTGTACACAGGTAAGGGTTCCCATTTTGAAACTCTTTCTTTATAAATTAAATGCATAAGTAATTTATAAGCTTTAGGATTGCAATGTTTTTCTTTCTCGTCATTTTTCTAAGTTGCTTTTTTTGTTAAGAAAAGCGAAGATAAATACATTCGAAATATTGCACATAAAAAAATATTATTTCTATATTTTATTATATATGATATTATATATTTATATTCAAACTAGATTTATGTAAGTTTAGATACTTGAAATTAAAAACTTACCCCAACCTCCAAGTAAAGATTATAATAGATAGTCTATTTTATGATAAGGAATAGAAAAGTAGTAATTAATATCTAGGAATCCTTGTTTAATGAGTATGTTTTCCTTTTTTTGGGTTTTGTTTTAATTTTTGGTTTCATTGAGTCTTTATCATTATTTTTATCCACTTTGAAATATCATAAATTTAGCTTAATCACAACTATCTATTCTCAATTGTATTTCTATTTGATGGTTTAAAGATGCAATTATTTAGATCATTAAATCAAATTCGAGATTGTTATGACTAAAGTACTAGTCATTCTATTGATATACATTTACCTATCAAAATACATGGCTCACCCTATCCTCTTTAGTTATTTAGGGAAATCATTTTTAGAGTCAATCTTACAACAAAACCTTCATTTATATTCATCATCATTTATTTATTAGACTTACTAATAGTAATTTTCATAAACACATCAATGGATATTTAAGAGTGTATATGTGATTGTTGCTACGGACAAAGAGCAATATCACCATGAGAGTGTTTGCTTCTTTCGTTTCTACCAAGAGGCCTATCGACCCTAGTTAAGAGACACGAAAGGAAGGATTTGCAAAAACAACAATACGAACATATTGTGATGACTCGTGACTTCGTCCTTGTTGATTCATAGCATAACTACTCTTTCGATACATGGCATAGTCAGTCTTTTGTTCTTTGTTTATGTGTTGCATTCGCATGAACCTAGTACAGCAGTTTGTCATTCTTTGCTTAAGCTCCACGACATGAATAAAGCCATCATCATTAACGCAAGTAATTCTCGTCAATTGGATAAAAAACCTTATTCATGTCATTCCGGATATAGACACCCTCCAAGAAATCTGGTATTCCCCCACGACCTCCAACTCATGCTATACGGGGAACTCTATAATGTTCCAAATCATGCTACACGGGAAACTCTATAATGTTAGCAAAGTTGCCACTTTCCAAATATGCTGTCTTTTGAAGTAGGTATTTTTTCCACCGTGTAGTGTGGTCTGGTTGAGCTTCGACTAGCGTAGATGGTAGGTCTCCACATATTCTTCACATATTTTTGGGCCATCTTATAAAGGAGTTACACTCAAAGTTACTCCCTTTAAAACTAATTTAGAAATATTCTACACAATAATTATTGTTTTTATATTATTATCACACATAATCTCATATATTTATACAAGAAATTAGACTAGATTTCAGATAGGTTAATCATTTGACTTAGTCAATTTACTTCTAATATCTAAACAAAACAAAACACAACAATAAGAGCTAATTCAAACTTATTAAAAATCATTATATGATGATAAAAATCCAAAGCGGTGGTTTAAAGGTGGAACCCAAAGGGGTTCTGAGGTGCAAAGGTCGAACCCAAAGGGGTGGGGTGATCTAAAAGCGGAACCCAAAGGGGTGGGGTGGCACATAGGTGGGATGGCACTGACTTGAGGTGGGGGTGGCACGTAGTTGATACCCCAGCCATGGGCTTTAAACGTGCCTCCTGCTGCGAGACCGTGGGTCTTTAGATTTGTCAAAATGAAATCAATAATAAGGAAAAGACAAATAAGAGTTAATATCTCGAGTAGCTTAGATTGTAGGTCAACACACATATTCTTCACATATTTTTGAGCCATTTTATAAAGGAGTTACACCCAAAGTTACTACCTTTAAATTAATTTAGAAATATTCCACACAACCATTATTGTTTCTATATTATTATCACACATAATCTCATATATTTACACATGAAATTAGACTTCGAATAGGATGACTATCTTACTTAGTCGATTTACTTATAATATCTAAACAAAACACAACAGTAAGAGCTAATTCAAACTTACTAACAACCATTATATGATGATAAAAATTACATAATAAGGAAAAGACAAATAAGAATTAATATCTCTAACTTATTATTCTATATTTATTTAATGGAAATTATCTATAATGAAAGCAAAGCTGCATACATTATTGATCAAATAAGAATATAAAATGCAATAAATGGTTAATATATCTTAATGCTAGCTTGACTTAAATTTAAGAGAAAATTATGAGAACCAATTTACCCACTGAGTTACACTAAACTTGTGTTATAGTCAATTTATTTTTCAAGTCAATTTTATGGTAATCCAATGGAGATTTAGAACCATAAGTTTGACTTGGGTAATTTGTAGAATACAAATGTCCCAAGGATATTCAATTTATTTTTCAAGTCAATTTTATGAAAATCCAATAGAGATTTAGAACCGTAAGTTTGACTTGTGTAATTTGTAAAATAAAAATGTCCCAAGGATATTTTTACTGCGACTAAATCCATCTAAGAAAGTTTTTTGAAGTAGAAAACACAAAATTGTGTTGAGGGATCTATACAATAATGTAATTGTACAAATATAAATAAAACAATGATGTCTCAAGATAGGAAACTTATCTTGGATACTTAATCTAATCATTGAGGGAATATATTAACTTCACACCAAACTAGTTGGAGAGAATCTCTTATCCAATGAGGGATTAATAACTACCTAAACAATAGGAATAAATTCCTTCTCACAGAGACTAAAACTGTACCAATATTGACCAATAAAACAATCGAGAAGTATGATTAGACACACATATAAAAGTGGAGCTACATATTCCAACAATCCCCCTTAACTAGTAGTCTTAATCTACATTAGGCAAGGTCTTCACTATTACTTGAAAAAACTCTTGATCAACAAAGTATACCTTTGGTCCAACCTAGCACCTTCACTTCAGACCTCGATCTTGCAAAGATAACCAAACTGTGAATATCCATATAAAGGAATGACTATCCATTGAAATGCATGGATAACTAATCTTTGCAACAATTGTTCTACCGGGATTTCTTTTGCATACATGGTTGATTCAAATCATTTATTAATTCCCCCTATATATGAAACTTTACATCATAGGGTCCACAACCAATAATATGGTCCACTCAATGAGTATACAACCAACACATGGCCCACTTATTAAAGTGTTAAAGAACTCCTTATCATAGGCTACTAAATTAACCTAGACAAGTTATACATCTCATTACCAACACATGAAAGAGGAGTATGTATTCTTATTTAGTTCCTACAACGGTATCGAGTGGAGATATTGGGTACTTCTCTAAGGACCACTACATTAAAACATGGCATATCGACTTGCTACAACAATCATGTCTAACTCACATTACAATATGGTCATGAGTTCTCTATCATTCAACACACCACTAAATATTACCATGATTGTCCACTATCATCCAATGTTTGCGCACCATAACCAATATCTTTTAATACCACAACTCCATAGGAACTAGAACCTACTTTCCTTCAACGAGATTCCAAAGAGCTCTCTATTGTATATGGGACTTCTTTTCCATCCCTATTGTAAATTCATCATTCCCCTCCAAAAACTCAACCTCTAAACAACACTTGGTTTTCTCAAGCCAAGAAAAAGTAACTCTTTTCCATCTCAAAATCAAGGAAGTTTTCAGGCTCCTCCCTTCACTCAAAAAAATTTCATCACTTAATAAGTGGAAATCACATTAAGTAATTAATTAGTTGGTCGTCCTATAAACCTACTTCCATTTACCAAGATACATAGGTATCATCCCTTGTATTCAATAATTCTTTAAATATACATTTTAGATACGAGAGTTATCCAACTCAATCTTACATTTTATATGCACATGCCAAAGTGGAATTATAGTGCACCACTTATAACACTTCATGGAGCAAACAGACCTCACTACAATACACATTTTAAATCACTTTGCAATACTATATAGCACTACAAAAATAATCAAGAAATACTTTTAGAATAACGATGTGAAGGATATCCTTAGTTTATGAAATTATTTACATCATGGGAATCTTCTTCAACATTATCTTTATCATTGTATTTTAGTATTCATCTTGAAGTTTCTCTTCTTCTAGAGACACTCTAACGCATTGAATTAACCCTGCTCAATATCTATTTCTCACAAACTCCAAATAAGCTTAAAAACAGATTTAACTTCTTTACATGAAAATGCCAATGAAACCACAATGTCATCCTCTCCTCAATTTAACCACAATGTAGTCCTCTCCTCCATTTGCCTGTTGTGGCTTATCTTTCTCTTCCTCATTATTAAAAGAGTATGAAGCAACCATACAAGCTTTGCTATTATTCTTAGTGATAATAGTGATTCCCATTCAATATATTCCAAATTCTCTCAATAGCTCATTTTTTAGAGAGTTGTTTTTAGTGCGACTTTTTGAAGTTTTTTTGGGTGAATTTTCCTGTCTAATTTCTTTAAAATCTGGAAAAAATTAATTGAACACAGAAATTTGATAGATAACTTGCACAATCGAAGTGTCCCGGAGTATTTTAGGGTGCTAAATCTATATTTACAGTAAAAAAACTAGTTTAAATAACATAAATCAAGATTTTACCTCAATTTTTTTCACCAAATTCCAGCACCCAAAACTCCAAACTCCTTTTTTTCATAACAACTCTTCTCCATGTTTTTTAACTGCAGACCCTGGATTCTATCATCAACGTATTGAACGACATGTGATCTCCTATGCTCCATCATTGCCCGAAGCCCATTGCTATTCCATAACCTTCGTATTCCCTTAACACAAATGTTGACATTTCTACAAGATTTTATGTGGCCTTTTGTTCGCCGCGTTTCTTTATGCAGAACGTCCTAAGACTACGCTAAACGGCTTTAATGGTAGCAATATACCTCCTGGACATCCTCAAATGAGTACAATGTCATTCTCTTTGGTTGATGATGATTATTATGTTCGCAGATCTTCCGCGCATTCAGAACTGAAGCCACTAAATTATACAGTAGATCTGCTATGGTTGTTGTCCATCCTTCGTTGTTTCTTCAGAGGCCATGAATTCTCATTTGAAAGTAAACGTTCCGGCCTGAAATGAATCTCCAATTGCTTCGCTTCTCTTGACATCTTTTTACAGCCAACGGTTACCATCACCTTTTGAATATCTCTTGAAATAAAATACATGACAGACAGCTCGATGAATAGCGAACAGAAGGTAGTTGCGGTCTTCGTTTTAAGCAAGGTAGTTGTGGTCTTCGTTTTAAATACATGACAGACAGCTCGATGAATAGTGAACAGAAGGTAGTTGCGGTCTTCGTTCTAAGCAAGGTAGTTGTGGTCTTCGTTTTAAGCAAGGTTTTCGATGAATAGCGAACACAAGGTAGTTGCGGTCAGTTAACCTAGTTACTTGAGATAAGATCTCAATAAAACTAAAACTAGGAGCTGATTCAAACTAATTAACATTTATTATATGATAATAAGTAATAAACATAGACAAGTAAGAGTTAATATATCCAGCATTTTTTTAATAAAAATGATCCATGAGTAAGGAAATTCAATACATACATTATTGATAAAATAAGAATATAAGCAAAAATAAATGGTTAATGTAAATCAAGGTTAGTTTGACATAAATTTGAGAACAGCTTACGAGAATTGAATTAGGGATGAATTACAATAGTGGGCATTTTAAATTAAAATAGGTTAAAGTGTATTTAGTTAAGGTATTTTTCAAGTCAATTTTATGTGAATCTAATAACATAACCTTGACTTGTATAATGTGGAAAATACTAATCTCCCAAAGAGGTTTTTTTTGGCATCTAATCCATTTATGAATTAAAAAAAAAACATTATTTTAAAGGATTAAAAATGACAATATAATCCAAAATTTTATGACTAAATTGTTAAGATTGGGAAAGTAAACCTTATTGCACAAAGAACTATGTTGAGGGCTTTATTCAATAATGTAATTGTACAAATATAAATTAAAAATTGATGTATCAAGATATACAAGCAATCTTGGACACAATGTAATGGTTGGGGGAGTATCTCAGCTTCACACCAAACAAGGAAACTAACTAGTTGGAGAGAATCCCTTATCCAACTAGGCTTTAACAACTACCTGTAATATTCCCAACCATTTAACCAGTTGGACCAAGTCTTAATGGTAGAAGACTAATAAACAAAATGCAGCACTGGCCCATGGTTTTTCCTTTTAGATTGTTTTGACCCCAGGTATTTGCCCCTAGTTTTTCCTTTTGGTTGTTTTGACCCCAGGTATTTGCCCATGGTTTTTCCAAGTAGCCATCTATAAAAAGAGAAGGAGGAACGAGAGCAACACATGGAATTTGGTCTTCTCTCCTTCGATATTTTGAGAGCTCAAGCAAGTTTTCAAGTTGTGGGGTTTCAGGTGAGACCCTCAGCCACTCTTCGGTGGGACTCAATTTCAACCTAATGGGCAAACACAACTTCGGTGATCTCTCTTATCACCCTAGTTGGAACATTTTCTCTCATTTATTTTTCTTGAAAAGGGTTACGCATATTATATCAGCTAGTTCAAGTGTATGAGTTTGAGGTATCTGTCGCAGGGATTTCTATTGCTTATTGGAGTGTACGCAGATCTAGTAGCTACGATTCGAACTCACGAGGTGGTCGACTGTGCATGACCCATTATCTGCCTGTCAAACGAGCAAGGAGCAACTCTTGGGCACGTTGTCTTCCCTGAAGTTTGCATCATCTCCTGACGAGGAATGTTCATGACGCAGAAGGGAGACTAATACCCTTAACAGCTATAGCTGCTCACGGTGACTGTCGTTCTCACAGTAGCGTGAGACATATATGGAACGCAAAGGAGCCACATGAGTGCTGGAGTCTACTGCGTCAACGATCCACCAAAGCAACGCTTCCAGACAGCACTACAGAGCCTTGGCACCCTGCGCAACAATCTACATAGCTCCCAAGTGATCTCTGTCTAGCCACATGAGCGTTGGAGTCTGCTGCGTCAACGATCCGCCCAAGCAATGCTTCCACGCAGCACTACAGAGCCTTGGCACCCTGCGCAACAATCTACATAACTCCCAAGTGATCTTTGTCTACGCAGATAGATCTGGAAACTACATTTTTGATCCTTTTGAAATTTCAGTGTGCCGTTGCTAATTATTCACAGTTGCTAATGTCAGTGATCTATTTTCTAAATTGGGCGTTGATAATTATTATTATGGGCCTCTCATATGGCATTTTGTATGGAGCGATATGTATCGGTGTGGGAAAATTTTAATAAAACTCACAGTTGGTTATCATTGGAAGGGTTATTATTTATTCATGTTTATTCACAGTTGATATTTATTCATCTTTATTTTTCAGCAGATTTAGTAATTATTAGTTAAAGTTTATTACAATGGTATCAGAGCCTCATCTTGGCCAGCTGTGGGATGCCAAGGAAGGATAAACAAAAGGGTATTACTATTAATTGGGAAGGAAAAAGGGCTAGGAGTCAAGGAAAAAACGAAGGGGAAGAAAAACCCATGGGTGAACACGAAAATACCAAACTTGAAGATGCTTTACAAAAGATCGCTGACACTTAAAGCGCCATCATAGAACTCCTTAAAGCACAGATCGGGCAACCTAATGTGCAAATCAATAATGGGGAAGGAGGTTCCCATTCAGGTGGGGATGGTCCATTGCAGGAGTATATCAATGTTCATAGCAATGGTCCATTACATGAACACGTCAACACTCGAAGCAGCCCCTTTAGTCGGCCAACCATGCCTCCATTTTTGGATGACTCCTCCAGGGAGCAAGACTGCCGTTCACCTATTGTAGAGACAGTTACCACCTGGATGAAAGAATATGATACGTTGCCTCCCAACATGAAAGCAACCCTGAGCCTTAATGAATTTTACTATATGAGGAGCAAACAGCAAAGGAAGGCAACCACGTATGGGGGCCATCAGTCAAACGTAGATTTGCAGAAAGTTGTGGGGAAGGTAACTCTTCCTTATTTTGATGGATCGTCGAAGTGTTTAGCACGGTCATGGGTACAGAAACTGGATACATATTTCCAACTCAATCCCATGCGGGAAAAGGATGCCATCAAATACGCCACACTTCATCTTGATGGAGAAGCACATGAATGGTGGCAACATGGTATGACCACTCTGGGACATCCCAGCATCATCTCTTATACAGAATTCACACAGACGTTAATAGAAATATTTGATAGGAAGGATCCTGAGATATACTTCCGTGAGCTAACCTAGCTCCGACAGACAGGGAACCTTGAATATTATGTTGCAGAATTCCAGAGGCTTGCAGTAATGGTCAACGACCTCTCCATGACTAGGTTGGTCATGTTATTTATAGAACGGTTGTCAGAACCCCTACGAGGTTGGGTTAGGGCCTACCAACCCGCCACCTTGCAAGATGCAATCAACCGTGCAAGGGATATGCAGAATGCAGTACCCAAGAATAGATTCCTACCTAAATTTTCTATTCCTCAAAAAGGGAAGGAAATCAAGCAGCAACAACAGGAACCATTTGGTAAGGGGAAGCTGGATGATCAGAACAGGAAAGATCTCAGAAGGAGAAGGCTATGCTTCTCTTGTCAAGAACCTTGGGCACTGGGACATCGGTGTACTAAAGGGAAGGCACACTATATTGAAGTATTTTCTGAAAGCGAAGATGAGGAAGAGAATCCAGAGTTCGATCAAGGGCAATCACAAGGCATGGGAGCAATATAGGAAGAAGTCCTGGAAGGAGTCATTGCCTCTCTCACAGGGGTCCCAAGATATCACACCCTCCAGGTTAGGGGCACCATACAAGGACAAAAGGTTACTGTGCTAATTGATGGTGGGGCCTCCCACAACTTCATTGATGCAGAATTCGTAGCCAGAAGGGGACTAGCCACTGAAGAATTTGAAGGCTTCACAGTTTTGATTCTTGGAAAGAAAGAGCACAACCGCATGTCCTGCACTAAGATAGTTCCTAACATGAGCCTAGCAATGGGAAACTACAAAGTTACAGATAACTTCTTTGTTGTAGACTGCCCATACTCTCATATAGTATTGGGGGTACAATGGCTATATTCCATCGGAACTCATATAGTAAACTACCAAGACTTGGAACTCGCATTCACGGGATCACATGGTAAAAATGTGAAGTTGAGAGGAATGCATGCATATCCTCCCAAGGTGGTGACATCCAATCAGATGGAGGCAGATCTCCGACATGGGGATATTGTATGGGCAATAGAGTGCCAAATCATGGAGAAGAAAGCAGTAGAGCAACACAAGGAGTACTCACCTGATATTATGACACTATTGCAAAAATATTAGAAGGTATTTGGAGATATTCCCCCAGGACGTCCACCTGATAGGGGATTTGAGCACATCATTGAACTAGAAGAAGGGGTCCAAGCTGTCATCACTACCCCTTATCAGCACCCCAAAGTGTACAAGGATGAGATAGAAAAGGCAATAAAAGAATTGTTGGCATTAGGACACATTAGGCCGAGTTTGAGCCCCTTTGCTTCATCAGTAGTCATGGTTAAGAAAAAGAATGGGTCCCTGAGGATGTGTATAGATTATCGAGCATTGAATAAAAAAACCGTCAAAAATCGATATCCTATCCCCAGGATTGACAAATTGATGGATGAATTAAAGGGAGCCAAATACTTCTCAAAAATTGACCTTCACTCAGGGTACCACCAGATCAAGGTTCGTGATCAAGACATTCCAAAAACAGCTTTTAGATGCCACTATGGACATTATGAGTTCCTAGTGATGCCTTTCGGGTTGACCAACGCCCCTGCAACATTTCAGTCATGCATGAACCATATATTCAACAAGCAACTGCATAAATTTGTTTTGGTCTTCTTCGACAACATCCTGATCTTCAGTAAAACATGGGAAGAGCATTTGCAGCACCTGGACGAGGTCCTGGGAATATTGGAGGCACAACAATTTTATGCCAAAATCTCTAAATGTGAGTTTGGAATGACAAAAATGCTATATCTGGGTCACATCATCAGGAGCCAAGGTGTTAAGGTCCACCAAGAGAAGATTGAGGCCATTCTCAATTGGCCAACTCCCAAAATGTAATAGAGTTAAGGAGCTTCTTGGGTATTTTCACTTATTACAGAAGATTTGTAAAGGGATATTCACAACTAGCAGCTCCTCTTACTGACTTGACAAAAAGAGGAGCCTTTTTATGGACAGAAACAACCCAGGAGACTTTTGAGCGAATGAAGGAAGTCATGAGCTCGTGTCCAGTTCTAGCCTTACCGGACTTCTCTCGGCCCTTTGTATTGGAGTGTGATGCTTTTGGGGAAGGAATTGGGGCTGTTCTAACACAGAACCACCATCCCATTGCTTTTGAGAGTAGAAATTTGCATAATTATGAACGCTCTTACTTCATTTATGATAAAGAAATGTTGGCTATTATGCATGCATTGGCCAAGTTTCGTCCATATCTAGTGGGGAATCGGTTCAAAGTCAAAACTAATCACAATAGTCTCAGATACTTCCTTGATCAGAAGGGATTAAATGAGAGGCAGCAAAAATGGGTCAGCAAGATCCAAGCCTATGATTTTGAGATTGAATATGTCAAAGGTAAAAACAATGCAGTTGCAAATGCCTTGTCAAGGAAACCAGCTACCTTCTCTCTCATAGACATTGTAGATGACTGGAAGTCCCATCTTTTGGTGGAATACTCAAAAAATCATTCATCTTGTGAGATCCTTGACGAACAATTGTCAGACATCCGTTATAGAGTTATCAATGATATTATCTATTATAAGGATCGAATCTATTTAGTACCTGAGTCTCAAATTAGGATGAAAATCTTACAAGCAGCCCATGACTCCCCTTTAGCCGGGCATCCAGGATTTCTGAAGACTTATAGGACCATCAGGGAAAGGTTCGCATGGAAAGGACTCAAGAAGGACATTATCAAATATGTTCAAGAATGTGCTACCTGTCAAAGTAATAAAGTTGAACATACACACCCGACAGGTTTATTACAACCACTACCTATTCCGGAACAAAAATGGGAGAGTATATCCATGGATTTCATTATAGGGCTACCTTTTTCAAAAGGTAAATATTGTATTTTTGTGGTGGTGGATCGTCTCACCAAGTACGCTCACTTCTTTGCAATCCCCTCCAAAAATTCTGCATCTCAAATCGCTGAAATATTTTTCCAAGGGGTATTTCGTCTACATGGTTTGCCCAAAACCATTGTGAGTGACCGTGACAGTAGATTTATGAGAGCATTTTGGCAAGAATTATTCAGGTTGTCTTGAATAGAAATCACTCCTAGTACCAGTTATCACCCATAGACATATGGACAAATAGAAGCAGTGAATAAATGGGTGGAAGGTTACTTACGAGATTATGTCATAGGACAACAACAAGCATGGACCAAGTGGTTGTACTTAGGAGAATACTGCTATAACACCACTTATCACATGTCCATAGGGATGTCACCTTTCCGAGCCTTATATGGGTACGAGGCACTATCTTTTGCAGATACAATGTTTGGAGATAGTAGAGCACCTTTGGCAAACGATTGGATCCAAGGGTGTCAGGATATTCTGAGAGCCCTCAAAGACAATTTGCAGATGGCACAAAATCGACAAAAGTTATATGCAGATTGTCAAAGGATAGAGAGGAATTTCGAAGTGGAAGATGTGGTTTATCTCCGGCTTCAGCCATACTGGCAATCTACTTTGAAGCAGAAGGGGGCAGAAAAATTAAAGCCACGATTTTATGGGCCCTATCGAGTTGTCTAGAAAATAGGAGAAGTGGCATATGAGCTAGAGCTTCCCACAGAGAGCATAATTCATAATATCTTTCATGTCTCCTGTTTGAAGAAAGCATTAGGATCAAACATAAGATCATCACCAGAATTACCGCCACTAGATGAGGAGGGCCATCTTCAACTGGTTCCTGAGGAGGTGTTGGAGGTGCGGGAAAGGAAGCTTCGAAGAAGAATCATCCGTGAATATTTGGTACGATGGAAAGATCTGCCCGTTGAAGGTGCCACTTGGGAAGGAGAGCACATATTGCAACATCCAACATTGAAATTGCTTGAGGGCAAACAATTTTGGGTAGGGGGAACTGTAATATTCCAAACTGTTTAACCGGTTGGACCAAGTCTTAATGGTAGAAGACTAATAAATAAAATAGTAAATAAGCGGCACTGGCCCATGGTTTTTCCTTTTAGATTGTTTTGACCACAGGTATTTGCCCCTAGTTTTTCCTTTTGGTTGTTTTGACCCCAGGTATTTTCCCATGGTTTTTCCAAGTAGCCATCTATAAAAAGAGAAGGAGGAATGAGAACAACACATCGAATTTGGTCCTCTCTCCTTTGATATTTTGAGAGCTCAAGCGAGTTTTTAAGTTGTGGGGTTTCAGGTGAGACCCTCAGCCACTCTTCGGTGGGACTCGATTTCACCCTAGTGGGCAAACACAACTTGGTGATCTCTCTTATCACCCTAGTTGGAACATTTTCTCTCATTTATTTTTCTTGAAAAGGGTTACGCATATTATATCAGCTAGTTCAAGTGTATGATTTTGAGGTATCTGTCGCAGGGATTTCTACTACTTATTGGAGTGTACGCAGATCCAGTAGCTACGAGTCGAAGTCACGAGGTGGTTGACTGTGCATGACCTATTATCTGCCTGTCAACGAGCAAGGAGTAACTCTTGGGCACGTTGTCTTCCCTGAAGTTTGCATCATCTCCTGTCGCGGAATGTTCATGACATAGAAGGGAGACTAATACCCTTAACAGCTATAGTGGCTCACGGTGACTGTCGTTCTCACAATAGCGTGAGACATATATGGAATGCAAAGGAGCCACATGAGCGCTGGAGTTTGCTGCGTCAACGATCCACCCAAGCAATGCTTCCAGGCAGCACTACAGAGCCTTGGCACCCTGCGCAACAATCTACATAGCTCCCAAGTGATCTCTGTCTAGCCACATGAGCGCTGGAGTCTGCTGCATCAACGATCCGCCCAAGCAACGCTTCCAGGCAGCACTACAGAGCCTTGGCACCCTGCGCAACAATCTACATAGCTCCCAAGTGATCTTTGTCTGCGCAGACAGATCTGGAAACTACAGTTTTGATCCTTTTGAAATGTCAGTGCGCCATTGATAATTATTCACAATTGCTAATGTCAGTGATCTATTTTCTAAACTGGGCATTGATAATTATTATTATGGGCCTCTCATATGGCATTTTGAATGGAGCGATATGTATCAGAGTGGGAAAATTTTAATAAAACTCACAGTTGGTTATCATTGGAAGGGTTATTATTTATTCATGTTTATTCATAGTTGATATTTATTCATCTTAATTTTTCAGCAGATTTAGTAATTATTCGTTAAAGTTTATTACACTACCTAAACAATAGGAATAGATTCCTTTTCTTACAGACTAAAACTCAACCAATAGTGACAACTAAAACAAGCAAAAAATACAATGATACACACATAACAGAAGAAAGAGTTAGAGTTACATACTGCAACACCCCCCCTTAAGGACTAGTCTTAATCTACATTAACTAAGGTCTTCAACATATTCTCCTCTATAGAAAATGCTTCACTATGACTGAAAAATATCTTTATTAGCAAAGTATACCCTTGGTCCAACCTCACTCTTTCACTTCATACCTTGTATCATCTAGTTATCACCAAACCATCAGTTTCCATATAAAGGAACAACCATCCACCGAAATGCAATGATAACTAGCCATCACAAAGATTGGGTTACTAGGATGTCCTTTGCATTCATGGTTCATTCAACTTCTTGATGAAATCCCCCTAGATATGAAACTCCACATCACAAAGTTTACAGCTAAAAATATGGTCCACTCATAGAGTATACCACTGATAGATGGCCCACTCATTCAAGTGTTAAGAAACTTCCTAATAGAGGGTAGTAAACTAACCTAGAAAAGTTATACAAATCATCATGGACAGATGAAAAATGGGTATGCATTCTTACTTAGGTCTTATAATGATATGCCCGATTCATATTATATAGGTATGTGTGAACTATACTCCATATCATGAAGATACTTAGTGCATCTCTGAGGACCACTATATCAAAACATGACATATAGAGTTGTAACAACTACAATGTGTGATTCAAATGACAACATGTTCATGAGTTTTCTCTTATTTAACACACCACTCAATCTTAGAATGATGATTGGCAACCATCATCCAATATTTATCGTTTCCACCATAACTAATATCCCTTATTACCATAGTGCTTCCATAGGAACTAGAATCAACATTCTTTCCACCAAATTCCAAATATATCTCGATTGTATTGATGACCTCTTTATCATCCCTACCATAAATTCATCATTCTCTTCCAAAATTTCAGCCTACAATCAACACTTGGTTTTCTCAAGCAAGAATGAAGAAACTCGCTTCCATTTCAGAATGAAGAAAGTATTCATGCTCCTCCCTTTTCTTGAGGAACTATGATCACATAGTAGCTAGAAATCACTTGAACCATTGATACCTCATATGGATTGGAAACGTGTTGTATGCTAGGGCATAACATTAATTTGTCTGTAAAGGTAGAGTAATTCACCATCCTATGGACTTGCTTCCTTTATCAAAATACATGGGAGTCATCTTTTGTATTTACTAGTTCTTTATGACCATCAAAATGACCTACTTCCTCTACCAAAATAGATAGGAGTCATCTGTCGTATTCACTAGTTCTTTAGATAAGTATTTTGGATATGAGATATATCCAACTCAATTTTACATTTTCTATGCAGATGCCAGAATAAAATTATAGTATACAAGTCCATAAAATTCATGGGACAAACTGTATTGCTAGAACTCATTTCCCAATACAATAGACTTCTTATGGGAAAATTTAGAAATGATTTTATACCACTTTGAGTACAAAAACCATCCAAAAATACATTTAACATAATTATAGGAAAGCTATCCTTCTCTTTAACAATTATTTACATCACAAATATCTTCTTTAACATCATCTTTGACATTTTGCTTCAATATTCTTCTTGGAGTTTCTTTCACTCACAATCAATCAATATGTATCTCTTATAAAGTCCAAATAAATAAATAAAAACTTAACTTCTTACATGAAAATGCCAATTAAACCACAATCTAGTATTTTCCTCGATTAAACCACAATGGAGTCCTCTCCTCCATTTGCCTCAACCTCGGTTTGTAGTTTATCTTTCGCTTTCTCATAATTAAAAGAGTATGCAGAATAGAATTTGATAAACCACATTCCATGTGGAGCTTTGTTATTATGCTTGGTGGCAATCACGATATCCAGATTCCCATTCGCCATTATGCGTAATTCCAAGGCACTCAAAAGCTATCTTTTCGTAAAAACTCTTCTCCGTGACCTTTAACTGCAGTCCTTGAATTTTATCGTCAACGTATTGAACGACATGTGATCTCCTATTGGTCGACTCCCACTGCTATTCTATGATCTCCATTATTCCCTTGTGACAAATGCTGAGGTTTCTACAAGATTTTACGTGGCCTTATGTTCGCCACATTTCTCTATGCAGAATGTGCTGAGATTAATCCAAGCGACTTTAATGGCAGCAATATACCTACTGGACCTACTCCAATGACTACAATGTCATTCTCTTTGCTTCATGATGATGATTATGTTCACAGATCTTCCACGTATCCAAAACTGAAGCCACTAAATTATCCAGCAGTTCTTCCATGGTTGTTGTCAATCCTTTGTTGTTTCTTCACAGGCCATGAATTCTCATATGAAAGTAAAAGGTCCTGCCTGAAACGAACCTCCAACTGTTACGCTTCTCATAACCTCTTTTACAGCCAACGGATACCATCCCCCTGTGAATCACACCGCTGGCAATGGAGGGCGCCTTTAGAAACCCTCTGCACTGACACAACACTGATAGAAACCCCTCCATCCGGCCTCTGGAGAATCGCTCCATCACAGGCCTCAGATGAGCGATTCGAACTCCACCACCTCCATTTATTCACAAACTGCCGTTGTCATTTAATAGCAAAGCATGCCCACTTTGTACAGGATTTTAACACTGCATCTGCTTCACGTCTGCAACATGCTACCACACTTTCAGAATCCTGGCCTCTAAAGAATTCTGATCTCCATGAACATGTGCATGAGAATGAGCCTGATTACTAGTATCCGTAAGCTTGGAAGGGTCCTCCGAGGTGTTTGTAGTGGCTAAGAATTTCCTGTCTGGTAATAAGCAGCAAGTCTAGAAGAAGAGTAATAATAGCACTGAGCCTTGACAGGAATCGTGCAAATGAAAACTTGGCCCATCGATTCTCAGTCAGGTAGCTGCTAGTAATAGAATCGAAAGTATGAGGAAGACCGTGGACGGAGCCAATAGCGAGTATGAGTCCAGCAGCAATGGCTTTGATTACCAAGAAAGCATCTGCCTCTCAGGGCTTAGAGCCTTGAAAGTTGTACCAAGAAAGGGAATTATACTCCTAGGGTGCTTGCTAATAGAATTGTAAATAATCCTCAGTGAGAAACACAATATAGACCATAACGAAGCTACAACTGCAACATTAAACAAACAAATTTGAAAACTGAGACTGGGATGTTTGACACTGGTTGAGCATCTATATTTGTTTAAAAAGTTGATACGGTTAAATTAATTAAAATATTGAGTTTGATCATTCACGTTTCGATCAGTTCAGGCAGTGCGCAGTGGCGCAGTGAAGCAGGTGAAAGGCGATGCTGCCTAAAGCTATGTTGACTGTTGGCAGTGATGGGTGTTGTCCTTTAACTTTGACAAATAATTACTACCTCTAACTCTATTTCTCTTTAATTATTTCTCAAAAAAAATAAATTATTCTCCTACTTCTCTTTAAAAAAAAAAAAATCTCTTGCATCAAAATGCCGTTACATCAGACATATTTCTATTTTCACTCTGAATTTAAAACAAATTCTTTTCTTAAGAATTTTGTAAATATGTCTGCAAATTGGTCTTCTAATTTGTAAAACTCCAAACACATTTCATTATTGTTTCTTAATTATCAAAAGAAGTAATACCTTATATCAATATGTTTACTTTCCGCATAGAAAACATGATTTCTAGATAATGCAATTGCAGATTTGTTGTTGCAGAAAATCTGAGTTAGTTTTTTTTATTCATGCAACAACTCAGTCAAAATTCTTGTCATCCACATAATTTGACATGTTCTAGATTGTTTCTTTGATGCTCATGCTAATGCACCTAATCTAAAACTGAACACATAAAGAAATGGTCTCTTCCTGTCAACAAAATTGGCTACAAAATCACTATCAATATATTGAGTTAGTTTAAAATTTGAATTTGATGGATATAAAATACCATAATTTCTTGTTCCACAAACATATATTAAAATCCTTTTTTCAGCCAACCAATGGGTAAAATCCATAAATATGGAAATTAAACTTACTGCAAATTTTATATCAGACCTTCATGACACTTCCAACCAATTTCTTATACAAGGTTGGATCAACATTTGAGTTTTGATCATTCCCACTGAATTTTGTACTAGTTGCGTACTAGTTGAAATTGGTGTTACTACTAGATTACAGTTCTCCATTCTTAACCTTTTCAATATATCTTTCACATACTTAAATTGAAAAATAAAAATATGATATTCAGATTCAGTTACTTCAATGCCAAGGAAATATTTCATTAATCTTAGATAGTTCATTTCAAATTCTATTGTCATCTTTGTCTTAAAATCATCTATTGAAAAATCTCCAATAAAAATCAAGTCATCAACATAAAAGCAAACTATCAATATTTTACTTTCATGGTTTACCCTTTTTATATAGAGTTAGATCACCTAGACTCATGTTAAATCCTTTATTATTTAAATATTTATCAATTGTACTATACCATACTCCTAGTGCTACTCCTCGTGCTTGTTTCAATCTACATAATGTTTTCTTTAACTTGTAAACTTTGTTTTCTTGTACATTTATTTCATATCCTTGAAGTTGTTTCACATAAAACTCTTTTTCCACAAAACCATTTTAAAATGCAAACTTAGCACCCATCTAATAATGTGAGATCATATCATTCTTACTATGTGAAATCTAGCTATAGGTGGAAATGTTGAGTTCAGGTGGAAATGTTTAGTTATAATCAATACTAGGTCATTGATTGTACCCATGAACTGCAAGTCTTGCTTTATGTTTTTCAATTTCACCTCTAGCATTCAATTTAGTTTTGGAAACCCATTTAAAACCTATACTAAAATCTAGCTATAGGTGGAAATGTTTATTTATAATCAATACTATGTTGCTCATTGTACCCATGAACTACAAGTCTTTATGTTTTTCAATTTCACCTTTAGCATTCAATTTAATTTTGGAAACCCATTTAGAACCTATACTATTTTTACCTTCAGACACATCTACAAGCTCTCAAATATTATTTCTTTCTGTAGCATCAATCTCTTCATTCATAGCTTTTACCCAAATTCTTCTTTAACAGTTTTATCAAAATTTACACTATAATATCTAATTAATATAAAATTTGAAACTTTATCTATTTCATAATTTTGATCATATAATTCTTTTAAACTTCTAGTCTTTTAACTTTTAATTATGTTTCTTAATATAGCTAATGTATGATTAAATTTATTACTTACCTCTTGTCCTGTTGTTGATTGTCCACCATAGCCTAATGCTTTACCGTGCTCTTAACTCTTTGGTGTTCTAAATTGTAATGGTCTAACTACTGGTGATAACATTGTTGAAGTGCTTGTAGCAAGTGTATATGGAATCAATTGTCCACTTTGTACTTCTTATTCATATTCATCATCATCTGATCCAGGTGGATATTGGTGGCCACCCGCCTATTCCACTTGGGGCCCTACCATTGTCTCTTTCAGTTTTTCAATTTCGGCACAACTTGCTATTTTTATCAGTTTTTCGTGTCGTGAACTTTCAGAGCCGTTTTGAGGCCTTAAATGACGTTTTTTGGGAAAACCGCGAGCAACATGGGTCCATGGACCGATGTTGCTCACTCAAAATTTGTAGTCCTCAGATAGGTCTTTCTAACGAGGTATGGTTCGCGTCAAATGGAGATTGTATGCCAAAGTTACGTCCCCGGGAAGTTGAAACACCATTATACCCAAACGGCGCCCATAGTTTTGGTGCTTCATTTCCTATGGTTAGGGTTTTGGATGTTTAGGGTTTTCATTGTTTCTAAATAATAAATAGGCCCTCGAGCCTCATTGTAACTCAGTTCAGAGGCCTGTAGCCGCCACATCCCTTCTCAGGGATAGCTACTAGCGCCCTAGCTGGTTTATTTCCATTGTCTGTAAGAAAATCTCAGTTCTTTGATATTAATGAAATGAAGTGCTATTTCTGTTGCATCTTTGTATTTATGGTTATATGTTTATTCTATTGCGTTCCTGCATAAATCCAGATTAGTGGTATCAGAGAAGCCTGCTTTTTCTCGATCCTTCTTTGCATGTCCCCAACAAGGTCGGGGTATAAGGAGTTAGGGCTCAATCTGGTGGAACCTTTGCAAGATTAGCCTCACAAACCCCGACGGATGCCCATTGGGGATGAAAAGAAAGATGAGGGAGTAGGAGATCCTATCAAAATATTGCTTAAGGAGGCCCTTGGAAAACAAAGGAACGCAATGATGGATAGCTTTGCCCAGATCCTTCAACAGCTACCCACCGGCAGCGCATCTGCATCCAGTAGCCACTCTGGAGGTGCGACTCCCTTTAAGGTACAAGTAAATTTTGACATTCCCATATTTGAGGGTCAAATAGATGCAGATGTCGTAGATAGATGGTTGAATATATTATAAGGATATTTCTCGGTTCATGACTTTTCCGACCGGGAGAAGATTATTTTTGCACTCCTCAAAGCTATCCCCATGTCAAGGACTGGTGGGAAACCTACTGTGAGAAAAAGGACGAGACATAACCCTCTCTGTTCTCGGCCGTACCCACTTGGAATTCTTTCCGAGATGTCATCAAGGAACAATAATATCCCGTGGGGAGCTATGAAGACAAGTACATACAATGGACCACGTTGTGACAACAAAGGGATCAAGATGTGCATGAGCTGACGAATCTGTTCCATACCCTGCGCACAAAGTTGGGTATCAAAGATTCAGAGAAACATCTGGTGCTAAAGTATCGCAGCTGTCTGCACAAATACATTCAGGAGGAAATGGAGTTCCTTGACATCTCCTCGCTTGGTGCGGCATACCGGTATGCTGCCAAGATTGAGCAGAAATTCAAGCAGAAGAAGCGAGACTTTGGATCTGCGAATCAAAAGCAAGGGAAAGGTGCTTCCAAACCGCAGAACAAAGGATAGAGCCAAGGCATGGCGGCTAAAGACAACTCATCGAAGCCACAAGAAAAGAACAGCACCGCAAAGCCAAAGAAGGACACGGGAAAGTGGTGTGAGTTCCATAAGAGCTCCACTCACAACACGAGTGAGTGTCGGGCCAAGCAGTCGCTAGTGGCCGAGATGAGGGCTTCTGAGTCAGATGCATGCTCTGAATCCGAATCAGAACCTGAAAAGGCGAATGAAAAAGGGAAACAGATTATTGATGCGGAGCCCAACGCCACTGTTGCCACTGCAAAGATCCAAAAGGAGGAACCGGAAGATCCAGAGGAGGAGGAACGTCTCTTCCACTCCCGGATGTGGGTAAAGGGCTCCCCGGTACAGTTCATTGTCGACAATGGGAGCCAAAAGAACCTCATTTCAGCAGACGCCGTGAAGCGGTTGGGCTTGCCGACCACAGCTCACCCACATCCATACACCATCGGGTGGCTTCACCAAGGACGAGATCTCCGCATTAGCCAACAGCGCCGCCTTCCCTATAGCATCAAGCCCTTCACGGATGAGGTATTATGTGACGTTGCTCCTATTGATGTTTCTGATGTATTATTAGGACAACCATACTTGTGGAAGCGTCATGCTGTGTATGAGTCTCGACCTCGTGCTGTTATTGTTACTTTGGGAAATAAGTTGTACGGGATACCAGAGGTACCACCTCCTGCCGCTATCTCTTTGGTTACTGCAAAACAATGTAGTAAGCTCATTTCCCAAACTAGGAAATTCATTTTCCTGATGATCCGCCCCCAGGGCAAGAAGAAGACTGTGGCCACGACCTCCAGACAGGGCCCCTCTGCACGACAACAACAAATGGATAAGGTCGTGGAGGAGTACGGGGACATCTTCACCTCACCCACAGGGGTTCCTCTGCACTGCCAGGTCAAGCACCAGATTGATCTGACCCTAGGTGTGCCACTACCCAATGGACCGATCTATCGACGCTCTGTTCTGGAAAATGATGAAATCAAGAGGCAGATTCAGGAGCTGTTGCAGAAAGGTCACATCAGACCAAGTTCATCGCCCTGTGGGAGCCCGATCGTGTTGGTACAGAAGAAGGATGGGACGTGGAGACTCTATATTGACTATCGGGCGCTGAACAAGATCACTGTCTGGAATAGGTACCCAATCCCACGGATTGATGACCTTCTGGACCAACTCAAAGGTGAAAAATATTTTAGCAAGATTGACCTGAAGTCTGGGTATCACAAGGTACCAATTGAACCCTCTGATGTGTGGAAGACTGCCTTCAAAGCCAAGGAAGGCCTTTTTGAATGGCTATTCATGCCTTTCGAGTTGACGAATGCTCCCGCAACCTTCATGAGGATGATGGACGACATCTTGCGGCCATTCACCAACTCATTTGTAGTGGTGTACTTGGATGACATTCTGATCTTCAGCAAGACTTGGGAAGAGCACCTTCACCACATCCGACAAGTCCTCCAAACACTGCGGCAACATAAGTTGTGTGCCAATTTGGAGAAGTGCACTTTTGGCATGACCCAGGTTCAATATCTGGGATACATTATTGATGAAAGGGGGGTGCATGTGGATCCAGCCAAGATCCAAGTCATTTAGGATTGGCCAGCCCCAACCACTATAACAGAGCTTCGCAGCTTTCTGGGTCTTGCTAATTTCTACCGTAGATTCGTGTTGGGATTCTCTCATATCACTTGGCCCTTGAGTCAAGTCACCAAGGGAGGAGCGAGAGAAAAATTCTTTTGGTCGAAACCTCAACAGAAGGCGTTCACAGAATTGAAAAATCGCCTATGTTCTGCCCTAGTGCTCACATTACCAGACTTGCAACAACCATTTGAGATCGAGACAAATGCCTCTGACTTACTATTGGAGCAATTCTTACTCAACAGGGACATCCAGTGGCATATCACAGTCAGACATTGTCTGACACATTTCGCAAGTATCCCACTTATGATAAAGAAATGTATTCCATTGTGCAATCTTGTTGACGATGGGATCATTGCATTTTGGGGAAGGAAACAATCATCCACACATACCACTAGCCCCTGCAGTTCATACAGGCACAAGGGAAGTTGCAGAATGATCTCCATCAGAAGTAGTCCACATATCTACAACAGTTTCATTTAAACATCAAGTACAAGAAGGGTAGCACGAATAATGTTTCAGATTGCCTCAGCCGACCACCGATCATGGCGCTCACCACCATTCTCAACTCTTGTGGGCATGAGACTTCTACTTGGCCAGTTTTCTATGAGAGCGACCCAGACTTCGGCCACACATACAAGGCACTCTTGGGGGGTACGCAAGTTTCAAATTTTCACCTCCAAGATGCACTTTTATGTCACTTGGGACAACTTTGTGTTCCTTCAAGCGAGCGTGCCAAGATGATATGGGAACAGACTACAGTCGAGTCGCTGGGCACTTCGGGGTCAAAAAAATAGTAACAGTACTGCAGAAATATTTCTATTGGTCGAACCTTCGAAAGGATGTCGAGTAGCACATCAGATCCTGTATTGCTTATGTAATTGCCAAACCGACCATCAAGAAGTAAGGCCTATATACTCCACTACCTACCCCTAATCGACCTTGGGAATCCATATCCATGGATTACATGTCGAGCCTGCCTTCTACTAAGCATGGAAATGACTGTGTTTTCGTGGTCGTCGACAGATTCTCGAAGATGGCCATTATGGAGGCCTGCAAGAAGAATATCACAGTAGAAGCCACTGCTAAGCTCTTCTTTGAACCAGTGTGGGTGCACTTTGGGATCCCATAGTCTATCATATCAGATCGGGATAGCAGGTTCCTCAAAAAAATTTGGTCCAGCCTCTGGTCAATGCTGGACACCAAGCTCACCACGTCCACAACTTTCCATCCCCAAACAGATGACCAGAGAGAGGTTGTCAACAGAATGATTGCACACATTTTTCACATGTACAATTCAAAGCATCCACGCACATGGGACGAGAGCTTCCCCTATGTACAACATACTTATAACCGGGCTCTCCACAGCTCAACCAACCACAGCCCCTTTCAGGTGGGCTTGTGATTCCAACCACTATGTCCCATTAGCGTAGCCATGCCATTTGCGGCTACTCAGGCTGATTCGGCTCATGTCCAGTTTGAAGTTGACAAAGAAAATAACTTCATCGAGCACATTCAGCACATCTGCCAACAAGTTCATGACATATTGGACAGAGCCAATGTTGAGTACAAGCAACGCCATGATCAACATTGGGTGCCACACAACTTCTAGGTGGGTGACAAAGTGTGGCTACATTTGCAGAAGGAGCGTCTCACTGGACCCCACCGCAAGCTTCGCCTGCTTCGATATGGGCCGTACACCATCACCAAGGCTGTAGGGAACAATGTCTTTGAGCTCAGTATTCCACCATTAGTTGGTTTGCACCCAGTATTCAATATCGACCACCTTCGTCCCTACTTCCCACCTCTACTAGACACCTCTAACATTGCAGAACAACTCACACCAATAGAGTTAAACCCAGACTGCATGGAATAGGCCACCAGAGATTGTATCATGGACATGGAAATCAAGAACACTCGCCAACAGAAGATATAACTGTATCGAGTTGTCAAAGCTGGCCAATTTCTGCACCAAGGAAAGTGGTTCACCAGGGACCAAGTTCAACAGAAGTTTCCTCATATTATGGAGGAACTTAACGCAATGGGGACCATTGCTTCCTAAGTAGGGAGGAATGATCCAAGTGGATATTGGTGGTCACCCACCTATTCCACTTGGGGCCCCACCATTATCTCTTTCAGTTTTTCAATTTCGGCACAACTTACTATTTTTAGTAGTTTTTCACGTCTTGAACTTCCAAAGCCGTTTTGAGGCCCTAAAGGACGTTTTTTTGGGAAAACCAAGATGTTGCTCCCTCAAAATTTGTAGTCCTCGGATTGATCTTTATAACGAGGTATGGTTTGCATCAAACAAAGATCTTATGCCAAAGTTACGTCCCCGAGAAGTTGAAACACCAATTTACCAAAACGGAGCCCATAGTTTTGGTGCTTCATCTCCTAGGGTTAGGGTTTTGGATGTTTATGGTTTTTAATTTTGTATAAATAATAAATAGGCCCTTGAGCCTCATTGTAACTCAGTTCAAAGGCCTGTAGCTACCACATCTCTTGTCAGGGATAGCTACTAGCGCCCTAGTTGGTTTATTTCCATTCTGTTCGTAAGAAAATCTTAGTTCTTTGATATTAATGAAATGAAGTGTTATTTCCGTTGCATCTTTGTGTTTATGGTTATATGTTTATTCTATTGTGTTCCTACATAAATCAGGATCATCATCTCCATGAGATAATACAACTCCCTCTACAAAAAATTTCTCTATGCTTCCATCCCAAGTTTATTCTTCATTGAACTCACCATCTCTATTGATAATATACTTCTTGCTTATGGGATTATATAATCTATATGCCTCAGAATCTTCACTGTATCCAATAGAGACACATTTCTCACTATTTTCATCTAACTTATTTCTCAACTCTTTAGGTACACGACCATAAGTACCACATCCAAAAATTCTTAAATGAAATATATTGCAACTCTTACCACTCCATAATTCCTCTAGAATTCAGTACCTCACACTTTAAGTTGGACTTTTTATAAGAATATAAATAATACAAGCTATCGTTTTCTCCCCAATATTCATTTGGTATATGCTTTTCCTTCAACATAATTCTAGCCATATTTATAATGGTTCAATTTTCCCTTTCATCCACTCCATTTTTCCATAGAGTATAATGAACATTAAAATCTCTCTTGATTTAATGTGACTAACAAAACTAAATGAAATCATTCAACATATATTCACCACCTCTATCTGATCTTAAAATTTTAATATGTTTTCCACATTCCTTTTCAACCATAGCTTTAAACTTCTTCAATATCGCAAAAAATTTATATCTTTGTTTTAGAAGATAAAAACAATCTTTTCAACTACAATTATCAATAAAAGTTAAAAGGTAATCATTACCAGCCAATGAAGCTGTTTGTGTTGGTCAACAAAAATCTCTGTGTACAATCTCCAATGGAGCTCTCGCCCCATATGAATACTCCATATACAAAGTTCTCTATGTGATGTTTTGGAAGTACACAAATTTCACACGAGCTAGTTGGTTATCGAATACTGGGTAACACTTTCACCATTTGTTTCATTTGTAGTAAGTCTAGACCATCGAAATATAATAACCATATCTTAACGATTCATCCAAATTCTTAGTTTTATAATCATTCAATGAGGGAGATAATTCAGTTCTCATTATAAGGGGAAACATCTTATTCTTTTTCATCTCCATCCTTTCTATCAGCCACTTACTTGGATATTTATCAATGATTACGCATATTCTATTCTTGAAAAACACTCTATCCCTTTTTTCTGTCAGTTGTTCAATTCTCAAAAAATTACATTTTAAACTAGGTACATGCTACACATCAACAATTTTTCTTCTTTTACCATTTTTACAATAAACAACAATCATTCCTTTAAGTTTAACACATACCTTATTATCGTTACCCAGCTTGACCTCAGACTGAATACTAGTGTTTAGATTAGCAAATAAATAATTTTTTATAGTCATGTCAATGTTGCAAATGTTATCCAAAAACCAAATATCATTTAAACATTCTTGAGTCATGTTACAAGTAAAAAACATTGAGTTTTGATTATATTCAGAGTCTTTGAGTTGTGTGCAACTGCTTACTATCATTTTCCCACTTCTTCTAGCACTTGTTAGCAAAATGACCTTATCTTTTGCAATAATAACATTGAACCCTAGACTTATCTTACCTTTGATTTCCTTATTTTCAGGTTTTGTTGTTACCCCCCAATATATTAGATGGTTTTCGTTAATATTTATCCTCATGCTCATAATTATCTCATGTGATTTTTTGATAAGCTACTCTACCATATCTTCCTCTATTACTCGACCTTTGTTTGCCTCTTTCTATATTAAAATGAAACTAAGTATTGAAGGAGTTCTTCAATTCACTATCATCATATCTTGACATCTTGGATTGATGTGTAATAAACAAAGCAATCAACTCATCAATTTTCATTTGTGATCGAGGTGGCTCCAGAGACACACAAAAGACAAAGAGGGCTGAGTGAAGCTCAAAAATCAAAGTGTTTGGATTTCTTTCAAACCAAGACCATAGCGTACATCTCATCGTCTTGATCACAACAGTGAAAACAATTTGTCAAACCGATCTCATATGCGAAAGTTAGAGCTGGTCAAAGTTTCAGGTTGACTTGGTGACCTAGGAGGCTTAAGGAAGACACAAATTTGACCTTTTGCGGCCACTAGATTCTAGCCAGCTCTGGCCAGATTCTGGGAAAATTTGCGGCCCATTTAAATTAACTCCTACGGTCAAAATTTCAAAAATTTTAAAATGCACCATTAAGTTTACAAAGATAGAAAAATAATTAAATTTTTGGGTGGCAGGTCACCAACCTTGCCACCCATGGCAACCATATAACAGGTTTTTTATATATAAAACATATCGCATATATGTATTTCAGTGCTTGTGGGGGTCGAACCCACCCGACCCACATTGGCGAGCCCCTAAGCAAGCTGCACCACCAACCAACCCTTTAATAATATTGCCGACGAAAATCCAAGGGCAGGTCGTCAAATGCGGGCCTGGTCCCCCCACTTGGTGTTTAAAATATATGGTAGGGTTTTGAAATTTTTTGAAATGAAAATAGGGAAAAAATAATATGCCATTTTGGAGGGGGCGGGGTTTGACCGTTTGACCCCCTCCCTATTAATTTGGATCTTTACCAATGCGCCCCAACTATTTATGTTGGTAAGTCCGCCTAGACTTATTACTTAAACCTCATTTTTACACAGTGCACCGAAGAAGACAAGAGAAAGAGTGCACACGTGGATAGAAGAAAATTTGCAGGTGGAACCATGAGCATGGTGTAGTAATTATGTAGGAAGAACCATGAGCCTTGAAATTTTCCCAGGGAGGTAATTTTTCTCCATGTCAAAATATAGTCAAGTTTACAATCAGTTTTCATAGTTTTTTGCAAGGAACACAATGGCGTGTTCGGATCCACCTTTTGAGTTACAGATTTCCAGTCCACCCATGGAGCAGCTACGTGGAGGAATCTAAGGGGAATCTAAAAGATTCCTTTTTGCCCCGGATTTTCATTTCATCAGAATTCAGCAAAATGGATAGTCAATTTTGCACTATTCAATGCCACAAATCTGATGGCACATTCAGATTTTCCATCTGAGCTTTATATTTTTAGATCAATTTTTGAAGTGAAGTTGCAGGTGTTAGTTTTCAGCGAGTGAGCAATCGATTTCACACCTTTCGACGCCACAATTGTGATTGTGATTTCAGATGCAGCATCCATAGTAGTCATTCTTCAGTCATATTCACCGTGAGGTATATGATGAGTTGATTTCATGTACTTATTTTTTCCTAAGATGCATAGTGTTGTATAGATCCCTGTTGATGTATGAGTCATGTGATCTTGTCTTATTTTTTTATTACTGTACTTTCTGTCATGGACTTGTATTATGTTTGAGATCCCTTCATGCCATATTGGTGGGATACTCATGTATGTTGTTTGATATCCCTTTTATTCCATGTTGGCGGGATACTCATAGTCTTTATGCATGAGTGATTGTCATATTGATAGGAGTCCTTTTTATGCATGAGAAGTGGAACATCTCGTAGAGAGGTCTAACCACTCCTGCGTGAGGGAATTTTCCTTGTATGTCAGAGAAACACATCCATGTACATCTTCTTCTTACAACACTTAATGTAGCAGCCCACAACATCTTGACACCGAGGCCTGGAGATGTAGCCCCTCCTGGACGAACTCCATTATCAAGTGATGTGTTCTTATGATTGCTGATCGGGACATGTTATGTTCCTTTTCTTTACAACAAGTAGTTGTTATTTTATGTTCATTGATGCTTTAATTAATGCAATTATAACAATCAGCTAAATTTAAAGGTCTTGGTTAAGGGTATCAAGACTTTACCCTAGATCAAGTGGTATCAGAGCAAGTCTTCTTGGTGATTATATTGCAGATGTGAACTGTTGAATGTTTGCTGAGTTGAGCCATGTAGAGTGTCAAGGACATGTATGAAACCATGCTCAGGGTGTTCGATAAAGCAGACATGTTGTACAAGGCTTATGAAAAACAAGCACCAGAGAATGATGAATCGAAGGCACTCCTACAGGAAGAAAAGGAGGAAAAACATTAGTTGCAACTTCAGTTGCAAGCCATGATAGACGCGTGGGAAGGATTGAAGGGCAACAATGAAATTCTTCAAGAAGATCATGATGCCTTGAAGGCATTCCTACAAGAATGGAAGGAGGAGAAACAACATTTGCAGCTTCAACTACAAGCCGTGACAGAGGCATTGGAGGAAGTGAAGTGCAACGAAGGCTTATGGAAGCCTTCTTCACCTATTTCGCAATAGACAACTAAGGCAAACAATGTTGATTTTTCTTCAGTTTCTTCACATGATATCATTTCAGTTAGAAGTGTAGAGTTACCCATCACAGGTATCAAAATGAGACTCCTCACCAAGATGGGGTACAGAGGAGGATGACTTGGCATTCGTGGCCAAGGCATAGCTCAACCATTGGAGGTTGTGCAATGACCTTGTTATGTAGGTTTGGGGTACACTCGAGAAGGATATTCGAAGGACATCAAGCAAAAACATATATTAATGAACTCTCTAGGGAAGAGGAATGATGAGGACACTTCGCCATCACCCCATGGTAGTGCATGTTGCAGTGAAAGAGCTGAGGTGAGCTCCCATCACCATGATCGCACCAGAGACCACCATAGAAGGTATAATGAGTCTCATTATTCTAGAGTGAATTTTGATTATAAAAATGTTGATAACCATGGTCGTAAGTCATGGCCTTGCAAAGCATGTCATTTTTTTGGTTTAAATAACCATGTGATTTTTAAGTGTTGGAAAAGGATGGCAACACAAAGGAGGATGAGGCATGAAAATCCTTCTCCCCAACAGGAAAAGAAATCGGTTAAGCAAGTTTGGAGGAAAAATACCTTTTGCACCCATTGCGACTGAAGTGGTCACCAAAGAGCCACATGCTAGAGACTCCATCCAGAGTAGCACATTAAAGACAAAGCACCCATGCATACACCAGTCAAAAGAGATGATCAACAAGCAAGTTCGCCATAGGGAAATGATCCACTCACTTTGATAAGTGAGATATGGTTCCTCTAGATTGTTTTTCCTAGATATGTTAGCTTATCATGGCCGTGTTTGTAAATCATTTGTTTCATGTTTAAATATAAAAGTGATGATGTGTTTTCCATCACTTGTTTAAGCAACAATGATATTTTTTTAGCCTTGTTTTATAAGTCATGTGCTGCATTTATTTCATGTAAAAGTGATGAGGTGTTTGCCATCACTTTGAAATGCAATGAAGATGTTGTTGGCCTTGTTTTATGAGTCACGTGATACATTTATTTCATGTAAAAGTGATAAGTTGTTTTCCATCACTTCAAAATGTGAAGATGATGTTGTTGGTCTTGTAATGATAGCTGGGGGTGATTTCCATCTCGATGTAAGCTTGACCACTGAGTACATGTCGTAAACTTGTGGCAAGTATGGGGGATGTTTTGGGTCATAGTTGGTCAATTAGAGCATGTATTTGCAGGGGATTGTAGTACAGGTTTGTAGAAGGTGTAGGTGCCAGTTCATCGCTTAAGGCTTCAAAGAACAAAGATGAAGGAGAAGGAAGGGTGAATTTTTAGGACACTCGTGGTGCAAACATAGTACACATCAATTGCAGATTCTTATTGATTCTTTTGGAGGACCAAAAGCTCCTCACTGGGGAGGATTGATCTAGTGGCTCCAGAGACACACAGGACAAAGAGGGCTGAGGGAATCTCAAAAATAAAATTGTTTGGATTGCTTCCAAACTAATACTAGATCATATATCTCATCATCCTGATCACAGCTGTGTGAATGGTTCATCAAACCGAGCTCGTATGCGAAAGTTAGAGTTGGTCAAAGTTTGAGGTTGACTTGGTGACCTAGCAGGCTTAAGGAAGGCACAAATTTGACCTTTTCCGGTCACTGGATTCCGGCCAGATCCAACCATATTCCAGGAAAATTTGTGGCCCATTTAAATTGACTCCTCCGGTCAAAAGTTTGAAAATTTTAAAATGCACCATTAAGTTTACAAAGATGGAAAAATAATCAAATTTTTGGGTGGCGGGCCACCAACCCCACCACCCACGAAAACCATAGAATAGGTTTTCTATATATAAAACATATCACATATATGTATTTCGGTGCTGGTGGGGGTAGAACCTGCCCGGCCCACATGGGCCGGCCCCAGAGCGGGCGACACCACCAACCAAACCTTTAATAATATTGTCAGAAATCCGGGGGCAAGTCACCCAATGCAGGCCTGACACCCCCACTTGGTGTTTCAAATATACGACGAGGTTTTGATTTTTTTTAAAATTCAAACAGGTAAAAACTAATACTCATTTTTGAGGGGGCGGGGTTTAACCGCCTGACCCCCTCCCTATTAATTTGGATCTTTACCAATGTGCCCCAACTGTTTATGTTGGTAAGCCCGCCTAGACTTATTACTTAAAACTCATTTTTACACAATGCACCCAAGTACACTAGAGCAAGAGTGCGCACGTGGATCGAGGTAAATTTGTAGGTGGAACCATGAGCATGGAGCACTAATTATGCAGGTGGAACCATGAGCCTTGAAATTTTCCTGGGGAAGTAATTTTTCCCCATGTCGAAATATCGTCAAGTTTATAGTCAATTTTCATGGTTTTCACAGGGAACACAATGGTGAGGTCTGATTCACCTTTTGAGTTGTAGATTTCCAGTCCACCTATGGAGCAGCTATGTGGAGGAATCTAAGGGGAATCTAAAAGATTCCTTTTTTCCCTGGATTTAATTTTGTCATAATTCAGAAAATGGACAGTCGATTTTGCACTATTCGATGCCACAAATTTGATGGCACATTCCGATTTTCCAATCTGAGCTTTATATTTTTCGGTCACTTTTTGAAGTGAAGTTCCAGGTGTCATTTTTCAGCGAGTGAGAAGTCGATTTCACACCTTTTGACGCCACGATAGTGATGGTGATTTCAGATCCAATAACAATAACAATCATTCTTTAGTCATCTTCAGCGTGAGGTATATGATGAGCTTATTTCATGTATTTCTTTGTTCGCAAGATGCATGGTGTTGTAGAGATCCCTATTGATATATGAGTCATGTGATCTTATCTTGTTTTGTTATTGATGTACTTCTTTGTTCCTGAGATGCTTAGTGTTGTACAAATCCTTGTTGTTGTATGAGTTGTGGGATCTTGTCTTGTTTTGTTATTGATGTACTTCATGTCATCGGCTTGTATTATGTTTGAGATCCCTTGTTGCCATATTAGTGGGATACTCATGTATGTTGTCTGAGATCCCTTTTATGCCATGTTGGCGGGATAATCACAGTATTTATGCGTGATTGATTATCATACTGATAGGAGTCGTTTTTATGCATGAGAGTTTTGTAGTGGAACATCTTGTAGAGAGGTCTAGCCACTCTTGCGTGAGGGAATTTTCTTTGTATGTCAAATAAACACATCCCTGTACATCTTCTTCTTACAACACTTAATGCAGTGGAATAAACCATCTTGACACTGAGGCCCGGAGATGTAGTCCTTCCTGGACGAACTCCGTTATCAAGTGACGTGTTCTTATTATTGCTAATATTGACATGTTATGTTCCTCTTCTTTACAACAAATAGTTGTTCATTTATGTTCATTGATTCTTTAATTAATGCAATTCTAATAATCAGCCGAAGTTAAAGGTCTTGGTTAAGGGTATCAATATTTTCCCCAGATAAATTTGACTCACGTCTTTAAAATTTTCTATGGATACAACCACAACTTCAAATTTTTTACAAAACTTCGTGGGACTTTCTCAATCACTCTCTTATTTTAGATATCTTCTCCATACTGTCTCAATTATTTAAAAATGCCCATGAATTAAGTCATCAAACCATTCATGATTTCAGTATCTTTCATTTTCATATTCTCAAAATATCTTTTGAAATTCTGCAACTTGAAATTCTTCGCTATGGATACACCCTGATAACAAGATACAAGAGTGCCCCATGTTTTCTTTGAGGACTATGCAAATATCACATCATCTAAGCCTTATTGAATAAGGCCAAGATCTTTGTTATCCTTTTTTTTTGTTCTCCCTCAACAACATTCACTTAATATTTGTAAGAGCCATCTCTGCTACATAATCAATATGCTTTGGATACCGATAAGTAAAAAATCCCTAAATATCATGATAAAGTAGCAATATTCTCATTTTGATAGACCATGAATCATAATTTTTCTCAATCATAATAGGAATTGATGACTGAGAAATACTTTTATTCGATGCCATGAGTTCGATAAAGCTTTAAGAATTAAAAATTTTATAGTAATACCATATCCAAATGGAAGAGAAGAAAATTGTAAGATCCCAAAATCTTAAATTTTCAATAGATCTTGCACATTCAAGTGTTCTAATAAAAAATAATTTCAAAAAAACCCTGGACACAAAAGGGATATGGAAATGAAACCCTTAGTTAGATTATTAACTGAAAAAATAATACATGCCCATACAATAATATCATATGTAATGCAATATCATGCATGACTACCCAAGTTAAAAGAGAAAACAAAGAAAATGAAACACAATCGTGGACTGCGGATGAATCAACACGACAAATTACACTCATGGGGTTTTCGTCTGTGGGATCAAACTGGAACTAGCCAAGCCAAGTTATCATGAAAACAAAATAAGATTCAAAAACTCACGATGATCTAAATGCCTAGATCATATCCCATTTAATGGGCTTGATGGACTCTCTAGAAACCTTATTTTTTTATTTTCCCTCGAAAATAAAGGAAAATACCATGGACAGATCCGATGAGAAAATACCATGGTAAATACTATGGTATATACCATGAGTAGATTCCATCCATTTTGACCATATCAAGAAAATGGAATATTACAAATCCTCCTGCCCAAAGATTGCTTGCCCTCAAGAAGTCCACTTCTATCCACAACAAAAGCACTTATATATTGATACTACGATCCCATACAAACCATTTTGTTATTCCATTCATCCATGCTAAATTATCCTCAATGGATCCTTTGATAACTAGATCCCAAATAATCCTCCAACCAATCACGCCCTCAATAGATTCACCTAGATCCTATTGCCACCTAAGTCCTGAGACCTGTGGGTTATGGTACCATCTCAACCCTCGATCACTTCCTGTACATAAGGGCCCAAGCTATAGTATGCTCTTGGCTAAGGGTTTCCTCCTAAGAATCATCCCATCAATAGAGTTCTAACTCAAAATATTTTTCCAATCCATCGAATGGGAAGTATATAATGCATGAATTCCCACACATGGAATAAGTTTACTATGTTGATGCCACCCAATGCTCAACTCATTCTGCTCCATGCGGACACCAAACATGATCCATTCGAAGAACTGTTCCTTGCTCTCCCTAATGTATAAAGGTGGGTTGGTAGTTCCACAAAACCTATCTATGTACACTTGTAGAGGGTTTCTCTATGAATCCCAACTGTATTCCTTCCATTTCCTTGTGAGGGACTTGAGTCGTTCCTCTACACTAGACATCTCGCTTCTTAACTCAACACATACCCCTATGAGATCCTCATTTTTTTTTTCTCTTATAATATAGTGTCTCGAGTTGTCTTGACTACCTGGTTCAAAATCATAATATCTGTCTTGAAATGCATAATATTTCCCTGAAAGTATTCTACTAGAAATTATGGTGCCCTATTGAATATCTTTGTACTTGTCTGCACTGGATGCCCCACGACCACAACTTCAACTTGAGTCTCTAATCAGTTCTCTGGGAATGGTTCATCATGCACATTATGTCTATCATGCTCACCCTAATTATCATGCTCATCATGTCGGTCCACTATTTTTTACTTCTCACTCAAGTTTTCCTGGCCTCCTCAGTCTGTGAAGACAATATGTTTCTCATCTTCTCTAGTTGTCGAACATAGATGTACTAGTGGAATGCTATCTATATTTAACTGCTCATATTATTTACCCCCCTAGAGACCTATGGAACCAGTTGTATAAGATTCTACCTCATCAATATCATCAGGTAAAATTTCCTTATGCATTTCCAAATGCTTAGCATCCTGCAAGTCTCTCTAAATAATATCACACTGCTTCTCACCATCCTGAAAATCAATAGACCCAACTATAGAAGAATCCCTATGATCTGAAGGAATATCATCTTGTTCTTTCCTTTTTTCCTCCTTCCTATCACCTGGACATGAATGGTCAAGTGCCCAAGGTCCCTTATAGATAAAGCATAGTCCTCTCCTTTTTAGTTCATTTTTGTTGCATTTTTCACTACCTTTGTTCTTACTTCCTCGATCAATCCTTTTAAGCTCCGTCTTATTCAACATCCTCCACTATATCATAGGCATTTGGTGATACAAATAGCTCCTTCCTCTAAATTTTCAATAGTTTGGATCTTAGTATCTTGCACATGTTGACATATCCTTCTAAGAACAAGGACACAATATTTTGCATGCTTGTTTTGACACGGTCTGGATGAGATGATATAATGATGGTGTAGAAGTTATGGAACACCTCAAAGATTAATTCGTCACATTCTAGATTCAACATGAATGTTCCAAATCTAAACTCTCCCATAAGTTTTAATATTCTATTAATCTTCTGAAAGGTAGGAAGCATGATGTTTTTCAACCCCTGAAGGGCTTCTACTATCAACTGCAATATATCTCTCATGATATCATTATTGTAAGGTAGTAGTGGTGATGTTAAAGATATGATCCTATCGAGATAAGAAGAAACTATGAGTCTGAACTCTTCATAAGGATGCTACAAGATTTTGGGTTTTATTAATGAATGCATCGATGCCTTGAGAGCCCAAATAATTTTCTTCCATTCTCAATGTCCCACCTTGGAAAATCATGTCTCTAATTCCTCCAACTTATGAAGGTCTATGTCTAGCTTTGTTTGTTTCAATTTAGATCCAAGTGTGAAGATATTATCCCCTCTTACCTATCCTTCCTTCACTTCTCATGGATGCTTCGGCTGCAAAATGACATGGAATATTTTCGAGAATTTTCTCCTGCTCTAACCATCATTTCGGTCGAAGTACGTATTTTTGCGTAAAGGACAATATATTCTCACTAATTCACTAAGAAGTTTCTAGGTGTTTTTCAATGTATCTTCAAGACGAACCATCTTATCCCATTCCAAAGAAAGAAAATATACAAGAATAAATTAATTATTCATACCTTTCAAAAACAATTTTGGCTCAAAGTTACTGTAGCCACAATTTTGAATGATAATCATTGAAGCTTCACTTGAATTGATTTCCCCTCTTATTCTTCTCTTTATTTTTATTATATATATATATATATATATATATATATATATATTTATCTTTCAAGCAACTACCTATTCAATAAACCTCCCCCTCCCCCATTTTTTTAAAGCCCCCCTTATTTTGTGATATTTTATGAAAAACAAATTTCAGGGAGTAAACTTTGGAAGAATACACCTAAGATGAACCTAAGTTTTGAATATGAATACACAAATAATTGACCCCTTTCAATTGATCATATTTTATATATGTGATTTTCCGTCCAATGAAGCTACTCGTGATGGATCACAACAAAAATTGGCACATGAAAATGGTTGAACTTCCTTCATGTATTTGACGCTCTAAAGTTGCAACAGTTCGACTTCACAGTTACCTCGACCACATAGGGATTTCGGTATATATGGATCAATGAGCATATGCAATAAATTTGGTTCAAACACCCACCGCCAATGCAATAAAAATCAACCTCTCTACTTAAGTGTAGCTAGTGGAATTTCGAATAGGACGTGTCAATATATCTTTAGAACCCTCATTATTTAAGATGAAAAACATTGCTCCACATATGCAGAAATGACCTTTATTCAAGTTAAAATGATTTGAATTTATGGATGGAAAAAGAACAATTCTTGGACTCTCTCTACTTTGACACTGCATCTAGTAGGATTCTCAGCCTGTGAAAACTAAATATATGGTTTCCCCACTTATGATTTGAAACTATGGGTATGGTTTCAGGCTTGATTTGTTGTAGTGTCCTAGATGGCTCCACTGAGAAAAATGAGGGAATGCAATGATGCTTGATATATAAACCCCTAGGTCGTCCTTGAATATTGCAGAGATAACATACTTCCAATTATTAGTGTAGAGGTGTTGTTCCTTAGCTGACTTGTGTTTATGAAGAAGGTTATGCCAATTCGACTTTAATTACAATAGTGAAAACTCTAAAATAAATGCGCGTGATAGATACAAATGTAAACTTTGGTATTCCCTCTTGGTCTTGGACACATGCCCTTTGGCCCACCAAATTCCAACGTGATATATGTAATTATATGAAACCCGTTGGTCCTTCAACAGAGCCAAAATGTTCTAAAACCAACTCCAAAAATTGAAGAAAAGAGAGATCAACTCCTTAGAAATAAGCCACTTCAAGGAGGAAACCTCCTTTACATTACATAAATGAACAATTCTTGGATGATAGAAATGAGAAAAACTCCCTTATATATATAGGAGTCCATGGGGCCACAATGTAATCCTATCCGACCTAAAAATAATATTGTGAAGGCACAATAATAACAATATGGGGGTTATAGGGGTACAACAATAATAATAAGGGGGTTACACTAACAACAAGAAGGGACTATACTAGTAATATAGGGACCTAACATGCTCCTCTCATTCAAAAAAGTGTTTTCCTCAACGCTTAAGTAGCTACGGGTGCTTCTGTATAAAATTCTCATCCTCGCATGTAGAATCTTCAGTGGGTAAGTTCTTCCATTTGGTGAGATACTCTGAAATTGATCGATTTCGTAGCTGTCGAGTTCTTGTTTCCGTGACTGCTTCAGGTTCCAATATGGTTTTTCCTTCCTCATCAAGTTCTAGCAATATTGTGTGAACTTGAATTTTGTCCCCTATAACCTTTTTAAAGCATGAAACATGGAAAACTGGATGCACTTGCGAAGAAGTAGGAAGCTCCAATTTGTATTCCATAGTACCAATCTTTTGCAACACCTTGTAAGAACCATAGTACTTTGGCAATAATTTATTATCCTTCTTAGCTTTCTTGAGGGACATTTGTTTGTATGGTTGTAGCCGTAAAAATACCCAATCTCCTACATCAAAGCTTCAATCACTATGATGTTGATCTACATGTTGTTTCATTCGATTTTGTGCCAAACTTAGGTTATCATTTAAGAGTTTGAGAACTTCTTGTTGATGTTCGATGTAATCTTCCATTGCTTGAACCTTAGAATTTTACCTTAAAGAAGAAGTGATGGATGGTGGATGATATCCATAAAGTGCTATAAATGGGGTGACTTTTGCTACAATATGGAATGAAGTGTTATACCACCATTCAGCGAGAGGTAACCACTTGACCCATTGTGCTTGCTTATCAGATACAAAACAACAAAGATATCCTTCCAAACATTTATCCACTATCTCAATTTGACCATCAGATTGAGGATGATAATATGAGCCATGAGCTAGTTGAGTACCCAAACAAGAAAATAATTCTGTCCAAAAATTTCCTGTAAAAATGGGATATCTTTGACTTACAATAATCTTCAGGTTTCCATGTAGATTTTGTATTGTTTCCATAAATGCAGTAGCAACTATACTTGCTTTAAATGGATGAGATAATGCACAAAAGTGTGCATATCTGGTAAGTATATCGACTACCACCATGATGACACTCTTTCCTTTGGACTTAGGTAAAATTGTGATAAAATCCATTGAAATATCCTCATAACGTTGACTTGAAATGGATAAAGGTTGTAGAAGACCCAAGGTCTTAATTGTCTCTACTTTATTTTACTGGAAAACCAAACATTTCGCCACAAAATTTTGAATATAAGATTTAAGGCCATCCCAAAAAAATTATTTCTTCACCCTGTCGTAAGTTTTTAAAAATCCTGAGTGTCCTCCTAGAGGATAAGTGTGCAATTCCTAAAGAATCTTTTGTTTTAGTTGGGAATTCTTGCAAATATATAAGCGATATTTATACCATAAGGAATCATTTTTCCAACTAAATGTATCATATGTACTAAAATCTTGCTACAAATTTTGAATGAGTGTCCAAACTTCTTCATCCTTCTTCCATTCATCCCTTGCTTCATTTATCCAATCTAGTTGGATAATAGAAATGGCGCAAAGCAATGCTTCCACCTTTTCATCATTTCTTGAGAGTGCATCTTCAACAACATTTAACTTCCATTTTTTGTATACGATTTCAAAGTCATAACCCAACATCTCTGTGACCCATTTTTTCTGCTCTTCTGATGATAGTCTTTGTTCCAAAAAGTGTTTAATACTATCATGATCAGTTTTTACCTTGAAGTGTCTTCCCATTAGGTAAGGCCGCCATTTCTTTAGTGCATGTAGTATTTCCAACATTTCCTTCTCATAAAGCCTTTTGTAAATAATTTCCTTTCATTGGACCACTTTCAAAATAAATGGGTCTTTGTTCTTGCATTAAAAAAACACCAATTCCATTTCCCGAGGCATCACATTCCACAATAAAGCTTTTTGTGAAGTTTGGTGTAGCTAAGACTCGTGCTAGGCAGATTGCCTCTTTAAGATGTTTAAAGGCATTAGTTGCTTCAAGAGTGCATGAAAATGCATCTTTCTTCAATAATGTTGTTAGAGGTGCTGATATTATCCCATAATTCTTAACAAACTTGCGATAATACCTTGTTAACCCGACAAATCTGCATAACTGTTTTATGGTTGTCGGGACTTTCCATTCCTTAATGGATTTAATTTTATTAGGGTCTACATTAACACCCTCGTGAGATGCCATATGACCAAGATATTCCACCTCTTGTACGCCAAAGAAAAATTTGGATGTTTTTGCATATAATCGTTTCTCCTCCAATAGTTTGAGCACCCTGTCAACACGTTGAACATGATCCTTCCATGATCTATTGTAGATTAGTATATCATCAAAAAATACTAGCACAATTTTTCTAAGGAAGGGTTTGAAAATAGAATTCATCAACCCTTGAAATGTAGAAGGTGCATTGGTAAGGCCAAGAGGCATGCCCAAAAATTCATAATGACCCTCATGAGTTCGAAATGTTGTTTTCAAAGTATACTCAATATTTATTCTAATTTGATGATATCCTGAACGAAGATCCAACTTGGTAAAATAAATTGCTCCACGTAATTCATCCAATAATTCATCAATCATAGAAATGGAAAATATATCTTTAATAGTGAGCTTATTGAGCTGCCTATAATCCGAACACATGAGCCATGATCGATCCTTCTTGTGCACCAATACTACTGGAGCAGAGAAATAATTTTGACTAGGTTGAATTATACTAGCCTCTAACATTTCTGCAATCATACGTTCAATTTCTCTCTTTTGAACATAAGGATATTTGTAAGGCCTGATGTTTGGAAGAACACTTCCTGGAATCAAATGAATAGCATGATCATGATCATGAATAGGTGGGAGTCCTTTGGGAGTTTCAAACACCTTGGAATGATTTTCCAATACTTTTTGGAGATCTGAAGAAATAGATGATTTTGATGTTGGAACTTCTAGTGAGCATAATTGTGCAATTACGCCTCGTTGTTCTTTCTTGAGAAGCTTTTTCATGATGTTAGAGCTTATTATCTTTCCTGGCTTCCCTGCGATACCCCGTAATTTGATTTCCTTTCCTTCCGAAAAACATTTGAAGAAAATTTATTGAAAATTAAAAGCTACTATCCCCAAAGATTGTAACCATTGTACTCCTAGTACAACATCACCACCCCCCATTGGGATGGAAAGAATTGGACAATTCAGTACATATTCCCCCATGGCTAGCTTGATATTATGGCATTTTCTAGAGCAATTTATAGTTCCTCCATTTGCAACCATCACATGACATTCTGGTGCTCGGTATAAGAAACAATTCAATTCCTTGGCTACCTTACAATGAATAAAATTATGGGTACTACCCGAATCAATCAACACTATTACCTTTTTCTTCTTGATATGTCCTTTTATATTGAGAGTTTGAGGAGTGGTAATTCCTACCAATGCATTACACGATATGTTAGACTCATTTCTTCCTCTTCTGGGGTTTGTTCTTGGTGTATATCCACTTCTTGTGAAGTTTCTTGTTCATTTTCTTCCTCCTCTTCATAATCTATGTAAAATAAGTTCTTCTCAGCAGACATATGACCTTTAGTGTATTTGTTATCACAACGGTAGCAAAGCCCTTTTATCATTTTTTATTCCAATTGTTGTGGTGTCAACCTTTTAGGTTTAGGAAGTCTAGGAGTAGCAACACTTCCATATTTATAGATGTGACTGGTAGGATTCCTTGTTGCCATAATTTTACATTCAATTTTTCTTGCCAACCTGAATGCCTTCTCCAATGAATCAGGTTCCCAAATGCGAACTTCATGTTGGATGTCATCCTTTAAATTCCCTATGAAGACATCAATCATGTGTTCCTCTGGAATATCAGTTACCATTATATTCAATTTTTGGAAGTCCTTAATGTGCTCCACCATTGAACCCTTTTGTTTGAGATTTATAAATTGGCTAAAGAAGGTGTTTCTCTTTGTATCCTCATAATGTGCTATCATTTCCTCTATAAAAATTGAGCAAGTGACAATTTTTTTAGAGGAGAAAATCCATCGATACCATACAAATGTATTTTGTTCTAAATGTAAAGTTGCAATGCATACCTTTTGTGTGTTTTGCACATTATTGAGATAAAAATATTGCTCCATATTTAGTATCCATGTTACGGGATCCTTGCCATCAAACTTCCTCATATCCATCTTTGGAATACGGTGGTTCTTCAATCCAACATTGGAGTTTATGAAATGACGATTACCATTTATTTTGTTCTCATCATGAGTTTCCTTTGCTATCATTTCACCATTAGGAATAATTTCTTGTATAAAATTTGACCACAATTCCTTTAAACCTTCCATGTATTCCTTAAAACCTTCCATTTTTTCTTCCATACCATTCTTCAAACCATCCATCTTAGCTTCCACGCTCTTCTTCAAAATATCCATTTCATTTTCTGTTGTTCTTTGCAAGAGAAAAAATTGGTGCACTTGCTCTTGTAATTTTGATATGTCATGTTGCCTTTCTTCATCTTGATGAGCCATAGTAGAGCCTTCTGAAGGCTTGATGGGTGTTGAATTATTTTTAGGGGGCATTTTAGAACCCAGTACTGATATCTATTCTACAATATGCCCATGGAATCAATTCAAATTGATTCTTCAAACAAGACTTATGCAATTCGGAAAAAAATACACACCTTTTTCTTGTTTTGAGGAGCTCGACATTGAAATTGAATTATCTCTGTGATTTCAGATATTAAATATCTGAAATTTGGCCTTGTAGTAGCACTCTTAATCTTCTTTCGAATGACAAATTTCTGACTTGATTTGGATTCTTCAAGGCAATGTTATGCTCAATCTCCCACAATGACCTAATTATGGATTGGTTCTGTAGAGAGAACTTGTACGACGTGCCATGTGTCCCTGTTTCCTCCTTCGGCTCTAAAATTGATACAATGTAAACTAAAGTCTGTGTACTTACGACTAATTTTTACAGAATTCCCATCCAACGCTCAGAGAGTGAGCTATGACGATTTTCCCACGGTTACCGCTTTCAGATGAAATTCGAAAGCCTGAAAAAGAACCTAACTTCCATAGATCATATCTCTGCAAATATTGCAAACCAAGAGCTGAAATTTTTATAGCAGTTGCTTCAGGACTTCAGATTCGCTTTGTAAAAATTTCAATTTCTGATCCTACGTAGAAAAAACGTTATAGTACAAATTCCACGATGACATGTTTTAGGTGAAATTTGGGAGCCTAAAAAAACCCTAACTTCCACAGATCATATATCTGAAAATATTGTGTACCAAGATCTGAAATTGTTACATGACGTTCCTCTGGATTTCGGCTTCACTCTTTAAAAATTTCCGCTTCTTCACCTTAGTATACAAAAATTTATGGCGCAAATTCCACGATGACCTATTTGGAGCAGCGAAACCCTAGAATCCAAAGCTCTGATAAAAAATTTTCTAAAACTAGCTCCGAAAATGGAAGAAAAGAGAGATCATCACCTTAGAAATAATCCACTTTGAGGGGGAAACCTCATTTACATTACGTAAATGAACAATTCTTGGGTGATACAAATGACAAAACCTCCCTTATATATATATAGGATTCCATGGGGCCATAATGTAATCCTAGCTGACCTAACAATAATAATGTAAAGGCACAATAATAACAATATGGGGGTTACAGGGGTACAACAATAACAATAAAGGGGTTACACTAACAACAATAAGGGACTATACTAGTAATATAGGGACCTAACACACAACATCATAGATCCATTGTTGGAATTTTACTCCCAACCACCACCATGAATGAGAAGTGGCGCAACTCACAAATTCCATCAATTTTGACAACAGAGAAGGATAGCTGTAGATTTGAGAACTGGAGCCATTTTCACGAGTCCATGCAAAGATCAAAATAGAGTACCCAAGCCTTAAACTCTGCGTTTAATTCCATCTACTGCATGGACTTACGTTTTTCCCATAGCACAAAAATCACATGTCTTTTGTTTTACCATTTAAGCCATTCGCCATATGTTCTTTACCACCAATGCGATATCCGGCAGGACCTACCTTATACCTTACCGCACAGACCAAACTTTTGTTTTGCATTCATTTCTTTGTATTTCGCTTTCCGCACTTACCAACATTTAGCCGCTCACAGAGCGCATTTCACATTGTTTACCACTTACCTTTCCACAGCCGCAAGTTAAGTTATTTTACATGTGATGTGATCATGCTATCGGAAATCGCATTCGAAACCATTTATGTTTTCCCATAAAATACCACAGTATATGTTATTTGTTTTGTGACGCGATTGGGCCATCGCACATCACGCCCGCAACCTTTTATGTTTATCCATGTTTGCGCCAGTTAAAAGTTAAGCTCACCGATCTGCAATTTACGATGAGGAGCCGAATGCGACGAGGACTTAAGCCGAATCACATAAAGTTTGAAGTCCACCAGTTTGTTTGTTTGAACGCGTTTTCACGTGTTTTTGTGTATAAGAAGAATACGACCTGAATGCCTATTAAATGCAGAAATGGGTCTTTTGAAAGCCCAAGGACAAATTTTTGTTGAATGTCTGTTCAAAATTGAACAACATTGACTAGAATTAGGTTTTCAGGCTTCGGCCACTTTGGATTAAAATAAATGTAATTTCATTTTGATAGGGTGATGGAATGAAAAAGAATTTTTTTCCTCTCCTCTGTATCACTACCTATGTATGACTGTTATTCTTAACTTCTACATATTTTTTATATTCTCTGTGATTAGGGAAACATATTTCCTCTATCTTATTGTATTCAGGATTTCCAACATCCATGTAGTTGCACCTACTTCAAATTCTATAATGATGACTCGATCATACATGAATTGGTTGCTACTGCATGTCTCTGTCAAATCACTCCTTGATTATTTTATATCTATTTTATCACTTTGATTCATCCATGAATTCATCAATAATATACATGAAACGATAATGTTCTCAGCTTAATTAATCAATCTATAATCGGCTACGGACTTGGTAACAATCAAAAGGAGTGGATGAACTTAGCAAACTACCACCATGCTTGATCAATGTGACCATTTCTTGAAAAATTGACCCGATCTGCCTGCCTTTAATTCTTCCCAACCGATGTGACCTCCATGGCCACTCCAATAGTCATGATCCCACCCAGGTAGCATGTCTCAATTCAAATTGGTTAACCATCGAGAACTAATTCGGTCTCCTCATAATTTTCCCCACGTCTATACAAAGGTTCAATCTATGGGATAATTTGACCTCAACTGGTATAATCAAGCTTTCACAATGAGACCTCCCAATTATTTTAGATTCAAGTCGTCCCTAGGCTTTCACAAGAAATTAGTCTTTAAATTTTGGCCGCCACAATTAAAATTTTGACCTATTAAGCAATTTTTCTCTCTTCTTTGAATGAATTCGACCCCTTGGGAAAGAAAATATTGACCTACAACCTTAACTACTAATTCAAACAGAATTTAGTCTCCAAGATATTTTGACAGCAAATATCTTCGTCTTCCTAAAATGATACCGATGCAAATAATAACCTCGGCTCTGACAATTAGTTTGGTGATAAGGGCCCTGTGGATAGTGGGTTTTAGGCTCCTTTAAAATCGAGTAATTCGATTTACCTGATGACATTAATTGAATCTTCAAAGAAATATGGAATCAGTCTCGAGTAATAAACTTGATCTACCAGTGATGAACATTCCCTTGAGTGATCTAGACCCTAGAGGGATAATAAATTTCTCTAGAGAAGAAGGGATCCTCTTCAACAATTTTTCTCCCGTAAGAAAATAATAAACCCTCAATCTGGTTGCAGGAACACCTCGAAAAATAATTAATTAAAAAATAAGAGACTAACTAGGGTGATATCGAGTAACACCGAAGATGGGAAATGTCGGTTGGGGTGAGAGAAATCCCACTGAAGTTATGGCAATAATTTTCAATCCTACAAATAAAAATATGATCTACTAACAAGATCACTCAGTCTGGTAGAATGAACAAATCTGATACCACTTTAAGATCCAAAAATGTTCAATTTTCAATAGATCTAGCACATTATAGTGTTTTAATAAAAAAATACTTTCAACAAAACAGTGAACATAAAATGGATCTAGAAATGTAGCCCCTATTTAAATTATTAACTAAAGAAAATAGTACATGCCCATACAATAATATTGGAGCCAATGCATGATTGCTCATTAAAAGAGAAAAAAAAGACATTGAAGCACAACTGTGGACCCTGGATGGATCCACCCGACAAAATACACCCGCGGGGTTTTCGTCCCTTAGATGAAACTTGAACTTGCGAAGCCAAGTTATCATGAAAACACAATAAGATAGGCAAACTCGAGATGGTCCAAATTCCTAGCTCCTATCCCCTTTCATAGGTTTGTTGGAATTTCTAGAAACCTTATTTTATTATTTTACCTCGAAAAACGAAGGAAAATACCATGATTCCATCCATTTTGACCATATCAAGAAAAGGGAATATTACACAAATACGAGATCATAAAATTTGATAATAATCCTTAGAAAATGAAAAATTCGGCCCAAGAAATTCAGAAAGGTTACAAATCAACTAACAATGTGTCTCCTTAGCATCCCACTATTGCGCATATAAAGTCATGGGGCTAGTTATTTCTGATGATGACCTATCAAAGATGGGAAAATGAAATATATATCTCATATGATATGGTTGAACATATATGAATACCAAAAACCTTTAAAAATAAAGAGTTCATATATATGGCCAAAGCTATCGAGGACACCACCATGTAGATCAGATTCTATCCATAGTTACTAGAAACATGATGCTAGTCACTGTTTCAGGAATCATGACCACCCATAAAAATTTTTTTGAGGTAGATTTGAGTTGCAGAGGGAATAAAATTCAACAGAATACGCAGATCAGATTCAAGCAGAGGAGAGGAGGCAAATCAGATCCGGGCAGAGGAGAGGAGGAAGTGGTTATGAGAAGGGGCTCATGTAAGTTTGAGATTCCACTACATAGGACAACATAGATCATGAACATAGAATCGTCCAAGATATGGTTTCTCACCAAATCGCATCTTTGCATTGTATAGCTACTAATACTATTCCATCCACCTATACTTTTCTATGTTTTTCCTATTACTACTCGATTACCTTGTTTGATATTTTATTCGTGGAGAATGTTGTGGTAGCGCATGTTCTTGTACCATATATAATGCATCGATAATGTGGTGTTGTGGTTGTACTCCTATTATTTATATAAGGAAAATCACTTTAGGTGTCAACTTATTTAATTTTTACATCCTTGGAAAGATAATGAGTTCTTGCTGAAGACACCTGCATGCCATGATAAAAAACCTTTTTTGGTTACTGTTTTTTTCAAAGAGAAAGTGTAGGAATGTACAGGGTAACTTCCTTAGGTGAAAAAACCATAGTTCACCTCTCACAAACAGATCATAAATCAATACACCAGTATATCACGAGGTTAAGACCCTTGAAGAGGGAAATAGTCCATGGCTTGAGCCAACGCGACCACTTCAGGAAATTTATTAATATAAAAAGAAATATTAAATATGTTTCTCTCATAAATGGTTACTGGACAAATGACCATCCACGCTATTTAAATAGAGATCATGGACCAATCTGGTGTTAAGACACAGATCAAGTGTTGTTAATACCAAGGAGAGAGTGAACTGTTAGATCACCACAAATTGTGACCGTCAGATTATAAGTTACAAATGTACATAGTAAAGAAAAACACTTTACCTAACTCTACACTAGACCAAGTTATACTTAACTATTTCCTATGTGTCAAAATATCCTAACATCCCCCCTTAAGAACAACTTGGGATAGGATTGAAGGATTTACAAAGGTGACACAATAGGGGAAGGAAGGAGGCATTAGAGCCTATCCGCCCTTAATGATAACTTTCCTAAACTCCAAGCATGGATCAAAGTTTGGTAAACTCCGCTTCTGTGAGGGCCTTTGTAAAGATATCGACAACTTGATGATTGGTTGAACAATATTGTACTTCAAGAACACGATCATGAATGAGATTTTTGATGAAGTGTATATGAAGCTCAATGTGTTTTATATGGTGATGTTGAAATGGATCTTTGCATAGATGAATGGCACTCTGATTATCACACCAAAGTGTAGTTGGATGCTGCTGATGAAGATCAAATTCAGACAAGATCTGGCAAAGCCACACAGCTTTCTTTCTAGATTCAAAGGCACCACGATACTCTACTTCTACTGAAGAAAGAGATATGGCACTTTGTTTCTTACAATACCAAGTAATAGGTCCTGAACCAAGATTGAATACATATCCTGCAGTAGACTTTCGATCATCAGGGACACAAGCCCAATCAAAATCAGTGAAACCAATCAACAATGGAGATGCTCCTGCACTGTAATGAATCCCGAACTGAACTATACCTCGAATATATCGAAGTATTCTTTTAGCTTCTTTCCAATGACTTTCATGAGGTTGGTGCATAAACTGAGCGACAAGACCAACGACAAAGGAATGGTCAAGACAGGTATGGGTTAGATACATAAGTTTACCATCACGTTGACGGTGTAAGGTATCATCAACTTCAGGGGTAGTACAAGTGACTGAAAGCTTGACTCCAGACTGAAATGGAGAAGGGGTTGGCTTACAGTCTTCCATGTGAAAGTGGTGCAGAAGATCATAGGCATACTTGGACTGAGAGAGGGTAGTACCTTCTTTGGATTGCAAGACTTGAAGACCAAGGTAATAATGCAAGTGTCCTAAGTCTATCATTTCAAACTTCTTTTTGAGGCTATAATTCACATGGTTTATATGGTTGGGATCACTACCAGTAGGGATAAGATCATCAACATAAAGAACAAGGATGGTTATGGACTTACCCACTTTCTTGGTGTAGACAGTGTTATCAAAATGACACCTAGAAAAGCCATTATCTAATAGAAATATATCCATTTTGGCATACCAAGCCCGAGGAACTTTTTTGAGACTATAGAGAGACCTCCTAAGGCAACAAAGAAGGCTAGATTCATTTTGGATAAAGCCAGGGGGTTGTTCCATGTAGATTTCTTCATGAAAATCTCCATGTAAGAAGGCGGATTTAACATCCATCTAATGGACTTCCCATTTAAAGGAGGCAGCAAGGGAAAGAACAAGGTGGATAGAATTCATTTTGGCAATAGGGGAGAAGGTTTCAGTATAGTCAATGCCTTCAACTTGTGAAAATCCTTTAGCAACATGACAAGCTTTATGTCTATCCACTTTTCCATCTGGTCCAAACTTTGTTTTGTAAACCCATATGCATCTGACAAGTTTTCTTCCTTTTGGAATAGGAATAAGATCCCAAGTATCGTTTTCCAATAGGGAACGATATTCGTCATTCATAGCTTCATCCCAATTTGGATGACCAAAAACTTCTTCAAAGGTTTCTAGATTAGGTTTTTCTAGAACTTGAACCAATAAGGAAGAAGCTCTTTCAAACTAAGAACGTGTACATCGTCGATCTGTAGGGTCACCGGTAAGAGAACCTATTGCATCCCGAGTAGAGAAGACCCATCTTGCAAGTTGTGGAGTAGAAGGAATATCTTCAAGAGGTGGAGGAGGATTGTCATCCTCGCTGTCATCATCTGAACTAGAAGGAATGCTATCAAAAATATAAGAGATAGAGAGAGGTGTCACGTACACTGAAGCAGGCTCACAGGCCAAAGGTGGCACATCCGCCAAACTAGGCTCACAGGCTGATATGTTTTCAACAAATTTTACATCTCTTCTAATGATTATATTTTTGGATTTTGGTTGAAGAATTCTATATCCTTTGACATCTTCAGAATATCCAACAAAAATGCATTTTTCACTCTTAGGTTCTAAGGCTTTATGTTTTGCATCTGGAATATGGGCCCAAGAATCACTTCTAAAAACATGAAAGTGACTTACATCTGGTTTGATTGAGCTCTAGGCTTCTTCTGGAGTTACATTACTTAAAACCTTAGTAGGAGTGCGATTTACTATGTAATTTGTAGAGTTAATTTCTTCTGCCCAAAAATTGAGACTAAGTCCTTTAGATTGAAGCATACAATTAGCCATTTCTTTTAAGGTGTGATTCTTCCTTTCAACTACACCATTTTTTTGTGGAGTATATGGAACACATGTTTCAATTGAATTCCATACTTAGTGTAAAAGTTGATAAATTTTTTGTTAGCATATTCTCCTCTATTGTCTGATCTTAACTTAGGAATTAGATGTCCATATTGTTTCTCAACAAAGAACTTAAAGGCCAAGAACATGTTAAAAATTTCACTCTTGTGTTTTAAGAAGTATACCCAAGTGCATCTGGAAAAATCATCAATGAAAGTTAAGAAGCACTTGCAACCAGAGAAAGGAACAATACGAAGTGGACCACAGAAACTACTGTGCACAAGCTGCAAAGGGGCTGAGATGTGCCAAGAGGCATGTTTGTCAAAAATATCCCGAGGATGTTTTCCGAGTACACATCCAGAGAAAACAACTTCTCGGCAAGACCTGTCACCATATTTTATTTACATAGATTTTGAAGAGAGCGATATTTTAAGTGACCAAATCACTCAGGCCAAAGTTTTCTCACTTCATCATTATGAGCGACAAAGATGAAGAGAATACATGATGACCCAAATTTTAAAACTTATATGGCCTTGTTGAATCATCAACAATGCCAGTAGCTAAAAGATGTCTAGGATCTTTGAGGTCCTAGATTACAACATCATGAGGTGAGAATTCTACTATTTTCCCTTCACCTGAATGAGTTATTTGATAAACAGATAGAAGGTTGCATGACAAGGTAGGAACACATAGTACACCATTAAACTGACCATTATCTAGATGAATGGTTTGATATCCTACAACACTAAGAGATCTATCATCACCAACATAAATATGTTTGGTGTTACAATCATTTAAAGAAGAAAACATGGCTTTATTTTTGGCCATGTGGTAAGAAGATCCAGAATCAATAAGCCACTCATGAGAATGAGAAAAAGAAGGTAAATTTAATGCATAACCAAATCCTTAACAACCACAAGCAGAAAGTGCCATTCCTAAAGATGAAGTTGACGAGGTCTCCATATTGATGTGTTTCTTATTCATTGTTGCTTCGAAGGCTTCCATATTCTTAAAACATTTAGACTCTGTGTGGCCATCACGATTACAAAAGTTGCAATTTCTATGTTTTTTCTTCCCCTTCTTTTTAGTTGCCTTATCAGTTTGGTGAATTTCTTTTTAAGTTTGCAGCTGAAATTGCTTAGGACCCTTGCTTGGTTTAGGACCATACCTTTTAGGATACTACTTCTTGGGATTCTTTTGATATGGTTGATGTTGGGCTAATAAGGCTTTCTTAGGAGCATTTCCAGAAGTGATAAGACCAAGGTGTAAGATTTTTTCTTGTTCTCTTATCAAAGAATTGTAAAAGGCATCAAAATAGGGGTTATTGTAGGCGGTTCCTAAAGAAATGATGGCTTATCTATTGGAATGGAAGGGGGAAACAAATACAGAGTATGCAGGGCCAAGACTATCAAAAATGGAATAGATGAGGCTACCATCTTCCTTTTTGACCTTACAACCTTCTAAAAGAACTCTAATGGTATTGAATTTGGACAAAAAGCCTTCAATAGAGGAGAAATTATTAGGGTCCAAAGTAAGCAACTCATTTTCAAACTGGTTAGCCTTGATTTGATTTTGAATGCCAAAAAAAAAATATTTATCTTTTTCAGGGCTTCATTAGGGGTGCCAATTTCAAGGATATGAAATGAAAGATCTTGAGCAATGGACATTCCTATCAACCCTCGTGCTTGATCTTGTTTATTTTCCTATTTAGCAGCTTTATCATCATCAAAAGTTTTAGTTTCTTATCCTGTGGCTATTCTATAAAGCCATTTACTTCTAACTAAATCTACCATGTGAGGTAGCCATTGGGAATAATTGGCTCTGTTAAGAATAACCGGGCATGCACTTTCCATTTAAAAAAAAATTGATTGAAGCTGAAAAGAGCTGAAACTAACTGCTCCAATGGAAAGATCTTAAAAAATTAGGCCGATTAAAAAAAAGGCTCGAAAAAGGGCTTCTGGATAAAGAAGTTACGCATTTTTGAAAAAACAGAGTTGTAGATGCCAAATAATTACGGGAACGGTTGAAATTTGATGATGAAGTTCAAATTTTAAAAAAAATCACACCGCTTTAAAAAAAACATTTTACAAAAGAATATTGAGAAAGAGACTTGAAGCCAAGACCTATATTCTCATAAACTAACTTCTCACCAAGTGAGATAGTAAAAGGATTATGTAATTGTTGGAAAGCAGGAAGGTTTTTTTTTTTTTTTTTTTAGTCTTCGCTGTATGTGCTTTTTCGTGCACAAAAAACACAAAATCTGAGCCAAAAAAAAAAAATGCAACCCTTATGGAAGAACGCTAGATTTTCAGTTAGCCTTACTGACAACTATCTATTTTGTCACTATTTCTAATTTCCTAAGACCACACAAAGACGTGGGGAAAGAGCATACGTAGGAAAAAAAATTCCCTTCTTCCTGTTTCTAATTTGCTAAGATCGCACACAACACATAGTAAAGAGCATACACATATAAGAGGGTATAGATCTGGCAAATAAATAAAACCTAAAAACCAAAATAAACAGAGGGAACCTAAATAGGCAGAACTATTAACAAATATAACTGCAAAACAAATACTTTATACCTCCAAATCTAAAATGACATAACTTGGGCAACCAAAAACATTTTTGCATGAAATGAAAGGGGTTCCACACTGTTATAGATGCTCCAGACACAACAGCGTAGTTCTACTGGCCCAAAATTTTTCAGAAATAGTAGATCTAGAAAACGACAGTCGCATGCAGTCAAACTGGCTTTGGATTTGGATAAAAAATGGATGCGGCCCTCAAAATAACTATGATACCATATAGGAATCTATAGGGTAAGTTCCTTAAATAGAAAAATCATATGTCATTGCTCACAAACATATCACAAATCAGTACACCAATATATCACGTGGTTAAAACTCTCGAAGAGGGAAATAGTCCACAGCCTGAGCCAACCCGACCACTTTAGGCAATTTATTAATATAAAAATAAATATTACATATGTTTCTCTCATAAATGGTTACTGGAAAAATGACCCTCCATGCTCTTTAAATAGAGATCATGGACCAATCGGGTGGTAAGCCATATATCAAGTGTCGTTAATACCGAGGAGAGAGTGAACCGTAGGATCACTACAAATCTTGACCGTCGGATTATAAGTTACAAATGTACATAGTAAAGAAACACACTTTACCTAACTCTACACTAGACCAAGTTATACTTAACTAATATTTCCTATGTGTCGGATTATCCTAACAGAAAGAGAGAGTAAAGTATAACTCTCTTAAATTCAAATATCATATGATTGGAATCGAACTTGTCGAGTATAGAACCATTGTAATATAACTTATATCTCTCTATTTCTAAGATTCAATTATCATTTTCCCTCTACTTTGATTATGGTTTAGTTCTTCCTCGTCCCTAGTTTTCTCAACATTTATTTTGTTTAGTTGATGAAAGTATAACTTATAACCATCTACTATTTTTTTTATATGAGTGGAACAAAATTTTGTCCACAATAACACTATTGTACTCTGAGATATCCCATTTTGGCACCGTATTCATAGGCTTGAGTTAAAATTCATTATTTTTTTATTTACTTGGATTATAATTTCACCTATGTAAAAAATGAGTATGAATATGAATGTTGGTAGATGATTTCTTTTTATTTTTTTTCCTATTTTTCTAGTTTTTTCTCTCTCCTCATATCTTGGATGAGAAACGTCCCAACTCAGTGTTTCATCCTGTTGGCTTTTCTCATGTAATATCCCAAAAGGGAGAATGCAGTAATACAAAAAAACAATAATTGAAACTGTAACAAAGTAAACATTTAATCTAAATACACCATACAAATTTATAGAAACAATTGAGCCATTTTATTATATAGAAGGTTGAATGCAAGTACAACAGTGCTCAAAATATGAGACACTCAAGCCAAAGAGAGGGCCTAGAATGACCCTGAAATGATCCCACAAGAGGGGCTACGTAACTGTTGGGCTGTTGGAAGGAAAACTTCATTATCCCTACTGCAACTACTAGGACTACAACTACCAGTAAAATATAAATGTATATCTATGAAGTTCCGGAGCTTTGATGATACTGAAAATGTAGATCTGGGCTCTATGATGGATACCCACGATAACCCAGAAAGGATTTTCTAGATCTATCAATCTAAGAAAATCACCCTCTTAGGGCTTGAACATATAACTGCTAGGTATGCAGATTTGAAACAAGATTTAAAAAAATTTGGCGACAATATGATACAAAATCTGATCTATGCTTGAAGGGTTGATCCCTTCACCAGATCCTCAAGCTAGAAGCTCAAGATCTAGTTCTTCCAACCTTCTCCACTGAATGTAGCTGCTGATACAGAACTGCTTGATAAAAACTACGTTGTCAAGGAAGGAGGCTCTTTAGCCTAGTGCTAAATATGTCAAATCAGCTCAAAAATGGTGGAAACAATGAATGCAAAGTGAGGAGATGGTCTCTCACAAGATTTCCAGCTGAAATACTGGAAACTCCCTTCTTCCTTTGGATCTACAGGACTAGACTGTGCAATCCTTGAAGGGACTGCTACTGTATGGAGGTAAAATAACACCACCTGAATGCTTAATATAGATATTCTACTCCTGAAAGGCTGAATAGGAAGCAAAAGGTGAAAGGATGAATCCTCCACTAGTTTCCTAGCTGCAGTGCTAGAAACAACCACCACCTCTCAAACCCTTGAGCAGGAATTGCATTATTCCTATAGCTGGAAGCACATATGAGTGTGGCTGAATATGGTACCAATTCCTGATGATGAATGGAGCTCAATAGAAACCTTCCTACAGTAGGCACTCGAAGTCCCCCGTAGCTAAGGGTGGTACTCTCGCTCGGGAACACCCTGTGCTAAATAGCACTGCAAACTTAGATAAACAGCATAAGACTGCATAGAAATGTCACATGAAAAATCTAGATCTAAACAGATCAGAAATAATAATCTAAAGCCTTCCTTCTATTGTGCCTTCATCTTCATTATCTATATTGTGAGCCTTCCATAGCCCTGACCCACCTCATAACTGCGTTGCACATGTGGCCACTAACCTCCATGAAGACTGCATTCTTTCTCCATGATATCCATCATGCCTGCGTTTAATTTCCACTCTCTCCATCATGTGTGCATTAGATGCACCACTTCCTCCAGTATATCTTCATAAGTGTTTTGTGATCTTACTTTGAGTGCACTATGATCTCAGTTGACCTCCTCCAAGATCCTCATGATTTCGCATTAAAGATCCATGATCTCCACTCTTCCTTCATTTAAGAAGCTGCTCCACTACTCCATAATGTAGATATAGATCTAAAATATCCACATACACACGTCAAAAGTGGATTTTATTCATCTATGGGTTTTGTGGGTCCCTCCACTCTCTTATTTACTTAATTAGTTATGAAAATTATTAGTTATGAAAATTAAGAACTCTAATATTCCAATTATCTAATAGAAAATTGGAATATTATATTCCTCCCCATCAAAATGTTGCTTGTCCTCAAGAAACTACAAAATTGGATGCTACAACAACATCCTCCCTCCAAGTGACATCCTCATATGGAAGGCCTCCCCATCTGCCACAATGTGTAATGCATGCCCAGCTCCAAAGATGCCTCTCAAGAATGTCTAGAATGGCCTCCAACTGATACCCTTCCTCATCAATGAATCTCCAAGTGGTAACCATATGATGTCCAAAAATCTCCTCTATACATGTGATACATGAAATTAAGTGGTTCGTTCCCAAAGTGGAAAGCCCTAACTCATGAAATATCTCTCCAACCCATGATACATAGAGTAGATTGCATCTATCAATGCTCTCATCATTAGCCTTGTTGGCAATGTAGGATCCAAACATAACATCAACATAGTGGAAAACAAAAATTAAAGACATATGGATAAACATGAACAATGCCAAACCATATTCTCCCAATAACAACCACCACAGCAAAGACTTTTGCTGCCATGCTAGATCGTCATGAAAACAAGTAAGAGAGCTATAATCTCTCAATAAAAGCCACCACAGTAATGCTTCCTGCTGCCATGCCAAATCCTGTGTCAATATAAATGTGAGATCCATACTCTCTCAATAGAAGCCACCACAACAATGCCTCTTGCTGCCACACTACATCATCATTGTACCAAATGTAGTGGCCATATTATCTCAAGAGAAGCCACCGTAGTAAGGCATCTGGCTGCCCCATCACATCATCATCATACCAAGTACAATGACCATAATCCCCTAACAGAAGCCAACGATGTAATGCCTCCTGTTGCAATCCTCTATCATCATCATGCAATGTATGGGAAGAAATCAGCCCATACTCTCCCAATAGTAACAGAAGAAAAAATGATTCTTGCTGCCTCCTTACATCATCATGATGGAAGTCATGGAGCAACAACATACTAATGGGCATGTGTAATGCCTCATTAGAACAATACAAATAAGCTCCTCTATGCCACATCATGTGAGAGTCATTCTTTCTCCCAAGCCCAAATACATACATTAACATGAGATATATCCCAAACAGAAATACATGTAAAGATATGAGACATATCCCAAACAAAAGCAAATACAAGGACATAAGATATATCATGGGATTTCCAAACTTTCTCATCGACAACAAGCGCAGCCATGCCTCCTGTTGTTGCATTTCATCAGTGATATACATGGCATGGATCCCGGAAATGTGAGATGTTGGGTAGTATCCATACTCACCCAGAACCAACCAACGCAACCATGCTTATTTTTTCCTAGTATCATAGATCTGCAGGAAGGTTTGCAACCTCCTTCTCCTTATCTGGATCCATTCATCCCAATGTGGATGATGAATCATGCCCAGCTGAATATTGGTATCCTCCCATTGTAGAATACCAACATCCTGCATGTGAATAGATTTTCACTCCATGAGATGTTGAAGTGCACCTCCATTGAGGCCTCTCCATGAGATCCTCTCATCAATTGCCCATTGGAACCCATAAGGCTCCATACATGTTGTAGGTAGAATCTCCTCTTTGAGCTATGAGGAGCTCATCAAGAAAACTTCATCATGAAAATGGAAAGTACACTCCATCACAACATGTCTACCATCTACCACATGTCCTTCCAGTGCTTCATGAGTGAAGCTACCTTCAGAATTCTCCAAGAATAATGGGGCCCTCTCATCATCACTACTGCTAAGTGACATCACTGTAGATCTGCAAGGTGATACATCAACTATCTCATGGCTATATACAATGCTAAACTCATGGCCAGACATTGTAATGAATAGGAATAAAACCATTCCATCCTCTAAAACTCCACATTTCAACACATAGTGTTGTGTGTCGATAAATAATGAAAAACATGAATGGATATACATCTCTTCCTTGAACATATCAAGGGTCCTCTGCGTAGTGATAAGTTGCTGCTCCAAATCAGCAAAGTGCTCTAATCCTTGGTTATGCATTTGCCCTCAGGGCATGGTCCCACAAATCTCAATATGAGGTACTGAAATAATATGAGATGAAAGTGTATTCAAACCTTGGATAAGATGAATCTCGGGAACATCTTGCACATCTACAAGAGTTCCTCCCTCCGGTGCAATGGTCTCTCCAATTACTAGCACTAATGATGGTTTCTCTTCTATTGTACCAGCACTGGTATTTGCCTCCTCCTCCTCATGGATATCATGAATCATGCATGGGGCTCCAAATGTCAAGAGATTAAGACAATCTTGCAAAGATGCAAGTGATCCTCCTCCTGATGTAATTACATCTGCAGTTGTTGGTGGTTGTAGAGGCTCCTCCTCCTGAGTGATAATGATGGCATCTTCTTTTGGATCTTCATATACTATCTCCTCAATGATGGGAGATGTTTCTATGTGATATGTCTTTGGTTTCTTTCTACAAAACTTCTTTTCAGTCTCTGAATGGAATCTGCATAAGCAAACACTTTCATGTGTGACAAGTGACTGAACCACCAATATCCTGCTTCACCTTCTAGGTGCAGTGCTGCAATATCCACAACCTCTCTTTCTGCTATAGGATATATCTGAAAGAATTTATCAAATTATTCCCTCCAAGTCCTCAATGTGCTTGTGGAAAATCCATCAAATGTAAGTAATAAGAATGTATGCCTCTTTCTACTATTGCTGCTTTGGGATCTTCTTTCTTCTTTGAGTTGCAAGAACTGTTGGAGGGAGAGATTCTCCTTCAAAGCTCTAGGCTGTGATTTTTACTTAGACATATATTTACTTAGGGTCTCATGCCCCAAGTCTCCTTCATATTCAAACCAGTCCTCTTTCTTATGAAAGAAACTGGATCCAGTGGAATAATGTGAAGCTCTTTGCTGCCTTGGTTGCTTCTCATGCTGGTAGGAAGTGCTTGGACCTTCCTCATCCATTCCTCTTGTTGGATCCTTCCTTTTCCTTTCTCTCTTCATTTTATTGACCTCCTTGGAGAGATCTTGCACGAATATAAAGAGAAGAGTGGAAAAACTACAATCCTCCTTCATGATAGATCTCTACTATATTCTTCTTCTTTTGATGCAAAATATGAAGTGTCCACAAGCTGCACCAAAGATCATGCTCTAATACCACTGTAATATCCCAAAAGGAAGAATGCAGTAATAAAAAATCATAATAATTGAAACTACAACAAAGTATGCATTTAATCTAAATACACCATACAAATGTACAAAAATAGCTAAGTCAATTTATTATATAGGAGGTGGAATGGAAGTACAACAATGCTCAAAATATGAGACACTCAAGCCAAAGAGATGGCCTAGAATGACCCTGAAATTATCCCACAAGAGGGACTACTAGACTACTTGACTACTGGAAGGAAAATTGGGTTGTCCCTGTTGCAACTTCTAGGACTACAATTGCCAGAAAATATAAATGTAGAAATAAGAAGTTATGACGCTCTAATGATGCTGAAAATGTAGATCTGGGCTCTGTGATGGATACCCAAGATAACCCAAAAAGGATATTCCAGATCTATCAATCTAAGAAAATAACCCTCTGAGGGCGTGCACATATAACTGTTGGGTATGCAGATATGAAGCAAGATCTGACAAAATATTGCTGCAATATGATGCACAATCATATCTATTCTTGAAGGGATGATCCCTTCACTAGATCTTCAAGATAGAATCTCAAGATATAGCTCCTCCAACCTTCTCCACTGAATGTAGCTGCTACTACACAACTGCTTGACACAAATTATGCTGTCAAGGAGGGAGGCTCTCTATCCTTCTGCTAAATATTTCAAATCGGCTCAAAAATGGTGGAAACAATGAATGAAAAGTGAGTAGATGGTCCCTCACAGGATTTCCAGCTGAAATACTTGAAACTTCCTTTCTCCTTTGGATCTACAGGACTAGATTACACAATACTTGAGGGGATTCCTACTGCATGGAGGTAAAATAGAATGGCCTGAATGTCGGATATATATTTTCTGCTCCTAAAATGTTGAACATGAAGCACAAGGTGAAATGATGAATCCTCCACCAGTTTCCTAGCTGCAGTTCAAGAAACAACCACCACCTCTCAAACCCTTGAGAAGGAATTGCATTATTCCTATAGCTGGAAGCACATATGAGTGTGCCTAAATATGGCACCAACTCCTGATGATGAATGGAGCTCAATAGAAACCCTCCCAGAGTAGGCATTCGAAGTCCCCCGTGGGTAAGGGTGGGATTCCTGCTCGGGAACACCTTGTGCTAAACAACCCTGCAGACTTACCTAAACAGCATAAGCGTGCATAGAAATTTCACATGACAAATGTAGGTGTAAACAGATCAGAAATAATAATCTAATGCCTGCCTTTTATTGTGCCTTCATCTTCATTATATAGATTGTGAGCCTTTCATAGCCCTGGCCCACCTCATAACTGCACTACACATGTGGCCACTAGCCTCCATGAAGACTGTGTTGTCTCTCCATGATCTCCATCATGTCTACATTTAATTTCCACTCTCTCCATCATGTGTGCATTAGATGAACCACTTCTTCCACTATCTCTTCATAAGTGTTTTATGATCTTAGTTTGAATGCACTATGATCTCAGTTGACCTCCTCCAACATCCTCATGATTTTGCATTAAAGATCCATGATCTCCACTCTTCCTTCATTTAAGAAGATGATCCACTACTCCATAATGTAGACCTAGATCTAAAATATCCACATAAACACATCAAAAGTGGATTTTATTCATCTATGTGGTTTGTGGGTCCCTCCACCCTCTTATTTCCTTAATTAATTATGAAAATTAAGAACTCTAATATTCCAATTATCTGATGAAAAATTTGGAATATTACATCTCATTTCATTCTCGTTTCTCATTTCAAGTAACATAGATTTTATCCAATGGAATCACTTAAACAATTTCATAAAAATAAGTCAATGAAGTCACAAGAATAATCATTCAACAATTACACCTCAATAGTGAGTTCTTTTAAGAGACCTCCAACGCAAACTTACCTCACACAAATTATACATCCACGCTATGCAAACAATGAGCTACAACTCTTCCACACCTCTTCAGTATCCTAAATTGATTGATGCCACATGGAAATCATCTGGACACAAACACAAGTTGTTTCTCCTTGGTGGTGATGAAAAAATTACATGTAAAGTTCACACTATGCTTCATATAAGAAATGACATCTCTTATCCTGAGCTCTGATAGCAGTTTGAGAGACGCAATATAGACCAAAACATAGCTATGATTTCCACATTAAAAAACAAATATGGAAACTAAGAGTGGGATGTTCAACTCTTGTTGAGAATATATATGTCAGACAATTTAATTCCAACTACCTGCTACGTGTCACATATGTCCATCCAAATGTTATATTTTAGATTTAGTTAGTCCATTTTAGTTTAGTACCATTGTAGTTATTTATTGTTGATGTCTCCAATGTAATATTATTTAACTGATTTTTAATCGAGAAGAACAATATTTTCTCGATGTTATTCTTTATTATTTGTCATGATATCAAAGCTTAGGTCGCATAAGACTCTAGAGAGAAAATCATAGACAAAGAAGTCGAGGAGGAGAAGAAGCGTCTCTTGTTTGAAGAAGCTAGTTGTGTGAAGCTAGTTCTGCGAAGAAAGCAGGTCAGGTAATTTCTTAAAAGACTAAGAGGATGAATGGAGCTCGAGGACTGAAAATTTGTAGTAGAGAAGCTAAAGAGGCGTGAAAAATAAAAAATGAAAAGTGAGTGAGCAATGCACCCATGCTCTAGTAGCAAGTGCGCTGATCTACTAAAACTTATAAAATAGTGGAAATTGATGACTCAATGCATACATGGAGTGAAGTAAAATACATTGATAGTTAAAGGCTCTGTATTAGAAGCACACAACCTTCCTTTTTTTTTGAAAACTTGTAGTTGCACAAGGAAACAAATGTCAAATATCGAGCACGAGGAAGTGAAAGAGATTTTTTTGAATGTTTTATGTTCCAAAAAATGGGTCTCTTATAAAAGGTCATTTTCTCTGAGGCATTTGGTTGAGCTCCTCTAAGTGTTTTTGTTAAAAAGTTTTTGAATGAGCCTTATGTGATTTTTTAAGAGGGTTTATTCGAAAGAAATAATGATTTCACATATTTTAATATCTTTTAGAGAGGGACCGTTTCTTTCAAAAGGGCATAGGGGGATTATTAAAAAGGACAAAGTTATAAAAAAAAAAAGTGTAAAGGTCCTCTAATATTTGGGAATTTCTCATATTAAAAAAACAAAGGTTTTGCAAAAAGAGTTTGTAAAACAAAAAGGAATTGTTGTAAATTTTTTTATTTTTAATTAAAAGGGGTTTTCTGAAAGCACTTTTGGAAATGTTGCCTTGTGAGAAATCTTCAGAATGCTTTCATCGCTTTCGTAAGAGGATGAAGTAAAGTGTTTATTCCTGTTTTCCTTTTGGATGAATATTATATTCAAGGTGAATTCGACCACCATGGTTCATAACCACAACCATTCTTGTTAAATCCAAAGATAGAGTTGGAAGTCTAATTTGTTTGAAGTTGTGCAGTAGAGAAGCTATCCTAAAGATATTTTATTATAGGAAACCACTACGTATGCAAGATGACTTGAAAACATTGTGGTTTCCTGTAATAAAAACATATTTATGGTGGCTTCTTTGTTGAACAACTTCAAACAAATTAGACTATCAACTTTTTCTTTGGCTTTAACAAAAATGGTTGTGGTTATGGATCATGGTGGCATGTTGAGTCGAATTCAGCCAAGACTCAACAAATGGGAAAAAACCACTAACTAAGAAAGTTGAAGCAACAAATAGAATGAATGAATCAAAGAAAACCAAGGAGGGATGGGATACCCTTAAGAGGATTTTTCATGTTAGGGGGAGCAATACAGTTAAAGATGAATTATTTGGTGAATGCGACTGTGCTCAGTGGCAAGTGGATGAAAATTTGGTGAATCTAGCAACAATTCTTGTTCATGGAAATTTGGTGAATGTATCAACATAATTTGTTGATGACACTTTGGTGAATCTAACAGTAGAGCTTGGTGATGATAGTGAAGATGCCATTGGAGAAGCCAGTGTTATAGCTAATGCAACAATTCAATTTGCTGATGTTAAATTTGATGAAGATTTGTTGCTTAATGATGAATGGTTGCAGATGATGCAATAAAAAAATCGTATAGACATGATGCTATTCAGTGAGAAAAGACCACTTGATTCATTGGAAGAGACAAAGAAATAGACAAAGAAAAAGATAGAGGTAGAGAAAAAGAAAGAATCCCACAAAGAGAAAACAAAGACAAAGGCAGAAGCTGGAAGTGCAACTAGAGAAAGCTCTCATTATAGATCAGAAGGAACAGAACCAATGCATTTCTGCAAATATTTTTAATTCTAGCATTGATTTCCAATGTGTAGGTACACATAACGATTATGAAGAAGAGATAAATTTACTTGAAGCATGGCTTGCAACATCATGCCTTGATAAAATCTGCATAAAAACTGCATAAATGAATTTTGAAGACAACTTGGATGATAGAAACATCAATGAAATTTTCAAGTATTGGAGTTATGAAGAAATATGTTTTACTATAAACTTATGTTACAACAATTGACGATGAAGATCACACAGCAAAAGATGACATGTGGGAGCATTCCACATAAAAGTTGATTTTTGAAGAAATGCAAGACATGCTTAGACAACCTGGAATAATAGAAGGCATGCGTCATCAAACGAAAAATTTGAAATATGAATCCTACAACAAAAATAAAAAGTTCAAACAATTTAGAGGCTATAGGATCTAGAAGAAGAGAAGAAGAAAAGTAAATGTAGTTGAAGTCAAATTTTCAAGTTTTAAGCCTAGCTAAGACATATAGTAGCAAACATTTTAATTGAATTTTTATGTGGTTGTAATTAAGAAGGAGTGTTGGAGAATCTAATTCCAACCCCCTGCTAGGTGTTACATCTGTCCATCCAAGTGTCATAGTTCAGTTTCAGTTAGTCCAGTTTAGCCCAGTGTCATTACGGTTATTTATTGTTGATGTCTCCAATGTAATCATATTTAAGAAATTCATAATATTGAAAAGAGAAATATCTGCTCCATGTTATTCTTCATTCTTTGTCAATAAATTTATACAATAATTTGAGTATGTTACATCGATTACAATATTGAACTTGCTCGTTAAAGTTTTGACCAGTCCAAGCGGTGTTGCCCCTTCAAATCATACAGAGTTGAGGAAATGTGCAGTGAGGCGGTGAAGGCAGTGGAGGGTCGTGCGGCTTGAGGCAATGCTGACTGCGGTAGTGCGACGATGGTTGTCGCTTCACCTGAGAAATAATTACCACTAATATTCAAACTGGCCAGTAGTTCCTTGTCTTAAAAAAATTCATGTTCTCTTCTGCTTCCGCTCCTTATAACAATTGCTATCATAGCTCAATCATAGCCCGAGAGGCAAGTGGAGCTTTAGTCACATTAATTCACAACTCTGTGCACTCTTATTTGACTTTATGTGGAATACCTCTTGCCCAACCACTTTGCGCTGAAATCTTCAATGAAATGCTTCTCCTAATTGTTTCACATATCAGCAAATTCATAGCAATGGTGTATTTCTTCACTGATTGATGGACCAACAATATATTGCTTTAGAGAATCAAAATACACACAAAATCGTAACACTCTACTCTCCATTTCCTTGTACCCAAACTCCCTTTGGTTCCATATTAAGATTGAGAGAGTAAACTTTATTGAAAAATCTATTTAACGATGTTGAAAATTTTATTTAACAATGTAATTGTAAAAATATAAATACAACCATGATGTTTCAATATAGAAAAATTATATTAGATACATACTCTAATGGATGAGAGTATATCTCAAACTCACCCAATTAGAAAGCTAACTAATAGGAGATAATTTCTCGTCTGTCTAAAACTCAATAACCACCTTAAAAATAAAAAACTTGTTCATTCTACTAAAACTTTAGCAATCACCGCCTATAATTCAAACAACAATATAATTACATATTCTAAAACAAACAAAAATATTACATACTCCGACACAGATTACGGCGAAAAAGTCCAAACCATCAAACTAACGTTTTGTGGGATACGTCGAAGATATATTGATTCTATCAAATAGAAAGCCAGTGAAAGCACCCTACCGGGGCACTTGCTGGAACAGTTAGTGAATAATTTTACTTCGATATTTTTCCTCCCAAACAATATTATACTGCTACTGCATCTGAGCCCCCACCACAAAACTGTAACTCAACCACGTTCCCATTATGCTGTTTTGCTCAAGCTAGAATTTACAATGACTTACCCAATTCAGAACGCATAACACGATTTGTTGGAGACAGTTACAATAAATGTAGAAGGTATTCAGAAGACATAACATAGCGTTTTACAATCAAGACAGAAAAACCCAACATAAGTATCAGGTTGAGTTTGCACGGAATCTTGTGAATGGTAAGAAGCAAAGTCGAAAGCATGATGTTTTCATCATTTCATTTTCGCTTTCAACCATTTTAATCGTTCTTAGTTTCCTTTACTTTGGAACAATCTGTGCAAACTCATCATGACATTTCTGTCTTACGCTTATCTTATCCATTATCATTCCTCAACAACAGTATCATTGAGTAGGTATGGTAGATTGGCGAGCTCCGCTGTATCATTTGAGGCAGTTTCGGACAAGGTTTAACTACGCTGCTTTTTTTCTTTGAAAATTATAAAATTCTATTCTAGGAAGATTTTCATAAAATTTTGGTAAATTTTTTTGTAAATTTTGGTTAAAGTTATTAAACCTTAATTTTGGGTGATCTAAAAGTTTTTAATGACACAATTTTTTTTGATGATGTTAAATTCCTGTTCCCTCTCCTACTTAGACTTGTGCAATTATTAATATCAAACAAATGTAATTCCTGCTTCCTCGCCTACTTAGACTTGTGCAATTATTAATATGAAACAAATGCTTTGACCAAAATCTTGATGTGACCCAATTCCGAATGGAGTTGTTTTTAGTGCAATTTTTTGGAGATTCAGGTGCAGGTGAAAAAATTTGAGTTAAAATCTTGGTTTTTGTTATTTAAATTAGTTTTTTGACTTTATATATAGATTCAGCACCCTCAAAAACCCCTAAAACTTATCAATCAAACTTATTTTTTCAATAAATTCTTTTCAAATTTAAAAAAAATTACACTTGAAAAATACCATCATAAAAACTTTCAAAAAAAAGTGTTGCCTGTCCGGCTTTCCGTCTTCAAATAGAAGAATCTACATCGTGAATATCCATCTCCTTATTAATTGAATATATACCACTTTATTTACTGGAAAGCCCGGCACTTCCACCTTACCCTTTAGGCGTTATATCAGCAACTCTATATCCTTAATTTTCACTTTTCACATTATACGGTTGATGTTTCATTTCAAAATCCAGTAATATATGAACATAGAGTTATGTACTGCAGTACAGCTACGATGAATAAAGTTGTTGGCCTATGTCCATAAACCTGTGTATCGAAATCTCCGAATGGAATCAATTGACCCTCACAGAAACCTGTATCAACAACTCCAGATCCGTAATTTTCGTTTTTTCATTGACTATCTGATGCTTTATTTTAAAATGTAGAAAATAGGTGAAGTTATCTAATGGGATGAGACTACAATAAATATAGTAGTTGACAATCTGTCCATGATCACATTATAGAACTGTTTACCGGAATGCATTAAGAGAAAATTTAATACAAAAGAAAAGTTTAATCTCATTATTAGAGATTTTTGACCTTTCACCAGATATTCCGAGTTGATTTTACCTTGCTCCTTGATTAGTCGGAAGGCTAAACCAGTCCTCGTCCTAAACATTCATCCAACCTCGGGCTATGACGTAATGAAATGAGTTCGATTAGAAGCTGTAAGATATAATTGTTTTCTTAGGACATTAAAAGGAAATAAACTTCAGCCATTCTTTATATATTCTTTTGCCTCCATAATTATATACCATATTATATTCCTCCACTCTACCTCTCTAAACTCCCTGAAAGGACATTAAAACGTTTTAGATCTATGCTTTCTGTTGAAATATTAAAGTCACCTGCCAGCCTTGGGCAGTGACAAGAAGAAACAAGTACAAAGGCAGCAGCAACAACAGCAACAGAAATTGAGTGTGCAGCACTCTGTATTGAAGAATGTTGGTGAATCCGTAAGGAAGAATTTAACTCTTGATGGGCCGCAGCCACGGATTGCAGAAGAATTAATCAGTGATGGGCAGAGCCGTTTTTGTCTACGGAAGAACAGAGATTAGCTTTACGGAGGGGCAGATTGAGTTAAGACAGTCATTTCGGGCTTTAAAGCCCTCAACAACCAAAGTTATTTTTTGAAACAGTGTCTTGTTGATGAAGAGATCTGCGATGCGATGCGATCAAATCGCAATCGCAAATCGCAATGCATATATTATAAACTAAGTGTCTTGTTGATATGGCAGAGTTCCGCAACGGAACGGCTGTATATAAAACATACAACCGAAACATATATAAATCGCCCTCCCGTATAGTAGAGGCCCGTGGGTCCACTTGACCACGTGGCGACACCTAAATGGAATCGCTTGGTTTCAATCGCAAGACTCAATCGGAGGGAATATGTTATGACTCCCGATTGAAGTCCCGGACCCGATCATATTATATGCCACAGTTTATTGCGCCATCGCATCCGATTGTTCAATCGCAATCGGAGTTTTGTTGTTTGGTCGCGCGATTGTTTAAAGCGCGGACCCGATCCAGTTATATGCCGGAGTTAATAAGTGCCAATCGCATCCAGCATTTGATCGCAATCGGAAGATCGGGAGTTTATGTTGCGATTGAAGTTCTGGACTCGACGGCATTATATGTTGGAGTTGATAGTTGGATCGCGCCCGCAATCCAGTCGCAATCGGAACTTCTGAGTTGTGTGCCCCGATTGCTCTTGTTAGTTGTTTGCGATTGCGATGTGGTCCCCACCTTCTATGGCGCACATTGTATGTGTTTAATAGTTTTGTTTTAATGTTTTTTTTTGTGCCACATATATAATGTAAAAAAGGCCCGCGCGTATTGTAATTGAATTCCATTGTGTTGCATTGCCGTTGACTGTGTGTGAGCCCGCAGGCCAGAGATAACACAGTAAGATCGTAACAGCACTGTGTGTGCGTTTTGAAAGAGAGACAGAGAGTTTGTATTTAAAGAGCACTGCGTCTGTAGCAGTCTATATATGTATTTTGTGAATCCCTCACTGTGAGGAGGAAGAAATTTGTATCATTCTTGTTTGAAATAGAAATAGTTTTAAAGCCTTGAAAGCTCTGTCTCCTGTCAATTTTTTTTAACTTCTCTGTGTTGAGGAGGAGAGTCTATTCTCTTCACTTGGAATTCTCAAAATTCCAACTCTTTCGCTGGAGCATCCATTTTAACCTCCTTCGACACTATTTTATTTTAAACCTGTACCGTTGTGGGGGCATTTTTGTGTGGATTACAGATTTTTAGAATTAATCTGATTGTGAAGTGACTGGTCAAATAATCAACTTACAGTCAAATTTTTAAATATTCTTGAAATCTATAATTAAAAGAAGTTAAATTTTCAGGTATCACAATATTGGATTTTGTTATATTCATTGGTTTTTGTTACACTCTTTTATATAAGAGTTAAAATTTTAGGGGTTAATATTTTCAGGTGGAGTAGTTTTCTATAATTTAAAGAAAAAAGTTGATAATTTCAGTTTTTTCTAAAGCCATACTTTCTTTTCATAATTATGGGACAACACATATGCTAAAATTGGAAATTGTCAATTTTCATGACATGATTTTCATTTCCATTTTTTATTTTAGAATATGGTTTCTAAAATTTTAATTTAACTATTAATAATTATTAGATGGATGGTAGAGATTTAACCTCCATAGAATATTCTAAAAGATTCAAGTTGATATTTTTCCACAAAGCACTTATTTAAATCGGTGTTCTATGTATTTTTAAATGTATATATATTTAACTTATATTTATTTTTTTATTACATATTATTAATAATAACAATTAGTTTTTATGATTTCTTTAATTTTAACAAAGTGAAATGTGACAAAGATTGTAGAGGTGGAAATACACAAGGATGGATTCAAAATTACCAATTGAGCCAATAGTTCTTCTCACCATTGAGTAAGAACTAAATAGATTACAAAGTAGACAAGGAAACAACATTAATAAATAACTCGAGAAAGTCCCAACTAAAACTCAACTAAACTCAACTGATTGAACTGAATCATAACTAACTATGAAACCTAACAGACATTGAGATTAATGCTCTCAAAATCCCCTCGTAATCTCAATTGTTACAATTATTGACACCTACAATGCCCAAGTTCTCTTTGAAATTCAAATACATTTTTGCGTAATGGTTTTTTATCCACAAAAGTCAAGAAAGATATCTCCATCATTGATAAACTCACAAATAAAATGAAAACATGTGTTAATGTGCTTGCTCTTTTTGTGGAAGACATGATTTTTGGATAAAGATATTGCAGAGATGTTATCATAAGAAAATAGGAGTTGACTCCTAGAACATTTGAAATATCCTTCAATAGGTTATATCCTTCAATAGGTTTCTTATCCACACTGCTTGACAAGTTTCTAAAGTTGTAGCTACATATTCTACCTTTGTAGATGATATTGAAACAATGGGTTTTTTCATGGATGCCCATGAGATCATATTGGTTCCCAAGTGAAAAGCATACCGTAAGGTGTTTTTGTGATCATCTAAGTTGCCTACATAGTCACTATCTGTATAGCCTGAAAGTGATCAATCTTCAGAATGTGTGTAGAACAAGATATAGTATGGTGTCCTTGTAATATATCTTAAGATTCTTTTTGCAACCTTTCAATGGGCTTTTTTGGATGAATCCATAAATCTAGAAACCAAACTAGCTGAAAACATGATGTCAAGTCTAGCTGTAGAGAGATACAAGAAACTACCAACTAGACTTTTATACAATGTAGAATCAACTGACGGTCCTTCATCTTGCTTGCTCAACTTGGTACCTAGAGAAATTGGAGTGTTAGCTACTTTGTAGTTGATGATTCTGAAATTTTGGAGGATGTTAGTTGCATATTTTTATTGTCAAACAAAAATTCCATTAGTAGATTGTTGAATTTCAATTCCTAGGAAGTACTTCATGAGCCCTATATCAGTCATATCAAAATTTTTTTGCATGGAAGTTTTGAATTATTCTAACATCATATTACCTATATAAAGAATATCAACAACATAAAGGAAAGAAATGAAAATTTCACCTTCATGAGTTGGTGTATAAAGCGTTGGCTCATGGTTGCTTCTGTGAAATCCAGTTTTGATGATGTAAGTATCAATTCGACTGTACCAAGCTTGGGGATCTTGCTTCAATCCATGCAAGGCTTTATTAAACTTCTAAACCTTATGCTCTTATCCTAGAACTTCAAAACCAGGAGCCCAGTCCACATAAACCTCTTCCTGCAATATTCCATTTAAGAAATCATATTTTACATCAAATTGAAAAACTTGCCATTTGTGTTGAGATATTGTGGCTAGAATAGTTCTAAATGTGTCTAACCTTATTACCATAATAGAGGATTCATCATAGGCAAAACCAAACTGTTGTGAGAATCATCTGGAAACTAATCTTATCGTATGTTTCTCAATTTCTCATTTTTCATTCAGTTCGGTCTTGTAGACCGATTTAACACCAATGTTGGTTTTTTCTTTTAGGAGATCAACCAATTCCCAAGTCTCATTCTTCTTTATGGATGTGATTTCCTAGTTCATTGAATCAACACAATGTTTCTCTTTTACTGCCTTATCAAAATAGGTTGGTTGAGAGGAAATAAAGGTAAGCATATTCTACAATTCACAGTCATGCTCCTGCTCATATATTTCCCTGATGCTTCTAGTTTTTTTTATTATCTTCTGAATATGATGAATCATTCAAGTATTCAATACTAGAATAAGTACCATTTTCAATGTGTTGTGGATTTTCTTGTACTTGTAATCTTGTAAACCAAGGTGGATGAACATGTCGATATGAAGGTTGATCAATTTGATCAAAATAATATTTATTTTCAAAAAACTTAACAACTCTGCTTAAAACAAATTTTTTGTTTGGAAAATTGTAGAGTCTATATGATTTGATTGTTCATTATAACTACAAAGATGCATTTTTCACTTTTTTCATCAAGTTTCTTTCGAAACTTATTAGGAACATGTGCAAATGCTACACAAGAAAAAAAATTAAACTGAGAGACATTCACCTTCTTACCATCCCAAGCTTCTTCAAGTACTGCATATTTAACATTGGTTATTGGATATTTTTTGAGAACATATAATGCAATAGAAATAGCTTCAACCCAATAGTCATTGGACAACTTCTTTTCATGAAGCATGCATCTTTCCATATTCATTATTGACTAGTTTTTTCTTTCTTCTACTCCATTCTTTGTGGAGTGTATCTTGTTGTGTTCTGCATGATGATGTATTGTTGTTGAAAAAATGATTTGAAAAAATTAGAAGTGTATTCTCCTCCTCAGTCTGATATAATTACTTTTGAAGGCTCTCTAGTTTTCTTTTCTTATTCTTCTTTTAATTATTTGAACCTTGAGAAAGTATTAGACTTATTTTTGAGAACACAAATTCATATTCTCCTATTATAATCATGAATACAAAAATAAAAATAAATACTCCTAATAATGGACTAAGTTTTCATTGTGACACATATATCTATGTCGACTAGCTCTAAGGACTCTTTTGCTCTAGTGTAAGATGTGAGAAAGTTATCTCTTTTATGTTTTACTGGAATACAAATTTCACAGATACAATATTTTTCATTCACAAAAAGGATACAAATGACCGTAGAATGTTTCTGAAGAGGGATTAGACTCTTAGAGGGATTATTCCCGTGCCTAGAATGTCATAAATGTGACTCATATACATTTGAAACATTGTGTGTAAAATATTGTGAGAGATTTCAACTTCTAATTGTTATAGGAAACAACCTATTCTTTGTTTTTTGAACCTTTTCTATCAGTCTTCTATTGGGAGGTTTATCATAGATATAGCACGTGGTTCCTTGAAATATTACATCATAGCCATGTTCCATTAGTTGACCTACACTAATGAGATTATGTTTCATATGTGGAATATAATAATCATTAGGTATATGTATCTGCTGATTTTGTCTTGTGAGATCATGAACAATATATTTCCCTTCATCTTTTATACGATAATGGTCTCCAAGAGTAATTTTAGATGTTATCTGTAGAATTTTTTTAACTGTTATATGGTTCCTACAACCGCTATCCAACAATGAAAGGTCCTCGCGATGATTATCTTCAAAATGATGGAAGGAAAGAAACATGGTTTTAGATGATTATCCTTCATTGTTGGAGATATAAACACTCCCTCTTTGTAGATCTAATTTTTTATTTTTGCATTCATGTTCATAATGCCCAAATTTCTTACAGTAATAACACTCGACATTAGACTTGCTCTATGTTCTTCTTCTCTATGTCTAGTTCTATGAAGATCTCAAATGCTCTGTTGCATGATGACGTTTTGTAGACCTACCTCTGCCACTACCTTTCTTGTTTCTTCCTCTATATCCTCTTCCTCTACCTATGCCAAGAGAGACTTGTGCCTTGAAATCTTGTTCCATGGAATCTTCCCCCAAGTTAAGTCGTGGCTCATGTGACAAAAGTGATCTAGTCAACTATTTTACTAAAAAAAATTTAAGATGTTTGGATTCCAGAATGGTTGTTACAACTATGTGATATTTCTTTGAAAGACTTCATAGGAAATTTTCACCTATCTTTTAATCTGCAATGGTTTCACCAATATGATTGATTTGATTGATGATGCCCATGACTCTAGTCATGAACTACTCAACATTTTTTGTGTTATTTATCTTCAGGGTTTCAAACTGAACACGCAATGTTTGCAATTTAACAATCTTCACTATATCATTACCATGGTATGCAATTTTTAGAGTATCCCAAGCTTCTTTTGTTGTCAATGTCCTTGTTATTGTATTGAAGATAGAGTCATCGACTGAATTTTGTATCGAAAATTTTGCTCGATTCTCGTTCTTTTGAAGTTTTACAGTCACATTCCTCTGATTATTTGTTATGGCTACTAATTCTTATTAGATTGGCTCCGCATAGGAATTTAGGTGTGTATCATAACACTCAAAATTGCAAGAAGGTATCCATCCGTAAAGACCAAAACTCATAACTTTTGCCAAACAAAATTGGTATTTATGAGAAAGTGCTAGTGAAAACAATTTTTTGAAATAAAAATATACAATTTTTTTTGAAATATATTTTATAATACTTTTAAAATAAAAATAATAAATCTCTTTTAAAAAAAGCACCGCCTTTTTTTCCTTTATAACCATTTAAGTTTTTTTTTTCATAAACTTAAATTACAAGTATTGTGTTTTAATACAACCTAACAAAACCCGTTTATTTTTTTAAAGCCGTAGTCTAACTAGTCGGACCTGAAAATCATGAAAATTCCGGTAAGATTTTCAGAAAATCCGGCAGGAATTTCTCTAAATCCATGTTATAACTATCAAAGTTTAATATTTTGGGTGTGCTCCAGGTTTTTGATGGTGCTGAATCCATTTCCAATGTCAAAATCAAGATCCAAGCACTGTTTCTGCAAGATTTTTTAAATTTTTTTGGCCCAGATTCCGGCCAATTTTGACCGTCCAGACAATTTCTCCGGCTCGTTAGACAAGGCCTTTTTTAAATGGTTCAGCTTTTCCTTTTTAAAATAGGTCATTCAACGAAGTGCTTTTGAAAAGGATAGAGTGAAATGATTTTTTCTTTCCGCCAATTTAAGTTTTTTTTTTTCATAATTTAATACAACCTAACAAAACCCATTTTTCAAAAAATGGATCAGCTTTTCCTTTTTAAATTAGGTCATTCACCGAAGCCAAGTCCTTGATTTTGATTTTTGAAAGAAAAAGAGGCTTGTTATGTTTTTGTACCTACTGTAAGTCACTATAACTCACTGCGCGCTGCTTATTTGGGTGAAGAGAACGAAATTTGATGTGTCCTTTAACTTTTCGTGTTTCCAATCAACTAATCGCACTTTTCGATAAAGTTGATAGTGTTTAATAAAAGAAATCTGATTTTTGTAAGTTTGTTGTTTTAATCACACTTTCTCTCTGTGCAGAATGCGATTAATATCACCTTCTCTCTCTGGAAAGTACAATTAATCTCACCTTCTCTTTTCAATTCAAAAAAAAAATATTGTCGCTGGATTATTCTCGACTTCTTCGAGCACTTTTTGTTCTCTGCTAGTTCTTTATGATTACAGATGAATTCCAAATGGTTTTTTTTCTTTGGAGTCTTATGCAACCTCTAATATCATGACAAATATGAGAGGGCATAAAAGAAAAGAGAATGGATTAAAAACACCATCAGAGCAAATAAATTTTCAAATCATTGAATAACAATTCAATAGATTACAGACGAGACAAAGAAACAATAATAAATAACTAAAAAAATTCTCAACTAAACTCAAATTATTGAGCTAAATTATAACCAACTATAAAACTTAGAACACAATGAGATTAATGCTCTGAACAAAATTGTTCAGAATTAAAAATTTTGTGAATAAAACAATTTTGATCAAATATTTCTAAATCTATCATTGAAAATTTTAAGATAACACTTCCAGCACAGAAGTATGAAATCCTCAAAAATCTGATAAAGCTTTAAGAGATAAATAGGAGAGAAATGTAGAGTAAAAAATGGAGAAATGTAGTCTCAAAAATAGAGAAGACAGATTATATTAATTGAATATAAAAATAAATAAATAATAGTCAACTAATTTTAGTTGACCATGAAACTAATAGTATCTATATTGCTCTTAGTCGTCTTATTATTTAATAATTATTTATGTACTCTTTCTTATATTAATTTCGTTTATTTTTTTATAAATTATTGTATTAATTATTATGAATGTTAATCTCATTTATCTTTTTATAAATTTTCTCACATTTGACCTCCTAATATAATGTCTCTTTTTTATGTGTGGCCTCTCATCTCTCGTTTATTTATCTTTCAATGCTTGATCGTATCTCTATCGAGGATGAACCATAATTGCTGGCTCAAAATATTGTCACAAAAATTTAAATATGGTATATCCAAAAATACCTAATCAAAAGTAAAATTTATCATGTAAAACCACCCATTTAATTTACATTAGTTTAACGCTATTTAACTACAAATAACTTCACTTACATTTAACATGACGAAATAACTACCCCGATAAGGATCATACATCCAATCCTTTGATGTCTACAAATTAACATGAAATCCAAAATTCATTCTTCTTGTGTAATCTTTGAAATTTTCGCACTTTCATAGGCTATGATTAGTGGCATTTTCCTATTGATTCCTCTAATGGACCTCCTGTGTATATTTAATATTACCATGGATGCTTTTCACCTATTTGATATTGCCAAGCACACCAAGTACGTGTTATAGGCTCTCTAATTAGTATTATTTGAAAATCTCTCAGAAGAATTTTATTTTAAAATATACTATGTTAAATCAATTATATCTATATAAATCTTTTTAAATTATCTAGGTTTTTTTTAAAGAAATTATATTTATAAAAATGTATATTGTGAATTAATTAAGCATCATCTCTGAGTTAATTATTTTATGGACTAACTATCTTATATGTTAATTATTCTAGTGTCTTGTTTGTTTCTCTAATTTTGCAATGCTATCATAGCAGGTTTAAGTTTCTTTAAGGATGAAAGAGTGGGATTATTCCAGTTCTATCAAGAAAGTCGCACAAGTGTCTAGTCAATGCTTGAACAATGTGATATTTGAGTGTGTAAGAGTAGAAAGGTTTGCGGTGGGTAGAACCTGGTTGGAAAGAAGCAACTACTAACCAAAGCTGGAGGAGTCGTTCACTATTTGTTGAAGAGAGCTGTCATTTTATCAAACCATAGCTACCCTATTGTCTGGATTAAAGATGGTAGTCATCATAGTGATTTTCTTCTTCTTCTTTTTCCTTTTTAATTTGGGTGAATTACAATTTCCAGGCTTTTTTTAAGGCTATGGAAAAAAGACACTATCAATGTTTGACATAAGTTTATTTAATAATATTGATTAAATATTTATTTAAATAATTGGTTTGGTTTTGTTAGGATAAAAATAATCATTATTCCATATAATCTAGAGTTGTTTTTTAATGTTAAAGTAATAATTATCTTCGTTCAAAGGAGAGGGTTCAAAGGAGAGGATTTATTAAGTAAAAGTAAAAATATGGCGGGAAAAATTGAGGGGAGCATTATCTAAACATGTTATGTTTTGGTGTTTTTTGTTGGAATCATGCATTTTTTTTGGGCCAAATCTTAATTTTTGTTGCTTTAAATTCATTTTTGACTGCATTCCACAAAATCTCTATCGTATTTTGGCCAAATTACTTCAGAAAATATGCCTGAAAATGCTACAAAACCTAGAATTGTTAGACCACCATGAGGGGAGGTGGTGATGGATTAAAAAAAATGAAAAAATAATTTGGGTTGTTAACAAAAATGGAGGCAAGGTTTATTTAAAAAATGGAAATATAGATCTAAGGAGGATTATGATGATTGTTAGAAGACCAAATTTTAACTAGTGTAAAGTATAATATTTTATTAATAAAAATAAAGCTTCATTTTCATCAATGCTTGGCTATTGTAGTAAGTGGCTTCATAGAGGTAAATCAAACAACATTGCAAGCAATGAAAATCGCAAAAGGACAAGATGTTGTTGAAAACAAAAAGTAATATTTGAAGGCATCATGGCTTGACCTAGCAAGGAACCTACAATGTAAAAAGTACCATAATGTAGACACTCATTAATAATTTTGATGACATCCATATGAGGAACTCATACTCTATAGATCATTTTTTGACATAAATCAAAAACATTGTTAATCAACTTTGAGCACATGGAGAAGGAATTTTAAATCAAACTGTTATTGAAAATTTAAATAGGAGTCTTCTTGAAAATTTTGATATTGTTGTAGTAGCTATAAAGGAGTCTAGATATATATCAAATATTTCTGTAGAATAACTCATGGGGTGTCTATTGAGGCATGAAACAAGAACCAACAGAGACATCGACTCTTTGAAAAATGCATTTTAATTTCAAGACAGTATAAGCAGAGGAAGAGGTCAAGGAATGTAGAAAATCCACATAGATTCAACTGATCTTGTGATATGCTAAAAAAAAAAATACTTGAATCTATTCTACAAATTGTGGAAACCAATTACAATCGCACAATCACATAAACAAGAAAGAAAAAGAATTTCAATTGCACAACACAAAGATGCATGTCAGAAAATCCTCAGTTAGAAACCTTGTTATATGAATATTGCATTAAGTCAAACATATGAAACAATACAATGCTTCTCTCTGGGTTGAGAGCTCTTCGCACTATCTCTGACTGTCTCACTCTGATATGAGCAAGTTTAGTCCAATACTTAACCAATTCCTTGCCCTTGTTTGACCAACCTTGCTCATAAATTCTTGAGGGAATTTAACCCCTATTAATTAGGAAATTCCCATCAATCAATTTCGAAATACATATAAGGCATCACGATGACCTCATGCATGACCTACACATTTTTCTAATTATACAACTGATAGTCTACTTCCCTTTACCTCCAATCTCAATATGGTCACTCTTAGAACTGACATGCAATAACTATGTATAGTGAATTATCAGTTATCTGATTGACTACCGCATGTGAATTAAATCAGATTTAATTCACTGGACCTCTCACTAGCTCATCCATTAGTTAGAACTAGTTAAACTAATTTTAACAACTAATTTTAACTCAAATAATTAAGTTAAACAATTAAAACTCCAAATAAACTACAACTGGACCCCCTAAAACTTATAATGAACTCTATAAGCCTCCAGTTTGACCCCTAACTCGAATTTCCTTAGCTAACTAAGTACTACAAACTTAGTTAACTCATACAAGTTGTCATGTTATGTGGAATTACAATTTTCTTCTAATTTTATTAAGGTCAAATTAAATTACAAGCCCTTCTTACCAATTTCAATACCCCCTCTCAACAAGAAAGGGATTATCTTCTACCCTGATACTGCGTCTGTTGAACTCAAATTTTCCTCTAGCAGTGCCTTCATCAAGTAGTCTACATCAAACTCCTCTGTGGGAATGTACTCTAATGACATAACCCTCCTCTACACACACTCTATGATATGGTGATACAAGATATAATTATGTTTGAACTTGTCATGAAAAAATAGATTAATTGAGAGTTTGATGCAACTCTAGTTAGCACAATAAATCACCGTCAGATCCATCTGTCGACCAGAAAAACCAAAAATTATCTTCCTAATCTAGATGGCCTCACTTGTTTCTTGATTGGAAACCACATACTCTACTTATGTTGAACTGAGTGCAACTAATATTTCTTCCCTGTAGTATTAGTAAACTGCTACTAATCTAATGCTGAAGATTTCCCTTGATGTGCTCTTTGTGTCGGATGGAATTCCTACCCAATCTGCATATGTGAAGCCTTGAATCTTCACTCCCTTTATCACCTATACCATAGCCCAAACTTTGTAGTGCCTTTGAGGTAGCTCAACACATGCTTTCTTTCCTTCCAAAAGAACTTGGTAGGCTTAACCATAGCTTTACTAACCTGGTTAACCACATAACATATGTTTGGTCATGTGTTCACCAAATACATTGGTGAACCGGCAAGTTACCTGTAGATGGTAGCATCTACTACTTCTCCTAAAGTAGCACCATCATTCTTCCTTTTTCCTACTAGAGGAGCCTGCATGGCTTTTCTACCCTCCATGTGGATCTTCCTCCAAATATCGTTGGCATACTTTTGCTGAGAGACAAAAAATTCCCCATCTCTTTATTGAATTTTGAATCCCAAGAGATAGTGCAAGAGTCCCATGTCCTTCATTTTAAAAATTCTCTTGCAAGATCCTCTTTGGAATATTTCATGAGTTTCTCATCACCCGTAAGTATCAAATCATTGACATAAAGTACATTGATAACATTTTTACCTTCTACCACAATATGGTAAAGTTTCAAGTCTTCTTCACTCTTGGTGAAGCCTAACTCGATGAAGTAGTCGTCGATCTTGGTGCACCAAGCACGAGGTGCTTGTTTCAACCCATAAAATTCTCTATTGAGTTTTCACACATGTGAGTCTTTTTCCAAGGTCTCAAAACCCTTTGGCTGCTCAATTTACATTTCTTCCTAATCACTCCAATGAGGAAGGTTGTATTTACATCCATCTGATGTACTTTCCATCCCATCTACACTAAAAGTGCAAGGATGGATCCGATTTATGAGTACCTTGCAAATGGTACAAAGGTATCATCGTAATCAATCTCATCCACCTATGTGAACCCTCTAGCCACAAATCTGGCCTTTTTATTTATCCACACCGCCATCTCTTCCCTGCTTCACCTTGTAGATCCACCTGGATCTACAACTGACTTCCTCTTCGATCTTAGGACAACTTCCCATGCACTATTTCTGATAACTGAGTCATACTCCTCAACCATGGCATCAAACCAATTATTTTTTCACATTTCTTCCTCGAAAGAGGATGGATCTATCTCTACACTCTCACTCATAAGAGGAATGTAGCTAGTTTACCGCTTTGAGGACCTTCTTTGCATGCATTGTGATGTGGGTGCTCCCACAATATCTCTAGCATCAAGAACCAATCTGTTAGCCTCTATGGTCCTCTTCCTTATGTCTCAAATGTAATTGAATGAGTGGGTGCTTCCACTCTTTTTTCCTCTGCTTGTGGCTTCTCGACATCTAGAGGTTCTTCTTTTGGAGCTAAGACCTCCTCAAATGCATGCAACTAAACCTCCCTTTGAAGGGAAATTCACATAGCCTTCTCTTCATCAAATTTCACATCTTTTCATACCAATGTCATCCTATGTGCTGGCAAGTATAACCGATAGTTGTGAGATGTATTGATGTACCCCACAAATATTCCCAACTTAGCTGTTGGCCTTAGCTTCTTCATGGCATCTTTGATTACATGGAAATAAACCTATGAACTGAAAATTTTAAAATGCGACACATATGGTCTCTTTCCTGAATAGGCTTCCTCTAGTGTATTCATCCCAATTATCTGACAAGGACTTTTGTTATTCAAAAATAATGATGTGTTGCATGCTTCCTCCCACAAATGCAATGGTAGGCACTGATCATGCAACATCGCTCGCGTAGCTCCCACAATAGTTTTGTTCTTCTTTTTTGCAACCCCATTCTACTGTGGGTTATGAGGTGCTATCAATTCCTGTCAAACTCCTTCTGAAGTACAGAAGTTATTTAATTCATTCGAGACATATTCTCCACCATTTTCATTTTTGAGAGCCTTCACCCTCTTCCCTCTATCTTTCTTGACAAGTTCTTTGAACTCACATTGAGAACGTATGATGTTTCTTTTTCACGAAGAAAATCTAACACTTTTGTGAAAAATCATCTACAAAAATTAAATAATACCTATGTTTTGTTGTGGAGGCTATCTAGAATGGTCCACAAACATCCGAGTTAACTCTCTCAAGGATCACTTTTGCGTAACTTTCCTTATCTTGAAATGTGGATTTGGTATAATTCCGCAATGTACACCCTTTGCATGTATCTCGCTGCTCTTGTGCACCCTTGGGAAGTCTTGTAGAAATTTGTTGCACGATGTTCAATGTGCCATGGTTTATATGGCCCAATATTCTGTGCCATAACTCAGCGATGTCTTGGCTCTCCACTTTCTCTTCTTTCATGCTCAAGGAAAAAAAATATTCTACATTGAATTTGTAGAGGTTCTTTACTCTAACCCCAATATTGTTTGCTTTTACCATGGCCTTGTGAGGAAGGAACACCATTCCTTTTCTAAATATTAGATCATAGCCACGACTTTCTAACATAGAAACAAAAACCAAGTTTTTCTTTAAATGAGGAACATGCATGGCATATTTTAATGTGGGAGGAGTACTATATTCCCTCTAAAAGGGAGCTATACCTATGTTGGTCACATTATACCTACCATCATCTCCCATCTCGATGTGCATCTGGAGATCCTTCTCCTCCAAGCTACTAAATAATTATTTGTTGCTGGTCATATGGAATGAAGCTCCACTATCCAAGTACCACACAAAACCAATCATTGATGACACCATGCATGTGATGAGGGTGAAATCCAACTTAAAATGTGAAGCAAGTGCTTCACCTACTACTCTTCCTATGGGATTCTCGTCGGTCTTCTTATGTGGACACTTTGTAGCATAGTGTCCAACCTCATGACACTGAAAACATTTTACCTTTGACAAGTATAACTTCTTGCCCGCTTGACCAGAATCTAACTTACAATGGGATGCCTTCCCTTTCCCTTTCTTACCCTTTCCAGCCAAGCCACAGTTCTCCTCATAATAATTATTTGATCAGGATCCATGTATGGTGTTCCACCAAATCTCTTCTTGTACTAAGCTGGACCAAAATTGCTCCCACTCTGGTAGCTTACCCATCCCATTCACTGAATCTTGGTAGCTATGCCAGCTATTGGGAATGCCTAGAAGTGCTAGGGTCACTAAATCATCCTCGATGACTGTCACACCAACATTTCAAAGCTCGTATCGACATTGAGTGAACTTCATCAAGTAATTTGTTATTATATTGCCCTTCTCCATCATGATTTTGCTCAGCTAGTCCTTCAACGCCAGCTTCTTGTGGTCATTGGCATTCTGAAATAGATCTGTTAAGGCCTTCCACATAATATATGGAGTTTCCTTTCCATGGAGGTTCGAGACAATATGGTCTCTAACTCCTTCTGACAAAATCGTTCTCGCCTTTTCTACATTATTCTTCCATGCATCAAGATTTTTAGCATCCGCTACCATAGGCCTAGGAATATCTTTTTTTATGAATTCATTTATTTAATTGTCCTCTAGCGCTACCTCCATCCTATCCTTCCATGCTATGTAATTCAAACTACCCTCAAGGGAATATTTGAGTCTCAATCCATAGAAAGAAATCCAGATCTACTGGTACTCATGAAGAATAAATTTGCAAATTCAATTCACCTATTAAAAACACTTTGGTTATTCTATTCTATAGTGATTCCAGATCTGATACCATGTAGAAAATCCACATAGATTCAAGTGATCTTGTAATATGGTAAAAAAAAAATACTTGAATCTATTCTACAAATATTGGAAACCAATTACGATCGCACAATCACATGAAAAAGAAAGAGAAAGAATTTAAATAGCACAACAAAAAGATGTATCTAGGGAAAGCCCCAAATAGAAAACCTGCTATATTTATATTGCATTGAGTCAAGAATATGAAACAAAATAATGCTTCTCTCTAGGTTGAGAGCTGTTTGCACTATCTCTGAATATCTCACTCTGATCTGAGCAGGTTTGGCCCAATAATTAACTAATTCCTTTCCCCTGTTTGATCATCCTTGCTCAGCATTCCTGAGGGAATTGAGCCCATATTAATTAGTAAATTCCCATCAATTTATTACACAATACATATAAGGCATCCTGAAGACATCGTGCATGACATGTACAATTTTCTAATTATACAACTAATAGTATACTTCCCTTTAAATCCAATCTCAACTTGGCCACTCTTAGAATTGACATGTAACAACTATTTTTTGAAAATTATTATTTATTTGATTGATCACCCCATGTGAATTAAATCATATTTAATTTAGTGGACCTCTCACTAGCTCATCCATCAGTTAGAACTAGTTAAACTGATTTAAAAAAAAAATTAAGTTAAACAGTTACAACTCAAAATAAACTGCAACTGGACCCCCTAAAACTTATAGTGAAATCTACACACCTCCACTTTGATCCTCAACTCAAATTGACTAAGCTAGCTAGCTCTTCCCAACTCAGTTAACTCGTACAAGTTGTCATGTGATGTGTAATTACAATTTACTTCTAATTTAATTAAGGGAAAATAAAATTAGAAGCCCTTCTTGTTGCCAACTTTAATAATAAAATAGAAGTAGATGGAGAGGAGGAAGTGGTTCCTCTTGAGTAAGAGATAGATCAACATTATAATAGATAAGATATTCATTCAATTTCCTCAAAAGCAAAGAGGAAGAGAAAAATATTATAATTAGGTAAATATGGTTGATAATTTGAAATCCAATATTATTATTCCAAGCAGTTTTGTCATTATGAAAGTGAATGTAGTGGAAAGAAAGCATATATGAACAAAGATAGACCCAATATTACAAACATTAGTGATGATACATCTAAATCCATGTTTCTTTCACATCAAGAAATTTAGGAATGCAACAATAATGATATATGGTCCATGGATAACAACTATAACGATCACATGATAGGTAAGAAAATCATTTTCTCAAGTTTAGATAATTCATCTAGAGTGAATAAAATTAAGAAATGACTATCTAGTAAATACTCAGGGAAAAGGAAAAATATATGTTTTGGCAAAGAATGATGAAACAAGGACACTTCAAATGTCTATTACGTACTTGGTCTCAAAGATAAGCTAATGAGTATAAGGAAATTAAGTCACAATGGGTATGAAGTAATATTGAAAGGTCCCACATGTAAAATGCTTTTTTTAGTGATGAGGAAATTTAATCAGTAAAAATGTTTTGAGGTAATATGAGTCATTTGATCATAACTGAAATATGGTCATTTCCCTGTTGAAAGCCTTATTTTTCAACAAAATAAATCTATGATTAGAGGTTAACCCGTGATAAATGTTCAGGACAAATCATGTTAGATTTACATCGTAACTAAATAACATAGATATAGTTTTTCAACAATTTCTTCCCACAATGCCAAAGCACGAGTACATAGTGATTTCTATGCCATGATGAAAACATAGACAATAGAAGGTAATTTTTACTTCCTAATATTTATTGATGATTTTTTCTCGAGGACATGGGTATATTTTGTGAAGGAAAAATTGGGAACTTTTTGGAAATTTGGAAAGTTCAAAGCCATGGTAGAGAAATTGAGTAGGAACTACATTAAGGTACTCAATTTTGATGGATGTGGTGGATATGATTCCAATGAATTTGTAGCATTCTATGGCTGAAAAGTAATCAAAATGAAATTTACAACTAGATATAATCCACAAAAAAATTAAGTTGCTAAAAGGTAGAACAAGACCATAATGAATATGGAAAAAAATATGCTTAAGGATAAAAATCTACCAAATTAATTTTGGAAAGAAGTTGTTTCTTGTTCAGTTTATATAGTAAATTGATCTCCAAGTAATGATGTGAAGGATAAAGTTGTTGAGGATGCTTGGAGTGGCATGGAATCTAGTGCGCCACATTTCAAATCTTTTATGTGTAGCTTATGCACATATTTCAAGATAATTGAGAAAGAAACATGATGAAAAAAGTGAAAAACGTATATTTATTGACTATAGTGAGCAATTCAAAGTATATTGACTATAGAATTATTCTAGTAAGAAGTGTATAGTAATATCGAATGTTAAATTCCAAGAAGACTAGTTGTGTGATGATTTAGCAAATAAGAGCATTGGAAGTTATCCTTTTCTACAAGTACATGAATAAGTGGATTCAACACAATTGAAAGAACCAAGGAATGTAAGGTTATAGGTGGAAAGAGTAACTTCAAGACAAGAAAATCATATAATACACAATCCTTCTTCTAATAGTGATTTAGGCCCCACAATAGCCGGTAACTAAGGAGCCATAAAATGAGAAGTTTGAGAGAAAATAAATTGATCATGCAGGAGAACACTTTTCTTTGAGATCATGTCATCGAATGGAATTTTAATAAGAAATCAAAGAAGAACAATGGGTTCAAGCTATGAATGGAAAAAATGATGAAATTGAGAAAAAATCATAAATGGGATCTTGTAGATTTTCAAATGAGGAAAACAACTATTGGAGTTAAATGGATTTATAAAAAACAATTTAGTGAAAGGGGAATGTTGAAGAGCATAAAACTTGACTTATTGCAAAAAAAATTTCTCAACAAGTTCGTATTGACTATGGAGAAACCATTGCTTGAAGGGAAATATTAGCCACAATTAGAGTAGTTTCAGAAATTGTGGCCGAAAAAAATTTACATGTTTACCAAATTAATGACAAATTATCTTTTTTAAATGGAATTTTAGAAGAATAAGTCTATGTGAATTAGTCATCATGAATTAAAGTCAAGGGTCAAAAGCACAAAGTTTATATACTCAACAAATATTTTTATGGTCTAAAGATGACTCCACGAGCTTGATATAATCACATTCATTACTAATAGCGAGTTCAAAAGAAGAAGTAATAAACCCACAATTTATACTAAAATAGATCGTCAAGTTAATAGTCTGAATGTTTTCATTTATGTTGATGATACAATATACACAGGAAATTTAATGTTATATGTTTTTAGTGTAGCCTTGAATATAGGATTTCAAAATATTGATATTGGTCTTGTTAAGTAAATTCCTTGAACTGAGGTTGAGCAACGAAAACAAGTTATTTTTATTTGTCAATGAAACTACACTACATATATTTGAAACGGTTTAGAATGTATAAGAGAAAACCATCAAATAAACCAAGAGCATTAAGTAAAAAGTTATGGAAGATAAATGATCAACAATTAATCCCACTTTGTACAAAAAACGTTTAGGAATCCTTATGTATCTTGTAGCTACTAGGATAGATATTAGGTATGGAGTAAGATCAATTTATAGATTCACAGAATCTCCCAAAGTCTCTCAGTGTAAGGTTAGTAAAAAAATCCTGAGGTACATTGCAAGTACAACATATTATGGAATTTTCTATTCCACTTCCAAAGAAAATATTCTTCTTGGATACACAAATAATGATCTTGCAAGGATAATTGATGATAAGAAATCAACTCTCAATTTTTCGTTCCATTTAGGTGCAATTTTAATTTTATGGTAATCCAAGAAACAACCCATTATCACAATTTCTTGAGCTAAAGTAGAGTATGCAAAAACTACATGAATAGGATGTCACATAGTATGGGTAAGAAGACTCTTAATTAATATTGAACATGGGGAGGATGAGGAAAATTCCATATTTTGTGACAACAATTTAACCATTACACTATCCATGAATCATGTGCTTCATTGTTGAAGTAAACATGTTCTCACTCATTATCATTTCATTCACAAGATTGTTAAAAATGATGCCATCATTGTACATTTTTGTAATTCTTAGGAACAATTGGTAGACATTTTCACCAGACCATTGACATGAGATGTTGTGTAACCAACTCCAAAAAGAGAAGAAAAGAGATATAAACACCTTAGAAATGAGCCACTTCGAGGGGGAAACCTCCAATACATTACATAAATGAGCAATTATTTGATTATACAATTTACAAAACCTCCTTTCTATATATAGGAGTCCATTCGGCCATAATGTAATCCTAGTGGGCCACAATGTAATCCTAGCCGACCTAACAATAATAATTTAAGGGCACAATAATAACAAAATGGGGGTTACAAGGGTACAATAATAACAATAAGGGGGTTACACTAACAACAATAAGGGACTATACTAGTAATATAGGGACCTAACATGCCTCTCCTTCAAAAAAAGTGTTGTCCTCAACGCTTTAGTAGCTCCGGGTCCTTTTGTATAAAATTCTCATCCTCCCATGTAGAATCTTTAGTGGGTAAGTTCTTCCACTTGATGAGATACTCTGAAATTGATCGATTCCGTAGTTGTCGAGTTCTTGTTTCCGTGACCGCTTCTGGTTCCAATATGATTTTTCCTTCCTCATCAAGTTCTGGCAATATTGTTTGAACTGGAGTATTTTTACCTATAACCTTCTTTAAGCACGAAACATGGAAAACTAGATGTACTCGTGAAGAAGCAGGAAGCTCCAATTTGTATGCCATATTACCAATCTTTTGCAACACCTTGTAAGGACCATAGTACTTTGGCAATAATTCATTATCCTTCTTAGCTTGCTTGAGGGACATTTGTTTATATGGTTGTAGTCGTAAAAATACCCAATCTCCTACATCAAAACTTCTCTCGCTTCGATGTTGATCTGCCTGTTGTTTCATTCGATTTTGTGCCAAATTCAGGTTATCCTTTAAGAGTTGGAGAACTTCTTGTTGATGCTCGATGTGATCTTCCACTGCTTGAACCTTCAAAATTTCCCTTAAAGATGATGTGATGGATGGTGGATGATATCCATAAAGTGCCATAAATGGGGTCATTTTTGTTGCAGTATGGAAGGAAGTGTTATACCACCATTCAGCGAGAGGTAACCACTTGACCCATTGTGTTTGTTTATCGGATACAAAACAACGAAGATATCCTTCCAAACATTTATTTACTATCTCTGTTTGACCATCAAATTGAGGATGATAAGATGAGCTATGAGCTAATTGAGTACCCAAACAAGAAAATAACTCCGTCCAAAAATTTCCCGTAAAAATGGGATCTCTGTCGTTCACAATAACCCTTGGGCTTCCATGTAGCTTTTGAATTCTGTCCACAAATGTAGTAGCAATTGTACTTGCTTTAAATGGATGAGATAATGCTTAAAAGTGTGCATACCTGGTAAGTCTATCAACTACAACCATGATGAAATTCTTGCCTTCGGACTTCAGTAAACCTATGATAAAATCCATTGAAATCTCCTCCCAACGTTGACTTGGAATGGATAAAGGTTGTAGAAGTCCTGGGGTCTTAATTGTCTCCACTTTATTCTGCTGGCAAACCAAACATTCCGCCACAAACTTTTGAATATCAGATTTAAGGCCATCCCAAAAAAAAATCTTTTTTCACCCTGTGGTAAGTTTTTAAAAATCCTGAGTGTCCTCCTAAAGGAGAAGTGTGCAATTCTAGAAGAATATTTTGTTTCAGTTGGGAATTCTTACAGAGATATAAGCGATCTTTGTACCATAAGGAATCATTTTTCCAACTAAATATATCAGATGTACTAGGATCTTGCTGCAACTTTTGAATGAGTGTCCATACATCTTTTTCCTTCTTCCATTCATCTCTTGCTTCGGTTATCCAATCTGGTTGGATAATAGAAATGGCACAAAGCAATGCTTCCACCTATTCATTCTTTCTTGAGAGTGCATCTGCAACAACATTAAGCTTTCCTTTTTTGTAGAGTATTTCAAAGTCATAACCCAACATCTTTGTGACCCATTTTTGCTGCTCTTCTGAAGATAGTCTTTGTTCCAAAAAGTGTTTAAGACTATCATGATCAGTTTTTACCTTGAAGTGTCTTCCCATTAGGTAAGTTGGCCATTTCTTTAGTGCATGCAGTATTACTAACATTTCCTTCTCATAAATATTTTTTTGTAAATACTTTCCTTTGATTGGACAACTTTCAAAAGCAATGGGTGTTCCTTCATACATTAAAACTGCACCAATTCCATTTCCTGAGGCATCACATTCCACAATAAAGGTTTTTTGGAAGTCTGGCGTAGCTAAGACCAGTGCTAGGCACGTTGCCTCTTTAAGATGTTCAAAGGCCTTAGTTGCTTCAGGAGTCCATGAAAATGCATGTTTCTTCAATAATGTTGTTAGAGGTGCTGCTATTCTCCCATAATTCTTAACAAACTTGCGATAATACCCTGTTAACCCGAGAAATCCTCGCAACTGCTTTATGGTTGTGGGAACTTTCCATTCCTTAATAGCTTTAATTTTGTTAGGGTCTACTTTAACACCCTCGTGAGATACAATATGACCCAGATATTCCACCTCTTGTACTCCAAAGAAACATTTGGATTTTTTTGCATATAATTGTTTCTCCTGCAATAGTTGAGCACCCTGTCAACATGTTCAACATGATCCTTCCAAGACCTGCTGTAGATTAGTATATCATCAAAAAATACTAGCACAAATTTTCTAAGGAAGGGTTTGAAAATGGAATTCATCAACCCTTGATATGTAGAAGGTGCAATGGTAAGGCCAAAAGGCATGACCAAAAATTCATAATGACCCTCATGAGTTCGAAATGCTGTTTTTGGAATATCTTCGGTCTTCATTCTAATTTGATGATATCCTGAACGAAGATCCAACTTGGTAAAATAAATTGCTCCATGTAATTCATCCAATAATTCATCAATCACAGGAATGGAAATTTGTCTTTAATGGTGAGCTTATTGAGCTCCCTATAATCCGGACACATTCGCCATGATCCATCCTTCTTGTGTACCAATACTACAGGAGCAGAGAAAGAACTTTGACTAGGTTGAATTATACCCGCCTCTAACATTTCTGCAATCATACGTTCAATTTCGCTCTTTTGGAAGTAAGGATATATATAAGGCCTTATGTTTGGAGGAACACTTCCTGGAATCAAATGAATAGCATGATCATGATCACGAATAGGTGGGAGTCCTTTGGGAGTTTCAAACACCTTGGAATGATTGTCCAAGACTTGTTGGAGATCTGCCGAAATAGATGATTTTGATGTCGGAATGTCTAGTGAGCATAATTGTGCAATTACGCCTCGTTGTTCTTTCTTTAGAAGCTTTGTCATGACATTAGAGCTTATTATCCTTCCCGACTTCCCTTCAATACCCTGTAATTCGACTTCCTTTCCTTCTGAAAAAAATTTCAAGAAAAGTTCTTGAAAATTAAAAGCTATCGTCCCCAAAGATTGTAACCATTGTACTCCTAATACAACATCAGCACCTCCCATAGGAATGGAAAGCATTGGACTATTCAACACATATTCCCCCATGGTTAGCTTGATATTATGGCATTTTCCAGAGCAATTTATAGTTCCTCCATTTGCAACCATCACTTGACATTCTGGTGTTGGGTATAGGAAACAATTTAATTCCTTGGCTACCTTACAATGAATAAAATTATGGGTGCTACCGGAATCAATCAACATTATTACCCTTTTCTTCTTGATCTGTCTTGCTATCTTGAGAGTTTGAAGAGTGGTAATTCCTGCCAGTGCATTACATGATATGGTCGGATTCATTTCTTCCTCTTCTATGGCTGGTTCCTGGTGTATATCCTCTTATTTTTCATTTTCTTCTTCTTCTTCACAATCTATGTAAAATAATTTCTTTTCAGCACACTTATGACCTTTAGTGTATTTTCTATCACAACTTTAGCAAAGCCCTTTTGCTCTTTTTTCTTCCAATTGTTGTGGTGTCAACCTTGTAGGTTGTGGAAATCTAGGAGTAGCAACACTTCCCTCTTTATAGAAGTGAGTGGTAGGCTTCCTTGTCGCCATAATTTTACATTCAATTTTTCTTGCCAACCTGAATGCCTTCTCCAATGAATTAGGTTCCAAAACACGAACTTCATGTTGGATGTTATCCTTTAAAGTACCTATGAAGAGATCAATCCTGTGTTCCTCTGGAATATCAGTTACCCTTATATTCAATTTTGGAAGTCCTCAATGTGCTCCCCCATTAAACCCTTTTGTTTGAGATTTATCAATTGGCTAAAGAAGGTGTTGCTCTTTGTATCCTCATAATGTGATATCATTTCCTTCGTAAAAATTGACCAAGTGACAATTTTTTTACGGGAGCAAAGCCATCGATACCATACAAATGTATTTTGTTCTAAATGTAAAGTTGCAATGCGTACCTTTTGTGTGTTTTGCAAGTTATGGAGATCAAAATATTGCTCCATCTGTAGTATCCATGTTACAGGATCCTTTCCATCAAACTTCCTCATATCCATCTTTGGAATATGGTGGTTCTTCCCGCTAACATTAGAGTTTATGAAATCACAATTAACATTTATTTTTTTCTCATCATGAGGTTCTTCTACTATCTTTTCACCATTAGGAAACCTTTCTTGTATCAACTTTGTCAAACCTTCCATGTCTACTTTTAGAAAATTCTTCATGTTTTCCATTTTCTCATCGATATTAGCTTCCATGTCATCCATCTTAGATTCCATGCCAGCCTCCATGCCATCCATCTTAGCTTCCACGCCATCCATCTTAGCTTGCACGCCATCCATCTTAGCTTCCACGCCTTTCTTCAAACCGTCCATCTTCACTTCCATGCCATCCATCTTAGCTTCCATGCCTTTCTTCAAACCGTCCATCTTCACTTCCATGCCTTTCTTCAAAACTTCCATTTCATTTTTTGTTGCTCTTTGCGAGTGAAATTTGTTGCACTTGCTCTTGTAATTTTGATAGATCATGTTGCAATTCTTCATCTTCATGAGTCATGGTAGAGCCTTCTGAAGGCTTAATGGGTGTTGAATTCTTTTTAGGTGCCATTTTAGAATCCAATATTGATACCTATTCTACAATATGCCCTTGGAATCAATTCAACTTGATTCTTCAAACAAGACTTATGCAATTCGGAAAAAGAATACACACCTTTTACTTGCTTTGAGGAGCTCGATATTGAAATTGAACTATCTCTTTAATTTAAAATCTTCAATATCTCAAATTCAGCCCTGTAGTAGCCCGCTGAAGCTTCTTTCAAATTCCACAGGTCTGATCTAATTTGGATTCCCCGAGACAAAGTTCTGTCCAATCTCCCACAATGACCTAATTCTGGACTGGTTCAATAGAGAAAACTTGTAGGACTTTCCACGTGTCACTGTTTCGTCCTTTGTCTCTGAAATTGATAGCCAAGAAACTACAGTCCGTGTACTTGTGACCAATTTTTACGGCACTCAAATCCACTGCCCAGAGAGAGAGTTGTTGAACTTTTCCCATGATCACCTCTTTGAGATGAAATTCAGGAGCCTGAAAAAGTACTACCTTCCACAGATCATATCTCCAAAAATATTACGAACCAAGCTCTGAAATTTTTTGACGAATTTCCTCAGGATTTCAGCTTCGTACCATACGAATTTCAGATTCTGAACCTTCGTAGAAAAAAATGTATAGCGAAAATTCCACGATGACCTGTTTAAGAGCTTGAACAAAGACCTAACTTCCACAGATGATATCTCCGAAAATATTGTGAACCAAGCTCTGAAATTTTTAGAAAATCTTCCTTAGGATTTCAGCTTCACACCCTAAAAATTTCAGCTTCTGAAACTTCGGATAAAAAAATTTATAGCGCAAATTCCACGATGACCTGTTTGGAGCAGCGAAACCCTAGAATCCCAACTTCTAATACCAAATGTTGTGTAACCAACTCCGAAAAGAGAAGAAAAGAGATATAAATGCCTTAGAAATGAGCCACTTCGAGGGGGGAACCTCCAATACATTACATAAATGAGCAATTCTTTGATTATACAATTTACAAAACCTCCTTTCTATATATAGGAGTCCATGGGGCCATAATGTAATCCTAGTGGGCCACAATGTAATCCTAGCCGACCTAACAATAATAATTTAAGGGCACAATAATAAAAAAATGGGGGTTACAAGGGTACAATAATAACAATAAAGGGGTTACACTAACAACAATAAGGGACTATACTTGTAATATAGGGACCTAACATGAGACATTTTTCTATTTTAAAGGTAGCACTTAGGAATTTTTTGTGTTACTACTATTAAGAGTCAAAATGAAAGGGGGGTATTAGATAGTGTGATTTCTCCTACTAGTTAGTGTTATATAGAAAAATCTAGAAGATCCTTATTTTTTGAAGCTGACTATGTTAAATTAGTTATATCCATATAATTCTTTTCAAAGTATTTTGAGATATTTATAATTATACTTTTTAGAATAAACTATATGTATAATATCTATTTTATGAATAAATTAAGCATCATATTTTGTGTTAATAATATTATGCATTGATCATGTTATTTTTTAATTATCTTAGTGTTGTTGAAAATGTAACTATTTTCACTCTTCATAATTGCTATTGTAATTTATCATTATGTATTTATTCTAATTTTTTTTTGTCAAGTTGTATGAATTTGGCTTCGGGCATGACTTGTGGCTTGACAAATCGTGACCTAGGAGCTCTAAGCTATTAAAATCACCTGGGGATCGCACTTGGATTGGGCCACACTAGCCCTTAACATCATTATATTTTTACCCACGGAGTTTCAAAATGGTGACCTTCACACCACAAAGTGACTTAACAATGCAACCGATCACCATTTATTCTATGCCCCATGGGCATATTTATTGTAAAATTTAAAAGATAAAAACAATATATTTTGAAGCATGGGTTTCATGCTCCTTTTAATTATTTATTAGGTCAAAGCCTCCATTGTAGGATTTTATGGTTTTATTGAGTCATAGGATTCATTTTCATATTTATTAAACCCTTATTAGGATTTTTCATCATGTAAGGAAAAATTATTTTGAGTCAAAATAGACATATTTCACTTCCTCACCAAGTTAGCCCCGCCTTGATGAAGTTGGCCCTGTTTGGAATAATTCAAACATGTGGAAGGAATATAAATATAAGAATAATTCAACCTATAATCCATCATCAAGAAGTTTGATCTATAGTGAAGGAAGAGAAAAATAAGTGTGAATTTAAGGAAAAGAAGGTCAAATCAAGGGAAGAACAAGAATACGAGTTTTGGGACATCTTATCCCTCACAGGTGCAAGATTTATAGGGTTTCTTAGCAAGTTGTAGGGGAAAAAATTCATGTAGTGACTGTAGCTCCAAAAATTTTAGTTGCAGGGGGGCAAAATTTCAAATTGAAGCAGTTTTGAAGGAGTTGACTTTTGTTGACTTTGGTAAATTTTGTCTACTTCGAAGGAGGGCTGACTTGGTGATTCGAGGAGGTGTTTTTCTTGGTCAATAGGTCTTGGATTGTCTCACTTTGACATGGTTCTATTATAGAAGAATATTTTCACTGGGTTTTCCCCTAGGAGAGGGCATTTTTCCTAGTTGAGTGCCTACATTTTGTGTCTCTTGTGCTTGTGATATTCATGAATTTTTCATTTAGTAATTTTTTTTATGAAATATAACATAATAAATAAGTAAATAAGGAAAAAAATATCACAAGTAATTATGAAGAAAAGAGGAATAACAACTATAGTAAGTACATGCATTGGTTTCTCAACATAGTATCAAAGCTAAGTGAAGGAAGGACTATCCGAAGATCACTTTTTTGGCTATCATTTGAAAGAATGAAATAAATATTTGAAGGATATCTCTCCCAAAAATGGAAATATATTTGAATATGGAACTCATAACCTTTAAATATCTCTTGAAAGTTGCAAGAAGCTTTTCTATGAATCCCATTTATAACATATCTAGGAGAGTAAAAAATGGAGGATTCTTGTCTGCACTTATAGGTACATTTGATGATGGAAATGCTTGGATCATTGATAGTGGAGCCTAAGACACATGACAAGAGAAAGTGGACAAATTGAAACCTTATGAAAAGAATCATCATCTCATTTAGTGCATATAAAAATAGCTACAAAGTCAAAGGTCTTGTATCTACTTCATTGAAACTAGAAGATGGTGGAAAGCTTCATCTCAACAACATTTTTTATGTATCCATTTCGAAAAAGAAATTAATTTCTATTTATTTTCTAGAAGATAAAGGATATATGATTTACTTTGTATATGGAAAAGTTATTGTTTGGGGAAGGGATTCTATTTGAAAAATCAAGGGTTATTGGGATTGGTGAAGGAAGGTTGTATAGAATTCTAAAAACTTCTCCTCAAGCTCTTTTTCACATAGATATTAGTCCCTCTAAGCTTTGGCATATAATATATGGCAATCTTCACTATAAAATATTACCCACCCTAAGTCAAATGGTGAAAGGAATCCCCAACTTAAAGGAAGACCATGAAGATGTATGTAAGGGATGTGCTTTGGGAAAGAATACAAAGAAACAATTTACAAGTAGTGACATAAGGTCTAAAGAAATATTAGAACTCATTCATTCGGATGTGTGTGGATTAATGAAAGATAAAAATATTGGAGGCCATCTATAGTATGTGACCTTCAATGATGATCACTTTAGAAAGACATGGATTTTTCTTCTCAGATATAAGGATGAAGTCTTGAAAAGTTCAAATATTTCAAATGAGAAGTGTAGATATTGGCAAAAGGGAAGATAAAGAACTTAGATTAAACAATGGTGGTGAGTATATATCTAAGGAACTCATAGAATCTATAAAGGAAGCAGATATTAAGAGGGAGCTCATAGTTTCCTATAACCCTAAAAAAAATGGAGTAGTATAGAGAAAGAATATGACCATTGAAGAATTAATAAGAACAATGATATATGACCAAGAACTTCACAAATTATTAGGGGGAGAATAAAAAATGACGGTTGTATCGATACAAAATAGAAGTCCTCATATAATTCTTGAGAATATTATACCAGAAGAAGCATTCTCGATAAATAATCCATATGTAGATCACCTTTATATCTTTGGATGCCCTGCCTATATTCATATTCCTAAAGATAAGAGAAAGAAGTTAGATTATACTAGTATAAAGGGTATCTCTGTCGGTTATAGTTGTTCATAACAGGTTTATAGAATTTACGTAAAAGAAGATCATAGAATTAAAGTTAGTATAGATGAAATATTTGATGAAAACTATTCATACAAAGATATTCTCATTGATTCTGATGAATAAGATATAAAACTCTTTGAAGAATAAGAGAAACATGAAAAAGTACCTATAAATCAATAATAAGAATGAGCAAGTGAACATGTTCAACCCAGAATCATTATTGAAGTAAAGAAGAGGCCAAATTGGTTAAAATATACACTTGAAGATGTTGAAGGACATGGAGAAACAAAACGTAATTTCAGAGAAAGCATGATCTGAAAGGAATGTATTAGTTTTGTTGTGATAAGTGTCTTTTCAGTTTATAAACATGTTCATAGTTGTCTCTTTAGTTTGTTTAAGGATTGAGGATTTTAACCATGAATTGTAGATGATTTTAGTGGACTAGAAGCATGAAATAAGCACAAATAACACTGAACAACAGTGTAAAACAGATAAATAAGTCACCACATAACATTTACACAATAGGGATGACGAAGAATTTCACCCCTCCTGGGCTACATCTGCCGGTCCAGCTCCCAATTGCATGTCCATATTTCATTATGCTAAAAATGCTTCCAACCTCTGTACGTGCCTGCATTACACTTTAAAAATAACCCAAGGACTATAATAGTTAAGATTCATTTTGTAGCGCAGGCGGTGTGGCGGGTGGTTTCTCTATAGGAGGTTGCAAGGACAAGCCCTGCGGACCTCTACCAAAAATTTTAATAAGCCATTTTGGGGACACGTGGTGGCCTCAGGGCTAGCCATGTCTCACCCCGTGATTGGCCCAAAAATAATCAATGTACAACCATTCATAAAATAAAAAAGTGCCACTTGTAATCCACTGATTGGCTCGGATAAGAGGAATATTCTTCGAAATATTCCTTTTTGTTGACTCTACATCCACCATGCTGACTAGGCATCCTAGTCAAACCTATCGCAAAATTACCTATTTGGGATTTTGATCAGAACACGATATCTCCCTCATATGGCTTCGATTTTTCGAACCGTTCGTGGCTCCAAAATTAGGAAGAAGAGATCTACGGAGCCATCCTAGTTTCAACCCAATATCGTAAATTTCAATTTTGAGCTGAATTTGTGAACTCCTGATCATTCCTACCCATTGGGAAGCTTTTGGACCACAAAAGAATTGATTACTTGTTGATTAGATGACGGTACAACTCCCTCACCTTTCCAACCTACATCCACTTTTCCTTGCTTGGTTTAGAGCCTTTGAGCCCAACTTGAAGGTAGTCAGCACTTCTGCTCTTGGATGCTCTTGTCCTCCTGTCAAGAATTGTATATTCCTTGATCTCATCTAGAAATTCTGGCAAGAAATATTCAATAGAAGGTAGTTGAACATCTCTCCCTTGATCATTGATTGAAGGTGGCTCATACAAATGTAAGTTTTCAACATTAAAAATTGAATACATTTGCATATATGAAGGCAAGTCAAGCTGAAATGCATTATTACCAACTTCCTTTATGATCTTGAATGAACCATAGAGAATGGGTTTGAGCTTTTTAGCTTCCCCTTGCATCCTTTATTTTCCAATGTGCAACCATACCTCATCTCCCTCTTGAAACTTGTGATCAAATCTATGTTTGTCATGCCTCTCTTTGTATTTGCTTTGACTTTTCTTAAGTTGTTCTTGAACTTGTTGATGTATAATTTGAATTTTCTCAATGAACTTTTGAGCCTTGTCAATATCACTATGACCATCAATTGCAACATCCTTTCCAAAGATGAAGTCTAATGGCGATTTTGGAAAATAATCAAAGCATACTTAAAAGGTGATGTTTGAGTTGAAAAGTGCTTTGCCCAGTTGTAAGCATGTTGAATGTAATGCAGTTGCTCATCCCACAACTTAAGATGTTTGTTGCAATATCCTCTTAATAGATGCACAACATTTCTGTTCACCACCTCGGTTTGTCCATCGGTTTGCGGATGAAAAGCAGTACTCTTTTTGAACATTGTGTCCATCAAAATCCATAGATTGGACCAAAAATTCCTAATGAACCTGGAATCCTATCACTAACTATATCCCTATCACTAACAATAGAAGTTGGTAATTTGAAATGAACCCAAACATGTTGAAAATAAATTTCAGTAGTTTGTTCAGCAGTAATAGTTTTATTACATGGCATAAGTATACACATTTTACTGAATCTATCCACAACTACATAAATATAATCATGTTCTTTTATTGACATATGTAGACCTACAAAAAAGTCCATGGAGACACTCTCCCATGTCCTTGATGGTACTGGTAGTGGTGTGTACAACCAAAGCTACCTATTACTAGGCTTACTTGTTGCACACATAGGACAACCTCTTATAAAACGCGACACACTATCTACCATGCAATGGCAATAGCAATACCTCTCTATATGCGCCAATGTTTTGCTTACCCAAAGGTATACAGTAATAAGAGATGAATGATCTTATCTCATGACACTTAGCCTCTCTCCTTATGGTATACACATCCTGCCCAAATGAAACAAAAAACTGTTATGCATGTGATAATATTTTTCTTGAACTTGATTCCCTTCACTCAAACTAGCATACACATCTTGAAAATCAACATCATGTGTAGATTGTTCTATGTAAATCTCATGTATAATAGAATCATTTTTGAGTAAAGTATATGCACTAATGATTGGTCTTGAAAGCATATCAACAAAATTTATTGAAAATACCTTTCTTGTACCTTATAACCAAGTGAAACAATTGAATAAATCCCATTCACTTGAAATGTCTTAATTGTTGCAATTTTGTTTGCGACTGCAAGTGCTGTAACGATTGGTGATCGGTTTGTACAATCTTCTCTTTAAGCATAAATTAGTGTTTCCACTTCTTGAAACTTTGTACCAATGCATATAGTTCTTTTTCACATGTAGGATAATTTTTCACAGCACCATTAAATGTTTCATAATGAAAAGCGATAGGCTTACCATGCTACAAAAGTATTGCGCCCATGGCATAATTAGTAGCATCAATTTGTATCTTGAATGGCTATCTCAAATTTGGTAAGCAAGTACTGGAGCTTAAATTATCTTATCTTTCAAATAATTGAAAGCTTGCTATTATTTTCCTCCCCATTGGAAGCCTTTCTTCACACTTTTCAGTACATGGGTAGGAGCTGCTATGGAATAAAAGTTAGCAATAAACTTTCTCCAATATTGAGCTGCACCTAAGAAAATTATTACATCGGTTACTGTTTTGGGTGTAGGCAAATTCACAATGGCTTCCACTTTACAAGGATCAATTCTCAACTCTCCTCCTCCTACAATATGTACCAACTAAACCAAATAAGTATTTCCAAAATCACACGTTGACATCTTAAGAACCAATTTCTCTTTCTTCAAAACATGAAGCACTCTATTCACATGCAAGACATATTATTATCTTGTTTTGCTGAAATTAAATATTCCATCTAAGTAAACAGTCATAAAGTCATCAAGTAATGGATGCAAAACACTATCCAAAACAAATATGAAAGTTGTCGCTGCATTACGAAAACCAAATGGCATAACTAACCACTCAAAGAGTCCTTGTTTGGTTTTGAATGCAATTTTCCATATATCACTTTCTGCAATTATTACTTGATGATATCCAATTCGTAAATATAAATTAGTGAAAAACTTTTCTTCTTTCATCTAATCAAGAAAATCATCTATCCTTGGGAGTGGGTAATGATTATTTATTGTAATCTTGTTCAAACCTCGAAAATATACACACATGCGCCAAGTCACATCTTTCTTTGGTATCAAGACTATGGGTGAACCACATGGCGAAGTGCTTGACTTTATGATTCCTTTGTCCAACATATCTTTGATTTGCCTCTTTATTTCAGCATTCTCCATTATTGACATGTGATACATACTGATGTTTGGAAGAGGACAATCTTGTTGCAATTGAATCTCATGTTGAATCTCACTTTTTGGAGGCAATCCTGTTGGCTCCTGAAACATATCATGATGTGTATGAACTACATCATATAAATATTATTTCAACTTAGGATCACATCGCTCAAATGATTTGTGCTTAACATCATATTTAGGCTTAATCATTAGAAGAACATAATTATTACTTGAATTTACCAACCTATTTACCTGTCCAGCATTTTCCATAGCAATGTTTGTCTTCTTGCGATGTGCTGTAAAAATATACTCCTTTCCATATTTAAATAAATGATATTTTCTCTCATGGTGATGGAATATCGCTTTCCTGTCATACAAGTAAGGACTCGCCAATGCAATTCCTATTATGTCAAGCGGAACCACATATAATTCAAGTGTGTCAACAAAATGTCCAGTGATTGCAAACTGCAATATGCAGTTATTTGAAACATGTAAATTTTCATCCTTACAAATCCAACCTAATGGATATGGTTTTGGATGTGGTATGGTCTCAAGATTAGCTTTCTTGACCAATTCTTCAGAGATTAAGTTTTCTTGTGACCCATTGTCAAATAATGTGTCAATCTTGTTATGTTTGGATACGACTCTCACATGAAATAATTCAATTATTTATTCTTCATTTGGAGCATGTATGTGACAGTTTGATGTACTAGTACTAGGTTTAGTTTCAATTTCTTTTCCCTTCATGTTATTCAATCCCATGGTTGTAATCTTAGATTCATCACCTGAATCATCTCCTAAATCATGTTAAGTTGTAGCTACAATTTTCTCTTTCCCTTTGTTATTGTATTTCTTGGGCCTCATTTCAGGATGTAATTTCCAACAATGAGTTTCATCATGGCCTTATTTTGAACAATGTTTGAAAGCCAATTTTTCTCACCCTTTCTTAATAGATACATTATTTTTATTGTTACCTTTTGAGGTCTTCTCTTTGTTTTTACCCTTAAAAGGTTTCTTTCTACCTTCTTCAAAAATTTTATTCCCTCTATATTCTAGATGTGTGGCCTGAACACATACTTCATCTAGACTTGTGGGGTTAAATATGATAATAGTATGTTTTAGGTAGCTATGTAAGCCTCCTATGTACTTGAGTAAAGTATCTTGGCTCTGAAAATATACCCCTAATAAGAGAGCTCTTCTCTTAAATTCATGGTTGTATTCTTGGACATTTTGTCCCTTCATTTGCCTAAAGTTTTTTCAGTTCATTATGGCTTTCTACATATGAGCTAGTGGATAAAACTATTTTTTTAGAGCAGTAATGAAATATGACCATGATATAATCATATTATCATGTTTTTTGATCTCTTCCTTTGTCTTGGATTCCCACTAAACAAGTGTTGCACCTTCCATTCTCAATGAAGATAATTGGATTTTGGTACCATCATATTGAAGGTTACAGATTCTCAAATAAACCTCCAATTTCCTAATCCAATTATGAATATTTTCTACATTGACTTCACCATTAAACATTCGGAGTTCAAACATAACATCAAGTTTTAAAAAAGGACTTTTACCAGTGTTCTTTGACTTGTGTGGCTGATGTTCTTTTAGAAGAAGTAGAGGATGATGATGATGAGGGTGAGGATGATGGCTCTCCATTACCTTCATTTCCTCCATTTCCCTTATTTTACTTGTCTTCATCATTGTGACCTCTTGAAGAACCCTGTCCTTCCTTGTGAATTTTGGATCCTTCTCCTTCCAGTCTCTCATTCCTTTCTTGATGAAGGATTCTAACCATCTCTGTCATGCCAATGAATGCTTTCCTAAGCACTCTTTCTTCCTCCTTGGGATCAACTTCTTCATGGATCTTTTCCTTCTCTATGAGACATGCTTAATGTAGCTTCTGCTTCCTTAGGAGGTGAGCTAGGTGGTGGAGATTGTGGCAATCTTTCTCTCCTTTGATTTGGCTCTTCTTAAGACCCTTCTACTCCCACCAATATGCCTTCTCCTCTTTTGAGCTTGAGCCTAGTAAGAATCTAAAACTTGCAAACAGTTAAACAATTATTTGCACAAAACAACACCAGAGAATAAACTCTAGCTCTAATATCAACCTGATCTGAAAGGACTTTATTAGTTTTTATTGTGCTAAGTGTCTTTTTAGTTTATAAACATGTGCATACTTGTCTCTTTAGTTTTCTTAAGGATTGAGGATTTTAACCATGAATTGTAGATGATTTTAGTGAATTATAAGCATGAAATAAGCAAAAATAACACTGAACAATAGCGTAGAATAGAGAAATAAGTCACCACATAACATTTACACAGTAGGCATGATGAAGCAGTTCACCCCTCCTGGGCTACATCTACTGGTCCAACTCCCAATGGCATGTCGATCTTTCATTATGCTCAAAATTTTGAAAATACATGTATTTACATGCCTCTAATGGTTGTTTTCTCTACACCAATGGCTCTAGAATGCTCCAATTAGTCTAAAATGACTCTTCATTCGCTCAGAAAGGGCGGAAATTGAGTATCCTACTCATTTTCTCAGTTACACCTAGAAAAGCTCCACTAAATGTGGAGGACTCCACTTAATTGGAGTCAATTTGGAAATTTCTGCCATAAAAAATGTGCTACCAAACAACCCGCTGAAATAGCCGCAACATTAAACTATGTAGTTAGGGCTTTCCATATATGAACCCCATTCTAGCAGTTATCATGTCAATTGGTGGAACTCCAGGCTTAAACCCCGGTTGAACTCTGGTTGATGTGGTGTTAAGTCTTATTCGCGTGAAGAAACCATCGGAGTTAACGATTGCATGACATATGGTTTTCGAAGTTGTAATAACTATTGCAGGTGACATTATTGCGACGGTTTATGTTTTTTATGTGACCACTCCAATGGAACCACTGGCGGGTTGGGACTATCGACGATTCCAACCCCCAAATGTGCATGCATTACACTTTAAATAAGCCAAGGACTATAATAGTTAAGATTCATTGCGTAGCACGGGCGATGTGACAGGTGGTTTCTCTACCAGAGGTCACAGGGTCGAGCCCTACAAAACTCTACCAAAAAATTTAAATAAGCCATTTGGGGGACATGTGGTGGCCTGAGGGCTGGCCATGTGTCACCCCCGATTGGCCCACAAATAATCAAGATACAACCATTCATAAAATAAAACGATGCTAGTTGTCATCCACTTAATTCCCAAAGAAAAGGAACATTCTTTGGAATATTCTTTTTGCTGACTGTACATCAACCATGCTGACTGGGCATCGCAGTCAAACTTGTCGCAAAATTTACCTATTTGGGATTTCGATCAAAATGCAATATCTCCCTCATACGACATCAGTTTTTTGAACCGTTCATAGAATTGGAATCAAGAAGACGATATCTACACAACCATGCTAGTTTCAACCCAATCCTGTAACTTTTAATTTTGAGCGAAATTTATGAACTCATAATCAAATAATAAGACCGAAAAGGTACTCCGAATATGCAACATATATAACAAAAATAATTGAAGTAGAAAAAATTACATTTGAACAAGTTGCTAATCATGATGAATAGAAGACAGCCATGCAAGAAGAATATAAATCAATCATGAATACTGTGGTTTGGGAATTTTTTCCTAGACCTAGTGACCAATATTTTTTCACTTCTAAATAGATATAAAAAATCAAGCATGATGCTTATGTAAGAATATATAAATACGAGGAAATATTTGTAGCAAGGGGTTTCTCTCGAAAGGAAGGAATGGGATACGAAGAAACATTTTCTCCTACAACCAGATACACTACCATTATATCTTTGATTTATTTAGCAGCTACTATGGGATGGAACACCCATCAACTGCATGTCAAAGAAACTTTGTTTAATGGAGCAATAGATTAAGAAGTGTAAATTGAACATCCGAAAGGTTTGGAGATATGTAACAGGGAATATCACATCTGCAGATTGAAGAAAACTCTATATGGCTTGAAACAAGCACCTAGAGCTTGGTATGCTAAAATGGATGCCTATCTTTTAAGGAATTTCTTTTTTCAAAATCTCTATAGACTTAAAAATCTACATCAAAGTGTTGAACAATGTAACAAGGTTCAATCTACATTATTAATATATTTGTCAAAAATAATTTATTATTGACATATTAAAGCATGGGTTTCATGATTGGGTCAATTATAGGTCAAGCCTCCATTATAGGTTTTTGGATGTTTTTAAAGTAATTTATTTTTTGGTCAAAGACTCCTACATCAATTCATCCTCTTCAACAAAGTCTCCAAATCACCCTCTTCAACAAAAGTATTCAAGTTAGCCTCAAATGAATTGTCTTCAAGTTGACTTCCCTTAAAAGATCACATGTTGGCCTAAATGGAAACACACCTCTTCATATGTTCATGTTGAATTATTTATGACGAGAAAAAATATATATATATAGGTATTAACCCTTCACATTAGAAAATCACAAAATCTCAGACACCTCTCTAAAATAGGTTTAGATATCAAATTTCAAATTACATTATAGGTTTGAATATCACAATGACTACAGTTTGGATATCCCAATGCTCAGGTTTGGAGATCACAAAAAATGGTTCGATGATATTACAGTGGAAATATTTTGGTACGAACATAGTGATGGAGCTTTACCATAGTGCAACAGTTTTGAGAAGCAACATCAATTTCTTGAAATGTCCGAGAGGTTTGTGTTTTTTTATGAACATGTGCAAGTATATTATTGATAGGGGTTGTGTTTGTATAGGTGAATCTATCGAAATTTTGATAACCATAATGGTTACCGATCAATTTGATCAAGAGATATTTATTGTTCAGGCATTATGAGTGAAGAATTTCCTAGAAATACATTGGGACGACATTTTGTATTGATGCCTAGTAGGGAGGTTGGCATCGAGTGGATGTGCACCTAGATCCCCGAGTTCATGGTTATTAAGTAAGATTGATGGTATCTATAGAGGCTGAAATATTTATTACATCTTAGTCCCACTTGGATAGGTTTCCTTGGTCAAGAATCTAGTCTGTGGAATTACGGTGCCTAAACTATTGAGAGACCAAATGGATAGATTTCCCTGGTCAAGACTCTAGTCCATGGCATTGTGGTGCCTAAACTTCTTCATACATAAAGTGAGGTCTTCCAAGTACCTATTTTATTATATGTAAAAAATAATACCTCCCTAGTTAAGAGGGAGTGTTGAGGAATGTAACTAGGCTCGTTCTTCCTTATTATTATATTTTTCAAAAATAATTTATGATTGACTTGTTAAAGCACATGTTTCATGCTTTCTTCAATTATAGGTCAAGCCTCCATTGTAGGCTTTAGGTTTTTGTCAATGTAATTTATTATTTTGTAAAAAACTCCTCCATCAAGTCATCCTCTTCACCAAAGTCTGCAACTCATCCTCTTTAGAAAAAGTCTTCAAGTTGGACTCAAATGAATTGTCTTCAAGTCAGCTTCCATTAAAGGATCACATGCCAGCATAAATGGAAACACATATCTTAATATATTCATGTCGACTTATTTATGAAGGGAAATGACTATATATACAAGGATGTAGTCTTTGCATTAGAAAATAACAGAAGATCATATATTTCTCTGAAATAGGTTTAGATATCACACTTTGGATTATATTACAGGTTCAAATATCGAAATTAATATAGTTTGGAAATCGTAGTGCTCAGGTTTAGAAATCACAACAAATGGTTCAATGATATTATAGTGGTAATATTTTGATCCAAACAGAGTGATGGATATTTACCACAATGCCATAGTTTTGGTGTTATATTATTAATACATTTTTGTGCTACCATTTTTAAAGTATCAATGTTATCTAAAGGAGAAGGTCTCTATGCTATTTCACTTAGAAAGTCTCAGGAAAAAATCTCGGTGCTACCATAGTAAGCTGTTAACCTCATTTCAAAATTATTACAGTGACTCCAGTTTAGTGGATAATAGTGACCTCAGTTCGATGCTCTGATAGTGATGAATTCCTGGTACAACAAATTTCGGTGCTAACAAAATGACATGGATCTTTGATGACTTAATGGAGGAAGTATCTAATCTAGGGTCTTGGTCACCTCATCTTGCATCTACCAAAGAGAGAACCTTGATAGGTTTTTTCCCAAAGAGTGGGGGTTTTCCCTATTTATGTGCCTACATCTTGTGTCCTCTTATATTTGTTGCTTGCCAGTAGTCTTGATGATAAGAAAAGATAAATCATAATATCTAATAATAATAACAAAAAAATCATAGGATAATGTCATAATAAGAGAAACCAGTTAACTGCCACCTCCTTTGATTTTTCAGCACAAGTTAGTAAAGAATGAAACTATCATTATTATATTATATGTGGATTATTTACTTCTTACACATGTGGAGCATAGAATTCAAGAATGTAAGAAGATGCTGGCAAAAGAAATTGAAATGAAATATCTAGAACTTATGCATTATTATTTGGGCTTGGATGTTTGGCTGAAACCTATAGAAATATATCATGGCAAAGGAAAAATTATTATCAATATTCTACAAAATTTTGGTACGATAGATTCCAAGCCCATGGCAACTACAATGGTCACTAACTTAAAGAATTTGAGAAATCCAAACATCATCTACACATTTTCTTGGGAGAAAATTTACAATCACGCTGTTATAGGTACAATTAGACTACAACCCTGGTAGATATACAATGAGATATAATATATTCTAGGCCTTTGTGTCAAGACACCCACTGTCATAGAGATCTAGGTATCATCAAGGTCAAATTGCTCAAATGGAGCTCCATATCAAGATCATGATACCCTCCCACACAGGGATCTAGGAATTATCAAGGCCAAAATGTAATTAAGATCTTAATACCAACTAGGCCAAGATGTCCTCCCAGAGTTGTAGCCTAGTTGTACCTATAGTGGAAATTTTCCTTGATGATACCATTGTCCCAGTTGGGAGGATACCTCGACAATTATGGTATTTAGATCCCTAGAATTGCATATGCTAATACTCTTATATGAACATGTCAATTTTAGTTCATCCTTGTACCTATTTGTACAATTATGCATACCTCCCTAGTTAAGACGTAGTGTTTAAAATGTAACTATGGTAAATATTCATAATTTATATTGTACATTATCATTACGTATTTCTTGTAAAATTGTAAAAGAAGAAAAAAAACTATTTTGAATTATGGGTTTCATGCTCCTTTTACTTATTTATTAGGTAAAAGCATCCATTGTAGGGTTCTTTGGTTTTATTGTGTCATAAGAGTCATTTCCATATTTCTTAGACCCTTATTAGGCTTTTGTATCATGTAAATAAAAAACATTTTGAATCAAAACAATCATATTTCAACTCCTCACCAAGCCGGTCCTATTTGGGGAAATTTGACCCTGTTGAAGGAGTATAAATAGAAGGAGAATTTGATCGATTTTACATCCATCATCAAGAAGTTCGATATGTAGTGAAGGAAGAGAAAAAAATGTGCAAATTCAAGGACAGGAAGGTCAAATTAACGGAATACCAAGAATCAAAATTTTGGGTAATATTCTCTCCCACATGTGGTATATTTTTAGGGTTTCTAGGAAAGTTTTAGGGGCTTAAATTTCTGTAGTGACTGCAGGTCTGAAATTTTGAGTTGCAAGGGGAAAAAATTTCATGTTGAAGCAATTTTGAAGGAGTTGAATCTTGTTGGATTTGGAAGAGTTTGTCTTTTGGGAAGGAGGGTTGGCTTGGTGATTAGAGGAGGTATTTTTCTTTGTCAAAATGTATTATATTTTCTCACGTTGACTTGGTTATATTATAGAAAAACAGTTTGACTATGTTTTCCCTTAGAAGAGGGATTTTTCCTTGGTTGAGTGCCTACATGTTGTGTCTCTTGTTCTTGTGATATTCATGCGTTTGTTATTTGGTAATTTCTTGATAAAACATAAAATAAAAAATATGTAAATGAGATGACACATATCACAAATAATTATCAAGGAAAGAGGAATCAAAGCCCTAATAACTACATGTATTGATTTCTCAACAAGTTTTTTGTTGTTCTCTCTATTTCTTCATGGAGTATTATGATATTTCCTTCATTTTATTTCAATCAATGAAAAATCCATTTTGGAAACCATAAACATAAGCTATACTCATAAACTATTTCAAGGAAAAATTTACAACCCTTTCCCAGAAGATTGAGCCTTTATCTATGTTTCAAATAGTAGCATCATATGTTTTGGTGGTATTATGTTCTTGCTGAAAATAAATTATGATTTAAGTACTATAAATTGTATCATCACTATCACATTTATTTCATGAATGTGCTTCATTCATTGATTAATTCAAAATTGTCACAACCAATCACTTATAGAAATAATGGAACTATGAGCTACATTAGCCCATACAAAGTAGTATTTCTTGAGCTTATTTGGTGTTGAGTCTAGTCTTCTACTTTCCACTCTTTGAAAAATTAAGTAGGGAATATTCACTTTTCAGTTCTATCTTTGTGAAGAACTTAGTAACAGTCACACCATGGAATAAATCATTTTCCCTTAATAAAGGAACATGTACTTCATTGTGATATTATTAAAATATTTAGAGTATGTAGACATATATTATTTCTTATACATCAATATAAATCTAGTATTGTTATGTATTAATGGGTTCTCTCTCTAATTAATCTCATTGTAATAAATCACGAACATGTCAATTCAACTCTACACTTTCTAATAGGATTATTCTGTGTACTTATTGTCATTATAGTCCCTATAAAAAAATGTATATCATGCACAATTCATATTTAATGTCAATCAATTTAAATGTCATTGCATACTATATAGTTGTACTCCAAGAATATTTTTATGGGAATCTCCTTCTCCTTAATGCACTTGGTTGCTTTCTTCAAAACAATTTCATAATTTTTTTTTGTTTCCTTCACCATTCACAAGTATTTATTTGCTAAAAAAAGTTGTATCTCCTTTACCTATTTCATAATTTTTGTCTTCTTCTACTTCGGTTAATACTGTGGGTGTCCTTTTTCCTATCATGCATTGAACATATTTGATATTGGCATTTTCTTTCAAGTAACAAGTGCAAGTTGAAAGCATTTATAGGAGTGAGACGACACAATTTTCTACTCTTGTCATCTCCAATATTAATGACACCTTGCACTAGGGTATAATTATTATTTCATATTTGAATTGAAACTAACAATCCTTTTGTGGTTGTGGGTTCTTGTTTCACATTAACACAAGATTTTCTAGCATCACTACAACAACCATACTTTCTATACTTCCTACAATTATTTCTTACCTACAAATAGATCCATATTTATATTTGGTTCTCAAGATGATATTTTCTCAATTATCTCGTAGCCTTTAGTGTTAGTTTTTTATCCTTTGGTGTGATCATTGAAATATGTATTGTGGAAATTTTCATCCTCTAATATTGTTAATAATATATGTCCATCATTAAATTCATCTCCATTTTCTTAGTGGATTGTTGATAAACCTCTACAACTGCATAATGTTATATCTTCCTTCTATAACCACATTCACCTCTTCTACACCCTATGAATATTTTGTGATGTCTACCTCTATCTATTCTTATTAATCTATTATTATTTTTCTAAAACTTCTCATCATATCCATTTCCATTTTATATGTGGAATTACAATCTTTACCACAACGAGCACATACTTTTCCTTGACTATTTTCCTATTATCCTTGTGCATTGAATTTTAATTTCATGATAAATTAATGGACACCTCTTTTTTTTTTATTTTTTTCTAAAACATCCTTCAAATACAATTATTCATTTTAAAACCCCATATTTTCACTTGATATTGTAGGTGTTCATTTTTTGATAAAATTTTCAATATATTATATTTCTACCACTATGAAGAGGATATGACACAACTCTTATAATCATTGGATGAAAATTTATGCAAATTAATGGACTAAATTTTTTCTTCCTTTCATTATCATAATTTAGTCTATGAAAAAATTGGATATTAATAGTGATTTTAACAAAACTAATTTCTTTCAATCATCCAATGAGGTCAAAATCATCCACATTACCTAAATGATGGATCATCTTCTCTTACCCAAAATAAAAATCAAGAAAAAGGTTTAGTAATGGAGTTATTCACATTTGAGTGGTGAGTATAAATTTGCACTATTAGAATTAAAAGATCACAAATATTGGTGGTTACGCCTCATGTGTGTGTGTCTGTGTGTCCAAACTTTTATTTCTACCCAATGGGGATTTATTTCAAAATATTTCTATGAAGTAATGTTTCATGTCTTCATTAATTTTTTTATTGCGGATGAAATTTTTGGTAAAATCATTTCTTTCCAAAGGTTTCAAATTTATAATAAAATACCCTCATCAACTTGATATGGGAGACTTAGAGGATATGTTGAACCTTATAGTTCTCAATTAAGTGTATTGAATTACTCTATATGTGAGATCCTTCCATGTCATAGAGAACATGATGATGATCATCTATGTAGAGTAAATATACACTGTGAATACATATTCATAACTCTCTAATATCCTATTAAATTTACCTCTTAACCGTTATATAATAATAATAATAGTAATTTCACAACCAATGTAGACAAAAAAATCATGTATATGAAGACCGTTTGTTTGTGGGACAAGGTGAACCCCTTTATACAATTATTTTACTACTACAATAAATAATTGCATACATACTATACAACCCTTTTTATTTAAACATGTGGTCCCTTGGGAGGAAACATATGTTCTTAATTTTTAGGGCTAATGTGAATTCCTTGAAAAAAATGCCTATAAATTATGCCTAATTATTAAAACCTTATAAATTGAATGAAAATTTTTAATTATAAATTTAAACCTTTTAATATTCATTAAATAGTCCATAACTCTACCCACATAAAATTTTTAATTATCTTGGTCTTGGAGTATGACCTAGAAATACTTTTCCTTGATGCCTTATAAAAATACTATTAGTGCAGAAGAAGCAACAAAATTGTTCTTTGGACAAGTTTGGGTACATTTTGGGATACCAAGGAACATCATTTTAGATAGGGACAAAATATTTCTTAGTAATTTTTGACTACATTGTGGGAAAATATGGACAAGAAGTTGAAGAGGTCTACAACATTCCATCCTCATATAAAGGGGCAATCAGAAGTACTGAATAGGAATTTGGTGCAACTTTTGAGGGGTTATAATTAAAAGCATCCAAGGATCTGAGATAAAAATTTGGTATATATATAAAATATGAGAAAACCACACATCTACTAGTAAGTTCCCATATGAAACTTGTTTTGGATATTTTCCACCTTCGCCTTTAGATATTTCATATGGGAAACATGGAGGAGTAAGGGAGAATCTCACAGGAGATGCCTTGAAGGCTCAAAAAATTATTAATAAGATCATGAATATCCATATATAGGTACAAGGGACACGAAAAAAATCACAGGAAAAATATAAAACCAAGCATGACCATTACAAAAGAGAGAAGTCATTGAAGGTGGGAGACAATGTATGAATATTGTTGAAAAAGGAGAGGCTACAAGGTGTTGGTAAGGAAACCAAGGTTCTATGTTATGGTCCCTTTGAGATACTAGAAAATGGGAGTGATAGTTCCTATCAACTCATTCTACCACCAAACTTGTGAATCTACTTATTTCTGAATGTAAATAATCTAACATTCTATGAGACTTCCATGCGAGACTAGGAAGAGTAACATGTCCTATCTTCTGTGGAGGATTTTTAACTAGATGCTCAGGAATAGTGAATAGAATATATCGTTTGGTAGAAGAGGTATATAACTACAAGACAGGGGCATAATGAACTTTGGTAGATTATATTGAAAGGACAACTTCCAGAAAAAGCTAATTTTGGGTGTGTGTTATATTCTTTCCACGACTAGCCCCACGCGTTGTATGTTGCGTTGGGCGTAGTAGGGGGGTCAGAGGGGGGGCGTCCAAGGCAGCGCCCTAGCGAAATTTTTTTTGGTGTGCGGTCCCACTCATAGGCGGACACACCCATGTTTTGTGCATGATTTTGCACATGGTTTTTTGGGGTACGATGGTTTTCGACCCCTGGTATTTTGTAGATCCGGTCAAGGGAACTACGGTTATGTTCTAATCCAGGGTTAATGGATTGGGGTTTATGTATGCTTCAGCATGTATATATATGTGTTGTAACACTAAAAGGAATATAATGAAAATCAAAATGGGAATATTTTGTCTGGAGAAATATACATGTTTATCTGTTTGACACTATACCTCTTGCTGTGTTGCTGTTTATAATATTAGGGATGTGATATTTTTATTGATTAAACCATTTAAGTATAAGTTTTGATGCCAGGAACGCCTTTGCTGCTGAGGGTTTTTAGTTCGGGCCTAAGGTAGACCTGTTCAGTGGGATCTCTTTGATGGGATTCTGTGGTGAAGAAGATGAGCAGTCTTGAGAGTGATAAGAAGGAGTTATCATTTAATAGATAAAATACAGAGTTCATGGAAGCTCAAGATAGAGGATCTACTGGTGGATAAAGATCAGTGGATTGCGGTAGATCCAGGTACTAAACCAACGGCAATGTCAGATGAAGATTGGAAGAAACTGGATCGGAAGGCTAAGAGCACAATACGGTTATGTGTCTCAGATTCAGTATTTTTGAATGTATCTGGGGAAGCTACGGTGAAGAATTTGTGGGAAAAACTTGGGAACTTTGTACCAATCTAAGTCTCTGGTGAATAATTTGTTCCTGCGGAAAAAGCTGTATAACCTGAGGATGAAGGATGGAGACTCAGTGAGAGAGCATCTGAACACCTTCAATACTGTGGTAAGTCACTTGTCATCTATTGATATTAAAATCTCAGATGAAGATAAGTGCATCAGTTTGTTGTGTTCTCTACCAGACTCGTGGGACAGACTAGTTATTGCAATAGGTAGCAATACAACTACCTTGAATTTTGATGACATTGTCTCAGCCTTGCTTTTGAAGGAAATGAGACGGAGAAATATGGAGGGTCAAAATGGAGATGCCTTATATGTACGAGGAAGACCCCAAAATAGAAACAAGAATAAGGTTTCGAGTGGGAGATCTAAATCTAGAGGGAGATCTAAATCTCCTTGAAATTTTGTAAAGGTATGCTGGAAATGCGGAAAGGAAGGGCACTACAAAAAGGAGTGCAGATCTAAAGCTCCCGAGAAAGGAAAAGGGATCCGATGATGCTCCTCTCAAATCCAAAAGCACTCTCGATGAAGAGGAGGATGTGTATTTGGCTTCTTCTTCAGCACATATATCATGAGTCATGGCTGATTGACTCGTGTGCATCCTTTCACTCTACCTTCCCATAGGGAGTGGTTCTGTGAGTATGAGAAATATGATGGTGGTGATGTCTTCCTAGGGGATGATAGGAAGGCCAAAATCATCGGACGTGGAAAGGTCAAGCTGAAGCTGCAAGGTGGAAGGATTAGAACACTTCCCGGTGTTCTGCATATTCCTGCATTGGCCAGAAATCTGATTTCTGTAAGCAAGATGGATGATGCATGTGTAAAAACAGTGTTCGAGAAAGATGCCTGCAAGATGTTTTAGGGAGCACTGGTATTAATGGGAGGAGTTCAGATTGGAAATTTGTACAAGATACAAGGTAGCACTGTTATTGATGGGTGTAATAGTTCTGTGGTTCCTGAAAGTGGAGCAGAAATCCTAGCTGTCTCTGGAGAAAAGACCATGCTATGGCATCAAAGGCTTGGACATATTGGAGAGAAGGGCCTTCGAATAATACATAGAAATGGTATGGTAGAAGGTATGTCTAATTTCTCTCTGGATTTTGATTTCTATGAACATTGTGTATATGGGAAGCAGAATCGAGTGAGTTTTCCTTCTTGTGCTAAGAGGGCGAACAAGATATTAGAACTTGTGCACAGTGATGTGTTTGGACATGTGTCAGTTCCATCACTGGGAAAGTCTGTGTACTATGTTTCATTCATAGATAAATTCTCAAGGAATAGATGGATATATTTCTTGAGGAATAAATCTGAAGTCTTTGACAAATTTAAAGAATTTAAGGCATTGGTGGAAAACCAGACAGAGAAGAAGATAAAGGCACTGAGGATAGATAATGGTGGGGAGTTCTGTAAGAAGGAATTTGAAGAGTTCTGTAAGAAGTGTGGTATAGCACGGTAGAAGACTACTCCATACACACCTCAGAAAAATGGAGTTGCAGAAAGAATGAACAGAACGCTGATGGAAAAGCCAAGAAGCATGCTCAGACTGTTCTCCAAATTCGACATGAAGGATCTTGGTGCTGCAAACTATATTTTGGGAATGGAAATTAAGAGAGATCGGGAAAAGAGGAAGCTCTAGTTAAAATAGAGGAAGTATGTCGAGACTATATTGCAGAGGTTCAATATGCAGGATAGTAAACCGATGAGTGTTCCTATTCCTGTAGGTGTAAAGCTGTCTGCTGAACAATGTCCCAAGACACAAGAAGAAGAGGAGGATATGTCCCATGTTCCAAATGCAAGCGTAATGGGTAGCTTGATGTATGTAATGGTCTATACTAGAACAGACATTGCACATGTAGTGGGAGTATTGAGCAGGTTTATGTCAAACCCAAGGAGTATTGGACAGTAGTGAAGCGGGTTTTCAGATATTTACGTGGCACTAGTGATTATGGCTTGTGCTACCAAGGAAGACCAGGATTAGAAATAATGTTGGAAATTCATGGTTTTGTTGATGTAGATTGGGCTGGATATCTGGACCAAAGAAGATCTACAAGTGGGTATGTGTTTAGCCTATTTGGAGGTGCAGTCAGTTGGATGAGTAAAAGACAATCTGTAGTGGCGCTTTCAACTATAGAGGCAGAATAAATAGCAGCCACTCATGCAAGCAAGGAAGCAGTTTGGTTGCAAATATTGTGTTCAAGTATGGGGTTGGTACAGCAAGCTATAAGGATAGACTGTGATAGCCAAAGTGCAATTTTCTTGGCTAAGAACCCTGCTTATCATTCAAAGACAAAGCACATTGATGTTCAATATAACTTTGTTAGAGATATGGTTGAGGCTAAAAGGGTGTTTTTGGTAAAGGTGGACACTTTGAAGAATGTTGCAGATGCATTGACAAAGTCTGTAAGTACTCAGAAGTTATCTTGGTGTAGAGAAACAATGGGTGTTGAAGAATTGGCCAAATGACTAAGCTCTCCTGTGGCCCCCTGTGGAAAGAAAACAACAAGTGGGAGAATTTTGGGTGTGTGTTATATTCTTTCCATGACTAGCCCCACGTGCTGTATGTTGCGTTGGGCAAAGCAGGGGGGTCACAGGGGGGGCGACAGCCCCCCCTGTTGAGGTCTGGGGCAACGCCCCGGTGAAATTTTTTTTGGTGTGCGGTCCCACTCATAGGCAGACCCACCCATGTTTTGTGCATGAGTTTGCACATGGTTTTTTGGGGTACGATGGTTTTCAATCCCTAATATTTTGTAGATCCGGTCAAGGGAACTATGGTTATGTTCTAGTCCAGGGTTAATGGATTGAGGTTTATGTATGCTTCGGCATGTATATATATATGTGTTGTAACACTAAAAGGAATATAATGAAAAATCAAGTTGGTCGTCCCGATTTGGGATCCAGGGGAAAATCTTTGTGTTTATCTGTTTTATGTTTTATGCTCTCGCTATTGTTTATTTTCTGTTATAATATTCATGTGTAGATAATTTCTGTTAAGGGTTAAAACCTATAGCTAAATGGTACACCTAAGAGAATATGGAGGAAAAATCTCCCCACCTCATTCAGTAGAATATTTTGGGGACCAAAAGCATCCCAAAATAGTGAGTTGTGATACATATAGGATCATTATATTTTTTTCAACCCATCTCAATAATTTTACGGTAGAAAGGGTGGAGGAATAAACTGATAGGACCATTTTTACCGACAGGACCTAGCTTGGAAAATTAGGGTCTAAAACCTTCAAAGAAAACATTGAGCAATAGAACAAGGTATTTCAGGGGTACTATTATTTTTCTTTAGCACCACAACTTTTCTTAATATTCTATGCATATATATCTTTGCAACACCACAATATTCACCTTAGTTAGAGTTTGTATGAAAAATTTATGCCACTCAAAAGTTTGCCTTCATATTTTCAATGCCATAATTTGAAAGGATGCCATGCCAACCCCCATTACTTGTTGAAAATTGGCTAGGCATGTTATTATTATGAACAAGATTCAATAACATCTCATATTCTAATTCTTGTTAAGAGTCGAGGTAGTAAAAACTAATTACTAGTAAGCCATTGTGCTGTGTTATAATGAAGCCACTAGGAGGAAAAGGGGTTCCATTATTTTCGAATGCATTTTTTCCATATACGAGAAAAGAAAACTGATAGAGATAAGAGATAAATAAGATAGAGAGGATTTGCACATTGTAGTAGCTCACAATCCATAGGCCATATTTATTTTTACTCGCAATTACTCTCTATTCAAAGAAAGGGAGCAAAGGACCTCAACTTCTAGTTGGGTTTACTCTTGAAAGGGTTTCCCATGCCATATGTTGTGTAAAATAAGGGTTTTTGAGTTTTTATATCACTATCCTCTATTTATACATATTTTTAATTTGCATGCATAACTAATTAATAATAATATACAGGTCCATAAATATAAAGAAAAAAAACCATAATAGTGTATATTTTAGAATTTTAAATATAGTTTTATCATATATGTTGTGATGAATTTTCTAGTGGAATATCTACAACAATTTATGGATCATAGATAGCTAAAATCATGGGATAATAACCATTTTATCATTTCAAGATTAGCTAAAAACTCTTTTAAGAAATTTTGATATCAAAGGTGAAAAGGTATTGATATTATACAATGTCAATTATCTCCCAATACACCACTTAAAGACTTGCCACCTGTTATTTAACTTCTCATTATTATTCTGGCATGGATAGGTGAAGGTGGTACATGATTAAGGGACATGTTACTAAATTATATTGTAAATGATCATTTATATAGCTAAGAGATCTATAGAGGCTCACTTGAACTCTCACATATGTCTAAGTGCATTGAATAGATAAATTAATATGAAAAGTAAAAGGAAGGAGGACCCCATTTGTGGATATACAAATAATTAACTTTCATGATAGAACATGAAATTCCATTAGTCTACAACTTACCAATGATATTTAAGCTTGAATCACAAGGAGAAAATAAACAACTGAATTTTGGGTACATGGCTTACTAATGCTAGCTATGTTCCAAATGTGTCTTGTTTTAAAGAAATCATTCATTGGTGTGCCCTCCATTTTGACTCCAAGATTTGGACTATTAAAGTTTCTTCATAAGGAAAGACCCATTTGTGATAAATCCCAAATTTTTCAGAAACATGCTTAAGTTACTATACTAAGGCATGGAATTCAAATTTCCTAAAGTTGATGCATTCATTGACTCTCAAGGTGGAATAATTAATGTTGTTTGTGATTTCATGCATTAGATTACACAAATTCTAGCCAACCTTTCTCTTATTCGCATTTCATTGCTGGAAGTGCCATGTAGATAATTTTATTGGTCATTTTCCTCTATTATAGAATGTGAATCGATATCTCATGTACCCATGTCTATTTGGTATATATTGCATTTTTCTTTGAAAAGGGATATTTTCCTTGACTAGGTGGAAGTTATCTCCAATAACATTTCTTTCCAATTGAAAATTTATTTCAGGCCATAGAGGTTCTTCATAATGGAATACCCAGTGGTGGAAAAATTCTATTTTCACATATCTAAATGCTTATCCCTAAGAGTAGCACAAGCCTTGAATTAAAACTAGTAAAAATTTTGTACCTTGTTCTCTTGAAACACAAGGCCTGCTTCAGTTCTTGCTTGCCTGTGACTAGCTTTTCAAGGAGTTTAGGTACATGTTAATAGGAAATGAATTATAGATTATATCCTTAGAATCATAGGAGTTTTCCAAAGAGAAAGTATTTCATGTAGAAAAGGACTATCACACATATATCATGCTTTATAGCTATGAAGATAGACTTATGTAACATCCACATTTGTTTCTATTTTTTTATATAGGTATATAGATAATATTCCTCTTTTTTGAATTTTTTTGTGAGGAAAAGAAGAAATAATTAATTTCATTATTATATATTATTGGAGATGTTATTGTGAATAATTTTTCACATATGGAAAAATTGTCTGAAACACTGAATCCTTTTAACTTTTTTGATGTTGAGTCTACTCAAGGATTTGATCTCGAGGGACTTTTTTCAATACAATTGGCATCAATGCAATATGGTAATTTGATCACTAAAATTACAGAATGAAGTTGGGAAAACGAAGCGAAAGTGATAAAGGGAAGGGAATCAATGGTACATAATGATGATTAACCAAGCATCGATTTTGAATGGATAACTATGAAAAGAGAGAATAAGGATACAAATTCCCAACACTCTTCAGCCTAGTAGACTTGTGGGAGTTCCTCCTTGACTTAGAAAATAAAAGAAACAAAAATAAAATATGGAGAGATTAATGAATGATAATCAAGTGGATATGATGCAGAACACCCACCCCCTCATTCTAGCTTGGAGATGTTACACATTTTTATATCTTCAACAACATGTAGAAGGAATCACTAGTATGAAATTTGATACAGTGTTACTTCTAGACTGGGTGGCACTAAAATTAGTTAAGATCCAAAAGATAGTAAAAGAGTTAGCTAGTAAAGAACTTGTAATATTTTAGGTGTTGAGCTCAAGTAGCGGAATAACAAAATAAAACATACAGAACACACAGTAGAAAAAAACATAAAGACACAGATTTTAACATGGTTCACCCAACCAATCTAGGCTATGTCCACCTAACAGGGCATCGACAATCTCATTCATCAACTGGAGAAAATACAATAGCAGAGTTTCTCTTTTGCTCAGCTCTTCCTCACTACACATTCCTCATCATGCACACTTGCCTCTATGGGCTTACATTTTATAGTTGTGAATGAAAACAAACTCATAAATTCTCTCACAAAAAATATAGGATGCATTAATTCCTCATCAGGAATTGATGGAGCCAATGTAGCAACAAATCCTATTATTGTCACCTACATGAGATTTTCTCCAAATTTAATTAAAAAATAAGAAATAAAATCTCAAAAATCTCCACCTTGACAACAATTAGCCTGATACCCTGTTTCATTATTATTTTTATCTTTTCTGCAAGCCAAGAGAAGCCAGACACCATCGTAGCTTCTCTGAAAAAACTGGTTTCGTGAACATGTTTGCATAGTTTTCCTTTGTATGCACCTTTTCTAGAGAGACTCCCCTTTCAGTGATAACTTGTCTTACAAAATGGTACTTGATAGGTATATGCTTTGATTTACTATGATAGGCCGGATTCTTAGCCAAGTGAATTGCACTTTGACTATCACAAAATAACTTGATGCTGTCCTGTAACCTACCAACCTCACCAAACAAACCTTTCAACCAAACTCCTTGTTTGCAAGCATGTGAAGCAGCTATGTATTCTGCTTCTGTAGTGGATAAAGCAACAATATTCTGTAGCTTTGACATCCAGCTAATAGCTCCACTTGCAAGAGTAAAGAAATACCCTGAAGTTGACCTTCTCTTATCCAAATCACCTGCAAAATCAGAATCAACATATCCGCAAACAAATTCACTTCTCCTGTTATAAGTGATACAGTAATCACTTGTGCCTCTCAGATACCGAAGCACCCATTTCACTGCGGACCGATGTTCTTTTCCTGTGAAATATACCTGCTGACAACCCCAACTGCATGTGAAATATCTGGTTGAGTACAAACCATCACATACATCAAACAACGTACTACATTGGCATATGGAATTCCAGACATATATTCATTTTCTTCATTAGTGTTAGGACATAAACTTGAAGAAAGATTAAAATGGGAAGCAAAAGGGACTGAAACAGGCTTCACATTGTTCATACCAAACCTCAAGAGTATCCTCTCAATATACTTCTGTTGTGATAGCCATAGCTTACCATTTCTCCTGTCTCTAAAAATCTCCATGCCCAAAATCTGTCTTGTTGCTCCTAGATCTTTCATATCAAACGTCCTAGCCATCTGAGCCTTTAACCTGTTGATCTCTGTTATGCTTTTTCTTGCTAAACGCATATCGTCAACATACAACACTAAGATAATGAACATGCCATTACTTAATTTCTTAAAGTAAACACAATGATCATATTCACTTCTTATATAAATTTGACTCATCATGAAAGAATCAAATTTCTTGTACCATTGTTGAGGCGACTTCTTTAGACCATACAATGATTTCTTGAGCCTACAGAAAAATTTCTTGTTGTGATTTTGAGCAAACCCTTCCGATTGTTCCATGTAAATCTCCTCATCTAAATCTCCATGTAAAAATGCAGTTTTAACATCTAGTTGCTGTAATTCTAAATCAAGTAAAGCAACTAATGCTAACACAATCTGAATTGAAACAATTTTTACAACTAGTGAAAGTATCTCATGAAAGTCAATTCCTTCTTTCTGAGAAAAAATTTTCGCAACTAGCCTCGCTTTTTACCTGTCCTCTGTATCATCAACACCCTTCTTCAATTTGTAAACCCATTTACATCCCACAGTCTTGTCTTTAGGAAGTTCCACCAGATCCCATGCGGCATTCTTGGCTAATGCCTTCATCTCGTCCTTCATAGACTCTTTTCACTTACCACTATTTGAACCTTCTATAGCTTCCTAATGGCAAAAAGGTTCATCATCGTTAGTAGTTAAAGAAACTGAAGTAACATAATCATCATACCTTTTAGGAAAACGTCTGATTCTCGTAGACCTCCGTAACAATGTTTTTGGTACTTCCACAATTTGTTGATTATTATCTGTAGGAACTTCTTCATGATCAGCATCTGAAACACGTTCATGATCTGCATCTAAAACTTGTTCATGATCTAAATCTGAAACTTGTTCATATGGACTATTATCAGTATTTGAACTGGTTTCGAACTGAATGTGTTGAATCTTAGGTACATTATCCTGTTTCAATTCATCATCTACATCTAGATTTTCAAGTGAAGATTCATTAAATTTAACATCTCTGTAAATGATGATCTTGTGAGTAGTAGGATCCCACAACCTGTATCCCTTAGTCCCATCACCATATCCAACAAAGATATATCTTTTTGATTTAGGATCTAATTTAGAACGCTGATGTTTCTGAACTAGAGAATATGCATCACAACCAAAAACTTTCAGTTTAGAATAATCACATGGATAACCTTTCCATACCTCTTGAGGAATTTTGCATCCTATTGCAGTTGACGGTGATCGATTTACCAAGTAACAAGATGTAGAAACCGCTTCTTTCCACAATTCCTTCTGCAAATTGGCGTTACTAAGCATACTTCTTGCTCTCTCTAAAAGAGTCATGTTCATGCGTTCAACAACTCCATTTTTTTGAGGAGTATATATAGTGGTTTTATGTCTTTCTATCCCAGCATCCTTGCAATAATTATCAAATTCCTTTGAAGTAAACTCACCACCATTTTCATTTCTTAAAAATTTAATGGTTCTTCCAGTGATGTTTTCAACTAATGCTCTAAACTGTTTGAAAACTGTGAATACATCAGACTTCTTCTTTAACATGTAGACCCACACTTTTCTAGAGAAATCATCAATAAAAGATACAAAATATGATGATCCTCCATATGAGGTTATACGAGATGGACCCCAAACATCAGAATGGATATAATCAAGGATTCCCTTACTAGTATGTTTTCCAGTTTTAAACTTCTGCTTGCTTTGTTTCCCAAACAGGCAATGTTTGCAGAAATTTAACTTAGAATATTTTAAACTAGGAAGTAACTTATGATCAGATAAAATTTTGAATCCTCTTTCACTCATATGGCCCAACATTTGATGCCATAAACAAATAGAATTATTGTCATTTTCAGATACTGTAGAAGCATGATCTGACTCTGTTCTTCCTTCTAACTGATAAAGATTTCCAACCTTATTTGCTTTCATGACTAGTAAAATTCCTTTATAAACTTTCATTACTCCACCTTGAATAAAGGTTTTATATCCATTACTGTCTAGTACTCCTAGTGAAATGAGGTTTTTTCTTAGTTCAGGTACATGTCTTACATCAGTTAGAATTTTATATGTCCCATCAAACATTTTAATTTGGATGCTTCCAATTCCCACAATATTACACAAGACATCATTTCCCATGTAAACAACTCCATCATTGATTGATTTATAAGTTTTAAACCACTCTCTATGAATGCACATGTGATTTGACGCACCATAATCTAACAACCAATGTTGATCATGATTAGAAAAACTAACTGATAACACTTCATCACTCATACCTGAAATGGATGCCGAACCTGTATCTATCGTGTTTGCTTCTTTCTTTTCTGTTGAAGAGTCTCCTTTGGATGTTTTCTATCTCTTCCAACAGTCCTTCTTCAAATGTCCTGATTTGCCACAAAACCAACACTTTACCTTACTCTTCTTCCCTTTTGATTTTGAACGCGAGTTGTTGTGCTTATTGAAGCATCTTTCTTTAGAACGACCTCTGACCATCATTGCTTCTGATGTAGAGGTTTCTGAATTTTACCTCTTCTTGTTTCTTCGGACAACAAAGCTCAAAAAACATCATCAAATCCAAGGGTTTCTGATGAACTAAGACTTATAGAAGTAACAAAATGATCCCATGACTCGGGAAACGAGCATAATAAAGTTACAGCTTTATCTTCTGATTCAAATTTTACTTGTATACTTTCCAACTGCACCAGGAGAGTATTAAAGGTATTCAGATGATCAGTTATCATCGTACCTTATTTCATGCGCAATCTGTACAACTGTCGCTTCAGAAGAATCCTATTGGTTAAGGATTTTTTCATGTACAAATTTTCAAGCTTTGTCCACAAACCAAAAACAGTCTTCTCTGACACGATGTTAAACAAAACATCATCTTCCAAACACAGTCGAATGCCGCTCAGTGCTTTTTCATCCAGGTCACTCCATTCATCATCTGTCATGGTGTAAGACTGTTTGGCTTTTCCCAACAGCGCCTTCGCCACGCCTTGTTGCACGAGAAGATCATACATCTTCACTTTACAGATCTCGAAGTTATTTTTTCCATTGAACTTATTGATCTCAAACCAGGAACTTTGTGTTTTTTCCATGTTTATTAGCTTGTGTCACAAAATACTCCAATTGCAACTTTTAATGAATGAATTTTTTGTTAAAAAAAATTTAAAATGCCATTCACCTTATAAAATTCCTTTCCCTTGTTACATATGCAAATAGCATTTTAAATAATCACCAATCGATTTAAAAAACACTACAATCCAAATTGATTTTAATAGTCAAATCGATTTTACAAACTTCAAATCGATTTATGGCATATGAGAAATCTCTCAAACTAGTGAAATGCCACCTTATAAACTCCACCCTTTTTAATAAAATCAATTTAATTTTTAAAACCACCACTCAAATCGATATACTATAACATCGATTTTACATATCGATTTTTTAAATAAAAAACCATTTTAATAAATCGATTTTAATAGGCGATATATCAAGCTTTATGCCGTTGTCATTAAATTCAATTGATTAATGGCTTTTATTATAAAGTCCATACATACCACATATATCTGCAATGTGCTGTCGTCATCCTCTCTATGAATTGCATTCTTGCATTCGGTGAAATCCTGTAGAACATATCGTAGACCTTGGAAGAGGGATACCACATAATGGGATTTAGGCATTCATCGATGACAAGCAAGGCCAAGGCCTCAGACGCAGATTCAACAGACTTTTCTAAACTCTTTTTTATGTCCATGTCTTTGGGAAATCGACCACCATTGACTGAATGCTGTCAGCACACAGCTCCAGTGCTGAACTGCTTCCAAAACTCGTCTTCTGCACAAGAATAGCACTCACATAGGCCAGCCTACGGTTCGGTCACCATTCACGGTATTCCACAGCAATCAGTGTCCACGATTCCAGCTATCACTACATCACAGCCACAAGTAGAAACTTGGCTTCTTGCTCTGCTTTCTATGTATACAACGTTGATCAACCTCCAATCTTTATGCAATTTAAATAGCGACTCTGGTCACAGTCTTCCACGGACCACTATTCGCAAGAAAATATTACAATTACACAGCAAATCCAGTGTCGCCAGATGACACGACCTTATATGAATTCATAATATCACTGTTCATACATCAACGTGGATGTTAAATTTGTGCTAGCTCATGACTCGGCCGCTTAAAAAAAAACACAAAATCAAAACTCACGTTAAACGCAAATATCAATTCGACAGCTCAACAGTACTCTCTGATACCAATTGTTGAGCTCAAGCAGCGAAATAACAAAATAAAACATACAGAACACACAATAGAAACAAACATAAAGACACAGATTTTAACGTGGTTCACCCAACCAATCTGGGCTACGTCCACCTAACAGGGAATCGGCAATGTCATTCATCAACTGGAGAAAATACAATAGCGGAGTTTCTCTTCTACTCGGCTCTTGCTCACTACACATTCCTCATCATGCACACTTGCCTCTACGGGCTTACATTTTATAGCTGTGAATGAAAACAAACTCATAAATTCTCTCACAACAAATATAGGATGCATCAAATCCTCATCAGGAATTAATGGAGCCAATGTAGTAACAAATCCTATTGCTGTCACCTACATGAGATTTTCTCCAAATTTAATTAAAAAATAAGCAATAAAATCTCAAAATTAGGCACAGTCAATAACAATAATAACCATTATGATGAGGCTAGTAAGAAACTACAAATTGAAAACATGCACACAAATAATAAGAACACTACGAAGAAGTGGAAGTTCGAAGTTGATTTCAAGGGATAAGACATACTAGACTTATAGAGTTTCACATAAGTACATGTGATGCAATTCCTCACTATATTATTGGGCAAAAACTGAAAACATGATATTGAAAAGAAATATTAATGAGGTTGAAGAAGCTCTTAGACCTAGAGCATTGTTTATGCCCTCTTTCTCCTTAATCCCTAGAAGCTACAATAATAGGTAGACCCAACACAACCCAAAAAATTATGAAATTAGGAAGGTTATTAAATGGATTTATGGCCTACCTCATAGTAAATATCAATAAGAAACTAGGTAGTATTGAGGAAACATGGAAAATTTGTTTGTATTTAAGAAATTTGTCTAAAAAAAATTCTTCTTTTTCAAAATATTTGATAAAGGATTTCAAGTATGATCAACATTTCGTATATAATGAATTGATGAAATTTATCAATAAAATTTTCATTCTAAGTGATTTCCATATAAACTAGCAACGACTTCCAGTAGGGAAGTAGAACCAACAAATCAAGGTTGGATGGTATGCAATGATGAATATGCTACAAAATGATATTTCTATGTGTAAATATTGATGATTATAAAAGTAGTAATGTCTTCAAGCTATAAATGTTTTCAATGAGTTATATGAACTTAAAATGACTAGATATTATTTCCTGATCCTGAAATATATAAATGTTGTGAAATCATCATGAGGCAACAAATTTGACAAGGGGAAATGAAATTGACAACTTGACTATTTTTTTTTAGGATGAGATCAATAAGTGGTTGTTTAAATTTTTTAATGGAAGAAGAGACCAATTTTCAATTGTTGAACAACCATGTTCAGATTCCAAACAAGAAAAAAAAATTGTGCTAAGAGTTAAGTGAGATATAGTCATCGCACCAATGAAGGAGCACATCAAAGAATGTCTAGGGAAATATTTTATTAAAAATTCTGATCCTAAATAACTACCTAAATAGTCATATTTTAATTAATTAATTAATTATTTTATTTTATTTTATCTATTTATTTATTATTTATTTATTTTTTCTGGTAAGTTAGGCTATTCTATTCATTCGAAAACATAGAAGTTATATATGCTACAGGCTGGGTTGGCAAGCTGTGCTTATCCAATACCAGCCTTTGTTACACAGTTTTTAGGCTTCCTTGGGGGAGGAAACCAACATGAAAAAAACTTAAAACATAAAATTACATTATGCACAGTAGCTTTGGCATATCTAAGTAGCACAAAGTAAACGATAGAAAAAAGGCACTAATGGAAAACTTGACAAAAAACATGGGAGAGTTGTGCAGCTGTGTAGGCTTCAATTTTATTCTTCATCATCACTGTTGGGGACTTCCTCCTCAATGGGGCAAGCAGGAACCTGAGCAGCAACTTCCTCTACATCTGCCACTGCATGCCTAGGATTGTGGACTGGGGCGCAGAGAATGGGGGAGTCCGGATCTATGCCATCAGGGACACACATCCAGATGCCATTGGAATCCATCACCCAAACATATGAATCCTCATCTTCCTCCTCTTGAACCGGCAGCGAGGTAGTTTTGCAATGCTAGAGGTACGTCTGGGGAGAGATGGTGAACTTCTTCGGGCCGCGTCTTCCGGTCTGTGTGGCTTGCCTAGGAGCATCTTCATTCTTCTTGATATTAGGATTCTTATGTGCAAAAGTGCAGGAAGAAGATCATTCCATTCAATCTAGACGATTGTCCTTGTCACGGTGATATCGGCCACGGAGAGCCCCTTACTGTGCTCCTCGGATAGTTCTCTAGTGAAGTCTAGGAGCCATTGCATGTAGAGGCAGGGCAAGCAATTCAGGGAAGGGTACACAAAAGGGAAAGCAGCGCTGGGGATCAAGGTGTGGTATAAGCTGGGGGGAAGGTGTGCAGGAAGGGGAGCATCAGCCCAAAGGAGCATGCGCTGTGCGACACTGAGAATAGAGCTTTAAAGCCTTTTGAAGTCAGGCAGAAGCCAGAGCAGAGTTAAAGAGGCGAAATTCAGAGATAATAGACTTTGTATTGAAAGGGGCTGAGAGCTCATCTTTTTAAAGTGGCCGGGGTGTGCGCGAGGAGGATAGAAATGAGTAAGCTTCACATGCATCTGCGTGCTATGATTGATCACCTCAACATGCTCGAGGGAAAGGGGATGGTTGCAATACAGGTTATTCGTGGTGATCATTTATGGTGATATATACAAGGTGATTTTGTGAACATGGTGACGCAATTACCATCCCCTCGTCATCATTTCTGATTGTGTGAGTGGCTAACAGTTTGAGGATCTGCAGCAAGTGAGGCTCTGCGCAGAGGATCTCTGCCTCCTGGGGAGTGTGGGATGTGATTTTCAAGAGTGTCAGTTCTATCACTTGAATCCGGGGGGAGCAGATCCTTCTAAATAAGTGTGAGGCAATCTTGTCCGAGTGATTCCCCCTCAACCTGTGTTAGGGTGGAGTGATGCAACTCATAGTTTCTTTCCACCCCTTTCTTCACTAGGAGATTCGCAACAGCGTTGTATTTCCTGTGAATACAACCAAAAGTGATGGCCCTATGGTTGTGAATCAATGAATCCATCAACTTGAGCTTATGGGAAAGTCTCCAGCTGTTGGAAACTTTTGAGGAAGCCATGCCTTGGAGTATTTTTGTGGCAGCCATAGGTATGATTTGAGAGTCTCCCTCCATTTCCAAAGGGAAGTAATAAAACTCGATGGAAATTTGAATACCCTGTATGAGCCCCTCCAACTCTGTCGAATTATTATTGTCCCAACCTATGGTCCCATAGTAAATCCAAAGAGGGTCCCCTTGAGAGTTCCTGATAATGCCTCTGAAGGCTGCATTTCCAGGGTTTCCTTTGGATTCTCCATCAAAATTTGATTTGAAGAAGCCATTGGAGGGGGGAGAACACTTTTCTGGAGCAGGGGTTCTACCTACACTTCTAGGATTTAAGTCCACGGGGGTGTTTATAATCATTTGATAGTTGTTCCATATGTGGAATTCTGCTATAGAGGTGGGGAGATCCTCCCGACTCCATGCATCTAAGGTTAGAGTTTCAGAGAGGTTGTTGTGGATCCTGTCCCAGATTTGATCGTAAGTGGATGCCTTCTCTTTGAAGATGCGGTTGTTTCGTTCCTTCCAGATGTTCCAAATGAGGATGCCCGGAATGATTTTCTAGAGTTTATTCAGGAGAGTGATGGTATATGGGTTTTCTTGCCAACTGTTGATGATTTTAATGATTTTACCCCTTTCCTGGTTGGAACGTCGGCATAAGGCTGCATTTCTGTCCCACAAGAAATTGGCGGTTGGGAATTGGTCCAATAGGTGGTCAACAGTTTCCATGTTATCCTGAGATAAAGGGAATATAGAGGGTCCTACAAACCCTCTCTTCAAAATATTATCTGATGTGAGGATGCGTCATTTACTGAGAAGCCACAAGAAGGTAGCTATTTTAGGTCACAAATTTTCCTTCCATATCTTTTTCCAGATGAGATCTGCTAGTCTGGGGTTCCGCTGATGAAGAATGTTGTAAGCTTCCTTGGCTAAGTAGTTTCCACTGGGTATATGCCCCCAATGGAGGATGTAAGGTCCTGTTTTTACTCTGATTTTTCTTTTTGTATTGAGCTCCTCCCAAATTTCTATGTGGCTTTCATTGTTCTAGTTGTCCTGTGATCTACTTGTACGTAGTAATTGCCTGTAACCTTGGGAGTTGTCGTCTGTATAGAAATATTGAGCCTTCTATCTTTTCCTTCATTGGAGAGCTGCACTCTAGAGAGGTATGGGGAATATAGAGGAAGGGCTTAGCATCTATTACCAGGATTCCTGCCATAATATGGCTTGGTTACCACTTCGCAGCTCCCAGAAGCTATGATTTTGGATCAGCCATTTTTGGTTGCTTGGTACTTTCCATATTTGGGATCGAACCACATCTAGGTTATACCTTATGAGATCCTCCTTTGGCTAGTGGTGTGCGTAATTGGCTACCCATAGGTTGGCCCAGAGAGTTTTAGGGATGGAGACCCATTTCCACCAAATGTTGGCTCCCATTATGGTATTCTTCTGCTCAGGGTCACACAGTCCTAGTCCTGCTTGACTTTTGGGGGTGCAAACATCCTTCCAATTGAGTAAGGCCCATTTGTTTTTTTATTTGGTGCCTCCCCATATAAAATATTGTTGCAAGTTTCACATGGCCTTGAGGACACATTTGCGAGCTGCAAGGATAGAGAAGAGATAGATAGGGAGGGATTGTAGAACAAATTTAGTGAGGACGAGGTGGCTAGCAATGTTGAGGGTGAAATGGGTCGAGTTGGATAACCAAGTTTCCATTTTGTCCAACAGTGCTCTCCAGGAGGATTGATTGATGGCCGAGTCCGTCAGTGGAGCTCCTAGGTATTTGGAAGGCAAAGTAGCAATGGAGAGTCCAAAGATGTGGGAAATAGTGCGTTGTGTTAGAGGGGAGGTGCGAAAGAAGAAAATATGTGATTTGTCATGGTTAACCTCTGTTATGGAGGCCTCATACAAGCATTCAAAAATGGATTTGAGGGTTTGGGCTTCCTAGCCCGAGGGGTAACCCATAATCATATTTTAGTCCACAAATTGCTAGTGAGAGGAGAGAAGCAGGTTGTGGAGGGGTAAACCAAGTAGGGCGCCTGTCTAGACAGAGCTTTTGAGAAGGTGACCCAATCCTTTTGCCATAATGATGAAAATAAAGGGAGAGAGAGGGTCCCCTTGTCTTATGCCTCTCGAGGGGTTGAAGGTAGCAGAGGGGATGTCATTGAATAGAATGGAGAGAAAAGGGGAGGTGATGAGACTCATGATCAATCGAACCCATGCATGGTTGAAGCCAAAGGCTAAGAAAACTTTTTGTTGTAGTCCCAGATGAGTTTATGAAAAGCTTTTGATAGGTCAATTTTAAGAAGCATGCCTGGTTTTTTGGTGGTTTTGAGGGAGTGAATGACTTCATGGGTTAAAATGATGCCATCAAGAATTTTCTTGCCTTCCATATAACCTGTTTTCTTTGGGGAGATGATGAGGGGAAGGAGCTTCTTCAACCTGTTAGCTATAAATTTGGAGATAATTTTGTAAATGACATTGCAGAGAGGTATAGGTCTGTACTTAGCTGGCGAAGCTGCGTTGTATTATTTTGTTACCAAAGTGATGAAGGTGGCATTTAGCGTAGGTAGAAGTCAACGGGTGGAGATTCCTCCACTACATCCCAGAATTCATTTTGTTTGGTCTCCTAGAAGAAATGGAAGAATTTGGTGGTAAATATATTGGGACCCAGAGCTTTCCCTGCATGTAGCGGGAATACTATTTGTTCCACCTCAGACAGAGTGGTAGCTAGGAGCAACATCTTGCTATGTTCATCCGTTACCAGCTTGGGGATGTGTTGAGTGATTTCTCCAATGGTCTCATGCCTCTGGTGGTTGGGTTCCTAAAGGATGTCCCTGAAATGATTGCACAACTCCTCAGTGGTGGCCTCCTAAATTTCTAGCCTTTCCCCCATTTGGTTCTTGAGGGATCTAATTCTCTTATGCATCCTGTGCTGAATGGTGGAATGGTGGAAGAATTTGGTGTTTCTTTCTCCCTCTTTGAGCTAGTTGATTCTTGATTTTTGTCTCCAAAGGGATTTTTCATGGTTTTTTCTTTCTTCTAATTGAATAGTTAAGTTTTTCTCCTGATGTTCTCACTCAGCTGAGCACCGCTCTTGGTAATATCTTATTATAGTTTCTTCATTTTTTCCTCTAGATATTTCTGTTCTATGAATATATTTCCAAATGTTGTTTTTTTCTACACTTTGAGTTGGGGTTTGAGTAGTTTTAGTTTTGTCTAGAACTGGAGCATTTTGGTAACTTGAGGAGGTGCTAAGGAGAACCACAACTTAGAAACCATTTCCTTGAACCCCGGGTGCTGAAACCAGCAATGTTCGAAGCGAAAAGGTTTAGGATCATGCTTACCTAGTTGTTACCATTGAATTTGTATCGATCAGTGATCAGATACTGCCGGTGGGATGAAGGTGGCATCTATGTCACCTCCGAGCTGGATGAGATCTTATGTAATGAGGAATCTATCCAATATTAAGGCTATCTAATGGCACCTCCTCTTTTGTTGTTCCAAGTGAAGATTCCATTGGAGGTGTGTATATCTATGAGGTTATTACTCTGGATGAATTTATTGACTCCATTACTATCTAATTTAAGATGCCTTCCTCCTTTCTTTTCCTGAAGATTGGTTATCATGTTGAAGTCTCCTCGCAAGAGTCAGAGAGGGAGGGATCACTGTTTTTTAATTTTTGCTAGGTTGTCCAAGACCGCCAATTTTTTTTGGGCATTTTGTGGAGAGTGGACGTTTGTGAGAAGACCATGGATGTCCATGCCAATCAGGTGAAATTTGGCCCAGATGAAGTGTGTGTTAGCATGAAAGTTCTCTAAGGAGATGATTTGGGGTTTCTAGATGATTGCCATGCCACCAAATGCCCCGTTTCCATCAAGCGCTATTGTATTGCCGCCTTTCCAATTTTTTTGAAGATGGTATCTAGAGTAGTGCTCGAAGATTTTGTTTCTTGCATGTATAATATTACTAGACATTCCTCAATAATCCTTTTCTTTATGATCCTGTGCTTCGTGGGGCCGTTGAGCCCCCTTATATTCCAAGAGTAGATCTTCATGGGATATGATTGAAAGTGAGGGTGTAGAATCTAGTCAGCTTGGGGAATCTCCCATAATCCACCATTTCTTTCCCAATATGTATGGTTCTTTGTAGGGTTGTTTTCCTCCCACTTTTGCAGGACTCTTTCGTGAAGTATTTGGTGTTAATGAGCATGCCCCCATAGATACCCAAGGAGGGGAGATGCTGAGCTCTTGCAAGGATTTCCTCCATTTTTTGGATTTGTTGCTCCAGGATAGATTTTTAGTCCTTATTGTTGTAGGCTTCCTTTAATCCTATGAGATCTAGACCTTCCAGATCTATGCTTTCTAGTTCTTCCTCAATCTCTTCTGGGATCGATTCCATGATGTGTTATTTTCCCTTTAGCACAGTGTTTTCCCCCACAACGTTTGTAATTAGTGGTTTCAAGAAGGTCTCAAGGGGGATGCTGTCCTATTGGGCCTTTGAGGACTGGGCCTACTCCATGGAGGTATGCCTAGCTTCGGTGACTAGTTCGAGTTCATTTTCATTTCGCTGATTTAGGGCTGCGAAGCTGTTGCTGATCGTGTGTACTTTTTTATTTTGCTGAGGGGTAGCTCTCTTCTTGTGTCTTTTTTTGCTTGCTACCTTCGTGAATCCTTTTTCTTCCTGTTCGTTGGATTCCTTTTTCAGCTATATCTTTCTTATTTAGAAGACATCCTCTAAAGAGATGCCCATGTTGGTGGCACTTTCTACATCTAAAAGGAATGTGATCACAATCTACAGTTTGTGTCCATTCAAAATATTCATGCATCAGACTTACCTCGCCTGGTAGCGGTTTGGCTAGGTTTATGTAGACACATATGTGGGCATAGGCTACCTAGCAGTTGATCTTGGTCTTCTCTACGATCTTGATGAATTATCCTAGGGAATTTCCAATGTATTTGAGGGTCAGCTCATCCCAATAGTTTTGCAGAAAGAGTAGAGCTGGATCCAGATTAGTGCCCAGGTGAGATCCTGTTTGTCTAGGTTGAAATGCTTAGTCCAGGTTATAAGGTATAGACCTGTAGTGCTGAAAAATAGAGGCCCCCATCCATGATTCTGTCTTTGTCTTCAGAACAGGTGAAGAGTACATTGAAGAAGCCTTTAAAGCATAGCTGTAGGTCAATATGGCCTTTGGGCTTCCATTTCGAGCCTATCCATCCTCTGAATGCTTTTTTTGAGGGCTAGAAGCCCATGAATTTTCCTATCAGTGTGTGATCCTTAATGAACTAGATTCTGCCATTGATGCGGTGCGCTGGGAGTTCTATCATTGTTTTCTTGGAGTTCTTTGGTATCCATATTGTTGATTTAGTGTTCGTTGCTGCTGCTGCTTTTGTATTTGTCGGCTGCGCTATGGATGTCGCCCCTATAGTTTCTTGAGATGGCACAGAGTTGTGCTGATTGAGGGTATCAGCCCCTGCCACCACCCCTATGGGAGGCTGGCCTGTGAGGGGGGAGCAGCTATCCCCCCACTGGAGTCGGTCATCTGTGAGCCTAAAGTTGTCCAGGTGAGAAATCATGATCTATCAGTCTAGGGGAGGAGGTCTGCACAAGGTAGGAAATGCCGAAACTAGCAAACCTTAGGTGATGGAGGTCGCCGTGGTGTAGAGCTCTCCTAGGTTTTTTTAGTTTGCAACAGAACAAACGTTAAGTACATACTGAAAGTCGCGTAATGTTCATCTTTGCTAAATGAATAATATTCCACATCAATATTCATATTAACATACACACACAACCTAATTATATTTTGACAATTGATGTTGTAGGAGAAACAATCAGATATAGAGAGGATTCATTCCACTAACTAATCCTTCTAGAAATTGTGTGTGTTCTCCATTCTATCTAAGGAAATTCCTTTTCTTTCTTTCTAGTCATTAATAGGCCAAATTTGTGAATTATATATATATATATATATTAGGAAATACTTTGACATAGTATTTAAGATTAACATTTCGAATACTCTAGTGGAGCTAAAAATCTTTTTTTTAGTTAGGATTCATTTAATAAGGTTGTGCAAGAATATTCTTGATAACTTCAGGAACAATAAGGGATTCCTAGAATAAAATAGATGAGTTATAGAAGTTAACCAAGGTTTCCCCTTATACCTTACCCTTTTTCCCATATGCATTGAGATGTTAGAGGGTCATTTGGAATAAGCTATTTTTATTAATGCAACTATAGCTCATATAGTCATAATCCTCCTTTGCGATGATGATATTGTTCTTATGGTAAGGATTTTTTTATGATATTCAAAAGAAAATACAAATTATTAAGGATTTATACTCTAGTAAAGCTATGATTATTAACATTGAGAAAACAATGGTTATGAATCAAATCCAAAAATAACACCTAACCTATTTTTTTTGTATGAAAACAATAACTTGGAGGAGGTAGCCTCATACAAATATCTAAGAGCTCAATCTCCCCCACAAGCTCAAATGGAACTATAGCATTGAGAAAAGGATAATGGAGAGTGACGCACTTATTATACGTTTTGAAAACCATTGTACATAAATTCTACTTTGTCTATTAGATAATAAGAAGGTCATTTTTGAGTCACTTGTCAGTCCTATTGTCTTATATGATTGTGAATTTTGGGGTTGCAACACATCTAGAGAATGATGGAGAAATATAGATAAAATATGAGAGTGTTTTATGACTTCTAATATACAAACCAAATCCAATACACCCTATCATACGCCCCTTCATGCTTCTTTCTTTATAGAGAGAACACGATGACTAAGTATTGAACTTTCAAAAATGATATAAACAACATAGAAGATATGATACTTTCAAATATTGATTCAAACTCTAGAGAAAACGACCTATGGCTCAACTGGGGTTGGCATAAAAATGTCAAATTCTTTCTAAATAATTTGAGTATAAATGAAGATGTTACTTTGAAAAATATCCAATAATATGAAGCACATTATTGTATATAAATTTAAGGAGAAACTGTGGAATGATAAAGAGTTAAAGTATAAAATAAAATCATGATATTATCAGATGATAACCCTACTCTAAAACAAAAAATGTATATCTATGTTATGACTAGAATACTAAAGAAAATAAACATTGTTAAAATGGGGGCAAACTCTTATAAAATACATATTGAAATAGGGCATTGGGAAATTCATTAAAAATTATTGGTTGAAAGAATTTTTCATCATTGTCACTCTAAATATATTATATAGAAAATGAAACATACATTCTCATAAAATATATTATATACATCTAAATTAAATCATAATTTCATAGTTTTTATTAAATACCGACCTTCTTATCTTTCGCATTCGTCACAATCAATAATGACCTTATCTCTTAAGCATATCAAAATTATAATTATCTAAAAATACTTCTCTTAAAGTGTTACACACATAAAATTATAATTATAGAATATCTTAAATAATTTCAATACCTCTTAAAAAAAAAAAAAAACTAAATTTAAATCTATTTATATTAATTAATACCATCATCAATATAATCTACAAAATCTAAAAATTCATTATAAAAACTATATTAAAAATTAAATATATTTATAAATATGTAATATGATTTTAATTTTCCAATCATATCCTAAAGGTTATTTTAAAATTCTTTTTCTTATTCTTAAAGTTGGGAAAAACCATAACGTAGGGAAGGAGATGGAGAAGACATATTAATTTTGGACACGGGTTCATAAGATGAGATAATAACTTACGTTGTATTATTTATCTCACGTCATAGCGTTTATTGTGGTTGATCAGTCACTATTTGGATCGATCTTCGAGGTTTCTTTTTCTTTTTCTTTCAAAGACTTTTTTTTAATGGTATTACCAGGTTCGTTTAAGATTATTTAGGGTTACTAAGATTATAGTAAAGGTAAAATTTGCCTCATGCTTAATCTTTTATATTTTTATATTTGGAAGTTGCAAGTTGTATTGTTCTCATACTCATTAGTATAGTTATAATTCATTTCAGTAATGCTCACAAATTAACACCATGACAAATAAATTTAAAAATATTATATATATGCTGACAAACTAACATTATAACAAATAAATCTAAAAATATTTCGTATATGACAATAAATATTTGGAAAAGGTTTTTTCATATGGGTATATGACAACAAATATTTGGAAGAGTTTTTTTCATATGGATATATTGGAATTTATATCCATCAAAAGTTCAATTGAAATTATAATATTCAGAAAAGATAAATGAAGGATTAGAAATTTATTATGAGCTTGCAAACAATTGTAAGTCGGTAGATTATTGGATATGGGATAAAAGAAAAAATCATCTTTGAGACTCTTATCACTCCTATTATTTTACATGGATGTAAGGATTGGGGTTTTTGTATCTCCAAAGGGTCATGAATGAAGACATAGATGATCCAAAAGCATACTCGCCATCATATCCTTATGATTGAATAGAATCATTTCTCCATGTGTCTTATGTAGAAAGACACATTAAAAAAATGGAAGCCAAGAGGTATGCTAAACTTGCTTTAAACTCTAGCCAAAACCCCACCTTTACTTCAAGCAAAGACAACATAGTAAAAAATTAAGGATGACATAGTAAAATATTATCTCTTTGTCTTGACCAATGTTAAAAATAAAATGAACATTACTAAAATAAGAACAAATTCTCATGATCTTCATAGTGAAAATGACATTGGTTACTTCCCAAATCACCATGTTATAAAGTAATCTATCACCTTTGTGATGCTAAAGGGATTGATAATAAAAACTTCTCTCTTAAATTGTCCATCCTATATTCACATTCCACCTAATTTTCAAAATATTTATCACACTACCAACATTTTAAAAAATTTAAGTGAAAAAAAATATTATTTTTTTAACAGATCTAAAATAAATCCTATTAATCTATTATCTTCACTCCAACATTTTTTAAGAGTTTAAGTGGAATTTTTTTTTATTTTTATTTTAATATTTTTAACATAAATTCTATTAATCTATTATCTTCTTAAGTATTTATAGACAATATGGCTTTTAAGGTACATTAATAATTTTTGTCATTATAATGGTTAAAATGATAATATATATAATACATAATTTAAATTAAAATAAAATAGTTACATAGTTATAAATTTATGGGGATTTTTTAATTTAAATACATATCAAGAAAGAATGTATTTCAATAACTTATGCATATTTTTTAATTGAGATATATTATTATCTCTGTCGCAGTAGGCTCTAATGCGTTAACTTCTTAATTATTCTAGTATTGACCAAAAATAAAAAATGTTTTATTTTATAAATTGTATAAATTATTTGTTGGGAGGGTTTGTGTCTTATTTCGCCGAGATGGTTTGAGTTTTATTTAGCCATCATTACTTACGCAGCCACAGCCTCGATTTGCAGAGTATTTAGTACAATGATCATAACTTGACACACATGCACGTAGAAATTATTAGGCTGGGAAGATCAAGTCAAAACTATTCTTTTTTAATATTTCATGATATATTCGATCTTATTTACATAATAGACTTGGGGTCAGAGGTCGCTCCTCTTCACACCAAATAAATGATATTGGTTTGTTTACTCACCACATAAATTATTATATTTAGTAACCAACATGCAAATCTGGATTTCCCATGAATTCCTACATATCATCATGAGGAATCCCATCCCAATCTTCACGATACCTTTTTCAAAGGTAGGCCATCTAATATAGTTGGTCTATAATATTTAATAATTATTTTTTTAATCTTACAAATAATAAAATGTATATTTATTTAAAAAAAATATCTTTTAGATTAATTTCATTATCAAAATTTGATCACAGAACCGTGATATTTTATTTACCTTTTAATTTTACATTGTTTATTATTTAAAAAGTTATAGAGAACCATAATCTTTTATACGAAATTAAATGGCTATACCATGTTTGGTTTATTTAAAGTTTATTTTTTAATATTTTTGATGTTTATTCTTAGTCCTATCCATATAATTTTGTTTGACCTTTTAATTTTGATATAATTTTTGATTTTGATATAATTTGTGTGGTAATTAAATTTTAATACTAGGTTTTATTTACATAATAATAATTTTTAAATAATGTGTATAAAAATATGGTTTTTTTTTATAGAAATGGAATTAAAATGAATTTATTTGTTTTTTATATAAAAAAAAAAAAGTCATTCCAAAGCTTTTTAATACAAATCATCACTTAATTTATTTAATTAATTTTATACTATTGAAATTTTAAAAGTAAATCTTGGTGACTATTTTAACTAATTTAAAATTTCAAGTTATATCTTTATTGATTTCTTTAAGTTTAATTTAACTGTATTTAACCTAATCAAGAATAGCCTTTATTAAAATGTACAAATTGGTTTATATCTTTTAAACTTCAATAATTAAATTAAAATGGAAGAATGCTAGCTATGCTGCCTTGTTTGTTTTGGATTATTTAAATTACCATACATACTACTGCTATTAACGTAATTTACCCGACATAAACATAGATACATATAAACTTAAAGAGTATCAAGACTACTTGCATCTCAGCCCTATAGGTGTGGGTCTTTAGCACTGGAACCAAGCATCTCTTTTTTTTGCAGATTTCTTTAGCACTGGAACCAAGCATTTTTTTGTTGTTGCGGATTCTTCAGAAATTTCTCTATCATGTTCTGTTTCTGAACTTGGAATTGCAGCAACTGGAAATCCTTCTTAATCTCCTGAATGGCCGGATCAATTTGCATGAGCAAGGTGGTGTGCATGCTGGCTTTGGCTATGAGATGTTTGATTCTCCAGTAAAGATGAAGAGTTTGTTGATATTGGGATCAATTTGCATGAAAAGGTGGTGTGGATGCTGGCTTTGGCTATGAGATGTTTCATTCTCCAGTAAAGATGAAGAGTTTGTTGATATTGGGATCAATTTGCATGAAAAGGTGGTGTGCATGCTGGCTTTGGCTATGAGATGTTCCATTCTCCAGTAAAAATGAAAAGTTTGCTGATATTGGACAATTTTGCCTCAGGTATTGCTAAGGTTTAGCACAATCTTTTCTTCTTCTATGTCTATTTCTTCTTCTTCAGCTTTTCTGGTGAACACTTTTTTCCATTTCGCCATAATTTTCTTCACCTTAAGAGAAATTTCCTGAATATAAATCAAAACAGCATCAACAATATGATCCACCTGAAAGTTTACTTCCAGTAAGCTTTGGAGCTTGTGTGGCTGACACAGTCTTCTCTTTCTGCTTGCCCGGTATCCATGTTGGTCTACCAGTTCCACCTTCCCCTCTTCCTTTACTACGTGAGCCCGATTTTAAACTCCTTATTAAGAATTGATACGAGCAAATTTATTAAAATGTATTTTTAATTATGATGTAACTTCACATGTTCAAATATAAAAAATTTGCAATTTCTCAATAACAGTCAACAACCTGGAGTATATTACTGTCGGTAGATAAAGAAAGGCTCGATTTAATCGAATGCTCGAGCTCAGATTAGAGTCTCTTCCATCCACATTTGATTCGTCTAGTCACTCCATCATCGAACATCCTGCTAGTCGCGCATCGGAACTGAAAAGTACTGTGGTTCTGAAATAGCGGATTCTTCATGCATAAAGGCACGGGATTCCCGTGGGGTTGACAACCAACTGAACCTCCAGTACTGAAGGGGAGTAATAAACTAGATTAGGACCTCTTTGAATAAGTTCGATGAGTGACACACATATATAAAATTTTATCTGGATTGAACTACAAAACTTGAGTGTTAAATCATAGTTTTAGACATAAATAATCTTACTAGTGATTGAATCACAAAACTTATGAAATCAAACAACTCCACCTAACAATTAAACCATGTCCAGCTGGCCAGTTGCCCTACTACTTTGTAAAGAAACCATATCTCTAATTTCTGGTTGTTTCTTCGTAACAAAACTATTCCATCCGCTTCTCAAGAAACCATATCTCTAACTTCTGATTGTTTCTTCGAAACAAAACTATTCCATCCGCTTCTCAAGTCCTAGGTTTGATGTCTCTTCCGAAACGAATACCTGAACTCCCATTTTTGTTGTTTTAACTGAAAGGCCAATCAATTCTGCTATCAGTTAAACAAATATAACTATAGGTTGTTATTTTCATTCAGAAATACAAATCAATTCCGAAAGATGTGGCTAAACACAAAAATATCCTACTTAGATATACTGTAGGTAGATAAAATAGAAGAATAACGGTTGAATAAATTCATTTAGATAATGGTATGTATTTGTAATTTGTTTTTTAATGGTTAAAATGATTGGTAATCTGGTTATTTCGTGCTGGTTTGATATGAGTCCGAATCTATCCACTATTATTATGATTTTAAGGTCATTAAGTTTGTGGTTATTATAAGTGTTATTTAACTATTATAATAATTATTAGAAATTAAGTTTGTAAGCGGTATATAACTATTATATATTTTTAGATATTTCGGTCCTTTGAAACAATTTTTCGATAAAATAACCTTTGCAGGATTCTTTACAAATTCTACCAAAAAATTATGCCTCAAAAACACAAAATTCTAAAATATATAATAAATAGATTACTATGATGGGTCTTGATCTAGACCCCAAATGTAGACACAAAAATTCATACTGTATAGATTTTGAATTCAACAACTCAAAACTCACACTAGAGAAATCTAAGAACTATAGATTACCATGTACTATAATTACTAGATCTACCACACCTACATCATCACCTTCTTTCTCTAATATATCTATCTATCAGTCCTTCCTCTTCTCCCTCCTCCTCTCTCCCTCTCTCCCCATATTCCTTATTAGTCCCCCCCTCTCTCTCTCTCTCGACTTTTCACTCTCTATGTCTTTATTCTTACCTCCCCTCTCTCCCCCTCCATCTCTATCTCTCTTTACCTACCTCTCTTCACTCTCTCTCTTCCTTTCTCTCCCACCTCTCTCTCTCTCTCTCTATCTTCACCTTCCAACTTTGTTACTATATGCCTCTATGTCTCCTTCTGCCCCCCTTTTCTCCATATCTCCTTGTTTGTCTCTTTATCTCACCCCAAACATACACACTCTCTCTCCATCTCTCCCTTGTCACTCCCTCTCTCTCTCTCAACGACTCACTCTTTATGTCTTTCTTCGTCCCTCCCTCTCTCCCCATCTAGCTCCTTCTCTCTATCCCTCCCTCTCTCCTCCTCTCTTTCAAGTCCCTCTCTTTTCCTTCCTCTCTCTCACTTTCTCTTCTACCTCTCTCTCTCTTCCCCCATCTCTCTCTCTCTCTCTCTCTCTCTCTCTCTCCCCTACAATACTCTCTCTTCCCCCATCACTCCCTTTCTCTCTCTCCCTTTATCTCTCGCCTCCCTCTATTTGACCCACCCTACCCCCACCGCTCGCTCTCTCTGTCTCTCTCTCTCTTTTCCATTCAATCCTCTCTCTTCCCTCCAATCCTCTCTCTTCCCACATCACTCTATCTCTCTCTCCAACAATGTTATTATATTCCCTTTCTCCTTCTCTCCCCACTTGTCTCCATCACTCCTTCTATGTCTCTTTAACTCACCCTTAAACATACACGCTCTCTCTCCAATGATCCCTTGTCAATCCCTCTCTCTCCACTTCTCATTCTCTATGCCTTTCTTCTTCTCTCCCTCTATCCCACTCCAAGTGCATCTCTCTATCCCTCCCTCTCTCCTCCTCCTCTCATCCTTCCTCTCTCTCCCTTTGTCTCCTATCTCCCTCTCCCTCCCCCCTTCTCTCTCTCTCTCTCTACCCTCCAATCCTCTATCCTTATCTCTCTCCCACCTCCATCTTTATGTCTCCCTCTCCATCTGTTACCTTTCTCTACCTCTCTCACTCCTCTCCCTTTCCCCCTCTTCATTCCTCCTCTCCCCTCTCCTTCTTTGTTCTTCACTCCCATATATATCTAGAGTTAATATATATATCATGATATATTAATATATATTATAAAATAAAAAACTTAATATTATATCGTATTAATCTAAAGTTATTAAATTTAATAAGATTAATATTATAATATATTAATATGAATATTATATTTAACAATAATAATATTATTAATATTAATAATAATTTGGTCCATGGTATTTGGGCGATAGACTTCATATATACTTAGATGTTGATTTCTAATCCTATTTGATATATTTTTATTTATTTACCTTACCTATTTATACCTCTTTTATATTTATTTATTTACCATATCTCTTTTATAAATATGGTATTTGGCCCATGGTATTTGTCCCATGGTATTAATAATAATTTGTCCCATGGTATTTGGCCCATAGGCTCAACCTGAATAAAGCCTCCTTTTTTAGTTTTTCTAAATATATAGGTTTATGGAGTAAATATAAAAAAAAAAAGGTTTTATTTATTTACCATACCTCTAGTTTATTTAGCTTTTTATTTATTTACCATGCCTATGGAGAAAGTATAAAAGAGATTTTATTTATTTACCATAAACCTAGTTTATTTGTATTTTTATTTATTTAAATGCAACTCAATTGCTTAATGATAGGAAATTAGCCAAAATTCTCTCAATGATCTTTTAACAACCTCACTACTCATTTCATGGTGTACAATTCCCAGAAGCTTTAGTATTTGATGCTAAGAAGGGTTTGGAACCTTCAACGCCTATGAGTTTCAGACTTTTGGGGAATGAAAGAGGTGGAGCAGAGATTGCTCTTCTCAATATCATGAACCAATTAAATAGGATTACATACATTGGAGACATCAGAAATAAATTTTTGCAATTAGACTAAATTGTACTCAGCAGAACTGGACTAAACTAAAATAGACTATGACAATTGGATGGACAATTGTGACACCAAGCAAGTGGTTGGAATTAGATTCTCCTACAAACCCCCTAATTACAACCACATAAAAATTTAATTAAGATGCATGCTGGTCTAGTCTCTCATTGTTCTTCCGTCTCTACCTCTGCCTTTGTCTTTCATTTCTCTTTGTGAGCTTCCTTATTTTACTCTACCTCTATCTATGTTTATGTCCCTGTCTCTTCCAGTTCTTTACTAACCTTTTTTTGTTGTAGACATGTTGTCTTCCACTTGGTTTTTAGATGCAAGTGAGATTCTCTCACCGAATAGCATCATGTCAATATGATGTTTTTGTGGCATCATCTGCAACCATTCATCATTAGACAACTGGTCTTCATCAAATTTAACATCAAATAATTGAATTGTTGGATTCATCTTTGCAGTGATTGCTCCAATGGCGACTTCATTATCATGAGCAAGCTCTGTTGCTAGATTTACCAAATGTTAATCTACTTGCAGCTATGCAAGTGGGATTCACGAACATCTTCCACTATCCATCTATGTGCTCTTTTTCTACTTCTTCGACAAAATTATCACAGTCAACATCCACTTGTAGCCAAGCACATTTGGATTTAAAAATATTTCATTTTCAACCTGATTACTCCCCCTTTCACCAAAATTATTCTCAATAGTGTCCCAGGCCTCCTTCATTGACTTTGCATTTGCAATAAGGGGAATAATGTTACCATCAACACATTATTTTATGCATTTCAATGCAAAGGCGTCCTTTTGCCTCTTGGTTTCCAAATATTTAAAAAATATCTCGAACATATCTCGTTGTTGCCTTGACCTTCTCAGCCTCTTGGCTTTTCCCATTTGTTGAGCGTTGGCTGATTATGGCTCAACAAGAAAATTATTTCTATTCAAAACAAATTTAAGATATAGTGGTTTCCTGCAACTGCACTTCTACGGTGGCTTCTTTACTGCTTAGCTTCCATAAAATACATGGGGCGACACTTACACAAAGGATTTCACAAATCCTTTCCAATATTTAAAAAAAATTATTTTAATACTCATAACCCAATTGAACAATACCCTCTTCTTCTTTGAATAGACTCATTTTAGGGCTTTTAATATCCTTTTTCTTAAACGATATATCATGAAATTACTTTAAAAAAAAATAATTCCTTTTATTTTTTAATAGAACCTTAAAACATAAAGTGAACTAATCGAATACCAATGAGAGGACTGATGGAGATAGCGTGGACTAGGATTTTGGCGTCCTAGTACAACAAGAATGGTGACACCGAGAGGTTGGGGTTCCTTGGTGTGGGTCGCGGGGTCCTAATTCAAGGGGATATTGTACATCAGAGTGATCACAACTATGGTTAGGGCCACCCTTTGCCCATTTTCATGAAGTTTCCTCTGGTTCTACCATGACTATTGTCTAAGGAGCGATACGGTGGTTGGGGTTTTAACCTAGTTGCAGAATTATCAGTAAAATTTATACCGAGGACAATTTACTGGAACAAAAAAGACAAAGAGGGTTGCGTGATTTGCATTCTAGACTCTTTTATGCTACAGAGCAAGCATATTGGCATTGATGTTTATGCTTCTCATAGGGGCGTGTGATTCTCTCACTACTCGTGCCTTTTATCATCAGTAATTTCTTATGATTGCGGTGACTAGAGGATATTATCTAGGCCGTCATATCCAAATGAGAGACAAGTAGAAGGGAGATAACATTATGTAGATCCATATGTAGAGGAGTTTTTTTAGGTTTTTATCAAAACCCTTACTTGAAAATAGATCCCGCTAAGGGTTTGGGGAACGAATCTAGTGATAAATTTGAAGTAGAGTGCCGAAAACATCACAGGTATATTTGCTTCATTACAAAGTTTGATTTTTTTAGTAAACGTGTTTCAAGATGTTATGCATTTGAGAGACTATGGTATTCAAAGGAACTCTACCATTATCTTGAATTTAATATTGCAAGGTGGTGCCTCTGAAGTGAGAATTCTACCTAGATCATCTTCTACTCATAGGGGTCTAGTCTTGTATAAGGATGCATTGAGAGGGAATGTTACCATAAAGGAAAAACAAACTGCAAATATGATAATCCCAATTGTGTACCTTGTAGAGAATATGGAGAAAGCTTCAAATATTTCCATATAATTATGAGAAGTAAGTGGTATTTTCATTATTTTGTAGGAAAAAATGATTATATGTCGATTTAATGGTTATTCCTGTTATGCAACCAGCTCACAAAATAAAATAGAAGATAGATCAACAACTTAGAAATCAAACTCTTTGAGGGGGAAACCTCATTTACATTACATAAATGAAAAATTCTTGGATGATACAAATGAAAGAACCTAACTTCTATATATAGGAGTCTAAGCAGTCACAATATAACAATATGGGGACCAATGGGCACAACAATAACAATAATGGGACTACTCCTATGGGGTATAATAATTACAAAATGGGGACTACATGGGCCGGCAATAACAATAATTGGGCTACATTAACAATAGCAATAAGGAGCTACGCTTATATTATAGGGACCTAATACTGACCCAAATATGAAGATCTACATCAATGGATATACCTCAATTGGACCATAGACTGTGACATTTATCTATGTGCGAAGTTTTTTTTGTGGTTCAGCTAGATAATCAGAAGGACTTTTATTGTGTCAGAAATGAAGGACAATGGTTTTGGGGAAGGGTAGCTCTCTTTGTAATCCCATGGTTTCACGGTTTTGATGCCAACACAATGGTGGTTACAAAAATTGTCATTTGGGTAAGGCTACATAAGCTCCCGCTCCTCTTTTGGCACCACTAGGTCCTAGAAGGCATTGAAAAATATTTGGGAATATTCCTAAAGATAGATCAAGAAAGAATGGAAAAAGGTGTCCTCAACTTCTTCATGCATGTATGTAGACATGGACTTGAGCAAAGACCTTCGAGATCATATTCATCCAGCACATCAAGAATGGTTAGATTTTGAAAACACCTCCTTTAAATGTTGGATCTGGCATCAAACAAGGCACTTGCAGAACACATGGACACAAGCAAAGAAAATACCACAAAAGCAAGAAAGATGGAAATTCCCAGACCCACCTTCTTTAGATGATGAGGACGAAAAAATGGATGAGGCCCAACAACATCCAGAGACACATGATCAACAAGGTTCGGAGAAGGAGGGAGAGGAGAGGCTGAAAGACCAGGACAAACAAACCTAGAACCCTAATGATTCAATAGTGGCTTCGATCAGGAAAGGAGAAACAATCAAGGCTCATGTGGAAAAAAGCAATCTCATGTTTGTGATAGCTCGGGCTCGAATAAAGAAGTCCCAATCATTTCAAAAAAAGATGAGTTGGAAATTGTTACGACTACCCCCATCACTTGGAGTTTGGAAAAAAGTTGAAAACCAAAAGGTAAAAAAAAAAAAAAACGAGTTTATAGCCAAACGTAATTTTAAATTTAACTTTTTTGTTAGTGTAGGGACTATGCGTGCCAACTAACCCATCACTTGGAGTTTGGAAATAAATTGAAAAGGAAAAAAGTAAAAAAAAAGAAAAAACAAATGAGCATCACTTGGAGTTTGGAAAAAAGTAAAGCAAAAAGGTAAAAAAAAAAAAAAAAGTATCTAGCCAAATGTAATTTTAGATTTCATTTTTTTGGTAGCTTAGGGACTATGAATACATAATGCTCAAAGATAGTATATGAATGCACTTGCACATCTTTCTCTATAATTTTTTATTTTTATTAATAAAAAATTGTGATTTCTCATGTTAAAAATATAGAACCTAAAAACAAATTAGAAGTACTTAATACAAATTAAATGTACTTAATACTTGAACTTTTTTCTTAAAATTACATAATGCCTTTAATAATACTATCATTTTTATTTTTATTTTTATTTTTTTTGGGAGCTAGTCCTGAGTTTACGTCGTGGTTACTCCGGAGAGGAGATATTTCTGAGGAAGGTGAGGATTTTGAGATCCGGGGGTGGTGTGCTGTTTAACTTGAATTATTGTTTCTTTTCGCGGGATTGGGCGGCCTGGGGTTTTTTCGGCTGGGGTATTTTGGCTGTAGAGGTAAAAGTCCCTGGGGGACCGGTTATCCAGCTGGAGAAGGCTACGTGGTGGCGTCCTTTCTGACACTATAGGCATCAGGGATATCATGGGGGGACAAATGGAGGATTTGGATTCATTTTTGAAGGACATAGACAGCTATGAGGCTACAGAGGTGTCTATAATGGCGGCAAAGGTGGTAGAGAAGGGTGGTCGTAATACAATAGCAAAGGATATTCTGAAGTCCAATTATCTACCAGAAAATAGAGACAAGGAATCAGGGACTGATGCAAAAACCATCATCGAATCAAAAGAAGAAGGTTGAAGGAAAATTTTCGACGGGGGGGGCGACAGGTAAGGCCTTTCAAGCCATTAACGGAGGGAAGGCTACTAAGTTTTGGTCATGATGTTATGTGGGAAAGGGCGGAATGTATGTAGATGCATACACTGGTTGGGAGATGGGCATACAAGAATTTGGCGAAATATGATCTAACTCAATGTTTATCAGAGGTCTGGTCAAAGCTGCTGGGTTATGTGCCAACGATTTGCCGCCTACAAAAAAAATGGTGGAGCTTTCATTTTTCAAAGGAAGAGGATATTACTAAGGTTTTGAGATGACAATGGGTTTGTGGGTGTGTTTTCTTAGCACTTCACATATGGTATATAGGTTTTAACCCGATCAGGGATACTCCAAAAAATCATTCGATTTGGGTTAAGCTACCAGGATTGCCTCTATAGTTTTGGTCTATTCAGGTCTTTACAGCCATTGGAAACTCCATTGGAAATTGCAGGTTCATTGACCCAAAGTGAATTGGTACCTTTGATAAAAGGATAGCATGTGTGTTGGTGGAAATGTCTTTTTCTGGTGGGTTGCCGGAATTTGTTGATTTGGAATGGGAAATTAGAGTTCATAGATAGATTATTGATTTCTGGAACTTTCCCTTTCGATGTCACATCTGCTGTCAAATAGGACACCTTAGGAAGGAATGTAAGATGCTTCATCATAGTGACAAAAAGACTGAGGAAGGAAAGGTAGTAGAGGAGAAGGCCATTGGGGCTTCAAAGGGGCTGATTTCAACGCACACGGATACGATCTCAGGTAAGTGTAAGTCTTTACACAATACTGAGTCTTTGTCTATGCCTGTGTTGAATGGCCTTTGTGCAGGTGTTGGTCTGGGAAACAGAAGAGGGGATAGTGGGGAGCTGGGAAGGGGGGAGGAACTTATTATTTGTAATAAATTAAACCTAAGCTAGTCGATTGAGGACAGAGAATTTATGAAATCGAGGCAGTAGATTTCCCATAGAACTGTGATGGAAGATACCACTAATATTATTTCACCTGACAGTAATGAACTTGGTGAAGGAAATGAGGCAGATTGTAGAGATAAGTATTCTGGGGAGCCATTGATATGTCAAAATTTTAAACAGGGTCCGCTGATTAAGGATAGCTCATGTACGCCTGTGCTGAATGAACTGAGTGTCACCGGGGGTTTGGGTAACAAAAGAGGTGATAGTGGGGAGTCAGGGAGGGGAGAGGAGCCTGTATTATGTCAAAGCTATATTACAAGTCGATTGATAGAGGATAGTTCTCTTATGAAATCAGGGCAACAGAAACCAATTAGACAAAGGCTGGTGGATGCAACAGAAATTTTTTCACCTGTGAGTGAAAATTCCGATGAAGAAAGGGAGGAGGAATTTAGGAGTATGCATTTTGAGGAGTCGGGAGGGTTTGTGATGCCGGGGATATGTGTGAAATCTACATTGAATAAAAAATCCAGCGGTGGTGATCGTTTGAGGTCCATCACGCCAACATCCATTAGCAGTGAATTGGATCTCTTGTCTACACATTTTATGGATTCGTCGACGGAGATTGGGACACTGTCACCAAGGAATTCAGTGGGTAGCGAAATTGAGCTCCTATTACAAAATCATGAGGTGGAACTATGTGAACTTTAAATTTACACTGGCAGGCCTTTGTCACCTAAGATTTACATTAGCCCATCGTCAGCATCAAATGTAATAGTGCGGAAGGGATGGGGCAAACCTCGACAGAAAAAGATGACAAAGCTAGCGAATATAAGGGACTCTGATTTATCGGGGGGAGTCTCAGGGAGATTCCTGTGACCTTTGCACTGAACAGGGTACTTAGAGCCCTTAAGCCTAGGAAAGAGGTTTCTGATGATTTTTTGCTCACATAACATCAGAGGTTTAGGGGGGGGGGGCACGTAAGTTCCTGTCTTTGAAAGAATTTTATGAGAAGCAAAAGCCGTGCATTATTTTTATTCAAGAAACAATGTCTACTGCTTCCTGTGCAATTGTATACTTCTAGAGAATGTTTCCGGATTGGCACATCACTTCCATAGATGCAGCTAGAAAATCGGGGGGGTTGGATGTGATTTGGGACCCGAGATGGGCCTCTTTTCAAGCATATGGTTTTTTTGGGGGTATTTTGATTTCGGGTAGCATGAGAGGTATTAACAAGAGAATCAATCTAATTAATTTATATGCACCATATGCTGACAAAGAGGGCTTCTAGAAGGGGATGGACAGATGTGGTTTCTTAATGATGGAAATATCCATGTTGGTGGGGGATTTTAACTGCACTATGAGCAGAAAATAGATCTAGGGAGCTGGCTGGATGAATCCTTTATCAGATTTCATGGATGATTTGTTCAGATATAGGTGTCTAAAGGAGATGCCTTTGGATGCAAATTGTTTGACGTGGTTTAATGGGAGAAGGGGCGAGGAATTTATAGCCAAAAGACTGGACATGGCTTTATTTCAGGAAGCATTACTGGCGCAGATGGGAGGGGTGGAGGTTAGAGTGTTGGATTTGATGGTATCCGACCATAGACCAATTACTGTTGAACGGAATTTTGAAAAAGAAAGGTGGGGTTGTCCTTTTAAGTTTAATCAGGCATGGCTGGAGGATGCCGATTTTAATAGTTTTGTTCGGGATTTCTTTAATCTAAACAAGAGGAAAGAGGGTGGATCTTATATGGATTTTTTATAGAAAAGCCTAAAGAGCCTAAAGGCAGAGGTCAAGCGATGGGAAAAATGAAAGAAAAGGGAAAATGAACAAAGATTGCTGGAAATCATGCAACAAACTAAGGAGCTGTTGGAAGTTCTCAAAAACAGAAGACTTCAAGAATCAGTTTGGAAGAAAATACGAGAGCTAGAAAATGAAAGGAAGGATTATATTCATATTAAGGAGAAAACATGGTGCTTAAAGAGTAGAGCTACATGGCTTGAAGCACGGGACCGAAACAAAAAATATTTTCACAGCTATGAGAGCAAAAGGAGAAGGAAAAATACTATCTAGCAAATTAAAAATGAGGGAAGAGAGTTTCACACCTCGGATCAGTTATGGGTGGTGCAGGGTATTACAAGGATGTTTGATGACAAAGAAAATGATTGTTTTTTCAAGGAAGTGGAAGCGACTGAAGTGGAGAGCATACTGAGATCCTTTAAAATGGATAAAAGTCCTGGCATGGATGGCTGGACACTAGATTTTTTTCTGCACTTTTTTGATATATTATTAAAAGAGGTGACAAGAATGGTGGAGGAAATCAGAAGAGATGGGAGGATTCTAAGATTGATAAATTCCACTTTTATAGTACTTATTCCCAAGAAAAAGGATTCTAGGACTTTCGAGGACAATAGGTCAATCTCTTTATGCAATACTCTTTACAAGATCACGTCAAAATTGATAGCTGAAAGATTAAAGGGGAATCTTGCGAGGTATATTACAAAGGAACAATCAGGGTTTCTAAGAGGGTGTATTATACATGACGCGGTGGCAACAATTCAGGAGGTGATGCACTCTATCCATGACAAAAAGGCAGAGGCAGTTCTCATGAAAATGGATTTAAGTAAGACATACGCCAAAGCTAACTGCGGTTTCCTTAGAATGGTGCTATATAAGATTGGTCTACACAAGAATGCAATGGAATGGATAATGGGTTGCATCACTACTTTAGCGATGGAAGTGATTATAAATGGGACAACGTTTAATTTTTTCAAAGCTGGCAAAGGATTGTGCTAGGGATGTGTCCTTTCTCCACTACTCTTTATATTAACTATGGATGCCTTAAGCATTAAATTAAATGAGGCCACTGCTTTGGGCGAGTTTAGGGGGATTTAGATCACTGAGAGAAAGGATATTTCTCATAGTTTTTTTGTGGATGACGCAATGTTTTTTGGGAAACTGATAAAATCCTATTGGAGGACAATATTTCTCATTTTTTAGAGATTTAGTCAGGCTACTCGTATGATAGCCAACAAGAATAAGTCCTGTATTTATTTGAAAAATGCAGAGCTGAGGATTTTAAATGAGATTGAAGATCTATTTCAATTTAATTTGAGTCCGCTCATGGAGGGGATTATTTACTTGGGCTTTCACCTCAAACCTGCGTCCTATAGAGTAAAGGATTGGCAATGGATTTTAGATAAATTTTGCAAAAGAGTTCATGGATGGTCACTAAAGAGTTTATCAAATGGGGGAAAATTAATTCTTATCCAGGCGGTCATGCAACAGTTAACAGTTTTCTGGGCACATTTATTTGTGATCCCAAAATCTATTCAAAGCAGGATCAGAATGTCTGTTACCAATTTTTTATGGAATAGTTTTAAGGATGGAAAGAAATTACATTTAGCATGATGGGAACTCATCACGTTACAAAAAGAGTAGGGAGGGTGGGGCTTATTGAATCTAGAGACCTTTGGCAGAACTTTATTAATTAAATCAATGTGGTGCAACTTGCAAATGGAAGGAAATTGGAGCAAGATTATACATTATAAGTATATTAGGACGAAAAATCTAGAGGACATTTTTATTACAGGGTGGAACAGGATGAGAAATTGTTCGTAGATTTGGAGGGGTTTATTATCTATATGGCCAAGTCTTAAAAAAAATTTAAAATGGAGTTTCGGCAGCAGTTATAGAATTCTGATTGGGGACTGCTCAATCATAGGGCTGCAGGCTGAAGATACGTTGGAGGAGAGTACTATAGAGTATATGCACAGGAAGGGCCTCTTTTATATGGCGCAGATGATTAAGGGGTGGTAGGACGGAATGCCAAGATGGCATGAGGCGGAGCAACTCGGATTAAAGGGATAGAGGAAAGCCGACTGGAATAAATATATAGGAAAGTTAAAAGGGATGGGGTGGACGCAATCAGAGGAAGGAGACTCCATTAAATGGGGTGGCAGGATGAAAAATGGAAATCTACTCACAGAGGACATCTATAGGAATATTACGGAGAAAAACGAAGGTCAAGGGGAGGAATGTTGGTTCAACAGAATGTGGGAGGTAAAAGCACAAATAAAAATTGTCATTTTTTTATGGTGCGTGTGGCAAGACAAAAATCTAACTTGGCAAAATCTAAAAATGAGAGGTATAAAGGGCCCGGGAAGATTTCCATTGTGTAGGATGGAGGAGGAGGATAATAAACACTTATTCTATCAGTGTTCTTTCACAAAAGAGGTTAGAATAATTTTGTGCAACTGTTTTAACTTCTGTGACAGTGATTATTAGTCCACAAAGGAATGTGTGTCTTGGTGGTTCACAATGGGCAAATATTACTACTTTATAGAAATCTGATTATTTTCGAGAATGGTTATGGGTCACAGTAGGAGATTGCTTCTCAAATTATCCAACAGCGGGAGGGTTCCAGGAAGAGGCAGAAGTTCACAAGGGATCTCTCAATCAAACTAAGGCCCTTCGATTATTCTTTTCCGATAGGCTTCTTCGATGGCACGATGTAGAATGGGATGTGCGGTTGCGGAGCTTGGTTACTATTTAGTCCTCTGTGCCATTACAAACTCTACCAGAACAGAGGTATGGAATAAAAAATGAGACCTGAGACCCTGGCTTTATGGGGCTTGCTCTCGTTTGCTAGTCATTTAGGTTGTGATTCTATTTAGGTTTTTGGGGATTCAAAGGTCTTGATAGGTTATTTAAATAGGAGAAACAACCTGGCACCAGTTCAACTTATATCTTGGATGGAGTGTATAAAAGCTTTGAGTGGCAATTTTTCCTCGATAACCTATGCACACATCTTCAGAGAAAAGAATAACCAAGCTGATATAGTAATATGGGTGAAATACATTATGAACTGACTGAGGAGAAGGGGAATGGTGCTAATAACCTATGCACACATTTTCAGAGAAAAGAATAACCAAGCTGATAGACTATCAAAACTAGGTTTGATTGGTAATATGGGTGAAATACATTATGAACTGACTGAGGAGAAGGGGAATGGTGCTAAAGGTTCAGTGCGGGGTTTTTAAAGTAGGAACAGAGTTTTTATGGGGACAGGGTATTGGTAATGGGAATAGGCTGCTATTTGTTTTGATTCGAGGGCTTCAACTACAATTAAATCCCGTGAGGTGGCACAGATTTTTCGAAAAAGGAATGGTTGGACTGTAGATGTCCTTTTTGTTTATGTCTTTCATGCCCATTTTTCGGCTTTTTGCTCAACAAGTGATGCAAAGAAATAGGAAACAGAGAGCATATATATATATTTAAGCTTTTATTTTTGTTTATATGTTTTTAAGTACATAAGAAAAAGTTTTTGGCTCACTAAACTTTTATTGGGAGGAATTTTAAAATAAAAAAGATGTAAGAATGAATAGTTAGTGACATTTGAACTGGTACATTCATATATAACCAAAGTTATTTTTCATGTTGAAAAAAAATACTATCTTTTTTGTTTTAACAAACCATTACGTGGATCTTAACTTATCTCGTTTGACTTTAATTTTTCGTGGCTCTCTATCCTCGCTTGTAAACAAAAGCTGCGTGCTTCAGTCGGCGTTTTGACATTTGGGTATCCTGGCTCGAGCTCCCAATTCGCTGCTACTATTGCGTGGTGGCTTTTCTCACCTTTGGCCACACATTAACTCAATTGTTATAACCTCAGCAGCCACACCAAAGGTCGAACCTCCGCTGTAGATTTTATGTTGACCACGTGCTTCAAGATTTCAAACTGCCCACTTCTCAACAAGATTCTTGCTCAATTTTGGGCAGTCTCTCAACTTACGAGATGCATCAAATTTAAATTTTCAACAATGACTTGTAAGTATGGAGTTGTTATAATTTTTCAATTTATTTTTCTAATCTATTTTTTCTAAAATTTTGTAGGAATTTATTGAAATCGCAAATTTGATGGATAAACTCTAAACAATCGAAGTGTCTCAGGAGTTTTTTAGTATTAAATCTATATCTGCAAAAAAAAAACCAGTTTAAATAAAAAAACATAAAATTTCATCTTACTAGCCAGATTCAGGCTAGAAAATCCATCAAAAACTTCAAAAAGTTACATTAAAGACAACTCCTTTGGGCATCGCTCTTTTTACTGGATGAAAAAATGAGTCCCTTGGCTCTCTTCATAGCTGTGAAGCTGAAGCTTTTCTTTCTTCACAAGGGTGAAATTCAAGCTGCTTTTGAACTTTCTCTGACTTTGCTTCTTCTTTTCCAGCCCAAAAAAAAAAAAAATTGAAGCCGTGATCTCTCAAGTCTTATGCAACCTGGCCTCTTCTTTTCTCTATGCTGCTCTAAGGGAATCTTAAGCAATCTTAGGATACCATGTTTGAGAATGAAAGATGTGGGTCAGAGATTACTCTTTTCAATATTATGGATCAGTCAAATAAAATCACATTAAAGATATCAGTAATAAATCACTGCAGTAAAACTAAACTGAACTCAACAGAACTGGACTAAACTAAAATAGACTATGACACTTAAATGAACAATTGTAACGCCTAACAAATAGTTGGAGTTAAATTCTCCAACACAAAAAGTCCCTATAATCTATAAATACAAATCAAGTTAACTATCGAAAATACTCAGCCATAATATCTGATAGCATTACATACATATTTGAGCTCCCTAATAACCATTATGCTGGGGAACAACTCCTTTGAACCGAGAGGGAAGCTGCTTTGAAGCAATTCTACTCCTAGGCTGGACCAAGATTTGGGAGGAAGATTGCTTTGGTTCTAAGATTGAAAAGTGTTACTGGTTTGAAAATTTTGAAAAGAGTTACCGACTTTGGAGTCGAGAATTTGGATCTGAACACGGTCACTGTTTTAAAAAAACATTTACCCATCTGTAGTTTTTGGCCAAAAGATTTCTCCAATGAAAATGGTTTTGTCACTCAACCTTTATACACTACTTCAAATGGACAAAAAAGAAAAAAGAAAAGCAAAACCAAATACCCCACTCCGTACTGAAGATTGAACAGTCATCGAGATGCCATTTTGTTTCCACGTATCCATTACTCTGCAATGAATTACGCATTAGGCTGTGCACTAATGTTTATTTGGTGAGGTTTAGTATCACAAGTTTTGCAATTCAATTCTGAGTAAGACTATATAAAAATTATGAGATACCTATAAAAGTTATGAAATACTTATAAAAGTTACTTTAAATGAAATTTCTTTAATTAAAAAATATTTCACAAAACAATTTCTTTCACAGTTGTTCAAATTATCTGTCTACAGGTAAGTTAAGATCTGGAATCCATCAGTTATAGAGAGTGCTTGTATAACAAAAGCATGACACAGGTAATGGATAACCTAATAGAATCTTTTTTATCAAAAGCAACCATCCCAGTAATGTATGAGGAACTATGATAAACCCTCCGTTGGTTAGATTTTTTTCTTTCCTTTCCTGTTTTTGCAAATATTTTGGATAGTGCTCAGCTCTAGGTGCCCGGGGATCGTCATATAGTCCACTTTAAGGTTTAACTCCGTTTTTTTAATGTGTTCGAATGGTGTGTATAATATTTCTTTTCAGTTAAAGATGTAGGCATTTAAAGTAATCAACAGAAACGTCTTTTATGACTTAGAGTATTGTAAGGTAGTTGTTTTTAGTGCGATTTTTTGGAGTTTCAGGTGCTGGAATTTGGTGAAACAAATTTTGGTAAAATCTTGATTTCTGTTATTTAAACTGATTTTTTGACTATATATATAGATTCAGCACCTTAAAAAATCTTTAAGGCACTTCGATTGTCCAAGGTTACCCATCAAATTTCTATTTTCACCAAATTCCTGCAGAAATTTAGAGAAATTAAACCAAAAAAGACTACCTTAAAAGCCTTCAAAAAGTTGCATTATAAACTACTGCTACGGTAAGAACTTGGAAATCGAGACCTTTTAATATTCAAAGCGGGCCAAGGAATTATTGACTTTAGTGATGAACAGTTGGCAATGTTTCTTTAAAAATGATTCCATCTGGTGTTACGGTTATCATGTTTCTGGGGTTTTCAAAGATCCATGACATTTCTCATGTTATATACAATGCATATCAATTAATAATTATTAAAATCACTGTCAATGACATCATGTTTGTAGTTATAAAATTATTTGATTAATAATACGAGGGGACAGTGAAACTTAATGGGCAGATTAATGTAGTGTCTAGAATTGTGTTAGGTGCGAGAGGTTGAATCTATAGATTATTTATTTATCTTTATTCAAAGTATATTTATGCATCTAGAAATTATAGTGATAGTGGTTAAAATGAGTCTATGTGAAGTTAATACTAGCCTAACTAATATATATATATATATATATATATATATATATATATATATATATATATATACACGAGGGTACAATTTAAATGATGATAATTGTGATATGAAGGTTTTGTGAAGTATATGGTTTGAGTTTCAAATTACTAAGTGTTTAGCTTATAGACTGTGAATGAGGTTGTTATAAATTCACCAAAAAAATTGACTAACAATTTTTAACCTTTCCATTAAATATATTAGATTTATAATTATGCTAAGAAGTGCTATATAATTTAGTATAGGATGATGTTGTATTGATATAAATGCTAGTTTGTAAGTATTTATATGTTGATTGAATTAGAAAATAATAAAAGATTAAAAGTAATATAGAGTTCAACATGAGTAAGATATTCTTATGTTATAAATAAATAAAAGTATTTAAATGCTGAGTAATAAAAATTAAAAAATAATAAAAATAATGAAATTCAATTTGTTACATTGGAATTTTGTTTTTATTAACAGAATTGGGAACAATTTTTTTATTATATTTATGACATTAAAATATATAACATATAAATAATAGTTGTATATTAAAATCCATTTTATCAGAGAAATTAAAATAATGACCTAGTAACCATATTTAAATTTATTAAATTTGGTTAATAAGCACATAAGAGCTTAATACTTACAATAAAGTTACAATATAACAATATTCTTAACCGTGGATATTCACTCCCACTTTAACATGTTTTTTACTAGCATATGTATGGATCTAACATGAGCCGAGAGGATCAAATTTCTTCAAGTGCAAACTTCTTTAAAGTGTAAAATACAATGTGTTATTTTTCAGTGTTTAAATTGTATTTTTGAATTCTAAATCGAGTATATATAGGACCAAATAAACTTTTCAAGTACAAAACTTATTTTTTTCATGATATATACATAGTTTTTTTAAAATAATATATAATTTATAAGAAATTGACATTAAAATATTTTACATAACATGTGCATCGAGACACTTTATGCCGTAAATTAAACTGGTTTATTTATTACTAGCATATTTTTAAGTATATGGCAATAATAATTCATATTAAAATATTTTACCAATAATCAAATTATAAGGTTTAGGCATTTTACTCACACATTTGTTTTTACTTCTAATTACTTTACAACATATATATACATATTTTTTGTAATAATATATAATATATACCTAATTTAAGTCAAAGTCACCATGGCTTCTGAGGGGCTCAAGGAGGATTTTAATTGTGTTAGTGAGACTTGATTTTTTTATATATAATATTCAAATGTTTTATTTTAACATTTTTTATTTTTTATTTTTTTATAAATAAATATATATGAAGTTGATATCCACATAAATTAGTTAGCATAAATCTTCAAATATTTTATTTAAATCCCTTGTTAAAATATTTTTTAAAATGATAAGATTTAAACATCTCACTCATATGTTTTTTTACTTCCATTTTTTTATATTATAAGTAACATTATTTTTCTATTTTGAACATAATTTTTAATTTTTAATTTTATTTTAAAAGGTAATGAACAAGCTGACAAACTTACAAATCCCCTTATATTGGGTTGTAGAATGATACTCTCAAACTTACACATTCCCTCATATTGGGTTGTAGAATGATCTTGTAGGCTTAATTAAAATGTAAATAAGCTTTGTTACACTACTATGAGTCAATCATATGGCTTATCAATACTGCATTCCCAAAAATTATATCTCATTTTACAATCAAAATATTTTATAAGTATTTAATTTTATTTTTATTTTATAACGTTTTTTAAATTAAACCTAAAATATTATAATTTCTCTTGATATTTATCTAAACCCTTTATCCTCACTACTACTAAAAATAATATTTTACTGATATTTCATGAATATTAAATTAAAATTTTAACAATATAAAGTGAAAATACTTTAGATATAAAAATGTCAAAATTATACCATTCTACATTCATTTTAACTTCATATTTATCAAATACTGAAAAAATCAACTCTTTCTAAATACATTTATTTTAAAATTTTATACTTAAACATTTTTACACCAAATATTTAACTCCTCTCAATATTTGATTTTTGATTCCTCCGATTATGAGTGGATTTAAATTGAGTTTGGTTTGTATCTTATTCATTATTTCCCATAGATTATAAAGGGAAAAATGTTTTCCGAAACACAAGTTTTCCAATTAAAATAGATGTGTAGCACAAGTCTCATTATTTAATTTCTAAGATAATTTTCGGAAAAGAGATTGAAAAATATTTTCAATCTACATAGAAACACAATTCTAACTTTAATTTCTAATTTTTGGTAAGATGATTTGACAAATATTTATTTGTATTGTGTTTGTTTTTTAATCCATTATTATATAATTTATGTCTTAGTTTTCATTCATATATAGATATGTAAATATTTAATTGTTTTTCAAAAATAAATTAAATGCGTTAATTTATTTAATATATTTTTAAAATTTACAATTTAAAAATATAGAGAAGCATCTAGTAAATGTCCATATTTATAGAAAACACTATATCTCATAAAATTTTGTCTAATTTTGTGTCTCAGTGTTATAATAGGTAAATAGTTATGTACGTGGAAAGGTGGGGTGTGGATTTTATGGGCCTAAATGTGTTATGTGTTAGATACAATTTGAGTGGGTCTAATGGATAAGAGCATGTGTTTCCTCCTAAGTGGTCACAAGTTCAAAATGAGAGGGGGTAGAGTATGTATGCCTTGTAGACTTAGCAGTCAAATCACTTCGCATACCAATTTGGTGTCTATCTTGGTCGTGACCTTAAAAATGGATAATAATAATAATAGTGATAAAAGTAATAATAATAATAATAATAATGGTGAATTCTTAAAGATGTCTCTTCTCATTTATGAATGGAAACTTTAGTAAACTTATTAAGATAAACTACATATCTTACCTACAATTATTCAAACTAGGGGCTAGAACAAAATGTCAATATGTTAAACCTATAACCATTAAACCCCAACCCCATAACCTTTATCCCATATAACTAATGAAATAAATAGTGTGTATAACCATATAACTATATGAAACTAACCATTACCTTAAAATTGGATAATAATAATCATAATAATAGTGAATTCTTAAAGATGTCTCTTTCTCATTTATGAGTAAAAAATTTAGTAAACTTATTAAGATAAACTACATATCTTACCTATAATTATTCAAACTAGAGGCTAAAACAAAATGTCAATATTTTAAACCTATAAACATTAAACCCCAACCCCATAACCTTTATCCCATATAACTAATGAAATAAATAGTACATATAACCATATAACTATATACAAGTAACCATTGACGTCTACCTCCTTACAATCTCTAGCACTAAAACCATATGTTCCCTAAATTTATATGCCCAATTACCCTTATAACTAGCCATAACACTTATGACCCTTATAATTCCTAGCTTCTATAACCCTCAACCCATACAATAATTTTCATCACATTAACCATAATCTTCCAAAAATATAATTAAAAAAAATCACTCAATATGAATTTCTTCTTAAAAATATTTTATTTTATTTGTAATTGATTAAAATAATAAATTAACTAGCATGTGATTAATGATATAATGTATATACCCACATAATAGGCTAAATAGTGAAGATGAATTTATTAAGGAATCAAGCACATCCATCCACATCAAACTCTAACTAATTGACATTAATTGATCATTAATTTAATACGCCTACCCACATGAAAAAACTGCACATTTTAATAATTTACATATCCCCTAATTATTTCACAAAAATTCATTAATTAGTAACACAGAGAGTTTTATCCTCTCAATTCAATATTTTTTACCTAGGAACAATTATTCATCGGGAAATATACTTAATCTATGACTAGTTAATATTGACAGGAATTGATGAAATTAGATAAATATAAACACCTTATGACAAGGAAAAGTGACCTTATTGTATTATCGCATATTTCAGTGCCTATGGAAAATTCATAAATGTTTAGCATTCCATTAAGAAATAATTGGAAAATTCTATTGCTTCATCCATCTATTAAATATTTTACGGATGTTTCGTTCCATTTACAATATAGAAATTACATTACAATTTGCCCTTTGAAAACCTTGTAGTAGTAAGCATCATACGGCCATTTACTCATATCCATATTTATTTCAACCGGCTTGGGCCTTAAAAAAATCTTGCATGTGTTGCATTAAATTTTGAGATTCAATGTCGACTACTAACAATTGGTGTATGTTCTCTTCAAATGTGGTGTCATGACTAAAAACATGGCAAGCCTTGTAGAGGAATGTTACACAATTCCTTAAACTCTAACTTGCTGGTATACAAAATGATATTGTTGATGGATTACTTGTTATGAACAATAAAAGAAAATTAATTGAAATTAGGGTTTCTTTCCTTGTAATTGAAACTCGTCACCTTAAGCCACGAATTTAAGGAAAAAACTAGCATGATGTGATATAATGGAGTCACAATTATTAAAACGTCCATGGTTTTTTTTCCACGAGTGATACTTCCATAAAATATATTGTAGATAAACAATAAATTAAATATAATATTGTACCTAACTTGTTATGAGGCTAAGAATAAACGTAGTCTTTATTGATTTATATAGTGAAACCAACATGTTAATATGATCCACAAAACATTGTGGTTGTTCCATTGGATAATTTATGATAACAAATATTTTAAAATAATACTTAAAGATCCAAAATCTATTCTATAACGACTTATTTCTCTTTCGATTTCTAGATTTGTAAGATTTTTTTATTGCGTATGCATGCAAATTATAATTATGAAAAAAATAGAGAATGGTGAAATAAAATCTCACAAACCATATTTGACACAATATATATCCTATTAAATCCTTTCATGATAAAATTTAGTTGGAAGGTGAGGTCGTTGTGCTCTTTCTCTGAATAGAAAATTTCTACGAGTACAAAGACGTAAGGGATGTGGCTCATCGGTTACTACCTTGAAAAAATAATATCTAAGTGTTCTCTCCTTATCCATCTCAATTTCTCTACTCATATATGGAACAAAATGCACTCGAAAGAAAAAATGAACCCCTTTTCCTCCTAGTGGCCTTGTTATAACACAACCTGATAGCCTACTAATGGTCAGGTTTGACTCCTTCAAATCTTAACTAGAGTTGAAATATGGAGTCTTTTAAAGTGCTCTCTAACATGTTCATTTAAAGATCCTTGTTTATGTTAGTAATTGGGTTGATGTGGCTTCCTCTTGAATTATGGTGGATAAATCAAGAAGGTAAACTTTTGAGTGGTATAAATTTGTCATATAGACTTCAATTAAGGAAATTATTGCACCGTTGGAAAATAATTAATGTGTAAAATAAAGAATAGAGGTGTAGTGCTAAATATTCAAAGCTTTACAGCCAAAAAAATTATGTTTTATGCATTAAAATGCCCTTAGAAGGTTGAAGACCACAATTTTCCAAACTAGGTCCTTCTAGTAAAAACAACCACGTGAGCTAGTTCGTGCACTTTTCCACTCAAATAATTGAGATGGATGAAAAAAATTATAAATATATAATACAGATCACACCTTCTGAATATGGGAGTATTTTTTTTAGAAAAATATTTTATTGAATGAGGTGAGGAAAATTTTCCTGCACCTTCTGTCAAGTGTATAATTTAGCTTTGTTTAGAGGTTGTCCTTTCAACATAATCTGGAAAAGTTCATGGTACCCCTATCTTGTACTTTTGGAATCCTTATACAAACTTTTGTATCATATGTCAACTCGTCCTTAGAATCTGGAACCAAATCCTTTATAGATGGTAGGACCTATTCGTCTTGTTGATCTACCATGGAAGGCTCATAAGATTTCAGATTCTCTGTATTCGCCAATCAGTAAATGTGCATGTATTGGGGTATATTGAGTCTATAGTAATTATCTCCCACATTTTCTAGTATATCAAAGGGAAGGAGCGGGAAGTAGGCAATTAATGCGGCGATTTCCGAGGCTTTTTTACCGATTCCTTGACGATAAGTTTCAGCTAAGTTTCATTCGACCGTTGTTCACTCTTCAACACTATAAATGGCGAAGGGCAACTCAGAATTGGGTTCCACATGTCCTGAAAATATTGTGCTGATCTAGGTGGATATTAGTGGCCACCTGCGTATTCCACTTCGGGCCCCACCATTTCAGTTTTTTCACAACTTACTATTTTTAGCAGTTTTTCGGGTCCTGAACTTCCGGAGCCATTTTGAAGCCCCAAACGGAGATAGTATGCCAAGGTTACGTCCCCGAGAAGTTGAAACACCAATTTACCCAAATGGGGCCCATAGTTTTGGTGCTTCATCTCCCAGGGTTAGGTTTTTGGATGCTTAGAGTTCTCCATTGTTTCTGCATAATAAATAAGCCCCTGAGCCTCATTGTAACATAGCTCAAAGGTCTGTAGTTGCCACATCTCTTCTCAAATATTCGCTACCAACACCCTAGCTATTTTATTTCCATCATGTTTGTAAGCATAATTCTGTGAATTGATATTAATGAAATGAAGCCTTATTTCTGTTGTATTTCTATGTTTATGGTTATTTGTGTATTCTGTTGAGTTCCTGCATAAATCCAAATTAGTGGTATCAGAGCGGTCTACTTTTTCTCGATCCTTATTTGGATGTCCCCAACGAGGTCGGGGTATAAGGAGTTAGGGCTCGATCTAATGGAACCTTTTCAAGATAAGCCTCCCAAACCCCAACGGATGCCCATGGGGGATGAAAAGAAAGATGAGGGAGAAGGAGATCTTATCAAAATATTTCTTGAGGAGGCCCTCGAAAAAAAAAGGAACCCGATGATGGATAACTTTTCCCAGATCCTTCAACGACTGCCGACCAACGGCGCATCTACATCCAACAGCCACTTTGGAGGTGCAACTCCCTTTAAGGTACAAGTAAACTTTGACTTTCAGATATTTGAGGGTCAAATAGATGTAGATGCCATGGATATATGGTTGAATCTATTAGACGGATATTTCTCGGTTCATGACTTTTCCGACCGGGAGAAGATTATTTTTACACTCCTCAAAGCTACCCCCCATGTCAAGGATTGGTGAGAAACCTACTGTGAGAAAAAGTACGCGATATAACCCTCTCTGTTCTCAGTCGTACCCACATGGAATTATTTTCGAGATGCCATCAAGGAACATTACTATCTCTTGGGGAGCTATGAGGACAAGTACATACAATGGACCATGCTGCAGCAAGAAAGTGATCAAGATGTGCATGAGATAATGAATCTGTTCCATACCCTACTCACAGAGTTGGGTATCAAAGATTCAGAGAAAAATTTGGTGCTAAAGTACCGCAGTTGTCTTCATAGATACATTCGGGAGGAAATGGAGTTCCTCGACATCTCCTCGCTTGGTACGACATACCGGTATGCTGCCAAGATTGAGCAAAAATTCAAACAGAAGAAGCGAGACTTTGGATCTGTGAATCAAAAGCAAGGGAAAGGTGCCCCCAAATAGCAGAACAAAGGACAAAGCGAAGACATGGCAGCCCAAGAAAACTTGCCAAAGACACAAGCAAAGAAAAACACCGCGAAGCCAAAGAAGGACACGGGAAAGTGGTGTGAGTTTCATAAGAGCTCCACTCACAACACAAGTGAGTGTCAGGCCAAGCAGTTGCTGGTGGCCGAGATGAGGGCTTCTGAATCCGATGCATGCTTCGACTTTGAATTAGAACCTGACAAGGTGAATAAGAAAGGGAAGCATATTATTGATGCATAGCCCAATGCCATTGTTGCCACTATGAAGATCCAGAAGGAGGAACTAGAAGATTCAAAGGAGGCAAAGCATCTCTTCCACTCCTAGATGTGGGTAAAGGGTTCCCCGCTAGGGTTCATTGTCGACAATGGGAGCGAAAAGAACCTCATTTCAGTAGATGTCGTGAAGCGGTTGGGCTTGCTGACCATAGCGCACCCACAACCATACACCATCGGGTGGCTTCACCAAGGACGAGATCTTTGCGTCAGCCAGCAGTGCTACCTTCCCTATAGCATCAAGCCCTTCACGAATGGGGTATTGTGTGACATTGTTCCTATTGATGTTTTTGATGTATTATTAGGCCAACCATACTTGTGGAAGTGACATGTTGCGTATGAGTCCCGGCCTCGCGCTATTATTTCTACTTTGGGAAATAAATTATACAAGATACCAGAGGTACCAATGCCTCCCACTATCTCTTTGGTTACTGTAAAACAATGCAGTAAGCTCATTTCCCAAACCAGGAATTTTTTTTTCCTGATGATCCGCCCCCAGGGCAAGAACAAGACTGTGGCCAGGACCTCCAGACATGGCTCCTCTACATGACAACAAAAAATGGACAAGGTTGTGGAGTAGTACGGGGATATCTTCACCTCACCCACATAGGTGCCTCTACACTGTCAGGTCAAGCAGCCCATTGACCTTACCCTAGGTGCGTTGCTACCCAATGGATTGATCTATAGGTCCTCTGTTATGGAGAATGATGAAATCAAGAGGCAGATTTAGGAGCTGCTGCAGAAAGGTCACATCTGGCCAAGTTCATCGCCCTGTGGGAGCCCGATCGTGTTGGTACAGAAGAAGGATGGGACTTGGAGACTTTGTATTGATTATCGGGCGCTGAACAAGATCATTGTCCGAAATAGGTATCTGATCCCACAAACTGATACCCTTCTGGACCAACTCAAAGGGGAAAAATATTTCAGCAAGATCGACTTGAAGTCTGGGTATCACCAGGTACCAATCGAACCCTCTGATGTGTGGAAGACTACCTTCAAAGCCAAGGAGGGCCTTTTTGAATGGCTCATCATGCCTTTTGGAATGAAAAATTCTTCTGCAACCTTCATTAGGTTGATGTATGATATATTGTGTCCATTCACCAAGTCATTTGTAGTGGTATACTTGGATGAAATTCTGATCTTCAGCCAGGCTTCGGAAGAGCACCTCCACCACATCTGAGAAGTCCTCCAAACACTGCGGAAACACAAGTTGTGTGCCAATTTGGAGAAGTGCACTTTTGGCATGACCCAGGTTCAATATCTGATATACATTATTGATGAAAGGGGGGTTCATGTGGATCCATACAAGATCCAAGTCATTCTGGATTGGCCAGCCCCAACCACCCTAACAGAGCTTCGCAGCATTTTGGGTCTTGCTAATTTTTACTGCAGGTTCATGTTGGGATTCTCTCATCTCACTTGGCCCTAGAGTCAAGTCACCAAGGGAGGAGCGAAAGAAAAATTCTGTTGGTCGGAATCTCAACAGAAGGCGTTTGTAGAATTGAAATATCGCCTCTATTATTCCCTAGTGCTCACATTACCAGAATTGAAACAACCATTTAAGATCGAGACAGATGCCTCTAACTCTACTATTGGGGCAATTCTTACTCAACAGGGGCATCCAGTGGCATATCACAGTGAGACATTGTCTGACACGGGTCAAAAGTATCCCACTTATGAAAAATAAATGTATTCCATTGTGCAGGCTTGTCGACAATGGAAGCATTACATTTTTGGGAAGGAGAAAATCATCTACACAGACCACCGACCCCTGCAACTCATACAGACACAAGGGAAGTTGCAGAAAAATCTCCATTAGAAGTGTTCCACATATCTACAACAATTTCATTTTAACATCAAGTACAATAAGGGTAGCACCAATAATGTTGCAGACTACTTCAGCTGACCACCAATTGTGGCCATAACCACCGTTCTCAACTCTTCTGATTGGCCGCTTCTCTACAAGAGAGATCCAAAATTCAGCTACACATACAAGGCACTCTTGGGGGGTATGCAAGTTCCAAATTTTCACCTCCAAGATGCATTATTAGGTCACCTAGGACTTTTTTCCTTCAAGAAAGCATGCCAAGATGATATGGGAAGCGCACTACAGTCGAGTCGCTGGGAATTTTGGGGTCGAGAAAATAGTGGAAGTTTTACAGAAGTATTTCTATTAGATGAACCTTCGATAGGATGTCAGGAAGTACATCAGATCCTGCACTGCTTATGCCATTACCAAACAGGCCATCAAGAAGCAGGGGCTCTATACTCCGCTACCTACCCCTAGTCGACCTTGGGAATCCATCTCCATGGATTTCATGTCAGGCCTTCATTCTACTAAGCATGGAAATGACTGTGTTTTCACGGTTGTCGACAAATTATCAAAGATGGCCATTATGGTGGCCCGCAAGAGGAATATCATAGCAGAAGCCACTGCTAAACTCTTCTTTGAACGAGTGTGGGTGTACTTTGGGATCCCGCAGTCTATCATATGAGATCGCGACAGCAGGTTCCTCAACACATTTTGGTCCAGCCTCTGGTCAATTTTGAACACCAAGCTCACCAAGTCCACAGTTTTCCATCCCCAAACTGATGGCCAGACAGAGGTCGTGAACAGGATGATTATACACATTCTACGCATGTACAATTCAAAGCATCCACACACATGGGATGACAGCCTTCCCTATGTACAAAACAGTTATAACCGGGCTCTCCACAGCTCAACTGGCCACAACCCCTTTCAGGTGGGCTTGGGATTCCAGCCAGTATGTCCCATTGATGTAGCCATGCCATTTACATCTACTAAGGCCGATTTGGCTCATGTCCAGTCTGAAGCTGACAAAGAAAACAACTTCATCGAGCGCATTCAGCACATCCACCAATAGGTTGATGACATATTGGACAGAGCCAATTCTAAGTACAAGTGACGACATGATCAACATCGAGTGCCACACAACTTCCAGGTGGGCAAAAAATTGTGGCTACATTTGCAGAAGGAGCAACTCACTGGACACCACTGCAAGATTCGCCTGCTCCGATATGAGCTGTACACCATCACCAAGGTTTTAGGGAACAATGCCTTCGAGCTTAGTATTCCACCATTCCTTGGTCTTCACCTAGTATTCAATGTAGATCGCCTTCGTCTCTACTTCCCACCTCTATTGGACACCTCTGACATTGCAGAAGAAATAACACCAAAAGAGTTAAACCCAGACTGTATGGAACAGGCCACCACAGACTGTATCATGGACATGCAAATCAAGAACACTCACTGACAGAAGATCCAATTGTATCGAGCTGTCAAAGTTGGCCAACTCCTGCACCAAGGCAAGTGGTTCACCAGGGACCAAGTTTAACAGAAGTTTCCTCATCCCATAGAGGAAATCAACGCAATGGGGACTATTTCTTCCTAAGGGGGGAGGAATGATCTAGGTGGATATTGGTGTCCACCCACCTATTCCACTTGGGGCCCCACCATTCTCTCTTTCAGTTTTTTCACAACTTACTATTTTTAGCATTTTTTCGGGTCCTGAACTTTCAGAGCCATTTTTAAGCCCCAAACGGAGATAGTATGCTGAAGCTACATCCTCGAGAAGTTGAAACACCAATTTACCCAAACGGGGCCCATATTTTTAGTGCTTCAACTCCTAGGGTTAGGTTTTTCTACATTTAGAGTACTCCGTTGTTTTTCCATAATAAATAGGCCCTCGAGTTTCATTATAACACAATTCAAAGGTCTGTAGCCACCACATCTCTTCTTAGAGATTCGCTACCAGCACCCTAGATATTTTATTTCCATCATGTTTGTAAGAATATTTCTATGATTTGATATTAATGAAATGAAGCCTTATTTCCGCTGTATTTATATGTTTATGGTTATTTATGTATTTTGTTGCATTCTTGCATAAATCCGGATCATGTGCCTTGCTAATTTCCGTAACTATTACGCTTTGTTCATGACTAAGCATGCTACCCCCTCTGATAGTAGCAACCCTGAGTTTGTCTTCCAAGCGAGAATGACTGCGACCATTCCCGCTGAATCATCACAGACCATGGCCTCTACTGAGAGAGCATCTAATGAAGTATTGGAGGTCACCCCTGAAGTCGAAAAGGTCTTGTCCACACCACCCAAGGGGAAGCAGGTGGAGAAAAAGAAGAATAAGGCGAAAGGCCAGGAGAAAGGGTAGGGGAGGGCTACGAAATGGGCTTGGGGGAAGTCGCGCACCTCTCGTCGAAATGTGCATTCTCCCCAAATGGTACCTAAGGCACGCTCGCCTAACTCGGTGAAGATACCTCTATCTGCTCAGGAAGAAGCTCGACATGCTGCCCCACTAACTTGGTTACCACCCTATGTTCGGCCTCGAAGGCCCTCGGTGCGCATGCCCAAGAATCTCCAGGGTATGCCCACCTATCTGAAAATGCTGCTAATTCTGGTTGAAGTCCCCATAATTGGGAAAACATTTGGCAAGGTTCCCTCGATTATGTTTGACGATCATGACCTCGCCAACCTGGAGGCCTTCTCCGAATTGGCACCTGACCCATATCTCAAAAGAGTACTGGAGGATGATGTTCTAAGGGTCATACCTATGCCGTGGGTGCACATTTTAGAAGGATTTGGATTACTAAATTGCTATGAATACCTCACTTTGGCTGATACAATGTAACCAACCAAATTATGTGACAGCTGCTAGCCCTGATCCATGACAGAAACTTGTGGATTCAAGACCACATTCCCATCGATGTTACCATAATTCACCACATTACTGGTCTTCCCACGGAGGGGCTGAATCCCATGGAGCGCGTCGATAAGAAGTATGAGCAACAGATCGCTGACAAGGTGCGGGAAGACTACTATGTTGAGCGAAACACAAGAGGGTTCCTGATCAACACCATTGCCGCACTGGTGTGCGCATGGGTACCCTGTTGTTGGCTTGTAAAATTATGTGCAAGTGCTAGGCCATGACTGTCCCAGCCTATGTAATTTAGCTGGATGTCCACTATGAAAAGGGGGTCTTCATTAAATTGTCACAGTTCCTCTACAATGAGTTTTTGGAAAACGTGCACAAGGCCCAGGATCACGAGAAGGCATTTTGTTACTCCTGGTTGCTGCTCTTAATTGCATTGGTCGCATGGAAAGCCCCTAAATGATCGGTCCTCTCTGAGCTTGAACCATACATGTGTGAAAGGGCGCAATATTCCAACTTATGGGATTCAAAAGATGCACAACGTATCAATGAAAACAAAGTATTTTGGGTACTGTTTCAGGCCATGCTGGCGGTATAATTTCAGTCCTGACCACGCTTGCTGTCGACGGTATATGAAAAATATAGGCGCATCTTTTCATGGTCACTGATGAGGAAATCCAACACAAAGATCGCCGGGTGCAGCAGCAGCTAAGTACAATGGAGCAAAAAATTGTAAAAAAAAATACCGAGGCATCCTAGGCACAAGCCGCGTGCATCCTTGCCTCCGCACAACAAACAGAGTTGGAGTGTTTGATCAGCAGACTCTGTGCATATGTGACTAAAGACATTCTAGCCTCTTCCACCCCTCAGGTTAATATTTAGGGGATTGTCGCAGCCCTGAAAGCTTCTCGGATCAAGATCCACAACATTAAGACCGAGATGGAGCAGCAGATTGCTGCATTGCCAGCTAAGTTGTAGCTGGAAACTCCCCTTGAGGTACGCGCCCAAAGATTTGTGTTGGTCACAGAAGCTACGAATAACATTACAGCTTATATTTCTCAAGGCGTAGAATTTCGTCAGAAAACTATGCAGCTATGGTCTAAGGTGCAACGCGACCCTCTCTTGTGTGAATTTACCCAAGAACTACACCATAATGAAGAATAATTCGAGCAACTCGAGGCTATAATGCCCACACTAATCCCAGCTCAACGCCTAGCATGTCTGCGAGCCAACCATGCACTCGGAGATGATTTGGAAGGGCTTCGCCATGAGAATAAGGTTCTGAGTGATCACCTTAAGCCATGGGAAGACGAAGCCGTCATGATATCTCATGACTTGGATGTTGCAGTCAAACAGCTGAGTTAGACACTAGAGAGCGTCACCGCTGCCACTCAAGGCGTAACTTTGCAAAAGTTGGTGGAGATTGCGTAGAATCCTGCCATGTGGAGCAAAGGAGTTTTTCCCCCTCTGGTTGATGCAATCAATCAACTCCAGGAAAAGATACAAACCCCACGGCCATTGTGACTCGGGGTGAGTCACAAGATTGTGTTGGGGGGTTGTTAGAACGAGGTCCCCTAGCTGCGTTTTTAATATATTTTTGTAGTAATTAGTCTAGTGCAGGGGCTTTGGGGAGGGTAAAATCCTCTAATGCATTGTAATGGGTCAAAGGGTATACCTAGAGTCCACAAGCCACAGTTTGCAGACCACAAGATAGATTAGGCTATGATGATATTAATAGATAGATAGTTTTAGTCGAGAAGTAATATTGATATTACATACGAACTGTTGAGATCTGTTTTGGGTAGTTTTTGGTGAGGACTCCTGTTGCCTGTGTGCACGGAGATCCTCAGTCCTGCTATGTGCGGATCCTGCTGGCTATGTGCATGGTCAGTAACTTGGGTTTGTAACTTGGTTTTGGACATTAATGAACACGAAATCTGTTGAAGTATCTCTATATTATCTGAATTGGTGGCATTTACTACTAAAGCACCTCTGTGTTATTTGGATTAGCTACGATTGTGTCTACGATATATGCATTAGCTGTGATTATATTACTTTGTGATGATAATTTTTGATTCACACGTGGATGCGAAGGTGTTGATAAGATCTGCTAAATAATAGTAGTTTTTTTTATGTTTACATTCTGGTTATACTGTTAAGGGCTTGATAATAAGCTTGCGAACTGGATATAACTCAACAAGATCTACCTTAATTATCCACTCTCTCCCAGGGTGTGGAAACTTGGTTCCAACACCCATCCATACTACTTTGAGTGAGACTTTGGCCTGAAAAAGTAGGTCATTTCCGAAATGGCCAGTAGTATAGGGGTTTGTTGGAAAACCTTAAATGCAAACCTGGGTTAGGACCCCACAAGCCAACAGTCATGCATAGACGCTACTAGAAATTCAGGCCAATAATTAGCATATAGTGGAGGTGACTGCCAGTGACAGATTCACTCATCTCAAGCCACCTGTAGCATGCCATCTGAAGCTATGCATCCAACTGAAGATCATAATTTCTATCACATGGTGCATGCTATGATCTAGGGTACTTACCATAATGAAAATATCTTGCATGGGAGGGTGAACCAATGTAGCTATTTCAAACCACCGAGGAAGAAGGAAGAATATCATTTTTGTGCCTAGTTATTGGAGAACGAGGTTTTCTAGTGTGTAGCTTGAGGAAGGAGTCTTAAATTTTAGGCAGGATCTCATAGACGACATAGAAACACCTATTAGGTGAGATCTTCTAGACTTGTCACCTATCAAATTTCAGTAGACAAAATTATTAATTACAGAAGATGACTAAAAGAGGAGGAAATCTAAAATGAATTACACCACAAGGAGCTGACCTAGTGGATTCAAATTCAAATGTGAGAAGGTTGTTTGTTCAAGAAGGGTAGTATTCTCTGCGCTCAATACTGGGAAGCTCTCACTTAGGAGTAGCTCGAGAGTTTTCAAATTCTTTCAATAGACATGAAGCAACTATCTATGGTCTTAAATTGCAGGTATCAACAGATTCAATTGTTGAAGAATTCAACTTCCAGAGGAAGGAAAAAGGTGGTTTAAAGTCCAAGTCATCATTGAAGGATACCTTAATAGTTTCCTTAAATATAGACACAGAGATCCCAATTGGGCAAAACAAATTCCCAGCAGCTACCTCAAAAAGGAATGGGTTGAAGCTATTAAGCTCGTCAATATTAGGGAAATTTTGAGGTCTAAAATGGGCCTCCTAAGGAGAATTTATAATAAAAATTCACTTTATGAGAACCAATCACATTTTAGGGGATGACAGCATCCCTAATGGTTGAGGTGGCATTGCTTGAGTTTAAGGTACTTACTTGTAACATTCTCAATGATGGATAAAAACTCATGGTTAACCATGGTAGTGCTCTAAGTACTTTTAAAGTTGAAGTACTCATAATAAATGTCGTTTCACACTTTTTGAATAAAATAATATTATTGTCATTTCATATTTCTTGAAAGAAACAATACATATCCCTATTCATTTATTATATTATATTATATTATTTTTATATAGTATATTAATTACATGTTATTATACAATTTAAATAATATAAATTTTAATTAATAGCATATAATATAACTAAGAATTTATAAATTTTTATTTTTATTTTATTTTAAGTTATTTAACTACAAAGGACAAATGCATTAGTTGTTCAATAATAATGAGTTTTTCTTGAAATCTCATTCTTATTTATAGTCGCATCCATACACTTTTTTTATTAATTTTATTTTGGTACAAATTTTGAATTGAATTTAACTATGGTTACATGGATTTTAGTGAAAAAAGTGAATTGAAAATTCATAAATATTATTTTATTGGTTTAGATTTTATTTTATTATTTCCTTAGGAAGCCCATTCTAGACCTCAAAATTCCCCTAATGAATTTACATTACTTGTGAGAGGAGATATGCTGTAGTATTTCTTTATCATATAAAATTTTTGTTTCATGTTGCAGGTATGAAGACCCTCAACATGCCATACCTTTTGCTGAAGAGCTTGACAAAGATGTCAGCCAGGATTCAAACATACACAACTGGTTCAAAATACAACTTGTATCACCAAGCTCTCATTAAAGTGTTAGTTGAGGAAGAAATAAGGAAAATAAATCAAACATGGGAACATTTTATATTTTACAGGGCAGACCAACCTACACCTACACCTACAACTCAACTGTCTCCAGCTTCACAACAACACCCTCAACCTACAAAAATAACAAAAAGAAGGGATGAAAAGGAGAATATACATAAGGCCAAGAACATAAAAGAAAAGACTCCTTCAATCAAGGTTGAGAGGAATATTGAGAAAGGAGAGAGCTCATCAATTAGTAAACCTAAACACATGAAGATAGTGCCCCCCATTTCTCCTTTTCCTAATGTCTATACCAAAGCTCGAAGAGGACAGTATGAAACTGTAGAAAAATCCAAAGCATAGGTGCTACTGGAAATTCCAGAAGTAGAAATTCAACAGAAAATGCAGAAAGAGTATCAACCCACAAATTCTGATGAAGATCTCCTCAAAGATGCAGGGTATGAAATAAGTAGCAAGAGAATGAAAGAGGAGACCAAACTTGTTACTGGTACCAGAAAAAGACATACCAAAGATAACAACAAGTTCATGCTCAAGTCTAAGGCTCTGCACAGTCTGAATTTGTGGATAGAGGTTATTGATGTGGAAGCAAAATTATAAGGGTTAAAGACTAATGAGTCTAAGAAGAAAGATAAAAAAAAACCCCTTCAAATAAAAAAAAAAAAACCTCAAAAAGAAGAAAGATCCAAAAGGGTTCAAAGGAGGAAAAGACCATTGTAAAAAAAATAGCCACAAGAACCACAAGATCAAGATCATCTATTGATAGCAGATCAGACTTGGACAAGCTTGCTGAAGCTGCAACCCATATGGAAGGAAGGTAAAACAGTTTCCTAATAAAACACCTCTTTGGTTATCAAGTGCAATTTCGAACAACAACTCAAATATCAAAGTGTATAATGCTGCAAATTTTTCTCAAGTGTTTTCTGTGCAATTTTGAAAAAGAAACATAATGCTACAGGAAATTTTGGTAGCGTTACAGTTTTTGCGCAGTTACAGGTTTTTACCGTAATTTCCGGTAGCGTCTGTTTTAAATTATTTTTGACATCTGTCAGCAAGATTTCTAAGCCAGTTCAGGAAAGATAAGGACTCATAACTAAATGGTTATAACAAGTGATGGTGGTAAGTGGTTATGAGTTTGTTGGAGGTCATATTTAATGAATATAAATGTTTATTTAAGAACTAAATACATGAGGAGAAAAATCAACAAAAAAATGGGCAGTATGTGAGCATACTCAGTAGTTCAACCCAAATTCTCTTATCTTATTTCATCTACAGCTATTCTTTCTGTTAGATTTCAATGGGATATAGCTTTTATGTCCTATGACACCTATGTAATGTTAGGAGTAGTGTTTCCTTATTTTTATAAGAGTTGGAGTTGGTGCCTCTCTTTCTATAAATACAATTTGTAGATACCATTTTGAGGTTGGATGATGGCCTACCTGAAGACTTAATATATTAAATAAAATCCTTTTTCACTTTATGCTGGAGGATTTTTTTACTAAAGAACTATGTAATGTTTGGTGTGTTTCTCTCTTTGTTATTTTCTTCTCATTTATGAGTTGCAGCAGCTAGTAGGGTGTGAGTAGGAAATGGTTAGAGGATCTAATAGTAAAATATCTACTTCTTTCAAATCATATATATGTTGTAGAACATGTTAGTGAATATTTCATAAAGGATTTGTGAAATAATTTATGCATGTACTCTACTTTCTAAATGTTGTTTACTTTACATAAAACAGAGTTTGTGTAAAGAGGCATCTTTATAGCCATGTGACTGATTTAGGATATGAATATTTCCTATAATAAGTACGAACTATCCATCTCCTTTCATTTTTTATACTCTTCTCCCTATAATAAAAATTAACCCATGCAATTTATACTTGCCACAACTTGCCAAAATCATGAAAGTCTTAAAGAATAAAAAATCATTTCAAACTCTTTGAGAAGCCATCCCACTACTCAAAAACTTAAAATTGAAATGAGCTATGATGTGTAAGGCTTAATCATTTTGTAGTCAAGGAGTGACTCCTTGCGCTAATATATTTGGCGCCGTTGCCAAGGAGGCGAATTGAAGTTTATCTTTGGGTGAATGATAATTTTATAAGTCTGGTTCTGAGGTGTACACTTCCAACTGTCTTTTTAGACTTCTTTACACCTAGTGACTGCATTATTGAAGTTCTGGATCCTAGAAGTAATAGAACCAGGGCTAACCCATATTCCCCTTTTACAATCCCAGTCCGTGACCCTGAAAAATTAATAAAGAAAAAGAGTAAACGAAAGTTTGCTGCTTCTGCTACTGTTTTCTCAAAGGTTGTCTCTAAAGAAGTCCTGCAAACTCTATCCCTTGATTTTGCAAAAAATGTTGTAAATCCCTTGTTTTCCAACCAACAAACAATATCTACATCAAAATTTGGTGCTTCATCATCTCCGGTTCACAATCCACCAATTTTTGTTCCACAAATCCCAAAAACTCATACCATGGCAGGTTCAAACGCACCCCCTAACTGAATGGATGAAATTGTTGCTGCAAGGTATGCCCCTTTTGTTTTACCTCAACATATGAATGAATTACCTGCAAGATATTATCTCAAGTACATGCCTAAGTTTAGTGGCGAGGGAGAGGTAACAACTGAATAACACCTTGTTTATTTTTATGCCTATGCTGACAATCTGAATATTGAGCATGAAGATGTCTGGATGAGAGTTTTTGTTCAGAGCCTTGAGGGTGATGTTAGGAAATGGTTCAAATCTTTGAAAACTGGTAGCATCAATGGAATTGAAACCCTAGATGATACATTTTTAAGGAAATGATGTGATAAGAAATATTTTATGTATTATATCACTGTATTTGGTGCAAAAAAAGAAAATAAGGAGAACCAATTTCTGATTTTTATAAGAGATTCATTAATATGTATAGAAAAATACCTACTGAAATCAATCATACTGAAGCTTTAGTCAAAATCACTTATGATGGTGCGTTTGATCGTGATTTTTTTTTATTATTGAGAGAAAGAGGATCTACAACACTAACACAAATGCAGGACAATGCATTGGAGGTAGAATCTAATGTTTTAGTAGCTGATAGGCTCAGAGGAGGGATTGAAAGAGAAAAAAGAAATAAAAAAGCTAAAGTTTAATCTTCAAGAACTTCTAACATAGATCCTAAGTTACATGAGCTGACCAAGATGGTCAAGTCATTGACCACTGAAAATTCCAAGCTCAAGATGGAAGTAAGACCGGCTACTACTAGAAATGTTTTATTTGTTCAGCCTAATAGGAAATTTTTTTGAAGACCTAATGTTTCTCAACTTTTGCAGCAAGAAAGAAGAGATGTTGATGATACAAAAATGTAGCCCCCTTTGCAGAATGCTATATTTGAAGATGAAGAGGATACTGAAAGGTTTGAGAAAGGTGATGATGTCAATTGTCTAAGAGATAAAGAAGGGCTAATTCATCTTACACAAGAAGAGCATGATGATTTCATGTCATATACTCAGAATAATGAAGAGATTTATGATCATTCCATGATTGATGCTGATCATTAAAGGAGATACAATCTAAGATCAAAGGATGATAATTCAAAGCCTGTTTCACAATCCAAGAATAATAAGGATGTAGTTAAAATTCCAGCAGAAAATCAAGTTGTTGAACCAAGCAGACCGGAAATTCCGGTAGCAGTTAACCCTCCACTTGAGGTAAAAATTGCTCACAAAATTCCCCCTATTTTCAATTTTGAGAATGAGATACAAAAGATAAATATTCATGTTCCTCTTGTAGAACTCATGAATAATGATGATTTGAAAAAGAATTTTATGAAATATCTTCAACCTCCACCCACCCAAGTAGCCTCTGATTTTGTTAACCTTCAAGATGACAAGCCCACTGTTATTTTAGGTGCATTGGTATAAGGAAAAGATGACTCTACCCATCCCTTCTATTTATCTATGAATATTCATGATAAAATCTTGCATAGTTTCCTAATGGAATCTGGAGCCTCACATAATTTAATGTCAAAAATATTCATGGATGAACTGGGTCTTGAAGTTACTAGAGAATACCAAGATCTCTACTCATTTGATTCATAGAAATTTCAATGCCTTGGTGTCATCAAAGACCTTACAGTACGCCTTTTTTAGTTACCCATGAGAGGGATGGTGATGGATATTGTTGTAGTTAACATTCCTCCTAGATTTGGCATGTTACTTTCTAGATCATGGATTAGAAGGTTGGGAGGAAATTTCCAAATGGATTTCACTTATGCTACTATCCCTATTTTTAGAGGAGAACAAAGAAGACTTTATAGAGAAGCTCAACTGTCATATATCATTAGTGACAAAAAATACCCTACTAATCACCCAATTTATGCTAGAATAAATGATGTTGGTTTAAGAATTTTACATATAGATAATTATGCCCTTCCTGTAGAAAATTTTCAGATTTTGAAGCTTGCTGAAAAATAGATCAGTCATGAGGGTTCTAAGCTGCGGAAAATGTAATTTGATGGCTCATGTTCTAAAGAAGGAGCTGGTGCAGGAATAGTTCTAATTTCCCCTTTGAAAGAGAGCTCCACTTTTTCTTTTAAACTTGAATTTGAAGAAATTAACAATGTGGCTAAATATGAAGCTCTGTTGATTGGTTTAAAAATAGAAAATCACATGAATATTTCATAAATTTCTGTTTTTGGAGATGCTGAACTTATTATTCAGCAAATCAAAAATATTTATCAAACTAAGCATCCCAGACTTAGAGATTATGGGAATGCAGTATGGAGCATTGTAGAAGACTCATTCCTGGCCTTTAACATTTCTTTTGTTCCAAGAGAAAGTAATATTTTAGCTAATTCACTTTCTATTTCAACAAGCTCATTCAAGATTCCAATACTTATAAAGCTGAAATATGAAGTGGAAGTTAGGTTCAGACCTAGAATTCCTGATAATGTCAAGCATTGGAAAGTTTTTGAAGATGATCAAGAGATTAGAAGATTAATTGAAGCTGTTGAAGAATTTTTTGTCGTAAACATTGATCAAGATGAAGATCTCATGAAGAATGATGCTGATTTGCAAGACGCCAAAAATCTACAAAAACAGATTGCTGATCAGCCTATCATTCAGTTGCCTACCAATTATATTCCCAAGGGTTTAATCCCACTTGAGAAGCTCTTTGATCATAATGATGTCTCAGTTAAACCATAATTAGCTGAAATAGACGTAGAATTGGAAGATCTCAATTTGGGCACAGAGACAGAATCGAGGTATGTTAATTTGTCAAAAGCTTTATCAGAAGAAAGAAAGACTGAATATCAAAAGATGTTTTGTGAATTTGTTGATGTTTTTCCTGAAAATATGAGGATCTTAAGACATATGATACAACCATCATTGAGTATAGAATACCATTGAAATATGGCACTAAGCCATTCCGGCAGAAATTAAGACAAATCAATCCACTATTGTTACTAGTCATGGAGAAGGAAGTGAAGAAACTTTTGGATGCCAAAACCATCATTCCATTGAGATATTTATATTGGGTTGCTAATCTAGTTACAGTAAGAGAGAACAGTGGAAAAGTCAGACTATGTGTAGATTTTAGGAATCTTAACAAATGCTCCAAGAAAGATAATTATCCATTGCCAAAGATGGAGCATAATCTTCAAAAGGTAACTGGTTCAGAAATACTTTCCATGTTATATGGGTTCTACGGGTATAATCAAGTATCTTTTTTGTGGGAAGAACGATAGAAGACAACATTCACTACTCCTTGGGGAACATTCATGTATGCAAATATATCATTTGGTCGTATGAATTCCAGATCTAATTTTCAACGTGCTATGGACTTTGCATTCATTAGAGAAAAGGACAAATTCTTGGTCATCTATTTGGATGATATTACGTTTTTCGACTTCGGAATAAGAGATACTTCGGTGCTTTAAACAAGTATTTCTTAGATACAGAAAATATGGTATATCATTGAATCCAAATAAGTCTCATTTTTCTCTCAAGGAAGGTAAGATTTTGGGTCACATATTTTCTAAATATGGAGTGAAAATTGATCCTAAAAGAGTGATTGCAATTCAAGATTTAACACTTCCAAGATCCAAGAAAGAGGTTCAATCTTTCCTTGGTAAGATCAATTTCTTAATAAGGATCATTCCAAATTTTTCTGAAGTGGTGAAGAATATTAACTGCATGTTGAAGAAAGAAAAAGAAGTCCAATGGAGCATTGAATCCATAAATTCATTTGAGCTGATAAAAAAAGCCATCATTGAAGCACCTTAGCTGGTAAGCCCTGAATACTCAAAGCCTTTCCTGATCTTCTCATTTTTCTCACAAGATACTATTGTTGTTTGTTACAAAAATATTCAGAAAATAAGGAAGCTCCCTTATCATTTTTTAGCAGAGCTCTTAGAGTTGCAGAATTGAAGTATGAAATGTTGGTAAAGCATGCCTATGCATTAGTTAAAGCTTTGAAATATTTTAGAGTTTATATTCTGCATGATCAAGTTATTGCTTATGTACCTTCATCTGTTGTTAGAGAGATATTATTTCAACCTAATATTGATGGAAAAATAAGTAAGTGGGTGACTAAATTCTTGAGTTTGATTTAGAGATAAAGCCTACTAAACTAATCAAAGGTCAAGGATTAGCCAAACTACTAGCTGAAGAAAATTGTAAAGTTTTGGGCTTGAATTTCATGGATGACAAATTTGAAGGGTAGATTTATGAACCTATTGATAGCATGGCAATGGATGTAAAGATTTCTGAATGCAGTTGGTATAAGGGCATCATCTATTTTTTGTAGCATTTTAAACCTCCTCCAAATTATGATAAAAGTACAGTAATATATTTGAAGTTGAAAATTGTTAAATTTTGAATTAAAGATAAATATTTATATTGGAAATATCCTACAGGAGTTTTTTTGAGATGCATTGACCCATATGAGTCCAAGAAAATTATCTTTGATACGCATAGTAGTGTGCGTGGAGGACATCACTATTGGAGAACAACTGCATACAAAATATTGAGAGTTTATTATTTTTTGCCTAGGTTATTTTCTTATGTATGTGTTGAGGTGAGAGCATGTGAAAAATGTCAAAATTTCACCGGCAAGAAACATTTGAAGTCTTTTCCTGTTAAGCCCATAGTTTTTTATGCACCTTTTAAACAATGAGGATTAGATTTCATTGGAGAAATTCTTCCAAATTCAAGTGGATAACATCATTGGATTCTTGTTGCAACTGATTACTTCACCAAATGGATTGAAGAGATACCTACCAGGAATGCTACTCATAAAGTTATCGTTAATTTTCTGGAAGGAATAATAACTAGATTTGGATGTCCATCAAGGTTAGTAGCAGATAATGCAACTTCTTTTAAAGATACTCCATTAGTAAATTTATGTGAAGATTATGGCATTCAACTCACTCACTCTACAACTTACCATCCTCAAGGGAATGGTTTAACTGAATCATCAAACAAATTTGGTAAGAATCATCACCAAACTATTGGAACAAAACAAGAAACCCTGGGATTCAAAACTGAAGTTTTCTTTATGGGCCGACAGAGTGACTATCAAAAAAAGAATTAATACATCACCTTTTCAAATGGATTATGGAATGAATTTTTTTTTTCTAGTCCAATTACCCATTCCTGTAGCTAAATTTCTGCAAGATCATGAAGCTAAGCCAATGACATGACCAGGAGAATTTATCAAATCATAGAAGTGCAGAAAAAGTGAGAACAAAATTATGATTTGGTAAGAAAATATCAGCAAGATGTAAAGCAAGTTTTTTATAGAGGAACTAAAAAAGAATATTTCCATATTGGAGATATCATGTTGAAATGGGATGCATAGCACAAATACCTAAGTAAGTATTAGTATGAATCTTTCGTCGTAAAATATCCCTTTAGATGTGCATAACAAATAGCCCTAATATCGATTATGGCTGCAAAATTTCTTTAAGTCTGCTGCATAAATTCAAATCTAAGCACAAAAATACATTAAGAAGATAAAATATAGTATGGGTCCATGCATCCAATAGACAATACAAGAACAATGTTTTTTGAAAGAATTTTTGTATTAAGGGCACCCGGGAGGAAAACAAGAAGGTGTATCCAATTCTCCTCAATGGGATGGGTTCTTGGAAGTCCTCAGCACTTCAGATCTAGAATCTCTCTCTCTTGTTGGTGTAGAAAACCCAGACAAAGATAGAACTCAAAGGGAGCTCACACAGCAAATAATGTAGAAAAATGTGACCAAGTGTATAGATCGAGAGTGATCTAATAGGCAACAAAAGGTGAAGAATGGTAGGAAAAACCCTCCTATTTATAACAAAATATTGGGTCATTCTAGATCTTGGTGCATGGGTTAACCAGATCTAGATCCACTTTTTATTGAATATTTTATTATATTTGTTGGAGGGAAAAGGTATTTGACTTGGGTCAAATCCCTTAATTTGTCAAAAATAAATAAATAAATGATTTATTTATCTTTTTAAGGAAGCGGTTAGAAGATAATTAAATAAATAATGATTTATTTAATTATTTAAAAATGATTTAGTCAAATTTAACTAGGAAAATTATTTAAATAATGATTTTAATAACTTATTCCTAGGAAACAATTAAATAAATAATGATTTATTTAATTAAGTTCCTTGTTTTGGGTTAAATATGACCCGGAAATATAGACAAATGTTATTTTATATGGTGAAAGAAATTTTACTTGGGGTAAAATTTGTCTTACATGGTGTACTTTGGTTCATTTAATAATAATGGGTTAGATGACCAAAAAAATGGTGTAACAGATTGCCCCACAACGTACGAGTGTTAGGAGAAAATCGTATGACCGAAGTACGTTGTAAGAACTCAATCAGTAGGCATCAAGAGGGAAGAGAGAGAGAGGAATGTAAGGTAGTATAATGTGATAAAGGACTAGACCCAGAGGAGATGAGACTTACAGGTGCAACAAGTCTCTAGGTGATGAAGTATTACCAGTGTTAAAGGCGGCGGGGGAGGCATACCTATGCCCGCCGATACAATAGTTCCAAGAATAAGGCGCCCGGAAAACCACGAAATGCAATAATGAAGCATGTGCTGGCCTAAACATGAGCCAAATAAATAAAATGATGAATCCCACATACATGTGATGCCTGGAATAACCTTCAGGGCTTATACAAGAAGATTTTAGTACATGAGATACAAATATACCCAAATGCCCCCTACACACGGGGAAGGGCTCACAAAATCTGACTGATACATGCAAATCGAAGAGGCGCTACAAGCGGTTGAGGCTGATATCATCAAATGAGAGAAGCTGCATCAAGGGAGGAAATGAAGAAGTCATCCGGGCATGTGGGGAGCTACCTGCAGGGCCACCCCCTCATGAGGGTTGAGACATCTCACACATGCCCGGGAATCACCAATAGCTGTTGCTGCATCACTCGACCATCAAGTGTATAGATCACGATCATGCTGAGAAGAGCTCGAACCAAGGTACACTGCCCCGTAGACCTGGATTCTGGAGTAAATGAGCTGATGTCAACAGAAGTAGGTCCGCCATGGGTGAGGCAATAAGGGAACCCCAACGAAGGCACGAGGGAAAATAGTAGAGTGACAAACAGACAGACACTAATGATGATGATGAAGTGCGGGATACTGAGTAGCAGATGGACGAGTTCCCTTGTGAGAGCATAAAGGGCATGAATGGCTTGGCAGCGACTGACACAATATCATGAGGGATAGGGGCCAATGGGACTGAAGGCCATAATTTGCAACATGAGAGAGGGACAAAGCAATGAAGGATGGAGGATTATAGTGGGATACAAAGGGACTCGGGATAGACTCCATAAATGCGATGATGACTCAACTCGAATGCTCTAAAAAAGGGTGACCCGATGGTACTGCCACATAGCAAAGGTCCAATGGGGGACCATGAAAACATGAGTACAAGATGGTAACTCATGAAGAAAATCAACACGGACAAGGACAAGCATGGAGGCAAAGTGGTGCCTCAAGTACAAGTGTTGTAAGTGAGGAAACCCGATTTTGAGGAGAGGGGAAGAGATCCTTCTTGGGCAAAGTGTGTCTTGGTGAAGTGTCAAGGTACTAAAAACTACCAGGTACCCAAAGCTCATAAATAGGCCAGGTCACACTTTTTGGGGTATGTTCTACAAGCGAGGTAGCAGGTACTGGGTAGAAAACTGCGACTGGTCCCAGGAGATGATCTGAAAAGTGCGACCTGCCAGAGGAAGGGAGTGTTAGCGTTGTTTTTTTGCTAAGATCTGGGATTTGTATGGTTGAGGGGCATAAGTTCCCCCAAGCATGTTGTGATCATGCCAAAATGTATTTAGAAAAAGGTGAAGCTAAGCACATTTTAATGAAATGGTGCACCATTTGTTTTTGTTATGGGTATGCAGGAATGTATAAAATGACAGTGGTCGCAATGTAACCAAATGGGGTACTTCAATTGTTAGTATGAATCTTTCATTGTAAGATACCTTTAGCTTCTCCTTTCATAATAACCCTAACATCGATTATGGCTGCAAAATATCTTTAAGTCTGCTGCACAAATTCAGATCTAAGCACAAAAAGACATTAAGCAGATAAAATATAGTATGGCTCCATGCATCCAATAGAAAAGACAAGAACAAAGTGTTTAAAAGAATGATTTGTATTATATTAAAGAATGGGGCACCTGAGAGGAAAACAAGAAAGGTGTTTTCTGGTTCTCCTCAGTGGGATGGGTTCTTGGAAGTCCTCAGTGTTTCAGATCTGGAATTCCTCTCTCTTATTGGTGTAGAAAAAAAAACATGGAACTCAATGGGAGTTCATAAAACAAAAATGGAAAATGGTGACCAAGAGTAGATCCAGAGTGATCTAATGCAATGAAGGTGACTAATGAATGGGGAAAACCCTTCTATTTATAACAAAATATTGGGGTGTTATAGAACTCGGTGCATGAATAAAATATTATTAATCAAATTCTAGAATCACCCTTTAGGAATATTTTATTATATTTGTTGGAGGGAAAAGGTCTTTTGACTTGGGTCAATTCCTTTATTTATAAACAATAAATAAATAAATTATTTATTTATTATTTTATGGAGATGATGGGAATATAATTAAATAAATAATGATTTATTTAATTAATTTCCTTGTTTTGGGTTAAATATGACCAGGAAATATAGAAAAATGTTATTTTACATGGTGAAAGCAATTTTACTTAAGGTAAAATTGGTCTTACATGGTGTACTTGGGTTCATCTAATGATAATGAGTTAGATGACCAAAAAAATGGTGTAACAGTAAGCATTCCAAATTTTATGCTTTATGGCTTGGTCCTTTAATAATATCGAATATTTTGTATAACAATACTTTTGAGTTGAAACATCTTGATGAGACATAACTATTTGGAGGCCCATTCAATGGGTAATTTCTCAATAAATTATTTTACTAAGGCTTTTGGTGGCCTAAGATCACTGTAAATACCAGTGTGTTTCATAATCAGACTCCACAGGAAAATGAAAAGGCACTGAAACTACAAAAAATTCTTACAACCTCACAGGGAGAGCTCTATTTGCTGTGGAGCCAATGTTAGCACAGTTCTTTTCCAAGCCATGAGTCTATTTTAAATTTTTTTCTTTTAGGATTAAACTTTTTAAATTTCAAAAAAAAATTCAACCCTACCGAAATTTTTTGTAGCATCTGTTTTAACCCTTTTCGGACAGTTTGTGTTAATTCTATTTCTATTTGTTTTTCTTTAATTTGATGGTACTGGAAATTCCTATTAAAGTGAATTCTAATCGCAAGCATACGAAAAAACATCACTTTAGTTGTGCATAAAAAACAACCCTAACATCAAATGTGGTTGTTAATTTCCTTAGAACTACAGTAGGTGATCACAATAAATGCTTCAAAAATCTAGATCTATGCAGTTAAAGACATTAAACAGTTAAAATAAAAAATATTTTCTCCATACATCCAATAGAAAAGACAAGAATTTATAAAGAATATTTTTTATTATGACACATAGGAAGGGAACACAGAAAGATGTTACTAGTCACCCTCAATGGGATGGTTTCTTGTATGTCCTCAGTGATTCAGATGCAAGATCTCTCTCCCTTGATGGTGCAAAAAACCTAGAAAAAATAGAACTCAAAGGGAGCTCACAAGAAAAAGTAGAAAAAATACGACAATGATGGAGAATAAAAGCCAGACTAAAATTATAGATCGTAAGATGATAAAAAAGGAAGTGAGTGAATGGAAAAGCCCTTCTATTTATAACAAAATATTGAGTTAGTATAGATATTAGTGCATAGTTAAAATATTATTAACCAACTCTAGATCCAGCTTACTTGGAATATTTTATTATTTTTGGTGGAGGGAAAAGAAATTTAGAATTGGTTAAACCCCTTTATTTAGAAATAATAAAAAAATAAATTATTTATTTATTATTTCGAGGATGAGGTTAACAAACACCAAGTTACTACCAATTTATTTTCTCCTCAAATATTTTCATGCATCCTCGACCTCGAGAGCATACAGGTTCTTGACTCTTGCATCGACCTTTTTCACCCGTCCCGTGGAAATGTGTCTAAGGAATACCTTTCCTTTTCTAAATATGACATCATAACAACGGTATTTTGAAACCGCTATGGAAAAAAGATTCTTCCTTAGTCTTAGAACATACAAAACATCTGTCAGTTTGAGAGGGGAGTCAGAATCCCTCTGAAAGGTAATTTTACCTATGTCTGTCACGTTATACCTCCCGTCATCTCCAAAATCTATGTTTTGTTAGAGGTCCTTCTAATCCAAGTCAGTAAAGAGATCTTTATTCCATATCATATGGATTCATGAATTTCTATATAGATGCCCCATGCATACCATTACAGTATTTGAAATCCATGCAATGAGAGTAAAAAAAATCTTGAACTATGAAGCTAGCGCTTAAGCTGCTGTAACTACAGGCTCCTTCTTGCTTGCCTTTTTATGTGGAAAATTTGATGCATATTGACCATGCTTGTGACAATAAAAAAACTTGATCTTGGACAAGTATCTCTTTCCCTATTCTCCTTGGGACTTATTTCCCTTGGATTTTTTGCCTATTCCCACAAATGCAAAATCTTCTTCTTTGTCTTTTTTGCAGGTCCCGTCTCTGGTGCTCCTCCTTATCTCTTATATTACCGATTCGTACCACAAGTTGTCCCAGTATGGTAACTTCTCCCTCCCATTCAGAGAGTCCTCGTAACCATGCCAACTCTTGGGAAGGCCTAGAAATGAAAGGTTGACTAAATCATCCTGGGATAGTGTCAAACCTATATAAATATCGCTCGGATACCATGTAGAAAAATATACCAATGGATTCAATCTGATCTTGTGATGTGCTGAAATAAGATATTGAATCCTTCTACAATATTTTCAAAATAAAAAAACAAGATCGCTCAATTACACGCAAGTAAGAGAAAGAATTAAATCAATTGCACAACACAACATGTTCTTGGGGAAAGAGACTGCTCAAAAACCTTCTATCTATATTTTGTATTAAGTCAATGAATCATGCAACAATACAATACTTATTTTCTCATGAGATTCTCCAACACTATGCCAACTATCGCACACTAATATAGGAAAAATTGGTCTAGTACTTATCCAATTATCAGCCTTCCTTTAGCCTTCCTTGCTCACATGACTCCTAGGGAATTAGATCCCTATTAAATAGGAAAAATAACTTTCCTTTATTTCACAAGCCATCATGGAATCTCAAAGAATCTATAATTGCACATGGGGAATTTTCTATAAATACAATTGGTATTTATATTCCCTTTAACCTCTGACTCAACTTGGTCTTCCTCAGATATGACATTCATGCAGCTATTAATGGTGAATTATTAGTTATATGATTTATCACTACTCTTGAATTAAATAGAATTGAATTCATTGGACCTTTCACTAGGTCATCACTCAGTTAGAACTAGTTAAACAAATTATAACTCAATAATTTGAGTTAACTCACTCACATCACACACCCATTGATGCATCAACTGCAACTAGATCACAAAATTTGAATTTCTTGTGCTAGCTCAGTCATCATGACTAAAGTTAACTGATACAAGTTCTTATGAGATGAAATTACAATTTATTTTCCAATTTATTTAGCGGAAAAATAAATTAGATGCTTCACATTCCACTACCAAAATTCTGGTACATCAAAAATTCAACATTCCTCATGCATAAGTATTCCACGGCCTTTGTGCGTGCATTTGTTTCCTTTCTGGTTTCCAATTTCACTATTTCTTGTTGCAAATTTCAACACTCCCTCTCAACAAGAAAGGAATTCAATCTATCCCAATATGGTACCTTTAGAATATTCTACATGAAACACTTCTCTAGTGTTTTTTGCACCTACAACTCCTGAAATTGAATAGCCTCTGAAAAAATGAATCAATGCAATGAACCTGTCATCATAGTCTTCTGACTGATTCTAGATACTGCACCTATCTATTGGACTCTCTACGTTGTTGCTGACAACTGCATCCATGCCCTCTTTAGTACTGCCAACTTTGATCTGTGCTCTAGTTTCTGACATATGTCACTGATTTTTTTCTTCCTAACATCCCACTGCATTAATCCAATCAATCCTTCTTGCTATTGTTATACTATGGGCTCCTCGTAGCCAGGTTCGATCCATGAGACACACCATCTTAATTGACCTTGCCCAAATTTATTCTTGGGATTATATCTACACATCACCCCACCTCTCACTTGGAGGTATAGATGCATGTATTCCCTCTTCCCATCTAGATCAAAATTACCCCCTACTTGAGGTCTCTGATTGAGTGGATGCCTCCACTCACTCTTCTCTTTACTTCTCCAATTGTGGTTTCTCCACAACCTTCTGAGACTGCTTCTGAGGATACATGTTGAGAGATAATTTCTCCCTCTCAATCACCAAGTCACTAGACATTGCTTTGATCCTCAAGTCTTTTCATGCATCATTGACCTTAAGAGCATATAGGTTCTTGACTCTTACACCGATCTGTTTCACCCATCCCATGACAATGTGTCTAAGGGACACCTTTCCTTTTTAAATGTGTCATCACAACCATGGTATTCCAATATCACTACGGAGACAAGATTCTTACTTAGTCCTGGAACATAAAAAACATCTTATAGTATGAGAGGGGAGCAAGAATTCCTCTAAAAGGTAATTTTACATATGTCGGTCGCTCTATACCTCCTATCATATCCAAACTCTATGTTCTTCTCGAGGTCCTTCTCCTCCAAGTCACTGAAGATATCTCTATTCCATGTCATATGGAATGAGGAAACGTTGTCTAGATTCCACATCCATCTCATTAAAAAGTTAGCAATGCATGAAATGAGAGTAAAATCAAGCTCTAACTGTGAAGCCAAGGTTTCACCTACTATAAACGTAGGCTATTTCTTGCTTTCCTTCTTTTGTGGACAATTTACAGCATAGTGACCTTGCTTGTCACAATGAAAACTCTTGATCTTGGACAAGTCTCTCTTGCCCTCTTCACCTTGGGACTTCTTTCCTTTGGATTTTTTTCATTTTGTGTCTAATTCACAAATTTCTTCTTTATCGGTGTTGGAGGTCTCGCCTCTCGTGCTATTACCAATTCAGACCAAAAATTATTCTAGTATGGTATCTTCTCCCTCCAATTCACAGAGTCCTGGTAACTATTCTAGCTCTTGGGAAGGTCTAGAAGTTACAAAATCACTAATTCATCTCGGGCTATAGTCACACCAACACTTCCAAGCTCATCTTGACAATGAGTGAACTTTTAGAAGTATGTTGGTATCATCTCTCCCTCCTCCATATTGATCTTTCTGAGCTTGTCCTTCACCACTAACTTCCTGTGGTCACTGCTATTCTCAGACAGATCTATCAAGGCCTTCAAAATAACATATGGATTCATCTTCCCATGGAGACTCGAGATAATATGATCTCAAACTCCCTCTAATAACATCTTTCTTTCCTTTTCTACCTTCTTCTACCATGCATCAATATTTTGAGAGTCTGTTGTAGCGGGCTTGAGAATATTATTATCTATGAATATAACTCCATCTTTTCCTTCCATGCTATATAATTTGAATTTACATCAAAATAAATTCGAGTCTCAAGCCATTGAAAGACATTGATCTACTTCTGGATCCTAAACAATAAAACTGTAAATTTGAACCTATTGAAGACAAACTAAATTTCCTCTATTTTATTGTAATTCCCAACGCTATAATACCATGCATAAAAATATAGCAATGAATTCAATCTGATATTTTGATGTACTAAAACAAGATACTGAATCCTTCTAAAATATTTGTGGAATAAAAAACACGGTTGCTCAATCACATGCAAGTAAGAGAAATAATTAAATCAATCGCACACCACAATATGTTCTTGGAGAAAGCAACTGCTTAAAACCCCTCTATCTATATTGTGTATTAAGTCAAGGATTGATGAATCAATACAGTACTTAATCTCTAATGAGATTCTCTAGCACTCTGCTAACTGTCACACCTTGATCTACGAAAAATGGGTCTAGTACCTAGCCAATTATCAACCTTTCTTAAGTATGTATTTCTCACTCAATTCCTAGGGAATAATCTCCCTTTTAAGTAGGAAAAATATCCTTGATTTCACAATGCATCATGGCATGTGAATGAATCTATAACTGCATGTGGGCAATTTTTCAATAAATAAAACTAATATTTATGTTCCCTTTTTCCTCTATCTCAATTGGGTCTTCCTCAAAACAGACATGCATGCAACTATTAATAGTGAATTATCAGTTATCTAATTGATCACTACTTGTGAATTAAATATAATTTAATTCACTAGACCTCTAATTAGCTCATCACTCAGTTATAACTAGTTAAACTGATTATAGCTCAATAAGTTGTGTTAACTCACTCACACCACACACCCACTTATGCATCAACTGCAATTGGACCCCCAAAATATTAGAATCCATCTACATGCCTCATATTAGACCCTCAAATGAAATTTATTGATCTAACTTAGTAATCATGACTTAGTTAACTGATCCAAGTTGTTATGAGATGAAATTAAAATTTATTTAAGGGAAAAATAAATTTATTCGTCACACTCCACGACCAAAATTATCGTGCATAAAAAATTCCACATTCCTACTGCATCAACATTCCATGGCCTTTGTGGGTGCATCTTTTGTCCTTTCTGGTTGCTAATTTCACTGTATATTATTTCGAATTTCAACAACAACAACACTTCCAAGCTCATATCTACATTAAGTGAACTTTTTCAAGTATGTTAGTATCATCTCGCCCTTCTCCATCTTGATCTTTCTGAGCTTATCTTCCAGTGCAAAATTCACGTGGTCGGTAATATTATTAAATATATTTGTCATGGCCTTCCACATAGGATATGGAGGTGCCTTCGAATGGATACTTGAGACAATATGATCTCGAACTCCTTCTAACAAGATTCTTCTCGCCTTTTCTACATTCTTCTGCCATGCATCAAGAAGTTGGACATCTTATGTAACAAGATTGGGAATGTCCATTTCCATGAATTCCTTCCAATCATTATCCTCCAGCACTGCCTCCATCCTGTCCTTCCATTCTATGTAATTCAAATTTCCCTCTAGAGCATATTCGAATCTCGAGCCATTTAAAGACATCTTGATCTACTACTAGATCCTGAAAAATAAATCTGCAAATTTTAACATGTTCAAAACAAAACCATGTTCTTATCTTCTATTTTGATTCATGATGCTCTGATACCATGTATAATACCTACCAACGGGATTCAATCTGATCTTATAATGTACTAAAACAAGATACTAAATCATTCTATAATTTGCAGAAACAAAACACGATTGCATAATCACATTTAAGCAAAAGAAATAAACTATCTCTATATTTCATATGGAAAATATCATGAAACAATACAATTCTATTCCTCACACCGAGAAACCTCTGCACTCTGCTCACTCTCTCACTCATATCCTTCTCGAAACTGGCTTGTAATCTAACAAAAATCTGTCAAGTATTTAACTCATTGTTTGCCTCTACCTAGCATGCCTTGGTTACGTATTATTGGTATAATTAGGCCCCTATTAATTAGAAAAATACAAATTAATGATTTCACAATCCTTCAAGGCCTTCCTAGTGACCTCGTGCATGACCTGTATAATTTTATAATAGTACAGCTGATAGATATCTTCCCTTTAACCTTAGTCTCAACTGTGCCTTCTTTAGACCTCACTTGCAACATATATTTATATCATATTATCAGTTAACTGATTGATCACTACCTTTGAATTAAATCATATTTAATTCAATCGACCTATCACTAGCTCATCTCTTAGTTAGAACTAGTTAAACTGATTTAAACTAAATTTCTTGAGTAAACTAATTACAACTAAAAAATAACTATATCTAGACCCCCTAAAAAAATAAAATCCCTTTCCTTTCATCCTCTTAGACTTCTAACTCGAATTTCCTAAGCTAACTAAGTCTTGTTGACTCAGTTAACTAATACAAGTTTTCATGAGATGAAATTATAAATTTTCTTTCAATTTAATTAAGGGAAAATTAAATCATAAGCCTCATATGGTAGCCATTTCTTGGTTCCATTATCTGGATTTCATTTCTGGATGCCATTTTCACTATTTCTTGTTGCAAATTTCAACATATTTGATGCACCTATGTGGACGTGGAAATGGAATTCCCAATTGGGGTTGCTATGGATGGATGTAGTTGTCAATTTGTATTTCAACTTTTCAAATTCCTCTTGACACTTATTTTTCCAACAAAAGTATGAATCTTTAGCAACAATCCGAATAGGGATGAGGCCATTTGACTGAATTCCTTGATGAGTCTTTTGTAATATCTATCCAATGCAGGGCTACAGACCTTTCTAATGATGGAATCATTGTTGGGGTCAACCTAGATCCCCTCCTTGGATATGAAATGGACTAGGACAATCCCTACATTCATCATAAATTGACATTTGTAGACACAATAAAATATTAATCTCAATGCATTTCCTCAAGACCATACATATATTAGAAATGGATTCCAGAAAATTACTCCAATAAGGGGTGAATTCATTCATGTATTTCTCAATAGTATCATGCACAAGGTCAGTAAAGATACTCAATACTTCCCTCTGGAAGGTAGCATGAGTATTGAAAAAACCAAATTCAAGGACCCTATAGGAAAATTTCCCCCATGGGCATCTTAGTGTGCTATTATCTTGGTCCTCAAGGCTGATTTGAATTTTGTTATATCGACTAAATCCATGTAAGAAGGAAAATAATATATTCCCTTCAAGTCTATCTAGGACTGGACCAATGAAAGGAAGTGGGAAATAGTCCTTATTTGTAGCCTTGTTAAGTTATCTATAATAAGAAAAAATAGCCACTTCCCTTTTTTCTTGGGTATTATGACAAGAGCGGACACCCATTCACTATCGAAAATGGGGTATATGAATACCGCATCCAACTTATTTTGTAGTGCTTCCTTTATAATGCCCTTAATGTTATGATTCATCCTTATATGATTTTGGCACATAGGTTTGCATCCCTATTTGATGTATATATGATGAGTACAAACTTAGAGATGCACCCTTTTCATTTCCTTCTAGTGCCATGCAAAGGCATCAAGATGATACCTCAACACTATACATAATTTCTCTTCTTTCTCAGCTAGGAGGGAAGGGTTGATTTTTAGAGTCCTAGCTAGGATTATACCCTCAACCTTGGCATGATCTATGTAGGAATAAGAATATGAAATATAATTCCATGAATTATTCTCAGGTTTCTCTAAGGATTCCTCCACTATTTCATCAATTGGCTTTGTGTGAGGAGTTTATGCTATAAGAAGTGGTAAATAAGTTCATATTCATATTAATGCCTACTTCATGTAGTTGTTTCAATTGTACAACTTAGGTAGAGGGATGTCTGACAAAGGTCTTATTTGTCCTCATACTCTGTCAAAAAAAGTAGGTCATGTTTAACAAAGGGTTGTGAAGTAGCATATAATACAAGCTACTTTCATAGATGCCCATTCTTGATGGTCATTTTCCCACCCTTGCAACTAATGTATGAATTAATAGTGTCCATCCAAGGTCTCCCTAGGATGAGAGGGTAACCATTGAACTTGTTCTTGGGCTAGAGGACAAGGTAATCTATGGGATACTCCCAGGACTCAATAGAGTCCATCACCTCCCCAATAAATCTTTTAGGGGATACTATGCACCTGTCCACAAGTTGTAGTACCATGGTAGTCTTCCTTAAGGCTCCTTGGAGGTTGAGCTTTAACATTATTTCCTTGATCATAACATTGAGTGTAGCCCAAAGGTTAATCAAGATATTATGGACCACAATGCTATTAATGTGTACATTCACTACTGGTCTACCAGGATCCAAGTACTTTGGGAAGATCACCCTCCCAAGAATAAAACCATAAAATTCCCCAACGACATTGATAGTGGGGGAATTTGTTTTTCTTCTCCCGAGGCTCTTGAAATATTATTCCTTGATAATCTTGTTGTAAATGGAGACATATTTCATGGCCTGGAGAATGGGTGTTTTATAAAAAAACCTCCTGAATTCTCCCAGAATTTTAGCTTCTTCTATGGTTTGTTTTACAGGTTGGACCAACCTTTTAGGATAGGGAGGTTGTTGGCTTAATGGGAACTACACCCAGGTTCAATGTGGTTGTGTGAACCAAAAAAATCCATTAATTACCGCCCTTTCGGCAATGATATTATTGTGTATAGTGATGTTTCACCTGGGGCAATACAAGAGGATGCTAAAACTAGGTTTTTGCATCCAAAAGGACAATGGACTGTGGATTTAGGGGTTCACTCCCTTTCTATACTTGGAAGAGCTTCACAAAACAAATCTATCAACTATATCGTCATTGTTCAACACATCTATTCAACTAACAGGGAAACTGCATTTCTTATTCAAGCATAAAACAATGTAAACAACCATAAAAATAACTTTGCTATGAAACTGCAGAGTAAAACCATTACTTAGCACAGATAACATAAAACACAAGTAAAGAAAACACATCAACTCAAAAAACTGATTTGTCTTCAAAATTATTTCATTAATGTTCATATCCTTCTGATACAATCAATTCCACCCTACAGACTTGACTGCAGGGGTCTGCAAACTCAGCTGCATACATCCTAAGGTCTCTGTGCACTCAGTTGCATGATCCTTTCCTCTAACCCAAACACATAGAATTAGAATCAAACAAACGTTACATCCAAGTCCATCTCATCAATTATATTTCAAATATTATCTTTGAGATCTAGCCTAGTTTCCTTATATAGTCCTCTACATTACGATACCATGGTCTGGAAACCATGGACAAAGTTCAATTTTCACAAAATATTCCCATCCCCTTACAAAATAAGGGGCTTTGACCCACCCGAAAGCCCCTAAGACTGAAAATGCACTTTGCGTAGCACGCTCGTCTCCTTGGTCTGCAAATTCTTTATCTAACATTCTTCTTTGAGGGGTATTATGTCTAACAAAGCCACATTGGCTTGAACGGTACCATCTTCCTTCACTTATTCAAGATCTTCAGGTGAAGAAGGTGGGTGACCATCCGAGAGTACCTTTCTATATAGAAAGTTGATCTCTTGGATCTCCATAGAATAAGTAGGATATGATGTTTCCCCACTATAAACATGTTGTTTTTTCTTATTTTTCGAGCTAAAATTGGGTTGGACAGGCATTTGAGCTTTTGCAGGTGGGTTGTTCTGAGGTAGTTGGTGGTTGAGGTTGAGGAGGAGGAATTAAGGAAGGAGGTTTGATTTTCTAAGTCCTCCATCCTTTAGAATGGTTTCCCCATTGAGGGGGTTGATGTTGATATGGCTTGAAAGGTGGGTTGACAAGATGAGGTGGGCACTGAGGAGCATAGGACCAATGAGAGGGCATGGACCATGATGGGTGAGTTGGAGGGTGCCAAGGTGCATTTTGATTCAAATTGTAAAGAGGATAGTGTGCACCTTTAATTCCCTATTGATATTGACGAGGGCCATACGACATCCTCTATTTTATGAAATGTAGTTGTTCCAAGCCATTCTTTGCAACTTGGTATATAAAATTTAGGCCTGGAAGTGAGGGAAATTTATCTGTTACATGGTTTTCCTCACAAAAAGAGCATACCTCTATTTTGTTTAGTTGGCACTCATTTCTGGGATGCCTCTTAGTGCATATAGGGAAAAATATTTCTAGTTCCCTTTATACTTCCTCTTAATTACCATAGTGTCCATATGCAAGGAAAATTTATGATAAATTTCAATCTTGAAATCTTCTAACATAATCCCTATCTCATTTTTTATGGTTGAGGTGCAGGGAGAAGAGTTAAGAAAGCCTTGAAATGACCTTTCGATTTCCCTAGAATCCCTCAATGGTTCTTTCATTGTATTGATGTCATCATAGGATAACTAGTAAATATATTTTCTAGAAAATATATTGAGGATCTCCATTATATCCTTCATAATCCCTTATATAAATACAAGCTTGAGTGATTTAGGATAAAGGGTATAGTTAGGCCTCCTATAATTGATTTGTAACCTTTCCTCATAGTCTTCTAAGGACTCATCCGGCTCTTGGGTCATCCTAAATAGATATTATTTTGTCTCCTTATACCTAAAATAATCCTTGTACTTCTCATTAAATTCTTGTTACATTTTTTCCCAGGTAGTGATGTTTCCTATAGGTAGACTCATAAATTAGCGCAAGGTTGCATCTTTCAGGGTGGAGGGAATTTTTTTTAGCTTATGTCGATGAAGGGTATAGTCATAGGTCCTACAAACTAAAACAAACTCAAAACAAAATCAAAACATAAATGTGTCAGTTTACTACCAGGTTAAACAATGGAAGTGTGAAAGGGAAGTGGGGTTGACATTCTTCATCGTTACCTCCTCATTTTCTCGAATGGGAAATAGCTCATTTTGCCTATTTTCAACAATGTTTTGGATACGAGATATGGGATCTTCATCCCCTATGGTTTCCTCAAAACATTAAAGTTCCTCACCTAAAGGATTTTCTAACTCTCATGTGGTCAGAGAGTGAATTTTGCAGTGACCAAAGAAGAGTGATGGTTGACTACTTGAAGTGGTGGGGATTTTTGGTAGGAATTTCCCTTGAGTATCCCTACTCCTACGAGGCATGAGAGTAATATTTTTCTTCTTTTCTTTTTGGAATTTTCCCTTCTTGAAATTTTCCAAGTCAATAGTATTTATGCAAAAAGAAGATAGCAAAAAAAACTTCTAAGTAGAAATAAAACCTACTTGGACACATCCACGACAATAGTGCCAAAAATTAATGAGCCTTATTTTCTGAAAAAGAATGTTGGGACTCCTGAGACTATCAACTTTAATTATAAACTCGGGCTCATAAAAAATTAGAGGTGACCATGCTATATGCACAACAACTCAATCTATAGTCATGCCACCTTCAATAAATGGATTGTATCAGGGCATGCAACACCCCTACAACTACCCTAAAGAGATAAATTGCAATAAAATAGAGAGTTCCACCCTATTTGCAAGAATGAAAGCATTATTCTAATTGGAGAAATGAAAGTGATATGCATCCAAATGTAAAGACTCAGTCTAGTTGTAGGAATGTAAATACTATGCTAATTTCATAAATTAAAAAAGTGTTATTATAATCGTAGAATGTAAATAAATACACTACTTGTATAATGTGGAAAGTTTCTTTGAAACAGAATATTTGATCCTTTCAACAATATTTTGTGTGACTAATATCCTAAGAAATCATAAATTAAAAGAATCATGTCCAATATACTTTCCATTGGTGAGTCACCCTTTTTATCATTGTGTTCAGTGAAACATAGAAATAGTAACAAAATCCATGTACATTTCATAAGGAAACATTAATTTCTATTCAAATGTGGAATTTTTTCGTCTATCTCTACTTGCAGAATTGTACTTATAGTGAAGGAAATATGGGTATACGGTGGTATTTGGTCCTCCAAAATCATGGATTTAGACCCTGGGAGTCATTATTCAATCCCAAGAGGCAAAAATAAAGCTGATAGAGAAAATCTAGTAAATTTTAGACAACGCAACAGAATGTTATAGGACTGCTACAAGATTGTTACAGGATGCTACAAGATTAACTTGTTTTTCTATAAGATTGGATTTGTGAGAGTCCTCAGGGTAGATAAAGTGTTCTGAAGGTGGATAAGGAATATGAACGTGTATGAAGATTATTTCAGGCCTTTTCCAAGCTTAGGACCTCTTAGAGACCCATCATGCACAAAATTAAGTGCTCATAGTGTCGTTCAGTTACACAAAAATGTGGTCTTGGTGGTACAGTTTTGAGGGAAATGTGAATCGTAAAGTAAGAGGTTGGTGATGATAAAAGAGATGTAGGATGAGTGTGCCAGCCTTGCAAACCACTAGTAATACTTGCATACCAACAATAAATCCCTTCTTGTTCTTGAAAAGAATGCCAAACTAATGATCAAATTGCAAGAAAAAAAACTAAGCAAGAAAGTATTATTCAAATTTAATGAAACCAAATACACAAGGATGAGTTGAATTTTATTTCATTTTGAACTAATCCACCTTAAAACATGAGTCAAATATACTTAAATTAAATCTTGAGAGAGATATTATTTTAACTCCTAGATTTCAGAAACACACTATGCAAGAGAATGATGAGCTAAATTCTAGAAATTTGCAGAGGAAGGAAACCACTTATATTTGGCTTGCTTAGGCAGACTCGTCAGCCAATATTACCATAAGATAGGTGGTAATTAGGTATGAAACCATAATTTTTCTAGAAAGTAAAATTATACTAAAAATAAGGACATATTGCTACTAAAATAATGCATAAATAATATACATACAGAGAGTCCAGACCCTTTGGGTTTGTCCCTAACACAAGCCGACTCAACCCTATGAAAAGAGCTTATATGTGGAAAAATAGTAGACCTTTCATTATCATAAGATTAATTTCAAATACATCAATCAAATAAAAATGAAAATGATAGTCTCAAACAATTTTCTCTTAGTAGCTCCCTTACTGAAAGCTTTCAAATCCTAGTGAGCCCTTGGATTTGTTCATTTATGCAAATTTGACTAAGCGGAAACCTCCTTCGAATGAGGAATTGTTTACTCCAAAATAGCAAAAAAAGTGGATCTAGCTTCCCTAGATCCTTCCAACTAATTGAATTCATTGCCTCCTAGTAATTCTATGGATCAAGCCAAGTTGAAGGTGAGTAAATGCAAGGGAAATTCCTCTTACATATCCTCTATATTCCTCCACATATTAAATTCACTCAAAATTTCCCTTTGTTGTGCACACTAACCATATCAAGCCATGAATTATGAAAAAAACACGTTATTATTCATATTAAGCACATTATAGCCAAAGAGATGTTAATTAATGTGAGAAAAGAAGAATTAATAGGTTGGAATATGGAAATGGACTTATAATATACCAATTGATGGGTCCCATCAAGTACCAAAGGGATTGGCACTATCACCTTTAAGAGGGAGTTAGACTCCTATCTTCACTTAAAGAATGTAATGTATGTGTGTGGTCTAAAGAAAAATCTAGTTTCTGTAGTTGTACTAGAAAAAAGGGTATATGATGTGGATTTCAGTAGAGGGAAGGAAAATATGAGTCATGTTTCTATTGGAAAATTTAAACAATTTGGTTTCTGGGTTAAAGATATCTACAATATAGAGTTGGATGCATGTGTTGCATTATGTAGCAAGGTACAACATTTTCAAGGCTAAGATGTTGGAGGGCTCTGACATAGGCGCATGTGACACCAACACCATGGAGCTTTGAAAATAATGCAACAAATAACCATTTGACATTCCAAATTCACCCTTGATCAACATGATGTTTTCAAGTGATGCATTCTTGGAAAATACGTAAAATCCTTCTTTCAAGGCCTAGATAGGAGATTTTTAGCCATATTGGAGCGAGTTCACTCAAATGTGCATGGACCATTTTCCACAGTCTCAACTACAAAGCACAAGTATTATGTGATATTCATAGATGATTTTTCCTGCAAATGTTAGATATATTTCATGAACAAGAAACATGAGGTTTACTCAAAGTTCATTGATTTAAAAACCTTATTTGAAAATAAGATTGGAAAGAAAATTAAATCCGTGAGAAGTGATAATGAAGGATAGTAGTTAAATTTAGTGAGAAGTGAGAATCCCTTAGATATGAAGAGAAAATCGGGATAAGTATTTAGTGTTGGGTCAACATTAGTTTCTTGGTACATTAGGAAACAAATATCTATAGCACTTAGCTCAGTAGAGGCTGAGTATATGGCTACTAGTTAAGAAACATGCAAGAATTTTTTTATAAGGAACATCTTAGTTGGATTCTTCAATCACGGTATGGAGCCTACATTGATCTACTATGACAATAAGAGCTGTATAAAATCTGTAGAAATTAATATTTAGATTCTAAATTACTCATGAAATTTACTGAATCACAATACTAGAAGCTACTCTACTGATCTGCAGAAGCAAATCCACGATCGAGAACACAAATTATTAACATGAATCGAGATTCAACACGCATACATAGATATTTATCTAGGGGAAATAAACTTCTCAAAACCCCTTACTATGTGTATTTCAGTAATCAAATAATCTGGATGAATACAATATGCTTTCTCAAGCTTGCGCAAAACCTACACCTATACATTCTATCATTTTCCTGACGGATTGAACATGACCAATATTTGGTGGAATGTTCAAGACTCTAGGATATTATTTCATTTTGTTGTTAGTTTAAGAAATAGCCCCTATTTTTTAGTTAAATTCCTCAATTGGATTACGAATTCCTGTATGCCCATGTTTTGGCTGCATGCACCACCTGTACACATATTAAATTAGTTTACAACTAATAGTACACCACCCTTGGAACTTGATTTCTCTACATGCATCAGTTATTTTAGGTTGATTGATTAGTTAAATCGATTACCACTATGTGTGACTGACGTTACACTGCACAACATGAGCCTCCACTAGTTTCTCCAAAATTTGGAAATAGTTAAAGAAACAATAACTCAACTTAACCGAATTAGATTGATATAAATTAGAAATCAATCATGTATAATTGAACTCAAGTGTCTCCAACTCCAATTAACTGATTTAACAAAGTGAAAAAAGCCATGTCACCTCAGTTGACTACCTCCCAGTATTCCTTTGCAATTAAAACTAAAATTTTAATCTAGTTTGACGAAGAAAAAGTCAAAACTAGATTTCTTGCTTCATTTTCAACACTTTCTCTCAACAAAAAATGGATTGTCTCCCACCCCAATATTGCCTCTAAGGAAATCGAATTTAAATCTTCACAAATATTTTGTCAAAATTTCTACATCTTGTTCCTCTATCAAAATTTACTACAACAACATGATCCTCCTCTGCACACAATCTCATAGATGGTTATACAAAATATCTATGTGCTTGGATTGATCGTGAAAAAGAGATTCTTAGAGAGTATGATACAACCTTGAATGACATAGTAAATCATATTACGATCCATCATCTCACTAAGTAACCAAACAAGAATCTTTCTCATCTAGATTTCCTCACATGTTAATTGAATAGTAGCCATGCATTCTAATTCTAATGAGATGAGTGCCACAAATCTCTGCTTCCTGCTATACGAAGAAATCGTTGTGAATACAACACTAAAAATTCCTACTAATGTTCTCTATTGTTCTGATGGATTCCTTGCCCAATCTGAATTCAATAGGCTACATATATTCACTCCCTCTATTCATTTGTACCAAAGGCCAAACTGAGTGGTGCCTCTAAGGTACCATATAAGATGTTTAGCAGCCATCAAAAAAAATTTGGCCAATCGAACCATAGCTTGGATCAACTAGTTAACCGCAAAACACATGTCTCAGCATGTGCTAAACAGATGCATGAATGAAACTACCAAATTCCTGTACATGATAGCATCCACTTCCTCACCTGAAGTGACATTCTCATTCCTCTAGTTGGTCATTGGAGGAGTCCCCATGGGTTTACATCTGTCCATGTGGAACTTATGAAGTATTTCATTGTCATACTTTCCCTGAGAGACAAACATATCCCATTCTTCTTTCCATACTTTCAAACTAAGGAAATAGTGCATGAGAACCATGTCCTACATTTTGAATTCTCTTACAAGATCTTCATTACAAGACCTAAAAACTTGTTCATCATTGGTCAAAATCAAGTCATCAACATATAAGACAATGATCAACAATTTACCTTCTACCAAGGTGTGGTAAAGGTTTGCATCAACTTCATTTTTGGTGAATCCCAACCTTGTGAGGTAGCTATCAATATTGGTACAGAAAGCACATGGTTTTTACTTCAACCGATACAATGCTCGCTTGATTCTATACACATGCGACTCTGTGTTGAAGGTATAAAAAATTCAATTTTTCCAATGTACAGCTCCTCCTCAAAAACTCCTTTGAGGAATGATGTATGCACATCCATCTGGTGGATATTCCACCCAACCTCTACAACTAGAGTTAGAATTTATATGACGGAAGATTACCTTGCTAAAGGAGAAAATGTGTTTTCATAGTCAATCACTTCTACCTGAGAGTACCCCTTGGCCACAAATTTGGCCTTGTTATTCTATATGATTCCATCTGCTACATGATTTAACTTGTAAATCCATATCGAACCTACCATGGATTTGGCTGCTGGTCTCGGGACCACTCCCCAAATTTTTTTTCTAACAATGGAATCATATTCTTCTACCGTAGCATCAACCTATACAAGTTTCTTTATTACTTCTTCGAATGAAGTTGTATTTTTCTCTACTAGCTCAGTAATCAGAGCCATGTAACATGTGTAGAAGTATGGTGAGCTCCTCTACCTGCGCTATGATGTGGGTGATATCACATTCTCTCTAGCATCCTACAATAATTTTTCAACTTTATTGGTTCATTTCCTTCCTTCCCTGGATGTCTCTTCTTGAGTGGTTTCCTCCACTCTCTGCTCCAATGCTTGTGGCTGCTCCATAACTTCTTGATGTTTTTCCTTTGGAGTAAAAATATCTTCATATGCATGAAACTGAAGCTCCCTCTCAAGCGAACAATTCATTTCATTTTCCTAATCGAACTTCACATCTCTATGAAAAATTTTCATCCTGAGAGATGAAAAGTACATACAATAGTTGGGAGGTGTATCAGTTTACCCAAAAAATATCCCCTACTCCACTGTTAGCTCTATATTTTTCCTTGCTTCCATGGAGACATGGAAATATACTGATGCACCAAAGGTCCTGAATTGTGATACATCTGGTTTCTTCCTTAAAAATTCTTCTTCTGGTGTACTCATCCTAAGAATCTGATTAAGACTCCTATTCTGTAAATAGAATACTATGTTGCATGCTTTAGCCCACAAGTGCAGAGTTATTCCTTGGTCATGCAACATCACTCTTGCTGCTCCCACAATACTTTTATTATTACTCTTAAGCACCCAATTCTGCTATGGGTTATGGGGTGATATCAACTCCCATCGAATGAATTTCTTTGCACAGATATTTTTGAAGTCATTCAACACATACTCACCACCATTATTGGTCCTAAGAGCCTTCAATTTATTTCCACTTTATTTTTCAACAAGTGCTCTAAATTCAAAAAACTTATATAATGTTTGGTCCTTATTATGCATGAAGAAAGTCCATCACTTCTGTCAGAAAACATCTAAAAATATAACATAATACCTATGCTTGGTAGTGGAGGTTGTCGAGAATGGTCCAAAAACATCAAATTTGATCCTTTCAAGGATTGTATGAACCTTGTTATCCCAATCATTGAATGTGGATTTTGTGTACTTCCCTAAGGTACATCCTTTGCATGTATTCTTTTTCTCTAGGGCTCCTTTAGGGAGGCATGTGGTGATCTATTGCATGATATTCAAAGCTCCATGATGCAAATGGTCAAGTATTCTATGTCACAATTCTTCAACATATAGTCTCTACACCTTCTTCACCTTTGTGCTCTCACATGGAAATTTGAGACAACATGATCTCATACTCTGTCGATATGATTATCCTCACTTTGGCCATATCCTTCTTCCACTGAGCAAGATTATGGGCATAATATGCTTTGGGTCTTACTACATCTATCTTGATTTATTCTAGAAGCCCTTTTTCATATTATTCTTCCTCCATGTAGATCTTCCATGCCACAATGTTTTTGGTTCCTTTCAAATCATACTTGAGCCTGAGTCCATTGAAAGTCAACTTATCATTCCTGGAGAAAACCGACAACATTTCTATTGAAATTAGAACCTCCTATAATGAAAACATCGAAATATATTCTTTATTGTGAATCTAAATCCGATACCATGTATAAATTAATGTGTATATTCTAAAGTACTCATGAAATTTATTAAATCACAAGATTATAAGCTACTCTACAGATCTACGGAAATAAATTCACAACAAAGAACAAAAATCATTAACATGTTCGAAATATGATTCCTATGTATTAATATGTTGTCCTTGATGGAAAATCTCTAGTAAAAGATGGAGTATATGTCTTCAATAAAAACTCAAGAGTCCATCGTAAGAAATGTGTAATGTCCAGCAGAAGATTTGGTAATATTAATATTGAAGATTCTATACCCAGGTTTGTTCAGGCCAAGTCGCGTATACACATAGATAAGAACGATCCAAGTTGAGTATGTGTTTTGCATTCCAAAAAGATAATACCAGGGGGCATCACCATGGTATTAGCCCAGAGGATTGAGCACTATGTCGTCTATTTTATTTGGTCCAAGAATACCATCGGTAGCTGTGTGGTCTTGACTCATGGTATGGGTAAAGGATAAATCTATATAAGGAGAAGAAGATCATAGTGGAAATGTGTGCATGTGTAAGGGATATCACTAAATACTTCTCTCTGAACTATATCTTCATAGGATGAACTATGTTTTATTGATATATCTGAATTTATGATGCACCATTGGATAAATTGATGGATCAAGATCTCTAGAATTGGAATGAATATGTTCTTGCATGATCCATTGAAGAGATGATTAGATCTGAGACCTGGCGCATGTTTTCTGAAATGGAGTGAAGAATTCTGGGTAAGTTCTATAGATCTGAAAAATTATGCAGAATTAATATTTATAGATCTATATGGTCGTTCATCTCAGTAAAAGTGCGTATATACACAGCTTTGTTTCAGAAAAGTCGTGTACGAAAGTAAGGGTTTTCTGAAGCTTATTATAGAGGTTTTCTATTATTGCTGCTATATTTTTATTGTCCATCAATGAATTCTTCATGTAGATCTGGGTTGCTTGATTTTTGTATATGCTGCTAAGTTGATTATGTACAACTCTGATCAATAAATGAGTAAATATGTTTTATAATGACTGATTGATCAAGGGTTCTGTAATTTTGAAAAGGTATCTGACTGAATGCCTCAGATCTGGATCTAAGACTGACCATATTCTAAAAAATAGTACTCACAGATCTATATGTAGGTTGGTGTTAAGGAAAGCACGTATACACATGGGTTCAGTGAAGCAAAGTAGCATATGGTTTTTGAGATAATGAATGTTCACGGTTGAATTTGATTCTGCATACTGATTTTGAAATCTGGTTATTACAGTGTTCTGATTACAGTGATCTCACTGTTTGGGTTCATGTATTAGGTGAAGTTTATTGTTGTTGATCTTTATGAAGGGTTGTGTTGAAGCTGCGTGATCCAGTATGAAAATTGATGAAACGTGGTCTGCAGTGATTCTGAGGGGAATATAAGCGACCTGCTAGTAGAAGCTGGTGTTATGATCAGGGGGTTGAAGCTCCCTTCCAGTAGTGGTTGGTAAATGAGATCAGGGGGTTGTAGATCCCTTCCAGTTGCAGCTGGGAAATGAGAGAAGGTTGCAACCTTCTACAGGTAGATGCTTACGTACTAATATGAGTCTGCATCAGTACAATATTGTAAGAAGTTTTCCATTTAATAAATATTGAAGACAGAGACAACAATATTAGTGTTTTTCTCCCAAATTGGGTTTCTACCTTAAATCTTGGTGTTCATGTATGTTTCTCTTGTGTGATGATTTATTCTGCTGTTACTGCACATATTTTCTTCTTAACTAACAGATGAATCACTAATAAGATGAGTTAAAGATTTTCTAAAAATAAAATTATATCAGTATACACAAGTTTCTTTTGGTAAATACGTGTGTAAACGAGAGTTGGGTTAATCAAAGCCATGTATGGAATTTAGTAAAGAAAAAGTTAAAATTATCAGTAATATCTAAATACTGATTCACCCCCCCTCTCATTAATTTTCCCAACAATTGGTATCAGAGTAGGTCCTTCTGAAGAAGCTTAATCGCTATAAGGAAGATTAGCCAAGATGAGCAATCAAGATGGGACCACATCTATCAGGCCTCCTCTCTTCAATGGAAACAACTTAATCTTCTGGAAGACAAGGAAAAGATCCTATCTTCAGTCACTTGGAGAAGATGTATGGGCTATAGTTGAGGAGGTTATCAATATCCAACTTTCGTTCCAACAGATGTAGTAGCAAGAAAGAACTATGAAACCAACGTAAAGGTGGTCAATGCCTTATTGGGAAGTTTGACTGAATAAGAATTTTTCAAATTCATGCAGTTGAATACAACAAAGGAGATATGGGAGCAAATCATTGTAAGCTATGAATGTGATGCCAAGGTAAAAAGTGCTTAACTCAAAACTCTCAGAATTCAATGCGAAGAAATCAGAATGCACAATGAAGAAAGCATTGCCAGTTTCTTTTTACGTCTAGATGATATTGTAAATAATATGAAAAATCTGGGTGAAACTATATCTAACACTACTCTGGTAGAAAAGGGCTGCAATTGTTTTAATAAGAAGAAGTGAATATTTAAGGAATGCACTTGGGCCTTTTGAAATCGAAGGTGAGTTAGAGTTTTAAAATGAAATTTAAATACAGTTGTGGCCCAAACCTCACAGGTTATATACTTCATTACAAAACTTGCGACTTCGTTCCATGGATACGGCACAGACTTGCGCTCATATCCTCTGCCCATTTGAAAGACAATTTCTCCTGCCTACAAGAATAATTCAGAAAACTCTGGGAGAGAAAATATTCGAGAAAACCGTTGCTGCCCTTGCTGTATTAGCCTGCTAACTTGTACAATTATCTCTTATGTGACAGGAATTTCCAATCCTATGACTCGTGAGCCATTTCCATCCAAATTCAGTGTGAAATCCATTGTAATTTCCTTGTCAAACACTTGCAATCAGTTGAAATAGGTATCCCAACCTGCATTGACAAAGATTTTCCATACCTCTGGATTATTATGGACCGAAGCCATATTTTGAGGTTCATGCCACAGAGCCAGTCTGCCCATACTATGGGGACTGTAACAACACTTCTTGGAACAACAGACCGTTGGATAGAATAGTGGATACCAAATTTGTACAAACAACATGGTGAAAATGAATCATGGTAATGGTAAATATGGATGGCCATTCTCAGAAATTGAAAAAAATCATGAAAAAGTATGGTAAGTGTAATGAATAGAATGGTAATTATTTCGTATGAAATGGAAAGGACATGTTACGGATTCCAATGCATACTTAATAATTATACGAAATATTGATAGGGATCGTAAGGTGTACCGCACATGGTATTGTAATAATGACTCACAAATTCATCATTACGCCATCATTAAATTGTGACAGCACTCCCCCCAAATTTAAAAATTGTTGTCCACAGCATTAATGTATTCACATGGGATATTTGATTAAATCGGTGAAAGTCACGTGGAGGCGTACCTGGGGGCCTACCTGGATGAAGTGATGGTTGGTACGATGACGACGTAGTAATGATGTGGTTGGAGTAACAGCAGTACGAGTAGCATAATCGGGAGTAACAACATCTAGAGTAACAACAATATGAGTAGCAGCATCCGATGTAAAAGCATCTGGAGTAAAATCAATCAAGTAACATCACCCTCAGTAACAACAACTGAGTAACAACATCATGAGTATCAACAACCAAGTAACAACATCAGGAGTAGCAACAATTGAGTAACAACACCCTGAGTAACAGTAACTGAGTGACAACATGATGAGTAGAAACATCCAGTTTAACAACATCATGAGTAGAAGCAACCGAGTAACAACACCCTGAGTAGCAACAACCGAGTAACATCATCATGAGTAGCAGCAACCAAGTAATAGCATCAGGAGTAGCAGCAATCGAGTAACAACACCGTGAGTAACAACAACCATGTAAAAACATCATGAGTAGCAACAACTGAGTAATAGCATCAGGAGTAGCATCAACCAAGTAACAACATCATGAGTAGCAGCAATCAATACTTCGAAAAAAATTTCAATTTCTAAAACATTACTCCTTACTAGTAACTCCTGCAGAAAGACAAAAAAATAAATAGTAACAATAAAATTATTTATTCTTTATTCTTTATATATATATATTAGAGTGAGGCTTCAGAGGAAGAGTTCTCTGCATTGATAAACTTCAAACCATATTTCTCAGAGAGGTGTTTGATAAAATCATCCTTAGAGTTTGGGTGGTGGTATAATCTCAGGCGATGTCCATCTGCTATGAATGAAGCACGTGTATCATCAAGTGTGACTAGCCTGACTGTTACATTATCAAATACAACTTCCACCTCATAACGTCCCAGCCAAAAAGTGCAAAGCTTTCCCTTAAAATCCTTAAAGCGGGAGTCATAGAGTTGTGCCCAATCTCCCCTCTGAAACACCTCATTCTTGATAGAATTATCGTGCCATCTCATTCTCTGGTGCTGAATAGAAGTAGTTATCTCGACAACCATTGAGTGGATTTCAAACATTTTATTGAGCTTGGCCAGTCGGTGTTTCTAGGCATGTGACAGATCCAAACCAACTTTAAGAGTTGTTCTGAGCGTACTGATTTCAAAATCTATTGGAAACAACAGGGATTTCCCATAAACCAACTCAAATGGTGAAAACCCAGTTGTGTTCTGCCATGTTTTATGTATGCCTAGAGATCTTGAGGTAGCTTTTGAGCCCAATATCAATGATGGTATGCCACTGTTTTTTTCAAGATATTTTCCAATGTCTTGTTTGTGCTTTCTACTTGTCCATTCACCTGGGGATGGTATGGAGATGTCACCGTATGTTTGAATCTATATTTTTGCATGACATTTTCTATCTTGTGTGATGTAAATTTTTCTCCTCCATTTGAAGCAATCTCTCTTGGGGTACCGTAATGAGCAAAAATTTCTTCAAATAGGAAATCAAATATCACCTGCTCTATTTCTTTCACAACAGATTTGGCTTCTACCCACTTAGTCACCTAATCAGTACAGACCAGAATGTGAAACTTTTGCTAGGAAGGTGGCTTCAAGGGCTCAATGAAGTCGATAGCCCATTTATCAAAAGGTTTGAGGACTACTTGTGCTTGCAAAGGCATTTCATTAGATTGACCGGGATGCCCCATAATTTGGCAACTATCACACCTCCTGACATAATTCCGTGCATCTCGAAATATAAAAGGCCAGTAATATCCCATTTGTATCACCTTATGGCTTGTTCTTTTTTCTTAGAAATTCCCTCCACAAGGGCCATCTAGGGCAGCCTTCAATACTTCATAAATATCATCCTCAGATACACAACATTGAATCTTCTTATCAGCTCCTGTATGGAAAAGTTACCCTTCCATCCGAGAATGTCAGGCATTGTGATGAATAATTTTTCACTATTCCTTGTATGACAAATGAGGAGGCACTTTCCCTGTAGCAAGATAGTTAGCAATATCTGCATACCACGGAGGTTTTGTAGAAACTGCAAAACGATGCTCATTGGGAAAAATATCTTCTATAGGTGTGAATTCATCATTGTTATCCATTCTAAACAGGAAATCATCAACTACATTATATTTTCCCGGTTTGTCTATTGTTGTGATATCAAATTCTTGAAGTAATAGAAACAATCTTGTAATATGGCCAGGAGTGATAGGTTTATTCATCAAATACCTAATTGCTGCATGATCAGTATGTACAAAAGTAGGATACTCGGTGATGTAGTGCTGAAACTTGTTGATAGCATACATGACAGCCAAGAATTCTTTCTCCGTCACTGTATGGTTCAGTTCAACAAGAATTAAATTCTTGCTGACATAATAAATTGCATATGGTGTTTTGTCTACCCGCTGTCCTAAAACAAATCCTAATGTTTTATGAGAAGCATCCTCATGTATGTAAAACTATAATTCCCAATCAAGTCCTCGAAGTACTGGAGCCTTGAAAATCAGTCCCTTAATTTTCATGAAAGTTGCTACACAATCCTAAGTCCACAAGAATTCTACATCTTTCGTTAGAAATTGAAAAAGTGGATGTGCTACCTTAGCAAAATTTTCTATGAAATGCCTGTAATAACCAGCAAAACCAATAAAGCTACATACCTGTGTAGGTTTCTTTGGTACTGGGAAGTTTAATATTACCTCTACTTTGGCTGGATCAACTCGAATTTCGTCAACTGAGAGAAAATTTCCCAACACTATCCCTTCTTCCCTCATCATATGAAATTTGACTCTACTAAGAGATACATGGGTCTGTTTAGATATTTTGAGTAATTTCTACAGATTTTCCAATCCCTCTTCAAATGATTTTCCATGTGGAGTAAAATCATCCATTAGATCTCAACATTATCATCGACCAAATTAGAAAATATCCCAAAAATTTCCCTCTCGAAGGTAGTAGGAACATTACAAGGGAAAAATAGGAGGACCCTATATGCAAAGGTCCCACATGGGCATGTGAAAGTTGTTTTATCCTGGTATTCCGAGGTGATCTGGATCTAGTTATATCCATTTGTTGGGAAAAATACTGAGAGGGGGGGGGGGGGGGGGGTGAATCAATATTTACTGCATAATCAAATCTTTTTATTTTTTCATTCCTTAAAACCCATACGCTACTTTCCTTCAGTAAACTGGCGTATATACGCGGATCCCCTTTATAAAACTAGCATATACACAGAGATCTAGATATGTCTTTAAATCTTCACTTCTATTATTCCATCATTCATTCATCAGATGTTTAATAAACAGTAAACATGTGCAGTAAGAACAGAATAAACCATCACATAAGGCATCACACATGAACACCAAGATTTTTAGGTGGAAACCCAAATCGGGAGAAAACCACCGCTGCAGTTGCTCAGCCTTCAATATTTTATTATAGAGAAAACATCTTACAACATATGTGCTGGCGCAGACTTGACCAGCACGCAGGCACCCACCTGCGCTCGTTTACCAGCCTCTCCTGGAAGGGAGCTCCAACCCCCTGACTCGTTTACCGGCCTCTCCTGGAAGGGAGCTACGACCCCCCGATCTCGTTTACCAGCCTCACCTGGAAGGGAGCTACAACCCCCTGACTGAAGGCTACAACCCTCAGCACCACCTTGGACCACGTTTCATCAATTTTCACACTGGATCCAACAACTTCAATAGAACAACAATTGCAGGCCACATTTCATCAGATTTTCATACTGGACCCTTTCCATACTTTTAAGCACAAACATACTTCACCAACTGATACAGACTACTCAGCTCTGTAGTATACAGATAGCAGTAACACGCAGAATAGATCAGACATTTCTTATCACAGTCTTTCAGCAAACCCTAGTTTGCATACGCGCTATCACTTCACTGATGTCGCATATATACGCGCTTCCATCCACACAAACCAGCGTATACCTCAGTGTATATTTCATTGCGCATACGCGCTTTTACTTCATCGAAGCTACGTATATACGCACTTCCTCCGCGTCGAAGTAGCGTATAGATCCTTAATCATTACAGAGCAGCATACTTCATCAGATCAGACATTCACCTCAGATTCAACCCTTTACTTCAGACAAATGTTCGCCTAGATGCTCGCCTCATCACAGATCTAAGCCTTCCATAATCAGATCTAACAAATACAAGAGTAATTCAGATCTAGATCCCATTCTTCATCAATGGTGCATCATACAATCAGATTTATCATTCAAGTGTAACCCTTTCCATTCAGATATACTTCAGAGAGAAGTATTCATTCAAGCTCAGACATCTTGCACCCACACTCATATTATGCACAATGAATTTGTTCTCCTTATATAGGTTTATCCTTTTTCAATACCATGAGCCCCTTTTTCAATACCATGGGCCAAAACAATACCATGAGCCCAAAACTACCTGGACAGGGTCAATTAGGCGGATCATTACCCAATACAATGGGTCAATACCATGGTGGTTACCCTTGGTTTTGCACTTTTTGAGCGCTTTAGCCCATACGCTACTTGGCACGTTCTTTTCCGCGTGCATACGCGACTTCCCCTAGGCCAATCCGCGTATACAAAGAGACATACTTTTTTCATCATATTTTGAGCACATTATGAATTCCTTTCTTCATTGCCTTTTGTACATACTGTAGATACATCATATTTTCTTCATCAGGAACATATTCTCTCAAGCACAACTTCATCAAGTAAGTTGTCATCATCTTCATCAAGTGGGTTGCCTTTCAAAGACAACACTTAGCATCATATTGTCAACAAACATCATATCAAATCAGATTTACATCATTTACTAAGTCCATCAAGTCAAGCATAACTTTATCAGGTGGATTGCCATCAAGGACAACACATGTCAACAGTCACATGTCTTCATCTTCATTCAGTGGGTTGCCATCAAGGACAACACTCTGCATCATATTTCCAACACCATTGAATCCGTCTAGGAAGGAAAAGAACTTTTTCCCAGCCAGGGTTTCCAGGACTTGGTCAATGAATGGCAAAGGGAAATGGTATTTTTGAGTTGCCTTGTTTAGCTCCCTATAATCTATGCGGATCTGCCACTTACCATTCTTTTTAGGAACAATAACTAGCGGGAATACCCATTGGCTATCTGAGATGCGGTAAATGAAACCTACATCCAATAATTTTTGTAATTCTTCTTTGACAATGTTGTTTAGAGGAGGATCCATTCTCCGTTGGGGCTGTATTACAAGGTGACAATCTTCTTTAATATAAATATGATGAGTAAATAAACTAGCTGGGATCCCCTTCATGTCGGTGTAATCCCAGGCAAAAGCTTCCTGATGATCTTGAAGGAAATTTAAGATCTGTTTTGTCTGGGATTAAGACTGATTAGGGTTGATATTGAGTGTTTTCCCTGGTTCAATTTTGTTTGGAATGCTATCATGGGATGAAATTGCAAGAATGGCTTCAATTTTATCCTCTGACTCAATGTTTTCTTGTTTTTCACAGCTCATATAAGATTCTAAAATTTGGCGAGTTGAATTGGAAACATAACTAGTATCATTTATAAAAGTGTTGATGGCATCGTCCTCAGTTTCTGTTCTGAATTGAAGGGCCTGCCCAATAGTGAGGATTGGTCTAACTTCTTCATTTTTAGGTTCGGGATCTTTTATCAGTAGAGGTTTCTGATTGGTTAATGAATTTTTAGATGGGCTAGGTTCCGTAGGAGGGTAGAGAGTAAGAATATTTGTAATAGTCCCATTTGATATGATCATATGCCCATATCGACAGCCTATGTAATCATTTGCAATTGTGAGCCAAGGTATTCCCAAAATCAGTGGGTGACCTCCAACTGAATTTCTTTTTTGTAACACAAGCAGATCCACCGAGTAATGCCATGAATCCACCAAAATGGTCACATCTTCCAATTTACCTACTGGTTTAATTGTAGACCTATTGTTAGGTCCCTATATTACTAGTATAGTCCCTTATTGTTGTTAGTGTAACCCCCTTATTTTTATTATTGTACCCTTTTAACCCCCATATTGTTATTATTGTTAGGTCGGCTAGGATTACATTGTGGCACCACTAGGATTACATTATGGCCCCATGGACTCCTATATATAGAAAGGAGGTTTTGTAAATTGTATCATCCAAGAATTTTTCGTTCATGTAATGTATTGGAGGTTTCCCCCTCCAAGTGGCTTATTTCTAGGTGTTGATATCTTTTTTCTTCTATTTTTGGAGCTGGTTACACAAAATTTGGTATCAGAGATTTGGATTCTAGGGTTTCGCTGCTCTAAACATGTCATCGTGGAATTTTCGCTATTACTTTGTTTCTACGAAGGTTTAGAATCTGAAATTTTTAGGGTGAGAAACCAAAATCCTGAGGAAACTCGAAAAAAAATTTTAGTCTTGGTTCGCAATATTTTCGGAGATATTATCTGTGGAAGGTAGTGCTTTTTTAGGCTTCCGAATTTCATCTCAAAGAGGTGATAATGGGAAAAGATTCATAACTCTCTCTCTGAGCATCAAATTGGAGTGCCGTAAAATGTTTTCGCAAGTACGCAGACTTTAGTTTTTTGGCTTTCAATTTCAGAGCTGAAGGATGAAACAGTGACACGTGGCAAGTTGTACAAGTTCGCTCTACTGAACCCGTCCATAATTAGGTCATTGTGGGATATTGGACACAACTTTTTCTTGGAGAATCCAAATCAGGTCAAAACTACGGCATTCGAAAGAGAATTCAGAGGGATACGTTAATACCAAAATTCAAATATTGAAGTGTTGCAATCACAGATATAATCCAATTTCAATATCGAGCTCTTTAAAAGCAAGGAAAAGTTGTGTATTTTTTTTCCGAATTGCGTAAGTCTTGTTTGAAGAATCAATTTGAATTGATTCCAAGGGCATATTGTAGAATAGATACAAGTATTGGGTTCTAAAATATGCCCCGTAAAAATAATTCAACACCCATTAAGCCTTTAGAAGGCTCTACTATGATTCATGAAGATGAATAATTGCAACATGATCTATCAAAATTACAAGAGCAAGTGCACCAAATTTTTCTCTCGCAAAGAGCAACAAAAAATGAAGTGGAAGTTTTGAAGAAAGGCGTGGAAGCTAAGATGGATGGCATGGAAGCTAGCGTGGAAGTTAAGATGGATGACATGAAAGACAACATGGAAAACATGAAGAATGATTTAAAAGCAGGCATAGAAGGTTTGACAAAGTTGATACAAGAAATGTTTCATAATGGTGAAAATATAGTAGAAGAAACTCATGATGAGAACAAAATAAATGTTAATCGTGATTTTATAAACTCTAATTTTGGCGGGAAGAACCACCATATTCCAAAAATGGAGATGAGGAAGTTTGATGGAAAGGATCCTGTAACATGGATACTACAGATGGAGCAATATTTTGATCTCCATAACATGCAAAACACACAAAAGGTACGCATTGCAACCTTACATTTAGAACAAAATATATTTGTATGGTATCGATGGCTTTGATCCAGTAAAAAAATTGTCACTTGGTCAGTTTTTACGGAGGAAATGATAGCACATTATGAGGATACAAAAAGAAACACCTTCTTTAGCCAATTGATAAATCTCAAACAAAAGGGCTTAGTGGGGGAGCACATTGAGGACTTCCAAAAATTGAATATAAGGGTAACTGATATTGCAGAGGAACATAGGATTGATCTCTTCATACGCACTTTAAAGGATAACATCGAACATGAAGTTCACATTTTGGAACCTGATTCATTGGAGAAGGCATTCAGTTTGGCAAGAAAAATTGAATGTAAAATTATGGCGACAAGGAAGCCTACCACTCACTTCTATAAAGAAGGAAGTGTTGCTACGCCTAGATTTTCACAACCTACAAGGTTGACACCACAAAAATTGGAAGAAAAAAGAGAAAAAGGTCTTTGCTATAGCTGTGATAGCAAATACAATAAAGGTCATAAGTGTGCTGAGAAGAAATTATTTTACATAGATTGTGAAGAGGACGAAAAAAATGAACAAGAAGAGGATATACACCACGAACCAGCCATAGAAGGGGAAGAAATGAATCTGACCATATCATATAATGCACTGGTAGGAATTACCACTCCTTAAACTCTCAAGATAGAAGGAAATATCAAGAAGAAAAAGGTAATAGTGTTTGTTGATTCAGGTAGCACCCATAAGTTTATTCATTGTAAGATAGCCATCGAATTAAATTGTTTCCTATACCCTGCACCAGAATGTCAAGTGATGGTTGCAAATGGAGGAACTATAAATTGGTCTATAAAATGCCATAATATCAAGCTAACCATGGGGGAATATGTATTGAATAATCCAATGCTTTCCATTCCTATGGGAGGTGTTGATGTTGTACTAGGAGTACAATGGTTACAATCTTTGGAGACGGTAGCTTTTAATTTTCAAGAACTTTTCTTGAATTTTTTTTCAGAAGGAAAGGAAGTCGAATTACGGGGTATTGCGAGGAAGCCAAGAAAGATAATAAGCTCTAATGTCATGAAAAAGCTTCTAAAGAAAGAAAAATGAGGTGTAATTGCACAATTATGCTCACTAGAAGTTCCAACATCAAAATCATGTATTTCTGCAGATCTCCAACAAGTCTTGGATAATCATTCCAAGGTGTTTGAAAATCCCAAAGGACTCCCACCTATTCATGATCATGATCATGCTATTCATTTGATTCCAGGAAGTGTTCCTACAAACCTCAGGCCTTATAGATATCCTTATGTCCAATAGAGAAAAATTGAAGTATGATTGCAGAAATGTTAGTGGGAGGTATAATTCAACCTAGTCAAAGTTCTTTCTCTGCTCCAATAGTATTAGTACACAAGAAGGATGGATCATGGAAAATGTGTCTAGATTATAGGGAGCTCAATAAGCTCACCATTAAAGATACATTTCCCATTCTTGTGATTGATGAATTATTGGATGAATTACATGGAGCAATTTATTTTACCAAGTTGGATCTTCATTCAGGATATCATCAAATTAGAATGAAGACTGAAATATTCCAAAAATTTCATTTTGAACTCATGAGGGTCATTATGAATAATTGGTCATTCCTTTTGGCCTTACCAATGCACCTTCTACATTTCAAGGGTTGATGAATTCCATTTTCAAACCCTTCCCTAGAAAATTTGTGCTAGTATTTTTTGATGATATACTAATCTACAACAGGTCTTGGAAGGATCATGTTCAACATGTTGACAGGGTGCTCAAACTATTGCGGGAGAAACAATTATATGCAAAAACATCCAAATGTTTCTTTGGAGTACAAGAGGTGGAATATCTGGGTCATATTGTATCTCACGAGGGTGTTAAGGTAGACCCTAACAAAATTAAAGCCATTAAGGAATGGAAAGTCCCCACAACCATAAAGAAGTTGCGAGGATTTCTCGTCTTAACAGGGTATTATCGCAAGTTTGTTAAGAATTATGGGAGAATAAGATCACCTCTAACAACATTATTGAAGAAAGATGCATTTTCATGGACTCCTGAAGAAACTAAGGCATTTGAACATCTTAAAGAGGCATTGTGTCGAGCAACAATTTTAGCTACACCAGACTTCACAAAAACCTTTATTGTGGAATGTGATGCCTTAGGAAATGGAATTGGTGCTGTTTTAATGCAGGAAGGAAGACCCATTGCTTTTGAAAGTCATCCAATCAAAGGAAAGTATTTATAGAAACCTATTTATGAGAAGGAAATGTTAGCAATAGTGCATGCACTAAAGAAATGGCGAACTTACCTAATGGGAAGACACTTCAAGGTAAAAACTGATCATGATAGTTTTAAACACTTTTTGGAAAAAATAATATCTTTAGAAGAGCAGAAAAAATGGGTCACAAAGATGTTGGGTTATGACTTGGAAATAATCTACAAAAAAGGAAAGCTTAATGTTGTTGCAGATGCACTCTCAAGAAATAATGAAGAGGTGGAAGCATTGCTTTGTGCCATTTCTATTATCCAAATAGATTGGATAACCAAAGCAAGAGATGAATGGAAGAAGGACAAATATGTATGGACACTCATTCAAAAGTTGAAGCAAGATCCTAGTACATCTGATACATTTAGTTGGAAAAATTATTCCTTATGGTAGAAAGATCGCTTATATCTTGGTAGGAATTCCCAACTAAAACAAAAGATTATTTTGGAACTGCACACTTCTCCTTTAGGAGGACACTCAGGATTTTTAAAAACTTACCACAGGGTGAAGAAAGAATTTTTTTGGGATGGCCTTAAATCTGATATTCAAAATTTTCTGGCGGAATGTTTGGTTTTCCAGCAGAATAAAGTTGAGACAATTAAGACCCTGAGACTTCTACAACCTTTATCCATTCGAAGTCAACATTGGGAGGATATTTCAATTGATTTTATCACAGGTTTACCTAAGTCCGAAAGAAAGAATGTCATCATGGTGGTAGTTGATAGACTTACCAAGTATGCACACTTTTGTACATTATCTCATCCATTTAAAGCAAGTACAGTTGCTACTACATTTATTGACAGAATTCAAAAGCTACATGGAAGCCCAAGGGTTATTTTGAGCGACAGAGATCCCATTTTTACTGGAAATTTTTGGACGGAGTTATTTTCTTGTTTGGGTAGTCAATTAGCTCATAGCTCATCTTATCATCCTCAATCTGTTGGTCAAACTGATATAGTAAATAAATGTTTGGAAGGATATATTCATTGTTTTGTATCTGATAAAAAAACACAATGGGTCAAGTGCTTACCTCTCACTAAATGGTGGTATAACACTTCCTTCCATACTATAGCAAAAATGACCCCATTTATGGCACTTTATGGATATCATCCACCATCCATCACATCATATTTAAGGGAAAATTAGAAGGTTCAAGTAGTGGAATATCACATCGAGCATCAACAAGAAGTTCTCCAACTCTTAAAGGATAACCTGAATTTTGCACAAAACTGAATGAAACAACAGGCAGATCAACATCGCAGCGAGAGAAGTTTTGATGTAGGAGATTGGGTATTTTTACGACTATAACCATACAAACAAATGTCCCTCAAGCAATCTAAGAAGGATAATAAATTATCACCAAAGTACTATGGTCCTTACAAGATGTTGCAAAATATTGGTACTATGGCATACAAATTAGAGCTTCATGCTTCTTCGCAAGTGCATCCAGTTTTCCATGTTTCATGCTTAAAGAAAGTTATAGGTGAAAATCTTCCAGTTCAAACAATATTGCCAGAACTTTATGAGGAAGGAAAAATCATATTGGAACCTGAAGCGGTCACGGAAACAAGAACTCGATAGCTACGGAATCGATCAATTTCAGAGTATATCATCAAGTGGAAGAACTTACCCAGTGAAGATTCTACATGGGAGGATGAGAATTTTATACAGAAGCACCTAGAGCTACTCAAGCGTTGAGCACAACACTTTTTTGAAGGAGAGGGGCATGTTAGGTCCCTATATTACTAGTATAGTCCCTTATTTTTGTTAGTGTAACCCCCTTATTGTTATTATTGTACCCTTGTAACCCCCATATTGTTATTGTTGTGCCCTTAAATTATTATTGTTAGGTCGGCTAGGATTACATTGTGGCCCCACTAGGATTACATTATGGCCCCATGGACTCTGATATATAGAAAGGAGGTTTTGTAAATTGTATCATCCAAGAATTGTTCATTCATGTAATGTATTGGAGGTTGCCCCCTTGAAGTGGCTTATTTCTCAGGCGTTGATATCTCTTTTCTTCTATTTTTGGAGCTGGTTACACAACACCTATATGCTAGTTCCAAGATGGTAGGGGTTGGCTTGACATTTCCAAGACCTACTGTGTTCATTGTTTCGTAGGTAATGTTATTGATGGTCGTGCCCAAATCCACTAGTACATTTTGGATTTCAAACCCATTGATTTTTACTATCAGAATTGGGTTCCCCGGGTCTCCATATTTCATAGGCATAGTATTTCCTAGCATAATGTTGGACAGTCTACCCATCACATGAATAGTTAACAGATCCTTTGGTTTCTTCCCAGGTTTCTTAGAGCAATACTCTTCAAGAGTTTTTACATATATAGGTACATCCCTCATAGCCTGTAGCAAGGCTATTTTAACAAAGATATTTTTCAGTTCCCCCTAGGAAATCAAACTCTTATTAAGGGTTTGGTTTATTCAAGGTCAATCTTTTAGTATATGGAGGAGAAGTTGAATGACCCTAATTAGGAACAGATTGGGTAGGTGTCTGATCTATTATGTTTTGGTTTGGGTTATCCCTAACTGTGCTCTGTTTTGGTTCTATAACTTCACTGTCAATCAGTTCTATAATAATAGGTAAAGTGGGAGCATTTACTACATGCCCAGACCATAAGTTTATTTCGTTAATTCTGGCGGTGGAAATGCTCTAAGATGTAAGGTTAAGAATATATGTTTGTTGGACCCCTTTATTAGTAGGATTCGGATTGGGCTAGATAGGAAGCTAGGGTCTAAGGGTTGGATTACCAAGAGTACATTAGAGGTCAACTGAAGTTGCTGTTGAGGCATAGATTGAGGAAACTGACCAGTAGGAGAGGATCCATGCGAGCTCTGATTCCATGAACGATTCGAACTTGCCTGAGGAACCCATTTTTTCCAAGGGGTGTATTGATATTGAGACCACATAGATGAAAATGGTGTAGTCTGGGGACCCATATTAAAATTATTAAAATAATGAGATGGGTCCTGAAACATACCTGGATTCATGGCAGGTGGTCGAGGTTTCCATGGCTTTTTTGGCCCAATGAAGCACAGCTGGTATACCACATTTTCTTCACTTTCTCCTCGAAAAACTGCCTTCAGTCTGGGCAAGGAAGGACATGAGCTAGTTGCATCAGTATATTCACAGATTGTGCATGATTCCACTACGTTTAATGGGAATTATTTCAAGGGATGATTCTTTCTACACTGTGGGCAGAATATAGCCATAGTCTTCTCCAACTCTATCTCTTTATTTTTTTCTTACAGAGTGTTCATATGGGTGGATAATGTGCTTGGGGTATCAGTCCTTAGATTATCCAGTAGGTTTCCAATTTTAGCCTTTGTAACCCCTCCACCAGGTGTTTTAATGACTGAATTCCTTATCCACTCCTTGTGGCTCCCCGTGAACACTAAATGCAATAATCACAGATGGTGTTGAAGACTTCTTTTGAAATGTCCCCCTTTCCTACTATGTTGAGAAGCTGCAGAGAATCTTGCCTAAGCGCCTGGAGAAGAATGATATTTAGAATATCGTTATATAGGTTACTATGGCCTGACCTCTACAATATATATTTGAATCATTCCACACAATCTTCCATGTTCTCATCATATTTCTATACAAACTTGAAGATTTCCTCCTTAATGTCACGGGATTTATAGTAATCTTGGTATTTCTCCAAAAAGGCTTCTTTCATCCCTTCCCATGAGGTAATAGTTCTCCTTCCTAAACCCATGAACCATTACAGGGTTTTCTCTTTTAGGGTAGCAGGGAATATTTTTTGTTTCTAAGCATCAGAGATATAATTGTACCCTCGACAGACAATGTCGAACTTGAAGAGGAATGTATCAAGGTCTTCTGAAGAAAGCCCATGAAAATTAGGTAGAGGTGTTAAAGGGATGGGTTTCATCGGTGCATCACCTATAATGTTTCCAATTGGAAAACCAATAGAAGATCTTACAGGTGCCATAGATATCCTCCAATACTCACCTAGAATTTTAACTGGCTCTGCGATTGGTACTTGGGGTGATTCAACTGTAGGAGGTTTCACTGCACTCCACTGGTCTATTGGTGATGCAAAATGTTTCAGGAAATCCCTTTCCAAATCAGATTTTCTTAATTCAACTGCAGGAGGCTTCACAACGCTTCCTTGGTATCTTGGTGATGAAAACCCTATCGGAGGTTCTTCTTCCCAATTAAAATTTCTCTATTCTTTTCATCCTTTGCTTGCTATTTCTTCCCCTTCTTTTGACAATATGGATATATCCTCTTATCGATACCCTATTTATTACTTCTTCCGCCGTCGAAAGAATTTCCTCTGGTATCATGGTTGGAGCTGGCTGTTCGACCGACTGCCCTTTGGACCTCATATGAACCCTTACCCTGATAGAAACACGAGAGGATGCTTTAGATTTAGCCTTCTCGATGATCTCATAAATATATGTCTTCCTTCCCAGATCCTTTCCTTTATTTGGGGGTCTTCCTCTACCCCTCTTATTCAGATATTTGTTCATACAATTGGTGAGAGAAATTAATCAAAGTAGAAAAAGCACTCAGGACCCGGAGCAGGACATATAGCTTCCTCCTCGAGATGAGAGAATAGGTTCAAAACATAAAATCAAATAAACAGAAACAAAATCAAAGTTCAGGACCTGAAGTAGGGCAATCGAATGCCCTCCTCAAGATATGAAGTTGGCCCTTTCAGAAAATAATCGAAAAGGAGAAAAGAAAAACTAAAAACTATGCCCGGCACTTACAGCGGGGTAAAAAATTCCCTCCCTAAGGTGAGAGATCAGTTTTAACAAAATAAAACAAAGCAAAGGAAAAACATCACACTATGCTTAGGACTTGAAGCAAGGTAATAGATACCTTCCCCAAGACGAGAGATAAAAAGTTAAGGAAAATAGTGAAAAGCAGAAAAATGAAAAACACTACGCTCAGGACTTAAAGTAGGGAAATAAATTGCCTCCCCAAGAGAAGAGATTGACCCTTAAATCAATTGCAGATCGTGTTCTTGCACCTTGTTAGCCTTCCTTGGCAATGACGCCAAAATGTTGGTGTCTAGATGTGAATAATATTAAAACCCTTTTTTCACATAAATTATCAATCCGAGGGAGTTATTTATTTCAAGACTAATGACACAATATATGCAAGAGAAATCACATAACCTGCTACTAGATCACAGGTTTAATCAATGGACACACTTACTACTATAACATCAATTGAAATAGATTGTAGAATTAAAAGAAATTCACAAAAATTTAAGAATTATACTGGAACAGTAGTAACAAAACCAACTAAAAATGAAACCAATGAAAATAAAGGTAATGCATCACCTGATCAGAAGAGTGGGCCCAACTCTCTGATCAGGGCTGTGACAAGCTCACAAATTACAGTTGAAACAATAGAGTGTTGTGCATTCAATTAATTGTAGAATATACTATTACAAATTCTATATGTAATGGGCTTAACCCCGACTCATAGCCTACAGGCCCTCTTTATACAATTATTTAGGAAATCACAGATTTCCTCCAACAACTACATATCTACAATTTATACAATTCATTGCAAAAATAACCTAATTTCCAAAACGAAACAATGAAAAATCCTGAAATGTTGCCAGGGTGAAACTGATTTTGTTGCGCTGTAGCAACAAGTGAAGGTAACGCTAGAAATTAGGAGCTACTCCACGAATCACAACTATAACCTTCCCGCTTTTTCTGAATCTGTAAAAATATCGGTGTTAAAATTGGAAACATGTAAAAACTCCTTTACTATTACTTCATTATTCAAATATCCCATGTAAAATAAGAGAAAGGGGTTTACCTTGTGTGTTTAAGAATAATAATGACACAAAGAGATGTAAAGGTGGGAAAAAATGGGAGAGAAAAGTATACAAATCCGGTACCCAATAGTCAGTATGATGACTTGGAGGTACAGTCGGTACGGAGCCAATTGGCAGGTGACATGTAGTAGGTGACATCAACATGTCATCAGCAACCTACTAAGTGGCCAAGTCATCAGTACAAATGAATTATAATGTGCCACGTGGGTCTCATTCAGTAGCTATCGATTTTTCTTAACAAGGGAACATTTTTCACAATTCTTTTTGTCAGCGAAGACCAAATTGTTGCATACTTAGTTTTTTCAGTGACCTCCATAATTCATGGCAGGAAAAATTCTTGTTTGGGCCAAATTGAATAAAAATATTAAAAAAAATGTGTCACCATTTGATGGGAAATCAAGCCCCACCAACCGTGTAAACAACAGTTATATCATATATGTATATTGATGTAGCGACGGTTAAGCCCGACAGGCAGTTAGATAATGGTTTCAACCCACAACCGCTGGCTTGCCAATGGCCCAACACAGTTTGACTAACCGCTGCGACTAAGTTGGCCATTAATTCCAAAGTTCCACAAAATTCTATATAAACCGCGTTCAACGGGTGCGCTAGGGGAGGAGGCCACATGTCAGGCAACGAGAGAGTGAGATCAATGTTTTTCCTATGTATAGTAATGTGTGTCAGGGTCCTTTTTGGGCATGAAATTTGATAAAGTTTCTTGGAAGATTATGAAGAATATTCCCTAGAATATTCTATAGAGAATCTTTCAAGGAATCTAAAATATTCCCTAAAGCCCCAGAGGTTACCAAGACAGAACATGATAGACTTTATAGTCATTTTTCACGATTTTTTGGCAGGAAATCAACGGTGTAGTTTGTTTCATCAACGAAGGTATACATTTATAGGCCATCCCTGAAGGTGGAGGAATAAGGTGTCATTTTGTAATTTCATGTAATTTTATTTCACTGCAAATTAATGAAATATGCCTCCTCACATTGAGCATGACCCAAAAATGTAGCCCACACTTGCTGAACTTCATTATCAACTTGTTTTTTTGCCTTTGTTCTCATGGTTTATTTTTATTTCTCCTTATTTTATGTGTATGATCTAGATGGTTACATGCTCTTTTAAGTGAAACTATGTGTGCATCATTGAAGTAAAATATATGGATTAGTAGAGTTGTCTCCTAATTTGGTACTTTTAGCAATAGCTTTATCGTAGACTCTAGGAATATCATATACTAGGTTGTCCTCCAAGATCTCCCATTTATATGCAACAACTTCTCTTCACGCCTTGCTATAAGTGGTATTCTCTTTATGTGGATCAATATTTGGTAGTGGATATGCAACTTTTATCACCCAATGCTAGGTTGTGTTGATATTTTTAACAACCTCCATTCTTGTCATTGTACCCCCACATATAACAAAAATTATATGTGATTGATCCTTGCACCATTATATAGTAATATTCTAAATATTTTTCCCCTTTTTCTCCAACCACGTCATAATCAAGTGGGAACAATATTTAATTTCATGGTCCAAATCTATAGAATACATAGATGTCAAACAAGGATTGAGTCAATATCCGACAATATGTCATAGTTTTCCACAATTATAATAAAAAACAATCGTATTCTCCATCAACTTCTCCTCATCCTCATCCCGACCCTCCAAGTCCTTTTCCCAACATGCCTTGACCTCTACCCTACTAGTTGTAAGATATTTGTTGATTATAATTATATACCATCCCATCCTGTTAAATTTTCCCCTTGTCTGAATCCATATTGTAATCCCTTATAAACTCTAATGCTAAACAACTATGAATATCACATCTCGTGGAATTAAAAAAATCACAAAATCGATTTATTGCAAAAGTATAATACTTCTGCATGATGGGGAAACTCGGGGGGTGTATGTCCACATACTCTTTCAATTTCACATCACATGCCTCCTTCTTGTGCCAGTGGTTTGGTTACACTAGTCAGTATAGAATTGGTCAACATTGTGCATTTTTTTCTATGGTGTACCTACTTCCTGAAAATTGTGTACCATACCTCCTAGGACATTTATTTACCTTTGGATAGGTATTTTAAATGGAATATAAGCATGTAAAAGAACAACTAAGCTTGATCCCTACTAGAACTTTCTCCACCCACTACTAGAGGTTCCTCCAACTTTAATTGAAACCTCCAACGCTTCTAATTGGGAGGAAATATTCTACTGGTTGAAAGGCTCTGAAATATGGGGAATAAATCCACAATAAACAACTCATTATGTTTCTCAAATAAGATCTGGAATGTTATTATTCCTAGAAATACTTTGAATCTCTTATCGTAGTCCCAAACAATTTTTTTTGTCCCTACTTGATCTCCTTCAACTATGTGATGCATTGTGATGCATAATTGGGTGTGTTAAATTCTATTTTCATAATGCTTGAATTTTTATAAGGTTATCGACACTCTAGTTGGAGCATTTATATCGTACTTCACAAAACAATCTCATTCCCAGTATTTTCAAGAGCTTTGCAACTATATAAGCTTGGTGGGTTCATGTTCAGAAATATTTGTAGCCCATACTATGTCACACACAAGCATATGTTGTTTGGGATCCTTATTCCCATAAGTAAGAAATGCAGACATCTTATAAGTTTCTACCATTTTGATTTACCTACTAGTTCTTGATAATGTATTTATAGGTAGATCCACTATATGTTACAAAGTATTTTAGATAATGTGCTTTAATGAATTACTCTGTGGTAAAATTCCCTTCGAATGACTAGCTTCACTCCTACTACTGCTTATATTACTTTCACTTTATTTAATAAATAAATTATGTAAAATTCCTCTTAGGGAACTTACCTCTTGATCAACAAGTGCACGCGGGGTCCTCGTTTCAGTGAAGGGCGTGGTTTGAGTAGGGTGACTAGGATGGACCAATTCTACTGCTCTCAGGCTATGATGTGTGTCTTCTCCATGCTATTATTATTTGTGTGATATGTTGAGTTGTAATATTTTAATACTTATTGGATCTTTGAAATCCCTTCTTGGAGGCCATCTATTACTTACTTTAATAGAATTTTGAAAATTGTATGAAGCAAAATATACCTATCTGCTCTCTCACTAATTCCTTGGAACCTTCTCCCATCGTGAAAAACTCCTCTTTAAAATTCTACCATTATCTTCTATTGTAGTCTTCAATTTTGACTATTTATCTCGTGCACTTACCCCTGTAGCTTATTGAAATATATTTCGTGAATAAGCTCAAATTTCTCAACAACTCCTTCATTCACTGCCTTCTATTTCTGCATCCTAGACCCTATGCCATCAAATCATTTCCGAACCATCCCCCATTTCTACTTATTTGAAAAAGGGGTTTATCCACTCATGTTTTCAAACTCCATATTCTGAACACCCCTATCACACAACAAGATCTTGATGAGTAGGCAATGATAGAATATATCTACTACATGGTCACTTGAAAAAATTTCTCTTCGCCGCAATATAATAATCTTTGGATTTAGTAATAGCATTTGTAATATACCCCTCTAAGATAATATCAAACTAGTACTCTAAAGAACGAGAAATATTCTTATCAACAAGATGTAATCGTTGAACTAACGCATGTTTCGACCTTATAGGCTGAACAAGGTGCCATATTCTATTATGCACGTTAAAATTTTGTATCAAGTATACTAGAAAATGTGGGAACTCAATAAAGAAAAATTTATAAAATTGAGTAAATACATACAAATGTATCCATTCATCTACGTCAATATGTTTTTCTCTAATTTGACTATAAATAAATTCTCATTCCTTTTCTTCAAGACACTTGTTGATATCTTCCTTCATGGTATTCCACATTTGCTTGAATAATGAAACTCAGTATCAACAATAGAATAATTTATTGGTGTTATGTATAGTCCAACTTAGGTTAATGGACGAAATGTGACCAAGAAAACCACACTAGATACTATCCCTTTTAGCATCATCTGGAATAAATATGACGTCTCAAATTAGGCACCTAGGGCGAATGCAGTAACTAGGCTTTTTTAGCTTTGAAGGGAATCATAATCAAAGCTATGTAGTCATAATATAATTATCATGTAATAATTGGTGTCCTAAAATGGGTGGTATATACTCATAACAAACATGAAAATATTGACAAAATTTTTTTTTTTTCTAAAAATGGTTTCCTAATTTACTCATTGTGCCATAATATGCTTAATATTGAGCGACAACTTGTGAAAATAATGTATAAGTAGCAAAACATGTAAAAATATCATCAGAGGAAGGAAAATGAAGCATAACAACCTTCTTCCATATTCTATTACCATTACAAGGAGCACTGGGTGGAAGGTTACATAATTACAATATCATTCCATCTTGGCTCAACAACGTAAATATCAACACATTACAATATTACAACAATAGTGCTAAGATGACAAAGACTAACTAAGGAAAAACCCGAAATTACTCAACTAACCAACCCCTTTATCCTTGCTAAATATGTTTGGCATCTTCCTATTTATACATAGTTACATAGTCCCAAGATGACGTTGATACCATAGCAAATACTAGGGAAAAAAACTTCCATGGTCAAACAAACTACTATTGCTAATTTGAACCAAATGAAAAACAAGTTCAAAGATGTAGTAAACTTAACCATTATTTCCCGTTCACTTTGCGCACCATTTATCACTGCATGTTTCTCCTTTATGCGCCAATTCAGTCCACTAATCCTACCATAACAAAACTATGCATTGATCTTCAGTGTGTTATTTTCCACTCCACCTTTTGGTGAAGAACTTCCAAAAATAACTAAATTTGTTTACATTGCTTCAGTTTCTTCTTCCCAAAAGTAGCCCCAACACTTGCTTTCCTTTAAAAATCCATGGTAATAATGACTCTATTAGCATAACATATTCACATGTGTTTTATGGGAAAAGCACTCAAACTAGTGATCTGGTGATACAAATTATAGAGTCATATATAGCTGAATCCATGAGGATCCCATAGATAGGCGAACATTGATTTAAGAACAAGTAGCTAAAAGCAATTGTATGGTCCCAATTTTTGTGTTCCATGGAGAATAAAATGAACATGGGAAAAGGTGTGCCTCAAACCTATATCATGAAAGAATAGAGAAACTTACTATTTTTCTTTCAAAAGTACATAATTTGTGAGGGTACATATTCTGTTAATTTTTTTTATCATTTTCATCTACTTATCCATTTTGTAGCAAAATACCCCTTGAATTTTCCATTTTACTTGTTATACATCTGGGATGAATGGAAAAAATATTTAACAAAATCTTTGAAACATTGGATGTGATATATGCAATCATGGTCTAATTAATATTATAATTGTGGAAGAGTTACATATCATAGGTGATAATTTGGATGCCTTCCTAGTCTGAAATATATTTTTTGATGAAGGAATTACAGATGAGGAAGCACCCCAAAAAAACCTAGGAAGGCACCTAGTGAATCACATCTACAAAATTCAATGATGATTCTAAGCACAATAATGGGCATAATAGTGAGCACTCTATTATTCATGAAGTTTAATATTTTACTCCATGTGTAGAAAACTCCAAAGGATAAAAAGGATCCATGGACAACTTGTTATAATGTTTAGGAGGGATACTAAAATCATAGTTAGGAAAGAACCTCCAAAAAATGAGCCTCCACTTTTGAGCCTATAAAAAATGGTCATAGTCATGTACAATGAAAATGATTCTATAACCCTTTTTCCAAGCAAGACAATGATTGATTTTTTTCAACCTAAGGCTCATGTATACCATTTCTCTAACTAAGCTAGTTCGTCAACAAAAAAATCCAATGAGTTTAAAAACAATATGTATTATTATGAGCCTATGAATGCAACTATGCCTTCTATGACTCCAAATAGGTCATCCTCTTCCAAATTAATGAAGAAAAATAAGTATGTTGAATAGTTAAACAAAAAAATCATAGGAATTCAAAGTGTTGGATAGGTATGTGGAGAATTACAATTCGATTGTGAAGGCTCAAATTTTCTAGGTGTGGAAGGGGATTAAGAAGTTAATTAACATTACTAAAAAATAGATTATTCAAAATTAGTACATGGAAATACGGGATAAGAGTTTAGAGAAGAAACTGCAAATAGAAAAGAAGAAAAAACATGAAAATGTAAACCTCTCAATTGGTACCCATTGCTACTATGAAGCATATCAAAAATTTTCTTAGTTTTTGAATTAGATTGTATTAGGAAACAAATCACATATTTTGTTTGCAAGAGGAAACACGGAGGCTCGGTGTGGTGGAGATGTCAAGATTGTGAATTAATACCTCTATTACTCCTAGTTAATTCCCTTTTTAATCCTATAGACGTGTCCTTCTACCTCAATGCTACCCTGTTTTTAAAATATTTCGGTGGGGTAGTCACTTAAAAGACTAAAAATTGGAATTTTTGTTAATTGTTTATTTTTTCATTTTTATTAGTTAATTAAAGGAATTAAAAATTTATTTACTACTAGTTATATTTTCGTTAGAAAATTCTTGTAACCTTTATAGAAACATAGTAACTCACCTCCTTTATTGGCATGTTTGCATGTGTCTAAAGCCAAAACCATGAAATGGGATTTCTTTGTAGACCCCTCAATATGGTTGCATGTCCATAAGAGTAGTTCCACGTGCTAGGAAACAAATGATATAGAGGGTAGGGGAGGGGGTGAATAAGTACACGAGGGACTTCACTATTGGAGTAATACCATAACATGTGCATTTATATTAGGGGATATATATTGAGGAAAAAATGACATAATATATCGAACATATAATAGGGGGTAAAGCATTTTTATATTGGTAGGTATAAAAAATGGAGCTCAAAGTTAATGAAAATATATAAAGGAGTATAAAAAATCTTAATGAGAAAATGGATATCTACAATATCTAGTGAAAGTAGAGTTTTTTTAAATTGATAAGGTGTATTGGGTTTGTATTTGTAGAGGGTTAAATAATGTGATTTTAAGAAGTGCTTTCCAATATGTATTCAAATTAACATTATTTTTTAGTATGCCAAAAATGAACCTAATATGTTAGACATTAATTGAGTGAAGCCCCATTGAATCAATATTACAAAAATTTTCTACTTATTTACCCAATTATTCAATCAAGTGCATCCAACAACACAATAAACTACCATTTACATAAAATTTTGAACATATGAAAAAACGTTGAAACCAATATCAAAGAAATCCACAAAATATATTATAATTATGGTTTAATTCTAAGCTCCAACTTCTGATTACATCAAATTTTGTGAGCACTAACTCATAGGAGGCATTAAATACCTCAAATATGCAAGAAAAATCTTGCTAGAGACACCAACCTTTGATTAGAGGTACAAAATTGAAACAAAAAATAAAATATATAATTAATTCATTTTGATACTAAGATCCATAAATCAAAGTATTCCTGAAGAACTTGATTAATTTATGAACTCTCCATGATTTCCTACTTCAATTATTTCCTCACATTATTTTCATGATAATATGGATTCTTCAGGTACATATCTAACATTGTTGTTCCCCTCCTTTAGCTTGAATTGACAAAAAAGGATATTCTTCTTTCCGTCGACAATAATTCCTCTCTCTATATTCACATCCATAGTTAACTCATCCTACTGTGAATGGGAACAACTATTGTTATCATTGACTAGATATCTCTCCTCCTTCCACATCAAATATCCCTACTTCATGTTGACAAGTATTTTAATTTATACCTCCTACCTCTATTTTAATCCTTTGCAGTGCTTTAGTTCTCAAACAAAATTAGGCACTCAAACACCAAACTTTATTATATCTTTAATAAAAAATCCTCTTACCGTGGATATGACCATATGTTGGAGCCATAATCTTGGGTGTTTAAATTATTGTCAAAAAATAATTAATTCATCAAAGACTTATATCATGCTCCAACTACTTAGATGTCATGGATAACTAAGAAACAATCATAGGGGCCCAAATTTCTTTTGTTTCTTTTAATGATGAGTGGTATGGCATTTGTTTCTTATGAAAATAAATCCTCACTTCTTTCCCTGAAGAAGCTAAGGGATCCACATTGACCTTTTCAGTCAAATGACTAAAATATAATCCTAGGGCCTCATTTTTTTTACGAATTTTAACTAGGGGGTTAGTCCCAGGATTTTTTGCATTTAAATATATTCACTTCAATGCCACATACACTTGAAAAATCCATTATATTTTTTCTTGAGCTACAAATTCTCCCACAAACCTACCTATCCCTTTGGACACATGTGCACCAATTTCTAGGTCGCAGTCTCAAAGCTCAACCAATTCACTTACCAAGTCACTGCCATATCTTTTCTAACATCATTATATCAGGTGTATTCCTCTGTATGTTTCCATGTGTCACGCAAGAAAAAATCACTTGGTCACCCAAAAGCATTGATTCCACTTGACACATGTCAATATTGTACTATGTGATGTCATGTTCTTAGCCACTTCACTTCTATGCCATGTCCCCCTAGTCCTAGGTCCCTTTTCCATTCTTGGAATTTGAAGTTCATATAAACTTGGTGTCGCACAAACGAGGATTAAAGTAATCCTTAATTATGGTAGCTTAAGTCTTCATTAACTCTCCCTAGTCCAATTCAATTAACCAAACTTGCATGGTAATTATTCTCAACCAATTGTCCCTAAAACTAGCTTAATCATTAAGGTCGTAAATCCCTAGGTGATGCATAGGGACTGTAATATACTTTTCGCCCCATAAACTTGGGCCACTCCTATTGATTTAACTATTTTTCTAGAATAAAATTTAAATGAAAACCCAAAATCTCCCCTTGAACACATGATATTATTTCAACATGCATCTCCCCTTTACATGATACAAAGGATTGAAAAAATTTCCATTTCATAATTCTTCTATTCCAACTTACTCTAAAAATTTCTCCATAGGTTTAGTTGTTTCATGTCCCCATACAAATTGAATCAGTGTGCTAGAAGAGGTATGACTTCCAGTCTCTACCTCAGGTACTAAAATGGTTCTCAAATAAGCAGTTTAGTGAATATATTTACAATTTTCTCATTTGTGACATCATATTCAAGCTAAGAGTCTAATAAAAAACTTGATCACTCAAAGCATTATACTTAATTAGAATATGCTTCATTTTAAAACGCGTAATAAGATTCTTGGCAATGTTAATGGCACTAGTATTATCAAACATAATGAAAATGGGGTTAACGTAATCAACCTTTTGATTCATCAAAAATATGTTATTATAACACGTAGTTACTACTATATACTCAGCATAAGTTGGAGACAAAGAAATCAAAATTTCCTTTTTTCTTATCTAATACTTTAGAAAATCACCCAAAAAAAATGTTGCACTACTTGTGATCTTTCTATCATAAATAATACCTAGCCAATTTGCATTAACTTTTCCTATCTTATTAAAATATTCCCATCTAACATACCAAAATATTTTTATTAGGAGGCACCCTTTTTATTAAAAGAATTATTAAAATGTAAGCATAAATGACTACTTTTGAAGATATGGTCACTCCTGTTTTAGTCGGGAAAATACACTCTTTCTATTATTATATTATATTAAAACTTATGATTGATGTCTTGATTACAAGTTTTTTAATAGTATTAAAATTTTTCTCTATATTATAGTTAATGTTGTAATTAAAAAAATAGTTAGAACTAGTAAGAAATATGTAGTTAATATTTATATAAATTTCAGTTATAAAGATATATGTGTTTATTTAAGAATATTCTAAAACATTTTTAGTAATAATGATAAATCAATGATAGATATTTATTTCCAAAACAATTATCTTTTTTCTATTTTTTTAATTAAGAAAATTTATTTTTGAATATTTTTCATAAAAACATGATTTATGGTTTTTGAACTTGTGGTATTAGTAAGTCATGGTATTGATCCATTAACTATAATAAAACCTATTTATAAATTAAGAATGTACATAATAAAATAAGAGTGAATCTTCATAATTAAAAATACTTATTTTTCTAAGTTTTTACATGTTTAACTTGTACATTAATTATTAATTATTTTTAATCACAATACATATAAATTATATTCTAAAATGTAAAACAAAATTTAGTAAAATATAAAATATAAAATAAAATTAAAAAAAACTAATGATAATGTGATCATTTATACTTAAACTTTAGCTCTTTATAGGGTCACTATTTTTAATTTCATCTTACACATTTTTATTTAATTATGATATGGATGCAGGATACATTTCTAATTATACTATATGATTTGAGATAATAGTGTTTTATGTAAAACTCAACATCGCGGAGAAGAAATTTTGGTTTCGAAATTGTATGATCATTTATACTTAAACTTTATCTCTTTATAGGGTCACTATTTTTAATTTCAGCTTACAAATATTTATTAGTCTTGACCATAGGCATGGGATGATTGTAATCGGACAACCGATGTTAGCATTATTTTATTTCCTTATTATTACTCCCTGTCAAGAAATTAACCAAATTTTTTATAATTTCTATTAGTTATAAAATAAAAAAACAAAATTAGGAAAAGTTTTGAACTGACAAAAGGTTTTTCCATCTTATTGGCCTCTTCCCAAGGAAAACCATAAATTATGTTGTTTTTAGTGGTTTGTTTTTGTTGTATATATTCAACATCTAGATTAATGCCAACATTAATATATAGTATTTAACGTTATGTTATTTTAGAAACTCTTATGCTATGGTTTGGAAGTTTCAAGTAATTCCTAATTGCTATAATTCTCGCAATGGTATAATGCATGTTATTCTAGTGCCAGGTGGTTCATATTATTGTGGTGGCAAGTGATGCGGTGTCTATGGTGTTGTGGTGTCTACAATGCTGCCCAAAACACTCTCAAAGCCCAAAAAAGTCTTAAAGCTACAGTAGCATCTTGCAAAGATGCAGAAGTTGAACCGCCATTTTCTTCGGGCTTGGTTTCTACTCTGGATTCTACTCAAGGGAAAAACTTGGTTTCTACTCAAGGAAACAACCTGAAGGGAAGAGCCTCGCACCCAGATATTACATTCACACAAGTAGATTCTTGCATTTCTGAGTGGCCTGTTCATTGGCATCATTGTTGCGTTTGTGAACTTTTGATTGGCCTGTTTGTCGACATCATTGCTGTGTTTGTGAACTTGGTAGCAGAAAACATTGCACCGTTGAAGCTTCTTATTTCCTCTAAATTGATAAGGCCTTTGTAGACCATTACTTGAGCTTATATTTCGACATATGCACTCAATGTCTCTACATCATTTTTCAACCTTGCTTTTGGCATTTGCTTAATATTTTTTGCATCATTGAACGCCCTTAATTACCCCAGTGGATGATTATTGTGTGGATGTGGTTAATTACTTAATTATGAAAAATAAATAAGATATTATGTATGCACTATTACCAGATGAGAAAATGAGATCATATGCCTAATCCATGAGGTGATGGAAAAGGAAAAAAAGACTTTCCCCAAATCTTTCAAAAATCCTTGAAAGAAATTATTTCTAATTTAGATTTTTGAGGAAAAATCTAAATTTCCCTCAATGAAGAGGAGTAGTTGGGAAGAGGTGAGAAAAAAGTCTGGAAAAGCGAGGAAAAGCTTTTAAAAGCAGCTTTAAAGAGTCCTGAATGGGAAGCCCCTAGGCTAAACAGGGAATAAAAGCATCACGAAATTTCGGGACGCGAAGTGGAAACGAGGCTTGGGGAAAGCACAACTTAAATAGTTGCTTCCCGGAAGCAGATTGAGGCTGAGTCGTGCAGGGAGGATCTACTCATCGGGGGTGAATCCCGGGAGATAAAGAGGATTCTAAGGTTGGGAAGACTGGTCATAGTAGAGGTGTGCATGCATAAATTTGGAGATATACGTAAGTCGGTGTTAAACATATCTGTTTTATGAAATTGTGATGTTATATTCCTTTATGCAATTTATGAAATTGTGATGTTATAGTACATTATGGAATGTATGAATTGTTATGTTATGTTGCATTAATGCAAACCGCTAGATGGATTAATGGTTCGGTAACTTATGTAATTGCAACTACAGCTATTGACGATGAGACAAATGGTTGGGTGTAGAGATAAGTACATTGAAATAATGAAGTTTGAGATGATAGATCAATTGAGGCGACCAATATAATAGCTGTGTATAGGGTATAGATGGCTATATTTTAAAGGAGTATTTAATTTCGTATTGTATAAACAGAAGATGTTAACAAACCAAAGTAACCATGAACATTAAGTTCCAAACAACTAAATCTATCATAACAATACGTGATGGCACATAATTCATCGTGATCGATAACGCAAAGTAGGGAACAACAACCCTCTGAAATTTGTGTTATAATGGGAAGAATTGTAAAAAATTAGAATTTACGATATTCTATTAAATGTAATGGTACACATATGGAGGTGGCAGTTGAATCCTAACTAAGTACGAGGATCTAACACTAGGGATTCTAAACTATCCGCTGTTGGTATTCTCTCCCTCCATTGGAGTAAGCAAGAGGGGTCTGTTTCCTAGTTTTCCCATGGAACGATTGAATCGCGTACCATAGTGTCACACATGTTGAATGGTTATAACAAACAAATAAGGGGGGAAAAAAGCCTATTGAAAAATCTATTGTATAATAAAAGTTTGTGTGAGGGAAGATTGTAAGCATGTGTAAAATACCATGAACGAGCATGCGGTTACCATCCATAGAAACTCATCGGGAAAAGTAGTGGTAGCAATGGTGGTTAATCGCTGTAGAGAATAGATGTATGAGAGGAGGCATACATCTATACCTCGATGCTGAAACTTTAACATATTGAAAATGTTAGCGAGCCGGCAAACTAGGAAGTTTGATTAAGGGCCTAGTGATCATCCCTGAAACGTAAAAAAGTGAGAAATAAAAAAGTAAAAAATATATATATATATATATATATATAAGTCTACTATATGAGCTGAGAAGAGGTGATTAAATTATAAAAACTATAATTGTTATCGACGCATGAAGCGGAGAATATTGAGTGATGTTATATGGGTAGCACTCATCACGAGGGGTGATGAATATACACCTATTATGAATATAGACCTTAAAGAGAGACATGTAGAACCTTATTCTGATAAAATGAACCACTTATAGAGGAGGAGTTAAGAAATTTAGGAGGAGTAACCATGAGGTATATTGGATGTTACTAAATAATACAGAATCCCATGATATAGAGGGTTTGGGAGACGTGACAAATGGTCATCGGAGCTAAAAGTTCAAAAAATTGGGCAAGATATGTGCTCACAAAGAAAATGAGTTAACCTGTTATAAATTTTTATGAATATTAAAATTATTTTTTCAAGTATACAAATATCTTGGATATACTTTCGTGTATACATGTAACGTATGGTGAGAAAGTAGAAAACATTGATATGGGAGTAATATGAGGAGGCTCATATACCCAGTAATGGTTAAACCTATAATAGGTTTACAACTGAAACCGATATCTCTCGGAAAAATAGCATTTCTATGTAAAATAATAGAGTATGAAAAAAAAAGTTTATAATGACATATTCAGCTATTGTTCTACTATCATAGTTATGAAATTTCAGTGCTCATAAAGTGAAGATACGAAATCATCTAAATACAATAGAAAGAATAAATGCTGAAGTTAATGGAAAAAGAAAGGGGAAAATGGTACTACCCGAGGAACATGCAGATGTTGAGCAAAGACTACAAGGAGGATAGGAGGTTTTCCATTCTAAAAGCTGCTAAACTAAGTATTCCCTATCTGTGATGAAAAAACTGAGAAAAAAATGAATTTATAATTATTCCCTTAGATACATAGAAAAGGGGAACTTCTAGAGATAAGATAGTGGTATGTTCCTGAAAATTTTCATGTTCATTCGGATGTTCTATGGTATGAAATTAGTTACATATAAACATTTAAGAGAATCTAGATGTTTGATTTTAGTACTACAGATTATCGAACCCATCACCCCAGGCCTTCACCTTTCGAATCTTGCGTTTAGTTGTAGACCGAAGTCTATAGGGTAGAAACTCTAAGAAACTCTAAACCAAGGACGGTTTAGATGCGGAGTTACTTGACCTCTACATATGAATTAATTTCATTATGTTCCCTGTGAAAAAGATGATATGATATGCCCTATTGTATGCTAGAGAAACATTATAGGAACACTTTAAGTATATATATGGTATGTGAGTGAAAGGAAGAGAGCAAGATACTAGGATATAAATTTCAGAGGTGATCATTTTAACATTTCTAACATCATAAATTTCATATATGAGTACTTTAATATTTATAATGATGCTAGAAAAAAAATCTAAATTCCATTATATAGGAACATTAGTACCATTATAAAAGGTGAAAAAAAAGAGGGACACGGAACATAGCAAAGAAAATTTACATTATAATTAGGGTTCTTTAGTCGAGCACCCTTGAACACCTGTAGGTATACTTTAATAGTAAAAATAAGGGTTACAAGCAAGAAAGCTAGAATATGTAGTTGACTCTTATGAAACCATAAAGTAAACTTTACATTATACAAGGGTTAAAAAACTTTACTCATGGCAAGTATACAATATTATGTGTATTCACTTCCTCTCTAAAATTTGACACGTAGGTAAGGGTAAGGGAGAAAAATTTATGCTCGAGGCATATCATCAATAGAAAAATGAAAAAAATCGATACATATGCATTTAGACCAAAAGTGTATAGCTATATGTACTAACAAGTATAGAACATTTCACATTTAGGTATCACGTTAGTGAGACCTAAATGCGCATATATGTATCAAACAGATCACCCGAAAATTATATGTCATCGGCGCATTACACACATAACCTATATACTTTCCAATATATGTGCTATGCAGAGATATAATTATGAAATATATATATTGGATCATGTAATTACAAAGGAAGTAGTTATCGACATGAGAAAGCAAGAAAAATATCTAAGTTATCATTGTCACTGTTGGAACAAAGGCGTGGTCCACTTATATATACCGAATGGTTGATAAATGAAACGACTCATGCGACACTCAAAATCAACTGAAACCATTACATGTTAGCAACACCGGTACCTCACAAGCGCCATGGATAGCATCGTTAAAGTTAAAGGTAAAATAAATAGGGTTGGCAGAGCCAAACGCTAGAACAAGGTGGAAAACAACAAAGCGTTAACCCTAATCATTACGCCCTAGCATTTAAACCTCCACGGGTTTTAAATCAAACGTATTATGAGACTGAGTGGAGATTTCAGGTTATGAGGGAAAATTACCATGTTACAAGAGCGGAGAGTAAAACCCTCACCTCTGCGCCACAAACGATGTCATTATTCCTTTATTTTAGCACGCGATTTAATCGTGTTCGAATACGAGAGAGTTAGATCCCGCATTCGCTATTAGTATGAAAGTCTGAACAATAGAAATAAAATAAATTCACCGGGCTTTGACGTAAGAGATAAATAGTTAACAAAACGTGTAACAAAGAAACCCGCCATGAAAACTCTGATTTCTTCGGACGCTCCCAAAACATACAAAATTTGAGAACTAGATAAACAAAAGTCAGATAAATATGGACTGGGGCGCAGGTGTTAGACAAAAGAAAATGGTCGAAAACGTTTTACATACCCTCCCAAGGTCGAAGCCAAAACACGGCCAAGAATAGAAAGGCAGACCGTATGAGGAGGACCGCTGTAGCCATGTCCAGATCGTTCCATGGAAAACTCACTCGTCTTCCGTCGCCGAGTTAAGCTCGGACACCTTCATGAACAACCTGAGACCGCAATGGTTCCAAGAAACAAAACAGTATGAGCGTCGGAAGCACAGCTCAGCATAAGGCGGTAAGAGGAAAAATAACACGTTCTACAATTAGTTGAATATCCATGAGTAGCCGAGGAAGATGGGAGCTGAGAGTGAGAATCAGCGATACAAAACCGATAAACCTTTAACTTCTAGCGAGCTCGAAATAATGACCTTTAAGGAGACCGAATACGAATGAGATCAGACCGAGAGAGAGCGAGGTTAATAAGGATCTCCAAACCCTAAAACACGACTGCTAAAAGTACTGAGACAATCCGGTTCGTGGATTTACCCGGGTACCGTCCAGTGAGCTCGGCCTGTTACGAAATCTGAAAGAGGATTGCAGCAGATCCATGCTGAGCTGAAATTTCAGTACCCTCTGATCAGTTAAATATTATTTTAAGCCTGTACATAGTACTGGGGAGGCGGGCCGCAGGAGAAATCATGCGATGTTGCTCATTGAACAGACCCCCTTTCAACCTCCCCTATCCAGCTGTTAGGGAAACGCACTTCCAGTACCAGAGTAGTTGTGAAAAGTGGAACGAGTTGTCACTCAGCCAGAAGCTGGTGGCCGCCGACGAACCTGTCATCTGTACAAACACTCGACACCGAAATCGTATCATGTGCGAGCACAGGGCTGCAGATGGGATAGGGCGCAGCTTGTGGTTTTGGGACCGCACTGTGACAGGCGGATGTAGTATTACAAAACCGGCCAAGTGGAAAAACCGGTTTACTCATACCGCCGGAAGCTCTAACACCAGGGTTACACTCCATAAATCGCGTCAATGGAAACCGCGAGGATTGAACTCGGCACACTTAACTGCTATACAACCTAGTCAACCTACCACCAGAATCATTACACGTAGCCGTGGTATACGTGAAAGGTCAAATTGTAATTATTAAAGGAGATAATGCCAACCTCTGAGTACCATGTATATGGTAGCACGTCATGTAAATATTAACAAAAAGGTCGGACTTCTAACTATGCGAAGAGGTGCTCCATGGTTATAATGATGCGCCCATTAAGTTAATACATACCCTCTCACATATTAAACATTCAATCTTGGATAGTAAATGTTGGTTGGTATTAAATATTAAACATATATATATAATATATATATATAAGACGAAGTATATTAAAGGTTTGGAATAAAGATATGTCATATACTTATAATATGTATATACTCATTTTCTCATGGAACGAATGGGTCTATATTCACATAGGCCATATATGTACTTATGGGAACTTTTGATTTTATATATATGTCAAGTTTAATCAAGTGGTTAGTTGGATGTATATATATAAGTATATAAGTGACATAAAAACATGCGTTCGGAATAGGTGTTCATTCATATATTGATGTGCACGTATATGTATAAAATATATAACGGTGACACCTAGAGTTATGCTCATCTTAATTACTTTTTGGTAAGTGATACTATATGTAGGTTGCACCTTTATATATACAGGTAAGTTTTATAATTGTATATAGATGTTGCATGTGGACATGTAGATGGTATAGATATGTGAGTGCTTGAAAATGATTATACATAAGGGCCCCAAGGGAAACATGTTATCTTATGTATATAGGGGAACTATATACATGGAAAAATATTAAATGTTATAAAAGGGAATGGAAAACAAAAAGTATAGTAATAGTAAAGAATATATTGAAGGGATAAGCTGAAATTATAACATGAAAAAAAAAAATTCATGAACAAGAGGTGTTACAAAGAGGGGTGGACGCACAGACATGAACCCGAGATGTTTTATGGGTATATCTAGGGTGGAATTAAAGCGAATGTAACATATGTATATGGTTTTATTAAAAAGAAGGTAAACAAATACATATGGGATATTGGATATATTTATATAGATTGTGCAGATGAGAACTCAAATGTTAATTTCATTCTATTCAATGACATACACATATGGATTGTGTATAAGCTACAAGTATGAATTATAGTTATATATATATATATATCAAAATTTTACATTGGTCACTACGCAGCAGAGATATGAAAAAAAAAAAAAATCAGTTGGAAAGTGTGACAATTGGGGGTATGACAAATGATATATACAATCCATTTCCAAGGATAATATACGTGACCAATATATGTGAAAAGACCACGGAAAAAAAAATAAATAAAATAAAATAAAATAAAATAAAATAAAATTATAAAAGGGATTATTTTAAATATATATATGGTAGCACTTTCAAAAAGGCTTTGAACTTATATATGAATATATATGAATATAGGGATATATATATATATATATATATATATATTCATCAAATTAATATTGCCAAGGCTATATATATATATATATATATATCATGGTTACTTATACAATAAGGTTGGAAATATATATGATATATACAAACCTAGTGGATATATATATATGCTCATGAGATGTATATTGCCCAAGGCTTGAGATGTAAGTAGTATATGAGTAAGTGGAAGATGTATCCTATAAATAAGGCATTACATTGAGTTAGGCATGAATGAATGAAGGGGTAAATTAAAATTTTCCTGATGATTTACTTCAGGAAGAATATTCTTGTAATAGTGGAAGAATGATTTCTTAATTATTTATTTATATTCTTCCAGTTGGTATATTTTAGAAGTTTAGAGGTAATGAGTAAAAGAATTGGAAAAAAATAAATATGGAGAAGTGATATTTCTCTCATAAGAAAAAAAAAAAACAAAGACAGATTTAAAAATAAAAGCATGAGAGATTATGGGTTGCTTTTGCTAGAAAAATAGAATGCTTTTATGCATAAAAAAAAGAAGGAATTCTTTTATGACTCAGGAAAAAGTTGGAATACTTTTATGATTTATAAAATCTTTTCCATTTTAATTAATTCTATAAGCCGATAAGAGAAATAGAAGAGGGGGACTAGCAAAGCATGAACATACAATTAAAAGTAAATGCATAAATTCTGGTGAGTCTTTGAAAAATGGGAAACTGTGTCAAATTTATTTTTGGCATTATCAAGTATTAATATTTGTGAATGTGATGAATTATAGAAATTACATTTATCACTAGAAAAGGAAACATGTATTCTCACTATGAAATTTTGTGGTGTAAATTTTATTAAAGTTAAATTTCTTGAGTCTTAAATTCAAAGACAGAGAAATGATGTGAAATCATATAGCTACAAACCAAGAGAAAAGAGGATGAGCTGTATTTTGGACTTGGGTGTGGGGGAAACCCATCAGCTCCAAATTTGTTCACTTAAGTTTTGAACTAGTGGATACAATTTCATGTGAGAGGTAGGCATGGAATTGTAGAGATTATTAATGAGTCTAGTTGTTACAAATTAAATTGATTAACTAACAAAAGAAACAATGAAAAGATACTAGAAGTACAACTGTAAAATGAGAAAGGGTAAGCATAACCATGCATATGATACAATTGTTTTCTCTCATTTATGAGTACTAATGAAAAAGTTGAAAAATTGTTTAGACAAGTGTGTAACAGGAAATTGGGCACTATGGAAACAAAGAGGAAAAAGGTGAAGATAAATCACCTAGAAAATCCAGAAAAGCTGAACTGAACCAAGTTGCGTGAGGAAAGAATCTCACTGAAAAACAAGAAAGGATAAGTAGTGTACTAAAAGTGCACTAAACTATTATGAACCTGAACAGTTTGATTTATAACTGAATGTCTTAAGTTATTGAAATGCAGAATGCTGTTGTGAATTATCAATTATATGTACCTGATATTACTTACATTGGTATGAATTGTGGACAGAGAAACCAGAATAAAAGATCTTCCATACGGACTTCTTGCAAAGAAGTAGGAAGAAAACCAACTGCATAAGGCATCAGTAAATAGAGTGGAGGCAGGAGAGTACTCTGCTAGAAACTAATGGCTTATACATTAGCCCTACCATTGCTTATTAAATTTCCTGATATATTTCATGTCTCCTTGTTGGAAAAGAAAAGTTATAATTTTTGTACATGATGCTTCTCACATGATTGATTTGAAATGTGGTCCAGGTGGAACCAGAAGAGGAATTTCCTTCCAGAGTCGCTTCAAAGATGAAAGCGAGAAGAAATGAATTGCGAAAGTGAACAGTAGCTCGAGTAAAGGAGCAGTGGAGCACTTTAATGCTAAAAAGCTACATGGCACAGAGAAGCTCAGATGAGGGAAAAGCATTCATAATTATGTTCAAAATCAACTAGTATATAGCTGTCAACACCGAGGACGGTGTTTATTTTCAGAGGGGGAATATGTAACACCCCCAAGTTCTATGCTTTTCAAATAAGACATTTGAACATAAATCCAAAGGGGAGTGGACCCCAGTGGATGATTATTGTGTGGATGTGGTTAATTATTTAATTATGAAAATAAATAAGATATTATGTATGCACTATGACCAGATGAGAAAATGAGATCATATGCCTAATCCATGAGGTGATGGAAAAGGAAAAAAAGACTTTCCCCAAATCTTTCAAAAATCCTTGAAAGAAATTATTTCTAATTTAGATTTTTGAGGAAAAATCTAAATTTCCCCAATGAAGAGGAGTAGTTGGGAAGAGGTGAGAAAAAAGCTGGAAAAGCTGAGGAAAAGCTTAAAGCATCTTTAAAGAGTCCCAGAATGGGAAGCCTAGGCTAAACAGGAATAAAGCATCCTGAAATTCTGGACGCATAATTGGAAACAGGCTTGGGGAAAGCACAGCTTAAATAAGCTGCTCCAGAACAGATTGAGGCTAGTCTGTTCTGGGGAGGATCTCTGCTCGGGGGTGAATCCTGGGAGATAAAGAGGATTCTAAGGTTGGGAGGACTGGTCATAGTACAGGTGTGCATGCATAAATTTGGAGATATCTGTAAGTCGGTGTTAAACATATCCCTGTTTTATGAAATTGTGATGTTATATTCCTTTATGCAATTTATGAAATTGTGATGTTATATTCCTTTATGCAATTTATGAAATTGTGATGTTATATTCCTTTATGCAATTTATGAAATTGTGATGTTATATTTCTTTATGCAATTTATGAAATTGTGATGTTATAGTACATTATGGAATGTATGAATTGTTATGTTATGTTGCATTATGCAACTGTTAGATGGATTAATGGTTCAGTAACTTATGTAATTGCAACTACAACTATTGACAGTAGAGACAAATGGTTGGGTGTAGAGATGAGTACATTGAAATAATGAGGTTTGAGATGATAGATCAATTGAGCAGCCAATATAATAACTGTGTATAGGTATAGATGGCTATCTTTTAAAGGAGTATTTAATTTCTGTGTGTATAAACAGAAGATGTTAACAAAATAGTAACCATGAACATTAAGTTCCAAACAACTAAATCTATCATAACAATACTAATGGCACAGAATTCACTGTGAGCAATAACAGAAAGTAGGAAACAACAACCCTCAGCTGTGTTACAATGGGAAGAATTGTAAAAATTAGAATTTACAGTATTCTATTAAATGTAATGGTACACATATGGAGGTAGCAGTTGAATCCTAACTAAGTACGAGGATCTAACACTAGGGATTCTAAACTATCCAGTTCAGTATTCTCTTCCTCCATTGGAGTGAAGCAAGAGGAGCTGTTTCCTAGTTTTCCCATGGAACAGTTGAATCTGTACCATAGTGTCACACATGTTGAATGGTTATAACAGACAAATAAGGGGGGAAAAAGCCTATTGAAAAATCTATTGTGTAATAAAAGTTTGTGTGAGGGAAGATTGTAAGCATGTGTAAAATACCATGAACAGAGAATCTGGTTACCATCCATAGAAACTACTGGGAAAGTAGTGGAGAAATGGTGGTTAACTGCGTAGAGATAGATGTATGAGAGGAGGCATACATCTATACCTCGATGCTGAAACTTTAACATATTGAAAATGTTAGCAGGCCGGCAAACTGGGAAGTTTGATTAAGGGCCTAGTGATCATCCTGAACAGAAAAGCTGAGAAATACAAAGTAAAATATATATATATATATATATAAGTCTACTATATGAACTGAGAAGAGGTGATTCAGTATAAAAACTATAATTGTTATTGACGCATAAAGCGGAGAATATTGAGTGATGTTATATGGGTAGCACTCATCACAGGGGTGATGAATATAGACCTATTATGAATATAGACCTTAAGAGAGACATGTTGAACCTTATTCGGAGTAAAATGAACCACTTATAGAAGAGGAGTTAAGAAATTTAGGAGGAGTAACCATGAGGTATATTGGATGTTACTAAATAATAACAGAATCCCATGATATAGAAAAAAAAAAAAGGGTTTGGGAGACGTGACATGTTTCATGCTTACTTGACAACTTACAACCTTCATATGTTTATTAAAATTTATTTATTATTTATTTATTATAATTTTTAGTATAATTTAATTATTATTTTGGTTTGCAAAACAAATATTTCATTCATGTATTTATTTCAATGAAATTTTTGCGCTTTCATAAGTATCTCTTTAGCTGAATCTTTATGTGCTTCCATTCTGCATATTGCATTGCATCGGCCAATTTTTTTTTAGTGCAACTGCGGTATCGAGCTCATCAAGGTAATCGACATCAAGAGTGACAACTTATAGTGTCAGAAGTGCATTGAATGAGTAGCTACATGATCAGACCAGTAAACATATATGCTCATTTTCTTATCTCGACATCAAACTCTTCAGCGATTCTTGCACTGATCTGCTGGTTCTAATGAAGCGGGGGATGATCCTTGTTGGAATGAGGAAGCTGCTTCAACTACTTCTTATAAAAATTCCCCTTCAACTGATTCTGTAAATGTTCGTTAAATTGGTGCATCTTATTTTGATGCTGCTTTTGTTGGTCTAATTGGTGTTGATTAAGATGGTGATTTTGGGATTGATGATTGGATTTTTCCTTCAACTGTTTCAACTGGTGTTACGGGGACATATTTTAGAACTACCACTAGGAATGAAGCTAGTATTGCTTGTGTCAAGAATTCTGCTGGTTCAAATGTTGATGGGGCTACTTATGGGATGGTTATGCCCTTTAAACTGATGCCAGGAATTTAATTCGTTAAACTGATGATACTACTTCTGATGGGGATGCCAATGGGGTTGTTGGAACAACTACTATAATTGATGATGCATGTTTTACTGCTTCTTATGAAAATGACGAGGCTAGGGATTGGTTCAACTGATTACGTTGGGAATAATGATTAAGTTTCTGCTTAAAATGTAAGTGTGCATTGTCAAAGATTATTTCTATGCAATGGGGAGCTTTATGCACTCCTGGGAAGTGTTTTTAAAGGGAATTTTGACAGGCATTGCATTTTCTTGGATAATTTTTTCATTTATTTGGAATCTTGCACAATTGTAATATTTTGGATAAGATCTTACCACTTCAATGTTCTATATTTTTGGATAAACGATCTTTCCAAGTGTATAAGTCTCATATTTATATGAAATGTCGAGACTTATACACCCTCAGAAAGAGCCTTCAAAGTTATAAAGCACTAAGGTAAATATCTATAAGATTTAATGAATTCACTTCCTTGTTCTGGTGCACGGAAAAGCACTAAAATATTTAGATATCAACAAAAGCTCTTATTCCATTGATTTTGGTGGAGACATTGCAGTAGCTGAAGTCTCTAGCATTTGAGCAGGTAATGTATTCACTTATTTGATATTTCTCCTTCCATGTATAAATCTGGTATGGATCTATATTATCTTAGGATGTATTGAGCATCTAACATAACAGACCATAAACCTTTCGTCTATGAAGTAGAAACTATTTCTTTTTGGAGGTCAAATATTTACATAAATATGAAAAATTAAGGGGACAATATTTCACAGGAATGCAGATTGTTCTCTTATCCTATATCAGGTCCAACATGAGGGTTTCCCCTATCTAAGGGCAACTTAATTGAAGATCCAACATGAGAAAATGAGGGTTTCTCCTATTTGGGCTCAACCTAATTGAAAAGAAAATCTTAAGCATAACTATGTTATATTAAAGAAATAGATAGTTCTATGAATTAATATAACATATAATTATGCGAAGTTATTTTTGAAGACAATTGAATAAAAACACTATCCGAGCTATCCTCTCTAGTAATAATTTCTCTGCTAAAAGGTTTTTCCTTTGACATAGTTTAACTATGAGATAATTTGGAAGTCTTCTCAATATATTTTTTGGGTAAATATGCCCAGAATTTGGTAGTAATTTGTTGGAATCATCCATTTCATCTCTGAACTATGTACAATCCAAGTGTCTCTAGTTTTTTTTGGGATGCTAAATTCATTTATAGAATAAAAAATGGATTTTATACCTGAGAAGCTCAGAGCTGGTTGTCACATCTTTGTGATACCCTCCAGAGAAACTCAGAGCTAGCTGTCAGATCCTTGTGATACCCTCCCTCTCCCTATCTCACACCTTATACGATATTTTCTCCAATTAGGCTAATACCAGTTTCCCCTCCATGGTATATTTAGTTTTCAAGAATATTGAGTTCCCATGGGGGGTTAAACTGGCTAATATTGCAAGGTAGTATTTTTGTGCTCTCCTCTGCTCTGTACCTTCCACAACAATAAATTCCATTACATACTTTTATTATTAAATCTCTTCCACCTAAGCTGTAAAATATATAATTTCTCCTGGCTTGTAGCAATGCCCCACTTTTATTGTTTGGTCCACCTTTCCTCGTGGCCAAATTAGGTTTTCTTTGCCCGGAATGGTATGAAATTATTAATCGTGGGCTACTAATAGAATGGTATGAAATTATTAATCATGTTCTGCTAATAGAACCGATGACCTACCATCATTAATATTTTTATTTTCTAATGGAAGACCATGGCTATAGCATAATCCCCTGATAATTGAATGCAGGCATAGCACAAGTGATTATCTTAATGAAATGGAAGCAAATGGGAAAATTGTGCTATGTCTTCAGGTTGAAGCTGATGAAAGTAGAAACAGCAGGAGCTCCTTTATTAAAAGTTTCAATGGCGTGGGAATGATCATTGTCGATGACACAAACAAGTACATGCCTTCAATCTCTATGACCTACCTGCAACTCAAGTTTCAGAGGCGTCCAGCATGGAGATCCTTGACTACATAAGATATACAATGTAATCCTTAAGTTGGGAATCTTTCTCCTTGAAATACTTATTCAAATAACCCTGGTTATGCCACTTCAACTGCTATAAATGCTCCTCTTGGGACTGCTCTTGGTAATTATGGGATTTATGCTCCTTCAACTTATGATTTAAATAATTTCATAGTTAAATTGATGCTTCTGAGGACTCATTAAATAAAAAATTAGTATCTTGTCTATGGCGAGAACACAAACATTTCTCATATTTTTCCTTTATACTTTTCTCATACTTACATTTCATGCATACCACCAGCAATCATTTTAGTGTTATACTATATAGTTTTAAGATGGATCTAAACCGCTGCATCAAGGAAGTTCACTAAGATGGACCTAAACCTATTGCTGAGAACTCCAGCTCAAGTCAGGGACTAGCTACCTTGCAGCCATGCTTGTTTAATTATGACATAGATGCAGCATACATTTCTAACTGTACTATATGGTTTGAGATAAATTATAATGTTTTATGTCAAACTCTACATCGTGAAGAAGGAATTTTGGTTTGGAAATAGTATGAGATAAAATAAAAATATATCTGCTTAACAAACATTTGTCACATTATCATTTAGTTTAAATAATATTATTTCTATATTTTCTCAAACATATATATTTTGTAAATGATTTACAAACATTTTTTTTTCTTAGTAGTATTATTTATGAGTCTCGATTGCATTAATATACATATCAAAGCTATATAATAAAGAAATCATGTTGGTTTAATTGGGTTTTCTTATTCATGACGATATGGCAATATAAAGAAAAAAATTTCAAGGCTATACAAATATGAGTGGTGGTTATATGAGTGATTGTTGTGTTAAACATTATGTATATAACATAGCAGAAATCATTTTCTCATATTATTCTTATAGAATAATGAAATAGGTAAATAAATATAAAATTGAATTAATTTTATAAAAACACTTAAAAATTATATTTATATATTAAGAAAATATTAAGAAAATGTTGAGAAAAAATATATAATTTGTGGCTTTTATTTCAATTTAGGGTGGATGGAGGTTAGTTGACTTTTAATTTTTATTTAAATCAATGGATGTGATTAAATTTTAAAGGAATATGCTTCCTCTCAGAGGGAAATAGAGGGTTATAATTTGTTGATTCCTCACTTTAAAAAATAAGTTGAAGAAAATGGGAGAAAGCATGGAGCTAGTTTATATTTTTTGGTGAAATAGGGCATGTTTGGGTGGAAAAATCAATGGCTTGATCAAACAATTTAAACACTAAATCGAGCCCTTTATAAGTACTCGATCTTGCTCCTTGAGCGCTAAAAGCATACCTCGGTCAAGGGTTAAAAACTAAGCCTTGAAAAAGCTATAACGCTCGATGGAGCCATAGTTCTGGATCGAGATTTATGGCCTAATCAATCTTTAAGGCTCGATCGAGCCCTTTTTATATATATACCGATATATTATAGCTATTTTTATAATATATATAGATATATTATAGCTAGAAATATTATATAAAATCTAAAACATAATTTTTATTTTTATTTTTTAATATATATATATATATATATATATATATATATATATATATATAACATGTTACAACATAACCCTAACTGTAATTCATAACAAATATATATATATATATATTAAACGAAATTATAACTTAATTATATAACATCATATATATATATATATATATATATATATATATATATATATATAGATATATTATAGCTAGAAATATTATAGTTCTATATATATTGTTTATAACATAACATAAAATTAGTGAACATAATATAGTTTTATAATTATTTAACATTAATGCATTAGAGACCATAGACTTCCTAACATAGCTTTAAATTCCATCCAAAACCACATAAGGCTCAAATGAGGTTGGTATAAATACGCCAGGTCCTAGTTAAATCATTGGAAGATCAACAAGAATATTTCTTTGCAAAACATTAATACATTAAAAAAATTGTTACTTCTAATTTCAAAGAAAAAATTTTGTGTGAGAAAGATCTAGAAGCTGAATGAAAATTAAGATATTATAAGGACGTCATCAACCCCACCCTAGACGATCAAAAGTATCTCTCTGTTTTAACTAGCTCAAAGAAGAAAATTAATATAGCCAAGATCATAACAAACTCTCATGAGCTCCATAGTGAAATAGGTCGTTTGACAGTTCCTAAAACACCATGGATAGAAATGATCTGCCATCTCTGTGAGAATATGAACATCGAGGATGAAAATGACTTCCTCTTAGGGTGCCCTGCGTACAACCACATTAGATCTCAATTTCATAATATTTGTTGCAATATTGACCTTCCTACCATTTTAAAATGTCAAAATTATAGTGAGCTCGGGAGGCTTCTCTCCAAGATTTTTCAGCATAGGAATAAAATCTTAAATCAAACTACATAATTCGCTTTAGGTCCGATAGACCAAAGATTGGTCTTAGTGGACGTTAACCATCATCATCATCATCATCATCATCATCATCATCATCAGTAATATATAGCATGTAATATAATTATAACTAAATGGTTCATAACATACTTATATAATTTAGCTATTATACTATAACATCATATAGCTAGTTATATATATATATATATATATATATATATATATATATATATATATATATATATATATATAATGAAACAATATGGTGACAATTAGAAACCTGACTTATATATATATATAAGTTCATGTTTTAAGAATCCATTATTGATAGATACATTAAATCCATCGTTAAAATTGCATTTGGTCTAGTAAATAAAAGAATTGAGACTCGGGTTTCTTATTGTCACCGTATTGTTTCATTATGTAGTGTGTTGTATAGGAAATATTGTCTTCATGTGCTTCACCTAATACATGTCATGTGGCAAAGTAAAAAATTAAGCGTAAAGTCTATTGTAGTATTTGGTTGACATGAAATTTTCTTCCCTGACAATGACGACGATTGATTTTGTACCTTGGTAGATAATTCTATATCAGGATTTATGCCAGAGCATCTATAATGTTTTTTTGGTTTTTTTTTAGGTTTTTGGATGAATAAAAAACTAAACTATTTAAACATGTGCAATTTATTAATTACTTATGATGTATTATAAGGGATGATTCTTCACCTCTAATAGTAATTTGGATTTTATGAGATGTGTAAGGTTGAAACTTCAGAAATTATCTGATTTGTTGACCACCAAAATTATTATTTAACTATTCATATATAGTGGATGCATGTAAAATAATTTTACAACCAAACAATATATGTTTAAAAATTTAAGGGGAGATGGAAATTTAATGATGTAGTGGAGTGAATCAAACAAATAGTTTAATTAACTAATATCTGTAAAATATTATAAATTTATGGGGGATTTTAAATAAATTAAAACTCAATATTATTATACCCATAACCCCTATAAACTTCAAAAACATGCAGATTTAAAACAATGTGGAAATATAATTGACAAAGAAGAACTTACAAGGACACAAGTTATTTCGAAATGAATCGACAATCCTTTTATTACTTCAAAAAGAACTTAGAAGGATACAAGTATGCTCAAAGGTATATCACAATTGACAACCCTTCATACTTTGATTTACAAAGTATTTATACAACTTTCTCTAAAATATATTGATTAAATATCAATATTTATTTACAAAATATCTTTAAACTGTTTACAAATATATATCTAAAACATATGAAAATTTAAATTGCTTAAGCTCTTTGGCACTAAATTATAGGCTTATGTTGATGAATGGGCTAGAAAGGCTTCAATTCAGTTGCTTTTTATAACTATCCATCCATGTCCTCCTCTAATCCTGTCTATTGTTACTAAAACTCAAAATTGCTATTGTAAACCCTTTTGCTAGTTCAATCAATGAGTAGGCATATTTTCTCCCATATTTCCTCATCAGGAATGGTGGTTTTGATTAGTTTCCTGTAAGTCTCATCCGCTTTAATGTACCTTTGAAAATTAGGTTTGACTACATACAAATGTTTGATGTCAGGCTTAATCAACAATTCAAAAGTCAAACCTTTAATTAATTCCTTCCCTTTAAAGGTCCCTATGATATTGGAAGATTTGGGTTTTTCTCAGGCTATTTAATATAATCTTTGTTGGTATTCTTCAAGGGTAACCAGCTTATCTCCAATTCCTCTTAAACCTTGGAGTCCCTTTTGATTCAACACAGTAAAATTTCTATCAAACTTTTGGAGGTTTCCATCTAAACTGTGGAATTTTTTTTCAAGCTCGAGCATTAAATTACTTTTAATGTGAATCTCTCTAACCTCCATCATAGTTTTAGTCTTGTCAAATATATCATATTATTCAAGTTCTCCGTTTGTTTTTGAGTGCAGAATTCTGATTAATGTTGTTGAATCTCCCGATTTGTGACCCAATTCGTTCTTAAATTTTGCTATTATTTCTTTTGATTTTTCCAGTAATTGTTCCTGCTCAAACATAATTTCAATTTATTGACACAAATATGTCATGAATTAATTTATGTATTTCTAGGCGTTTTCTTTTTCTCATGCAAGTGTGTGAGAAATGATTGATTCATTTTCTAGAGTATCCATTATTTGAGTCAACCTATGACTACTTTGGATTTCTTCCACATATGCATTGTCAATATTAATCTTTTTTCTTGGAGATTGAAGTTGTGCTTTCAATTTTTCAGTTTCTTGTCCTCTAAATGATAAATCTCTCGTGGATTTAGCGAAATCAATTTTTGGATCAGTCGACTATATCTCTCCTGTTGTAGTAGTTGCTGAAGTAGAAGACACCTTTTTTGAAGTACCTGTAATTGAAATTATTTCCAAAGGAATAACTCCTGCTTGAGTTCCTTTCTCTTATTTCTCCTTTAACAAAGTTTCTAATTCTGTCTCCATTTTTTGTATCTATGTATTTTGCTCAATTATAGTTTTGAACATGTTATTTTTTTCCTTCTCTAGCTCACCAATCTCTTTGGTGTGAGGATCTTCAGTAGTAGGGACTTTAAACTGTTTCCTCAATTCTTGAAAGTCAACATTTTTCCTCTTAATAATTTCCTTAAAAACATTAACATTTATGGGATCATATCCCAATTTAATCACCAGATCCTCCAAATATTTTATCTTAGTATCCTTTCTAAAGAAGAAATATTTTCCATCTTTAGTCGGAACTAAATATTACTCAATGAAACATGTAACTTAGATTTTTCCATGGTTGAACTGGTTAAATTTGAATAAATAATTTTCCATTTTGTTTATGCAAATCAATCTAGTTAATAGGATGAAATTCATTTGTGTCAAATAAAAATATTGATTTTTTATAGTCCTCTTTAGTCTTTGCAAATGGGATTTTAGGCTCAAGGAATTCCATTTGCATCAACCCCTTTTCAGTATCAAAGGAGAAAATTGATCTGTGCTGAGATGCTGAAGTTTGTTTCCAGAATTTTGTATAAGTGGTAGCCTTCAATGCTTCATTTATCCTTTTGATTTCCTTGTACCTAGAAACAATGCTTGGTTCAGTCTAACCATGGGATAATTCTCCTGTTTGTGACGTTTCCAATGGCTCTTGAGAAGTTGAAGATGGAGGTGACCCTGTGAAAATTTATCCAATTCGAGGAAACGTTGTGGCATGAGGGTCTGTCAGAACTAATGTAGTTTGTGAGGATTCTTCTAGAAGAGATTCCTAAAGAGGATTATTTTTATTTTCCTTGTACATCACAAACTTTGTTTACTAGATTTCTATAAGTGAAAGGGAAATAGTTTACATCACTCTCTTTGAATGCATTTCTTGGCAAATTAGAGTCTAAGATGTTGTAGGTGTAAAAAACTTCTTTTCTACTTCTTGTAATGTGTACTCTTGTTACTCCTCCTAAATCATATACTGCTCAATCTCCGGTATAGGGGTATGAGCATAAGGGGTAGTTTTCTGTTCTACTTTTCACTTTCAAATGATCTCCAAGGGATCATAAGACCAAGAAAAACTCATTTTAAATTTCATTTCTCTTAAGACAAGATATTCCTCCTTTTCTATTGTTCTAGAATTATAGATGAAAGGTCCAACTTGAGTTTTGATGTTAAACTGGAAATTCCTCCTAGCTGACACAAATTGCAACTCGTCCATATTTATCATATTCCTCATGAATTCTAGTGCAAATATTCTGATAGGTACAAAATTTCACAACGTGTATGGAGGAAACTCACAACCATACACTCTAATCTCTGTATAGTTCTTGTATAAATAAAAATCTAATGTTTTTTTTTGTTCACTGAGATGAAGAATCCTTTTAATTTGAGTATAAATTATAAGGATTAGATCACTATTAAGTAATCAGGAAACTGTGTATAAAAACTGATAAGTGTAGTCATTAAAAGATAATTCATTTCTATTTTTCCTAACCAAGGAGGTCCAATGAATCACATATTAAGGGTTCCCTAATTTATATAACTTTGTTGGTGGAACTAAAAACTGTTTTTCTAGAAAAGTTCATGAATTGATGATGAATAGTCTCTACTTAGAATTCATTCTAATTAAAGATAATAGAAGGCTTCTTGTATTTAGAAAATAATTATAAAACTGCTAGGATGATCTCATCAAACCATTGGTCAGATTGATAACATAGAAAACAAGAAATAATTGAAATAATTTGTTTTTTCATCACTGGGAACATTGAAGTTGGGTAAGGTGGATTTTTTCTAGGAAATTCAACATTTCCTAGCTGAAATATCTCAAAAATCTTGGCTCGTTGAGGAAAGGTAATATTTTTGTAGAGATCCGTAAGGGATTATACATAAAAAGGATGTAGGGGAGTTGAGGGTTTACTTTGTAACATTTGAAAAATTATTGAGATGTAACTGTAAAAGTGATATCGTTGTTCTGAGAAACAACAACTCTTTGACTGGAAATATATCTAAATTGACACCTAGAAACGCATTCAGACAAGGAATGAGTTTTTGGGAATATGGAATGAGGTAAGAAAGAGTCCCACAAGTTCAATTCATCACTAAGGTCAGCCAACCTATGGTGCATCGAATTGTGAAATTCATATAAATCGAATTCACACAGTGTTTTCGAAATTTTGTACTGTTGGTCAACTAAGGGAAAATGGTCGAGGTCTTTCACAGGCGGAAGCATGGCATTTTCCTCGATCATTTTATATTTTCCCTTTCAAGAATACATTGTAAATAAATAAGGATAGGAAATATGGTTACTAGGTGATTGGATGACACACACGTGATGCATGTTGATTTTTTCTGCAAAGGTTGTAGTAGATCCTGATATGCAATTTTACTTAACAGAATGCATAAAGGAGTAATGAGCAAACCAATTTTAGAAAAATAGGAATTAACTGTTTAATACGTTTAATATGGGAGCGGGATATTTATGGTGGCAATGGTTATGATGGATAACGGTTCAAAACCATGGAACGAGCAGCATACAAGTGGCAGTAGCGGAGTGGGTATGAATTTTTTGCTAGAGCGGGAATGGTGACAATAGGCGTGGGAAGTTTTTTGAAATCACACTAGTGGGTTTCGGAGGTGGCGGGGGGGGGGGGTTCTAAAATACCTTTGAAGTTGACACGTTTCCAGAATGGTTTTCCTCTGAAATTAATTTTCAGAAAAACCCCCCTCTCCCCCCCCACCCGCCCCCACCTTGGTTAAATGTCGGAGAGGTGGGGTCTACAATCTACCTTCCTTGCCCTTGATTGGGCAGAGAAGATGGTGGTAGTTGGTAGTTGTGCCCAAGATATCATAAAAAGAAAAAAACATGTTAAGTCATTCAAACTTTACTGCAAATTTCTAATCAAAGTTTAATTTCGTTTAAAGTAATTACAACCATTAATTAAATACCTAATGCATCATTTGGTCTAGCATGTATATTTTTGTTTTCTAGGGATTTTTTATTTTTTCAATATTTTTCTTTTTTTTATCATCATTTTTTTATACAAAATTTTCGAATATCCCTTTTATTTTTCTCTATTTTTCCTTTTTCTGTATGCCTTATATATTTTTTTCTATTTTTCTATTTTTTTAAATAACTACAAGGTAAAAATAAAATGTTGTTACAACATTGGCTCCAACTGGGGATTGTTTCTCCTCGTGAGATGTGGAGAACAAGTAGATCCATGTGCCTTCTCCTTGGGTTATGGAGTCTTTGTTTTGAAATCACACCTTGACAGTGAAATATAAATAGAACCAGTAATGTACAATGAACCATAACTATAATCAACTTCAGTATTGAATATAATGCTTTAGATATTTTCCATTGATAGGCAATTTAGAGTATCTTCCTTCCATATTATGTAGGACAAAAGTATCTTTTACCTTGATTTTTGCCACGTTGAATGGTCCCAACCAAATATTATCGAATTTACCATGTTTCCCTTTTTATTCTCTTTGAGAATCCCATTTCAAAACCAAATCTCCTTCCGTGAAATCTTGTTCTATAGCTTTCCTATCAAAAAAAAATTTCGTCTTGTTTTTATATTGATGAAGTTTTTGTTGAACTTAATATCTCTCTCATCATTTAATTCTATAATATGATTGAATGTCGTAGAAAAATAATGAGGCTCTTCATTGGATTCCTATAAAAAATTCATGATAGGAAAAGCTAGTTGTGTAGGAAAAATGGCCTTAGTGCTATAGACAAGTTGAAAAGGGGATTTACCTGCTGATTTTTTGGTTGAAATTTTGTTGGCCCAAACATCATACTTAAGATGCTTGTCCCAGTTTCTCTTATGATCTAGCAGTACCATTTTTATCACCTTTACCAAACTCTTATTAGATGACTCCGCCAATCCATTCCCTTAAGGGTATAATGCAGTAGAATGATGCAATAAAATATGGTATTTTGGGAAAAATTATATCATTTTAACACTACTAAAGGCCTATGCATTATCTGCGACTATCTATTGAGGACAACCAAATCTGGATATTATATTTTCCTCAATAAATTCAATGACAACAGTATGTGTAGAATTTTTTACTGGGACAGTTTCTACCCACTTTGTAAAGTAATATGTGGCGGTTAAGATCCATTTTTGTTGGTTGTTGGATGCTAGATGTATCTCTGTAATGAAATCTAGTCCCCCTGTAAAAAAAGTGCCTTAATAAAAAAATTGAACAAGGGGGAATGTTTCTAATCTTTGCTTTCTAGAAAAAATATGACATGCAATGCAACTTCTGACTTTCGCTCCAACCCGAGAAAACAACTTTGGAAAATAGAAACCTTCTCTCAAGATCTTGTATGTTGTTTCTCTCCAAGCATAATGGGCTCCACACATTCCTTCCTGAAACTAATCTATAACTCCTTTTGTTTCACTCTCATTCATGCATATAAGTAAGATGTTCAATGTATCTTTCCAATACAGGTTAGCATTGGTAATGCAATAATTCATAGCCTTTACTCTAAGAGTTGTGAATTCATTTTTGTGAAACTAGGAGGGTACTCAAAATCATGAAGAAAGAGTACCATATTAGTATACCATTAAGATAATAAGAACTTTTCCTCAATATGAAGTGGAAGAGGAGTTGAACCTGTACAAGAAGAAGGTTCTTATGGATTATTCTCTCTTGAACTTGGAGAAAGTTCTTATGGATTCTTATCTTCTAAACTTGGAGAAGGTTCTTGTGGATTCTTCGAAACGGAAACATGCAGGATAGTGCTTATTCCCATAAGTTTAAAGTTAGATTCAACCAACAGCATGGCTAAACCCTATCCTTTTATCGGATTCGTAGATTTGATGTCTAGATCAAATTCAAGAATTTTAGCTATCCATCTCCCTCTCCTACCATTTGTATCAGGTTCGTTGAAAATGGTTTTGAAAACATTGTTATGGACATAGGTAGTAACAAGGGAATGAAGGACATGAGTTCTAAAATATTTTAGGGCTTGTATAAGAGCACATGCTTGTTTTTCAATAATGTCATATTTTAGCTCTACATGTCTCATAACTTTACTAAAAAAGGAAATTGGGTGTTCAGCTTGGTTCTCATTCTTTTGTAGTAAAGAAACAGATAAATTTGTGTCAGAGGAAAAAGAGAAAACGCTGAAGGGTTTTGTATAATCAGGATTGGCTAGTATTGGGGCTTCAGAAAAAGCCTTTTTTATTTGTGTAAAAGCTTATATATCATGCACTATCCATTTAATCCCATGATTTTTCTTCAACATATCAATGATATCTTTAAAAATATCAATATAGTTTGGTATAAATCTTATTAGAAAATTAATTCTCCTAAAAAAGCTTGAATTTATTTTTAATTTATTAGTAGAATAATTACCTCAATGGCTTAAACTTCTTTTGGATCGATTACCACTCCTTGTTTTAAGATGATTTGGACATGTAACTTTCCTTCCTTGATGGAAAATATAGATTACCTTGGGTTGAGCGAGATTCTAAATTTTATGCACCTATAAAAAACCTTTCTCAAGTGCTTTAAGCGATTTCATCAAAGTTTGAAAGTACAGTTAGATCATTTAGATAAATAAAAATAAATTTATTTATTTTTCGAACAAAATATAAAGCCATGGCTCTTCTAAATGTTTCTCCTACATTGGTTAAGCCAAATGGAATCCTAGAATACATAAATGTACCCTAGGGAGTTGTGAATGTTTTTTTATTCTTTGTCTTCTAGACTTACCAAAATATGGTTATATCCAAAGAAACCATCTATCATGGAATATCTATTAGAAATTGGAACTATTTGGAGTAATTTATCCATTTTAGGCAATGGATAATTATCTTTTAGCGATGATTTGTTCAAATTTCTAAAACCCACACACAGTCTTATTTCACCATTCTTCTTTCTTATATGAACTAAATTTGCAATCCACTTAGAATATCTAAGAGGAAAAATTATCTTAACATCCAATAATTTCGTTAGGTCCTTCTCAATGGTTGGAGGAAAAATTTGATTTATTCTTCTTAATTTCTTTTGAAATTTTTTGGATTCTCATTTCAAGGGACTCTTATGCTCAATGATATTTGTGTCATAAGTTTCGAGCTCTTAATATGACCAATAAAATATACATATTTATAATTCTTTAGGAGATTTATATATTTTTCAGTTATGTCTTTGGGTAATAATTTTGAAATTTTCACATTCATAATTTCTTCATCAGTTCCAATGTTACAGTATTCTACATCCTCTTGTTGTTGTGTATTTAATAACGATTTTTTTAAGACATCATTATTATTAAAAGGTTTCTCAAGAGAGATTAGACCCTTGGGAATGTAATTGTTTGGAAATTGTAGGATATTATGGTCAGCTATATTACCTTCCAATTGTTTAGTTTCATTTTCATTTGTCGACTTATGATCAATAATTTGTTCTCCCTCAATTTTTAAGGTTGAAAAAACCCCCATTTCCTTTAGGAAACTCTTCAATTTTTCATCATCTTCAAACACTTTCCATTGTTTAAGATTGCCAGGGATTGAAGGCTTGTATTTCACCTCAATTTTATATCGTAGTTCCATTGGATATAGAGTTTTAAAAGAGATGGCTTGAAATTCTAAAGAGTTTGCATAAATTTTCTCATCTCTTGGTATTGTTGTAATGTTAAAATCTTGAAAATAGTTCTTTACAGAGTCCCATACCTCATTTCGGTAAGATCAAAGCCTAGGATGTTTTGCTTGGCATATATTTATTACTTGTATTACTATTAATTATGTGTCACTGAAAACACTTAAGTTTTGAACTATCTGACTTTTAGCTAACTTAAGACCTAAAGGTAGGGCTTCATATTCTACTACATTATTAGTAACATTGAAGTCTAAGTTGAAGGATTGGGTTGTGTTTAATTTATCTAGATAAATTAATATAATTGCTTCTCCAGCCCCATATTTAGAAAAATAACCATCGAACTATAACTTCCATACATCAATTTTTATACATTTAGGTTTATTTACAATGCTAAGTTGGGAATTTTGGAGATCATTAGGTGACGATGTGAAACTTCCAAAATACTGATCAAAAACATAAATCAGATAATTTATTGATGGATTTGCCTTAGAGAGAGTGTTAATGAATCTTACCTCTATGTATAACATAAGATGTTCTTAGCTGGCCTACCAAGACCTGGTCTAGGCCTTAAATCATATCTTCTTCCTAATTCTACAATAATATTTTTAGAAAATGCTTGATACTTTGAAACTTGTGAAGCCTCTTGAATTTGGTTTGGAGATTGATCAGAAGAAATTGGCAACAGAGAATTTCATAATGATCTATCACCCATACAATTAATGTCATTAGTAGCTGATGTACCAGTTTCTTCGAGCTCTTGATTATTAGTTAACAATGGAGGATAGACTTGTTGGTCAATATTTGGGCTTTCTAAGAATTGAGGTTGAAATGGTCTCTTGAAGTGTAATTGAGGTCTATTTATCATTGTTTGAGGTGTTCTAGGCTGTGCTTCCATTTTGGAAATTCTATTTGACAATTTTCTTATTAAAGAAGTAATTTCATCTATCTTATGATCTTCATCCTTATTTTTTAAAAATATGTACTTTCTTCTCGAGTCTTCATTTTCTTTTCAGCTTTTTTATTCTTTTCTTTAAGCTTATTTGATGGAGATATATTTTCCTCAACTTCAATAGAATTTTTTTGCATATCTCCCAAGGTGAAAATTCTTATTTCTATAAGAATGACAACACAATTATCATAAAATCCATTTGAAAATATAAGCTTGGCTGAAACTACTGGGGGCTTACAGTCTGGTAGCATTTTATCGTAAATTTTATTGAATATTTTAATGAAACCATAAAAAAATTCTCAAGGATTTATTTTCAAATAATCAAATTCAGTAACACAATATACCTGATCCTTTTTCACTCCCCATTCTTGTTTAAAGATATTTTCTAATTCGTTCAATGTTCAAATTGAATTGGCTTGTAAGTGTCTAAACCAAATTCTTGTATTTCGTTCAAGAGACTAAACACAAATTGTCATGAATACATATTCACGTTCAACGTTCATATTATCAACAAAATCTGAAAATGAAACTAAATGATATTTGGTAGACAAACCAGTATCCCCATTAAACCTGGGTAGGTGTTTAAGATATCCATCTAGAAAATGATTAAGAGGATTAGGAAGAATTAGTGCAACATAAAAATCCTGAATGATGGGTTGAAAACCAAACATTATTTTAGGTATAAAAGGTGAATATGATGAAGCAATTGAAGTAGAAGATGATGGTGAAGGTGTGGATAACCTTCCTTTGAGATTATGAGTAGAACTTGTAGAATTTTTAGGAAATGTTAATTGGATAAGTAACTTTTGTATTTCTAGATCAAATTTTCCTTCACCTTCAAAAGAAATATTTTCATATACAGAAAAAATATCTTCATATTTTTCAAAAGTTTTTTGAAACGTATGAGTGATAGAAGAGACAAAAATCACTTGGTTTTAATTCAGGTAATTATATCCCTAGTTATGCTTCTGACTAAAGAGATTATGAAATAGTTGTAGGAATTTGATAAGTTTCTAATTGATAAAGAAGATGATGAGATTAAAAACCAACCCATTTGGATAAAATTTCTAAAAAATTTAGTGATAAATCTGATAATTTGTGGGGAATTGAAATAGGAATAAAGGGATCAACTTCTGAAAAAAACTCAGGTGGAAGGGAGGTAAAAGTTTAAGTTGAAGCTGCCAATCTTCTCCTCCAAGAGGATATTCTCACTAGCCTCTATAGATATGAAAATGGAGAATAGAGATGAGGATCTCAGTGAGATATGGTGTGCTTTGGTGAAGCTAGATTTATTTTATGGAGTCGCGAGGTAATTTTTTTTAACCTAATGACCTTTTATTCAACGTCAAAAGAAAATTTTAATCATTGTCCCAGGGAAAATAATTCAAAATTTTAGTTCCCCAGCAACGACGCAAATCTACTGTTGTACCTCTGTAGATAATTATAGGTCAGGAAATATTCCAAATCATCTATAATGTTTTGTTGGAATTTTTTAAAGTTTTTGGATGACGAAAGCTCTAAATTGTTTAAATAGGTGCAATTTCTTAATTACTTATGATCTATTAGAAGGGTTGATTCTTCACCTCTAACAGTAATTTAGCTTTTATGAGATTTGTAAGGTTGAAAGTTTATAAATTATATGATTTTTTGACCATGAAACTAATTATTTAACTGTTCATATATAGTGGATGTGTGTAAAATACTTTTACAGCCAAACAATATATGTTTAAAAATTTAAGGGAAGATGAAAATTGAAAGATGTATAGGAGTTGAATTAAACAAGCAGTTTAATTAACTAATCTCTGTAAAATATTATAACTTCATGGGCAATTTTAGATAAATCGAATTTCAATATTATCATATCCAAAACTCCCATAAACTTCAAACATATGCAGATTTAAAACATAGTGGAAATATAATTGACAAAGAAGAACTTATAAGGACATAAGTTGTTTCAGAATGAATCCAGAATGATTTTACTACTTCCAAAATAAATTCGAAGGATATAAGTCTTCTGAAAATTCTATTACAATGGTTCAACCCTTCATACTTTGATTTACAAAGTATTTTTACAACTTTGTCTAAAATATCTTGATTAAATATCAAAATTTATTTACAAAATATCTCTAAACGGTTTATAAAAATATATCTAAAACATAGGAAAATTAAAACTTATTAAGCTCTTTGGCACCCAATTCGAGGATTTTGTTGATGTCTAGGCTAGAAATGATGCTATTCATTTTCCTTTTTTAACTATCTATCCATTGTTTCCTCTAATCTTGCCTACTATTATAGAAACTCAAAATTACCGCTCTAAACATTTTTGCTAATTAAATCAATGAGTAGACATATTTTCTCCCATATTTCCTCATCAGGAATGGTGGCTTTGATTAGTTTCCTGTAAGTCTCATCCACTTACAATGTACTTCTGAAAAGTAGGTTTCAGTACAAACAAATGCTTGATTTCATGCTTAATCAACAAGTCAAAAGTCAAACCTTTAATTAATTCCTTCGCTGTAATGGTCCCTATGATCTTGGAAAATTTGGCTTTGTCTATGGATGTTGAATACAATCTTCATTTGTATTCTTCATGAGTAACCATTTTATCTCCAATTCCTCTTAGACATGGAAATCCCTTTTGATGCAACAAATTAAAATTTCTATGAAACTTTTCTAGATTGGCTTCTAAATTGTGGCATTTGTTTTCAGGATGCGACTTTAAATACCTTTGGATGTGAATCTTTATAACCTCTAAGACAGTTTCAGTTATGTCAAATATATCATATTATTCAAGTTATTATTTTGTTTTTGAGTTTAGAATTCTGAATAGAGTTGTTGCACCTCCCCATTTGTGACCTAATTATTTCTTAAATTCTTCTATTATTTCTTTTGTTTTTTCTAGTAATTTTTCTTGCACAAACCGAATTTCAATTGATTTCCACAGATATTTCATGGATTTATTTATGTCTCTCCATATTTTTTCTTTTGCCTGTGAAAGTGTTTGAGAAAATTTTTATTCATTTTCTAGAGTATCTACTCTTTGAGTCAACATCTGACTCTTTCAGGTTTTTTCCACATATGAATTGTCAATCTTAAATTTTTTGTTCTTGGAGATTATGATATTGTGCTTTCAATTGATCAATTTCCTCTCCTCTCAGTGATAAATCTCCCATGGCTTTAGCCAAATCAGCTATTGGATCAATGGATTTTATCTCTAATGTTGTAGTAGTTACTGAAGTAGAAGCCCATTCATCTTTGCTTGTTGTTATTTCTCCTTTAGAAAATTTTCTGATTTTGTCTCTATTTTTTGTATCTATGTATTTTATTCAGTTATAATTTTGAACATGTTCTCTTTTTACCTCTCTATTTCACAAATCTCGTTATTCTGAGGATCTTCAGTGGTAGCGAGTTTCAAATCTTTCCTCAATGCTTGAATGTCAACATTTCTCCTCTTAACATTTTACTCAACCACTTTAACATTACTGGGATCATATCCTAATTTAATCACTAGATCATACAGATATTTTATCTGAGTATCATTTGCTAAAGAAGAAATATTTTCCATCTTTAGTTGGGAAAAACATTACTCAATGAAACCTATAACTTAGTCTTTTCCAAGGTTGAACTCGTTAAAGATGAATAGATCATTTCTTGAGCTTCTTTGTGCCAATAAATATGGTCAATAGGATGAATTTAATTTTTTCCAAAGGAAAAGTTTGATTTCTTATAGTCATTTTTAGTCTTTGGAATTGAGATTTTAGTTCCAAGGAATTCCATTTGCATTAGCCCCTTTTCAGTGTCAAAGGAAGAAAGTAATCTGTGTTGAGATGTTGAAGTTTGTTTCAACAATTTTCTATAAGTGGTATTCTTCAATGCTTCATTTTCCCTTTTGATTTCCTTGAACATAGCAAAAATTATTAGTTTAGTTTCACCATGGGCTAATTCTCTTTTTTGGGATGTTTCCAATGGTTCTTGAGAAGATGAATATGCATGTGACCATGTGAAAATTTCTTCAATTCAAGGAAAATCTATGGCATGAGGGCCTATGAGAACTAATGTATTTTGTGAGGTTTCTTCTGGAAAGGCTTCCTAAAAAATACTCTTCTTCTTTTTCTTGTACATCACAAACTCTATTTTTTGGATTTCTGTAATAGAAGGGGAAATAGTTTCCCTCACTCGCTTTTCCTGTTTTTGTTAGGGAAATGGAGTCTCAGATGTTGTAGGACTAAAACTCTTCTCTTTTGCTTCTTGCAATTTGTTCTCTTCCCACTCTTCCTAATTCATATACTGCTTAATCTCTTGTTTAGGGGTATGAGCATAAGGGGTAGTTTTATTTTCTACCCTTTGCTTGGAAATGATCCCCAAGGGATGATAAGACCAGGAAAAAATTAGTTTAAATTTCATTTCTCTTAAGAGAATATTTGACTCTTTTGTAGCTATTATGGAATTACAAATGGAAGATCCAACATGAGTTTTTATTTTAAAATATGAATTCCTCTTAGCTCACACAAAGTGAAACTCATCCATATTTATCATTTGCTTGATAAATTCTAGTGCAAAAGTTCTGATAGGTACAAAATTTTGCAACCTCTGTTGAGGAAGCTCACAACCATACACCCTAATATCTATATAGTTTTGGTATAAATACCAATCTTTTGTCTTTGATTTTTCACTGAGTTGAGGAATCCTTTAAATTTCAGGAGAAATTATAGGGTTTATTAAGTAAACATGAAACTATGTATAAAAACTCACATGTGTAGTCACTAAAAGAGAATTCATTTTTATTTCTCCTAACCAAGGAGGTCCAATGAATCACAGATTGAGGGTTACCCAATTCATCTAAATTTTGTATTGGAATTTAAAACATGTCTTACTAATAGAACAAAAACAAATATACAAGAATTGATGCATGTTTGAATGCCCCTTCTGTATAAAATTTCATGAACTGATCATGAACAATATTTTCTAAGAATTCAATTTAATTTAAGATAATATATGGATTTTAATCTTTAGAAAATATCGATAAAAATTCTAGAATGATCTCATCAAACCATTGGTCATACTGATAACTTAGAAAATAATAATGTATTGAAATAATTTGTTTGGTCATCTCTGGGAACATTGAATATGGGTAAGGTGGATTGGTTCTAAGACATTTAGCATTTTCTAGCATAAATATTTGTAAAATCTTAGCTCGTTGAGGAGTGATAATATTTTTGTAGAGATCCATGAGGGATTCTACAATAAAACGGATGTATGGGAGCTGAGGGTTTAATTTGTAACATTTTAAAAATGGATTGAGATGTAACTGTAAAAATGATATCATTGTTCTGAGCAACAACAACTCTTTGAATAGGAATATATCTAAAGTGACACCAAGACACAAATTTGGAGAAGGAATGAGTATATGGGAATATGAATTGAGGTAGGAAAGAATCCCACAGGCTCAATTTATCATTGAGGTCAACAAACATCTAGTGCATCCAATTGTCTAATTCATATAAATCATATTCACACTATGTTTATAAAGTTTATACTCTTGGTAAAATAGTAGAAAATGGTCTAGGTTTGTCACAAGTGGGAGAATGGGGTTTTCCTCTGTCATTTTTTACTTTCCCTTTGAAGAAGACATTAGAAAGAAATAAGGATAGAAAATATGGTTACCGGGTAACTGGATGAATCTTAGGTGTTGTATGTTGAGTCTCTTTTCAAAGGTTGTAGTAGAGCCTGGTATGTAATTTTCCTTAACAAAAGGCATAAAGGAATAATGAGAAAACCACAATTTTATTTCATAAAAAGAGGAATTAACTGTTTAAGATGTTTAATATGAGCACATTTTATTTATTCCAACAATGGTTATGATTGGGCAACAATTAAAATCCATGTAACAAGTAGTAGACAGGTGGCAGTAGTGGAGTGAGTACAAAAAATGACAATGGGCATCGGTGGTTTTCAAAAACGACATTGGTAGTTTTCATAGGGTTGGGGGGTTTGAACTAACTCCGTTGTTGACACATCGTCGGACTGGTTTCCATCTAAAACATATTTTCAGACCCCCCTGCCTTGGGTAAATTTCATAGAGGTGGACGGCTGGGCGGGGTGTCTAAACTCCCTTCCCTGCTGTTCATCAAGAGGATAATATCATGGCCATTGGTATTTGCACCTGACATATCATAAAACGAAAAAACATGTCAACTCATTCAAAATTTATTACAAATATATAATCACGATTTAATTTTGTTTAAACTAATTAAAACCATCAATTAACTACCTAATGTGACATTTAGTCTAGCATGCATAATTTGATTTTTCTCGGTTTTTTTTCTTTTTTCAATATTTTTCTTTTTTTATCATAATTTTTTTATAACATATTTTTCAAATATCCCTTTTCTTTTTCTCTATTTTTTCTTTCTCTTTATATATTATATGTGTGTGTGTGTGTGTGTGTGTTTTTATTTTTTTATAATTTTTAATAACTACAAGGTAAAAATAAAATGTTGTTACAACATTGGCTCCAACTAGGGAATGCTACTCCCTCTGAGATGCGGAGAACAAGTAGATCCATGTGACTTCTCCTGAAGTTGTTGAGTCTTTGTTGTGAAATCACAGTATGACAATGAAATATAAATATAATAGGTAATGTACAATTAATTATAACGGTAATCAACTTCAATATTGAATATAATGCTTTATATATTGTCCATCGATAGGAAATATAGAGTATATTCCTTCCAGATTCAATAGGAAAAAAGTATTTTTTCCCTTGAATTTTGATTTTCTTAATGGTCCCAACCAAATATTATCAAATTTACCGTTTTTCCCTTTCTCTTCTCTTTGGGAATCCCATTTCAAAACCAAATCTCCTTCCCTGAAATCGCTTTCTCTAGCTTTCTTATCAAAGAAAATTTTCATCTTGTTTTGATATTGATGAAGTTTGTATTGAACTTCATCTCTCTCTCTCTCTTCATTTAATTATATAATATGGTTGACTCTCCTAAAAAAATCATCATGCGCTTAATTTTGTTCTTGTAAAAACCTCACTACAAGAAAAGCTAGCTATGTAGGAAAAATGCCCTCAGTTCCATAGACAAGATGAAAAGGGGATTTACTTGTTGATCTTTTGGGTGAAATTTTGTTGCCCAAACTTCATACTTAAGACGACTGCCCCACTTTATCTTATGATCTACATGTACGTTTTTTATCACCTTTACCAAAATCTTATTAGATGACTCTGCCAATCAATTCCCTTGAGGGTAGTATGGAGTAGAATGATGTAATAAAATATGATATTTCTGGAAAAATTATATCATTTTATATTACTAAATGTAGGTGCACTAATATAGATATTATATTTCACTCAATGAATTTAATGACAACAATATCTGTAGATTTTTACTCGGATAGCTTCAACCTACTTTGTAAAGTAATCTGTGGTAGTTAAGATCTATCTGTGCTGGTTGTTGGATATTAGATGTATCTCTCTAATGAAATCTAGTCCCCACTGTAAAAAGGGTGCCTCAATAAAAATTGGAACAAGCGGGAGTGATGTTAATATTTTCTTTCCAACAAAAATAGGACGTGGAATGAAACTTCTGACTTTCGCTCCAACATGTGAAACAACTTTGGCTAATATAAAAATTTTCTAAGCATCTTGTATGTTGTTTCTCTCTAAGTATAATGGCCCCCACATATTCCTTCGTTAAGCTGATTTATAACTCCTTCTGTTTGACTCTTAGTCATGCATAAAAGTAATATTTTTAATGGATATTTCCAATATAGGTAAGCATTGATAATATAATACTTCATAGCCTTTACTATAAAAGTTTTTCATTGATTTTTTGTGAAACAAGGAGGGTACTCAAAATCATGAAGAAAGTGTACAATATCAGTATACCATTCAGACAACAGGAACTTTTCTTCAATATGAAGTGGAAGAGGAGCTGAATCTGTAGAAGAAGAAGGTTCTTCTGGATTCTTCTCTCTTGCACCTCAAGAAAATTTTTGTGGATTATTCTCTCCCGAGATTGGAGAAGGTTCTTGTCAATTCTTCTCTCCCGAACTTGGAGAAGGTTATTCTGGATTATCCTCTTCATAAACCTGTATGATAGTGTTATTCCCAAAATTTTACTGTTAGATTCATCCAAAAAATTTCCTAAACCCTGTCATTTTATCAACTTAGTAGACTTTATGTCTAGATCAAATTCAAGAATTTTAGCTATCCATCTCGCTCTCCTACCATATGTATCAGGTTGGGTAAAAATGGTTTTCACAACATTATTTGGGACATAGAAAGTAACAAGGGAATGAAGGACATAGGTGTTGGTGTCTAGATGTGAACAAATATTCCAACCCTTTTTCCACATTAATTATCAATCAGGGTGCGTTAGTTATTTCTAGACTAACGCGCACAGTATATGCGAGAGAAATAACATAATATGCTATCGAATCACAGGCTTAATCAATCCAAGCAAACAAAACTACTGTAACAAGAGTTAAAGATAGATTGAATAATTAAAAGGGCATTTACATCAATTACAGAATTATACTAGAACAAAAGTTGTAATAACAAACAAAAATATGAAATTGACAAAGGGAAATGGCACCTGATCAGAAGAGTGGGCCCAACTCTCTGATCAGGGCTGCGACAAACTCACAGCCGACAAACGGAATAGCAAAACACTATGCATTCATTTAATTGAAAACATTTTTGTTACAATATATGTCCTTTTTTTCTTAACCTTGATTCACAGCCCTAAGGCCCTGTTTATACAAATGTTTAGAAAATTGTATCTTTACTCTAACAACTAAATATCTACAATTATACATTTGTTACAACAACAAACTAGTTGCCAAAAGGAAACCATGAAAAGCCTGAAATAGAGATGGAATAAGATGGGATCTGTTGCACTGTTGTAGCAGGTTGAGATAGCATTGAGAATTAGGGGTTTCTTCGAGGCTTGCAACCATAATCCCTTTAATTTTTCCAAATATGTGAAAATAACGAATTTAATACTTGCAAATGTAAAACCTCCATGACTATTACTTCATTAATCAAATATTTCATGTAAGGTAGTAGAAAGGGGTTTACGTCACGTGTTTTAGAATAATTAATGATGCAAAGAGATAGAAAGGTGGGCGAAAATGGGAGAGAAAGGGATACATATTTGGTACCCAAGATATCCCCCCAACTGGTATATTTGCATGTCCTCATGCAGATCGCCGTCTTCTCAGATCTATGTTGGACTGACTGTGGCTAGCATGAAGCTGTGCAAGGTCATATTCTTCGGCCATCTCTGTCCCAGGGGGTTTATAACCTTCTGTCAGAACAACATCCTTCAACCAATCTGGGCCGACGTTGTATGCAGGGGTATATTGCTCTGTTGGAAACCAAATAAGGGGAAACTAAAACCTCAGCCCCATCCACCTAATCCCACAAGTCTGAATGCATGCTAAAAAACATGGCACTCTTTCTAGTGCTTGTGCAAATTTAGGAGCTCCAAAAGGTTCTCGACCTCTGACGGCTGAAAATGACAACATCCACCTCCTTTGACAACTGTCTAATCCTTCCTTCCAGAAAGTTATTATATGTTTGAAACAGAGGTTAGCACACCATTTCTGGGTTGTCAAAATATGTTCCCTATGCCCCTCAATATCTAAAAAGGTAAAATTATTATTATAAATATTTGTTGTCTGGCTATGCTCCCTCCTCATCATTAGTGGCCTTGTGACTTGGTTTTCTTCAAACGTATCATAGGCATTTCTCCATTTAATCTAATTAATAGTGTAGGAGGTGAAGGCTCTTAAATGAATATACCCCAAGAATGGAACGGGGTTGAAGGCATGATCATGCCTTAAGAAGTAACCATGCATGTAGAGTTCGCACATTAAGTGTTGTCCTATGATATCATGAATTTTAAAAATACAGAGAAACTAGATTGGGTCCTCAATTTCATGAAAAATTTCCTTATATATACTCTCAAGACAAAAGAAAAGAATTTTTTCATGAAGGAATAAGGCATAACTATGTGTGGGAGGTCTACAGGCCATTACCTACTACACCAAAGAAAACATCTTCTCCTTATCTGATTACAGCGTTTTCACTTGTTCTTCTAACTCCTCTATCATGCCCTACTGTTTTCTTTATCTCTGTCACGCTCTATCCAGTTGTTATATGTACCCTATGACGATCATGATAGCCTGCTCTCGAACCCACATTGTCTCCTTCTTATGGCCATTCACAGCAGACTGCCATCTCTGAATTTCAGCTGCCAGGAAAAATTCACGGCCTTCAAACAAATGTTCAATCAGACCAATCTTTGTAGCCATAGAGGAGACCTCAAATTTAGGTTTTAGTGCCTTCCGTTTATATGATTTTACCTTCTTCTTTAACCATGATACTTGCCTCTTCAACTCCTGAATTTCTTTCTTTAATCGCACTGTTTCACTGAGCTAAAACTGATACCTTTTCTTGAGAGGTAATATTCTTTTCTCACACAGTTCAATCCACTCTTTTTTGAAAATAAATTCATCTCCTAGGTCTATAGCAGGCTCAGGACGTGGTGGAATGTTGTTGATGTTATCAACTAGTTTTTCTATTAGGTCTTTTTGGATTTACTCCCTGTCTCTAGGGGCATTCTCCTCCCCATTTACCTTAGCGCTTTTGTCGCCCATCCTCTCTTCCGGTTTTTCCACAGAAATTTCATCTCCCTTTTGAGCCTCTGGGTGCTCCTGCTGAGATTAAGCAATTAATGGGTTGATCTTGGTCATGTCCTTCCCTAGGTCGATGAACCTTAGTACTGTTCGAACAACTATTCCCTCCATTAATCTATGGGACAAGTGAAACCCCCTCACCATTATCAGCATCATAAACTAAAAAGGGGAATGCGAAATACCTTCATTTCCCTTGTTTCTTACTTAGTCCACTCCTTCATTTATTGATTCTTTAGCTAAAGTCAACATTGGTTCTTGTGGAATAGTGTCATTTTTTAGGATAATTTCCTTTCTGTCCTCCTGTCCTTCGTGCATTACTTCCTCACCTATGGTTAATACTGGTTCTTGTGGAATAGTGTCAACTTCGCGGGTCATTTCTCTTCTGTCTCCCTGTTCTCCATGCATTACTTCCTCTCATGTGGTCGACACTGGTTATTGTGGAACAGTGTCGACTTCGCAGATTAATTCTTCTCTGTCTCCCTGTTCTGACTGAATTGGGGGTGGTTCTTGTGCTACACTACTGCTTGTTTCGATATTCATATCTGCTTGGGCAGGTGATGTTGTTTCTTGCGTAATAGCATCACTTTCCATCCCTTTGTCCTATGTTCCACCTTCCTATTCTTCATTAATGAAATTTGATGACTGTAAGACAGTCGCAACTTCGTGCGCTATACCCATAATTCCTTCATCTATAGGTTCATCAGGCGAGGATGGTTCTTGTGTGGAAGCCTCAACTGTATTACCAATTGTCTCCTCCATTCCCATTTCTTTCGGTTCTTCCTGATCAACCTCCATCTCCATTTCTTTCGGTGCTTCCTACACTATTTCCATTTCTTCTGACTATTCTTCCTCTATTAAACCAGTTGGAGATACTGGTTCTTCCTCTCTAGCAGCAATGACAACTGCTATCTCTTCTTCCAATGACTTGCAGAGTTCTACCCAAGAAACTCGAAATCAAACTATTGCATGCGTGACTAGTAAACGAACAAATCCATTATTGGAGAGAACTATCGGCATTTGACTGGAAAGCCAAGCAGACTATGCCATGTGCTACAGTTGTTTTAATAGAAATAAAGGCATGTTTAAGAAATGCACCTGAGCCTGCAGTACTCGCACCTAGAGTAGTAACATCATCTAGAGTAGTAGCACCTAGAGTAACAACATCTGGAGTAAAAACATCGAGTAGAAACATCCGATGTAACAACATCTGCAGTAACAGCATGACGAGTAGAAACATCTGGAGTAACAACATCCAGAGTAACAACATCGAGTAGCAGCATCCAGAGTAACAACATCTGGAGTAACAGCATGACGAGTAGCAACATCTAGAGTAACAACGTCGAGTAGCAACATCTGGAGTAACAACATGACGAGTAGCAACATCCAAGGAGTAACATCATTGAGTAGTAGAAACCAAGGAGTAACAACATCATGAGTAGAAACCAAATAACAACATCATGGGTAGCATCAACTAAGTAACAACATCATGAGTTGCAACAACCGAGTAATAACACTATGAGTAGCCGCATCCAAGGAGTAACAACATTGATAAGTAGAAAAATTTTAAGCTCTAAAACATTACTCAGTAGTAACCTCTGGACATAATTTTGCGCATCCTGAAAGATAGAAGGCCAGTAATATACCATTTTTACCACCTTATTTCCTGTTCTTTTATCTACAAAATCCCCCCCACAAGGGCCATCATGGGCAACCTTCAGTACTTCATAAATATCATCCTCAAATACACAGTGCCGAATCTGCTTATCTTCTCCTGTATGAAAGAGGTGCCCTGCCTTCCAACAATATCGGGCACTGTGATGAATAATTTTTCACTGTTCCCTATATGAAAAATGATGAAGCACCTTACCTATAACAAGATAGTTTGCAATATCTGCATACCATGGAGGGTTAGTAGAAATTACAAAAAGATTCTCATCAAGAAAACTATCTTCTATAGGTGTGCATTCATCATTGTTATCCATATTAGACAGAAAATTAGCAACTACATTATCTTTTCATGGTTTGTCTACTATTGTGATATAAAATTCTTGAAGCAAAATCAACAATATTATAATGAGGCCAGGAGTGATAGGTTTATTCATCAAATACCTTATTGTTGCAGTATGTAAAAACATAGGATACTCTATGATGTAGTGCTAGAACTTGTTGATAGCATACATGAAAACCTGTAATTCTTTTTTCGTCACCATCTAATTCAATTCACCAGGAATTTAATTCTTGCTGAAATAGTAAACTGCATACAGTGTTTTATCTACCTACTATCCTAAGACTACTCCTACTGATGTCTAATAATCATCATCATGTATCTGCAATAGTAATGCCCAATCAGGTCCTCGAAGGATCGGAGCCTTGCAAACCAGTCCCCTGATTTTTGTGAAAGCTGCTTCACAGTATTCAGTCCATAAGAATTATGCATCTTTTGTTAGCAATTGAAAAAGTGGATGTTCTATTTTAGAAAATTTTTCTATAAAGTGTTTGTAATAACCAACAAAACCAATAAATATATGTACATATGTAGGTGTCTTAGGTACCAAGAAGTGCAATATTACCTCTACTTTGGCCGGATGAACTCGAATTCCAGCAGCGGAGAGAAAATGTCCCAATACTATTCCTTCTTCCCTCATCAAATGGCATTTGACTGTACTTAGAGATACATGGGTGTACTTACATATTTTTAGTACTTTTTCCATATTTTCCAATCCTTCTTTAAATGAGTTCCCATATGGAGTAAAATCATCTTCAATGCTGTCATCGACTAAATTAGAAAAAATTCTCAAAATTTCCCTCTGGAAGGTTGCAGGAGCATTACACAGGCCAAATGGGAGGACCCCATATGCAAAGGTCCCCCACAGGCATGTGAAAGATTTTTCATCCTAGTCTTCCAAGGCTATCTAGATCTGGTTATACCTGGTAAACCTGTCTAGGAAGGAAAATAACTTCTTCCCAGCCAAGGTGTCCAAGACTTTGTCAATGAATGGAAAAGGGAAATGGTCCTTTTGAGTTGCCTTGTTTATCTCCCTATAATCTACGCAGATCCGTCATTTACCATTCTTTTTGGGAACAATAACTAGCAAACACACCCATTTCCTATCCGAGATGGGGTAGATGAAACCTACATCCAATAATTTATGTAATTCTTCCTTGAAAATGTTCTTTATAGAAGGATTCATTCTTCGTTGGGGTTGTCTCACAGGGCGGAAATATTCCTTAATATAAATATGATGAGTACATAAATTATCAGGGATTCCCTTCATGTCCATATAATCCTAGGCAAAAGCTTCCTGATGGTGTTGAAGGACTTTTAAAAGCTACTTTGTCTGGGATTCTAACAGATTTGGGTTGACATTAAGTGTCTTCCCTGGTTCAATTTCAATCAAAATACTATCATGGGATGAAGTTATAGGAATATCTTCAATTTCATCTTCTGGTTCCATATTTTCTTATGTCTCACAACTCATAGTAGACTCTAAAATTTGATGATTTGAATTGGAAACGGAACTGAGGTCATTAATAAAAGTGTTAATGGTATCATCTTCAGATTTTGTTTTGAATTGCAAGGCCTGCGCAATGGTCAAGATTTCTCTAACCTCTTCATTTTCACATTGAGTCTCTTCTACTGGTAGAGGTTTCTATCTGGCTAATAATTTTTCAGATGGGCTGGGTTCTGCAGGGGGGAAGAGAGTAAGGTTCTTTGTAACCGTCCCATTTGATATAATCATATGCCCAGATAAACGCCCGATGTAGGTGTCTGTGGTTGCGAGCCAAGGTCTTCCCAAGACCAATGGATGACCACTAACTGAGGATTGTGTCTGTAATACAAGGAGGTCCACATGATAGTGCCATGAATCCATCAAAATTGTCACATCTTCCAATTTCCCTACTGGTTTAATTGTAGACCTATCTACTAATTCCAAGATAGTAGGGGTTGGCTTGATTTTTTTGAGACCTAATGCATTCATTTTTTCGGAGGTAATAATATTAATGGAAACTCCCAAATATACTAGTACCTTTGGGATTTCAACCCCATTGATTTTTATTGTTAGAATTGGGTTTCCTAGATATCCATATTTTACAAGCATGGTCTTTCCTAGCATGACGTGAGACAGTCTACCCATCACATGAATAGTTAACATATCCCTTGGTTTCTTCCCAGGTTTCTGAGAGCAGTAATATTTCAAAAAAAATTGATATATAGGTACATCCGTCATAGCCTGGAGCAGGGGTATTTTGACAAAAATATTTTGCAATTCCCCCAGGAAGTCAAACTCCGCTTGAGGGTTTTGTTTATTCATGGTCAATATTTAAAGATATGGTGGAGTAATTGGACAGACCTGGTTAACAACAGTTTGGGGAGGTGTTTTTTTTATCATGTTTTGGTGTGGTTTATCTCCAACTATTATCTGTTCTGCTTCTACAACTTCACTGTCAATCTATTCTATGATAAGAGGTGAAGTGGGATAATTTACTACCGACCCAGATCATAAGTTTATCTCATTAATTCCTACAGTATAAATGCTATATGATGGAAGGTTAAGAGTGTTTGTTTGTTGGACCCATTTATTATTAGAATTCATATTGGGCTGGATAGGAAGATGGGGTCGAAGGGATGTGTTTCCTAGAGGTACATTGGAGGGCAACTGAAGTTGTTGTTGAGGCATAGATTGGGGAAATTTCCCAGTAGGTGTGGGTCCATGCTAGTTCTGATTCCATCAAGGATTCAAACTGGTCTGGGGAGACCATTGTTGCTAGGGTGGGATATTTATACTGAGAACGCACGGGTGAAAAAGGTACAGACTGGGGACCCATATTAAAATTTTTAAAATACTAAGATGGGTCTTGAGGCATACCTGTATTCATAGCTAATGGTAGAGGTTTCCATGGCTTTTTTGGCCCCATGAAGTACAGTTGATCTACCGCATTCTCTTCACTTTCCCCTTGAAAAATTGCCTTCAGTCCTGGCAAGGAAGGGCACGAGTTGGTCGCATGAGTCTGTTCACAAATTATGCAGGCTTCCACTATGTTTAGTGGGCATTATTTTAAAGGATGCTTCTTTTTGCACTGTGGGCATAATATAGACATAGTCTTTACCAACTCTATTTGTTTCTATTTTTCTTGCAGATTATCCATCTGGGCGGATAATGTGCTTAGGATATCAGTCCTTAGGTTATCCAATAGGGCTCCAATTTCTGCCTTTGTAACCCATCCACCAGAAGTATTTAATGACCTAATTCCTTATCCACTCCTTCCAAACCCCCCGTGAAAATTGAATGTACAACTCATAGATAGTGTCAAAGTCTTCTTTCGAAATTTCCCCCTTTCCTACTATGTTCAAAATTCTCGGGGAATCTTACCTAACTTTTCGGAGAAGGATGATCTTCAGAATATCTTTATCTAGGTCACTATGGCCTGATAAAAGATGATATTCATAATATCTTTTTGGTATTTCTCCAAAAAGACTTCCTTGATGGCATCCCATGAGGAAATAGACTTTCCTCTAAACCCATGAACCATTACAGGGTTGTCCCTTTTAAGGTAGCAGAAATTATTTTTAGCTTCTGAGCATCGGTGATATAATCATACCCTCGAAATACAATGTCAAATTTGAAGAGGAATGTATCGGGGTCTTTAGAAGAAAGCCCATGAAAAATTAGGCAGAGCCGTTAAATGAATGGGCTTCATCGTTGCATCACCCGTAATCTTTCCAATTGGAAAATTAATAGAAGAACTTGTAGGTGCCATAAATATCCTCCAATAATCACCCGAGATTTCAACTAGTTCTGTCATTGGTACTTGGGGTGATTCGACCGTAGGAGGTTTCACAGCACTCCGTTGCTATCGTGGTGACAAAAAATCCTTTAGGAAATCTCTTTCCAAATCAGAATTTATTAATTCAACTCCAGGAAGCTTCACATCACTCCCTTGGTGTCGTGGTGATCAAAACACTTTCGGAGGTTCTTCTTCCAAATTGGAATTGCTCAATTATTCTGACCCTCTGCTTGCTATTTCTTCCCCTTCTGCAGATAGGAGGATATATCCTTCATCGATACTTTATTTATTCCTCCTTCCGTTGTTGAAATGATTTCCTGTGGTATTGTGGATGCCATTGGCTGCTCAACCTACTGCCCTTCGGACTTCCTCTGCACCCTTACTCTGACATCAGTATCAAAAGATGCTTTAGATTCAGCCTTTGTGATGATCTCATGGATATATGTCTTCCTTCCAAGATCCCTTCATTTCTTTGGGGGTCTTCCTCTACCCCTCTTATTCAGATATTTATTCATACAATTGTTGGGAAGAATTCATTAAAATAACAAAAACGCTTAGGACCCGGAGCAAGACGGATAGTTTCCTCCCCGAGACGAGAGAATAGGTTCAAAAAGAAAATCAAATAAACTAAAAGAAAATAAAAGTTCAAGACCTGAAGTAGGGTGATCAAATACCCTCCCGAGGACGAGAAGTTGGCCCTTCAAGAAAAATAATAAAGAGAAATAGAAAAGCTGAATACTATGCTCAGGGCTCAGAGAAGGGTAACAGATTCCCTCCCGAATACGAGAGATCAGTTCTAAAAAAAAAACTGGAAAAAACAAGAAAACAAAGTACTATGCTAAGGACTTGGAGCAGGGCAACAAATACCCTCCCCAAGACGAGATATTAGTTCTAAAAAAATACAATGAAAAGTGAGAAATAAACAGAACACTATTCTCAGGACTTGGAGCAGGGCAATAAATACCCTCCCCGAGACAAGAGATTGACCCTTAAATCAATTACAGATCATGTTCTTGAACCTTGTTAGCCTTCCCCGACAATGGCACCAAAATGTTGGTGTCCATATGTGAACAAATATTCAAACCCCTTTTCCACATTAATTATCAATATGGGTGCATTAGTTATTTCAAGGCTAATGCACACATTATATGTAGGAGAAATAACATAAGTTTCTATTGAATCACATGCTTAATCAATGAAATCAAGAAAAACTACTATAACAGTAATTAAAGATGGATTGTTGAATTAAAAAGGAATTTACAACAATTACAGAATTATACTGGAACAACAGTTTCAATAACAAACCAAAATATGAAATCGACAAACGGAAAATAACACAACACCTGATCACAAGAGTGGGCCCAACTCTCTGATGAGGGATGCGACAAACTCGCAGCTCACAAATTGAACAACAAAACACTGTGCATTCAATTAATTGAAAATGCTTCGGTTACAATATCTGTCCCTTTTTACTTAACCTCGATTCACAACCCTAAGGCCCTCTTTATACAAATGTTCAGAAAATCGTATCTTTCCTCTAACAACTAAATATCTACAATTATACATTTCTTACAACAACAAACTAGTTGCCAAAAGGAAACCACGAAAAGCATGAAATAGAGCTGGAATAAGATGGGATATGTTGTGTTGTTATAGTAGGTTGAGATAGCGCTGAGAATTAAGGGTTGCGCCGTGGCTCGAAACCGTATTCCCTTAGTTTTTTCAAATCTATGAAAATAACAGAGTTAATACTTTCAAAGGTAAAACCTCCACGACTATTACTTCATTAATCAAATATTCCATGTAAGATAGTAGAAAGGGGTTTACCTCATGTGTTTAAGAAAAATTAATGATGCAAAGAGATAGAAAGGTGGGGGAAAATGGGAGAGACAGGTATATAAATTTTTTACCCAAGAATAGGCTCTAAAATATTTCAGGGCTTCTACAAGAGCAAGGGCTTGTTTTTTCATAATGTCACATTTTAGCTTTGCATCTCTAATAAATTTACTAAAAAAGGAAATTGGTTGGTCATCTTGGTTATCATTCTTTTGTAGTAAAGAAGTAGCTAAATTTGGGTCAAAAGAAAAAGAGAAAATTCGAAAGGGTTTTGTATAATCAGAGCTGACTATTACTGGGCTTCATAAATAGCCTTTTTGATTTGTGTAAAAGCATATCTAGCCTACACTGTCCATTTAATCTCATTATTTTTCGTCAACATATCAGTGATATCTTTAACAATGTCAACATAGTTTTCTATAAATCTTCTTAAGAAATTATTTTTTAATAAAAACACTTGAATTTATTTTTTATTTCGTTGTTGACTAAATACCTCAATGGATGAAACTCATTTTCGATCAATTACTACTCCCTCTTTTGAGATGATATGGCCAAGTAACTTTCCTTCCTTTATGGAAAATAAAGATTTTTTTTGGCTGAGGGACAGTCCAAATTTTATGCACCTATCAAAAACCTTTCTCATGTTCTTTAAGTTCTTTTCATCATATTTTGAAAAAAAAGTTAGATCATCTAGATAAATAACAATAAATTTATTGATTTTTCTAGCAAAAGCTAAATCCATGGACCATGGGTCTTTGAAATGTTTCTCATGCACTGGTTAAACAAAATGGCATCCTAGAATACATAAATGTACGCCAGGGAGTTGTGAATGTTTTTTTTTCTTTGTTTTTTGGAATTACCAAAATTTTGTTATATCCAGAGAAACCATCTAGGACGGAAATTCTCTCAGAAACTGAAACTCTTTGGAGTAATTGATGCATTTTAGGAAATACATAATTGTATTTTAAGGATGATTTATTTAGATTTATAAAATCCACACATAATCTTATTTCACCATTTTTCTTTCTTACAGGAACTAAATCTGCAGTCCACTCAAAATATCTCGAAGGAACAATTTTCTTGGAATGTAGTAATTTATTTAGTTCCTTCTCAAAGGTTGGAAGAAAAATTGGATTTATCCTTCTTAATTTTTGTTGAAATGGTTTGGCTTCTGGTTTTAAAGGAATCTTATGTTGAATGAGATTTGTGTCATAAGTTTTAATCCCATCATAGGACCAAGAAAAGACTTATTTATAATGCTTTAGGAGGTTGATATCTTTGTCTTTTATGTCTTTGGGTAATGATGCTAAAATTTTCACATTCTTAATTTCTTCATCAGTTCCAATGTTACAGTCTCCTACATCCTCTTCTTGTCTTGTATTTAATAACGATTTTTTAAGACATAATTTGAACTATCGTAGAGTTTTTCAAGAGGGATTAGACCCTTGGGAATGTAATTGTTTGGAAATTGGAGGATATTATGATCAACTATCTTACTTTTCAATTGTGAAGTCTCATTTTCATGAGTCAACTTATGATAAATAATTTGTTCTCTCTAAATTTGTGACATTGAAAAATCTGATTTTCTGTAGCAAACTCTTCAATTGTCCATCATATTCAAACACTTTCCAGTGTTTAATATTGTCAGGGATTGAAGGCATATATTTCACCTCAATTTGATATTGTATTTGCATTGGATCGGGAGTCTTAAAAGAGCTGGCATAAACTGCTAAAGGGTCTACATAAATGTTCCCATATCTTGGGATTATTGTAATGTTAAAATCTTAAAAATAGTTCTGTACAGAATTCCATACCTCATTTCGGTAAGATCTAAGCCTGGGAATTTTTGCTTGACATATATTTCCTACTTGTTTTACTATTAATTCCAAGTCAATCAAAACACTTAATTTTTGAAATTTAAGACTTTTAGCTAACTCAAGGCCTAAAAGTGATTCTTCATATTCTACTACATTATTAGTAACATTGAACTCTAACTTGAAGGATTGGTTTATATTTCCTTTATCTCGAGAAATTAATGCAATTCCTACTCCAACCCCATATTTGGAAAAATGGCCATAAATTTATAACTTCCACAAATCAATTTTTATAAATTTAGGCTTATTTTAATTTGTTTGATGCTAAGTTAGGAATCTTGGAGATCATTAGATGACAATCAGAAACATCCAAAATCGTGATAAACATCATAAATTATATGATTTATTGCTTGATCAGCCTTACAGATAGTGTTAATGAATCTTACCTCTATGTATAACCTAAGATGTTCACCCCCATAAAGGAATAGTGGCATACGACATATCCATCTTCAAGATTCCACCTAATTTGGCTCAACATTATCTTGATAACAACATTCCAATTTTTGGAGAGATATCTATGATGACAATTTCTAGCACTACACTTTTTAGAGGGATTTGTGCTAAATTTACAACAAGGTCTTTTATCAATATGAGACAAGGAAATTTCTTGGAGAAAAAGGTGTATAGATTATGGTGAGTTCTGGTAATTTGGAATTGTAGTTGATCCATGATTACTTTGGGCATCAAATTGTGAGAGGCCTCAGAGTCTATCATATAGTTATATATAATAAAATCATGAACTTAGAGAGTAACATAAAATGGAGGAACGTTTTCACCAATCGTGTCAAAAATAGGACCAAAAAACACATAAGGTTTTCCATCTTTTAAATTGATTATGTCCCCCTCAAAACCTATACTCAAGGATTGCATACAATTTGATAGTTGATTTTTGTATCTTGTGTTTTAGCAGAGTTCAAAGAGTGGAATAGGGATTTTTACTCTCTCTATATCTTTCTCTACATTGAAAACTATTGGAATAGTTTTTTTTAGATGTATTAGTTTTATTTCATTGAATTAATGGTTGAATTATACTTGTTTCGGTTTCACCAGGTTTTACTAGAGGATCATTAATTGTGACATTCTTAGTTGGCCTACCAAGACCTGGTCTAGGCCACTAGTCATATCTTCTTCCTAGTTCTATAATAAGATATTTAAAAAATGATTTATACTTTGAAACTTGTGAAGCATATTGACCTTGGGTTAAAGATTGATAAAAAGAAATTGGGACCAGAGAATTTTGTAATGATATCTCACCCAAAAAATTAATGTAGTTAGTAACTGTTGGACTAGTTTCTTCAGGCTCCTAATCATCAATTAACAATGGAGGTTGGACCTGTTGGTCAATATTTGGTATTTGCAAGATTTGAGGTTGAAAAGGTCTCTTGAATTGAACTTGATTTCTATTTTTTATTGGTTGAGTTGTTCTAGGTTGTGCTTCAATTTTGGAAATTATATTTGACAAATTTCCCAATAAAGAAGTAATTTAATCAATCTTATGATCTTCATCCTTATTTTTTGAAAGAGATGTACTTTCTTCTCGAGACTTCATTTTCCTTTCAGCTTTTTATGACTTTTCTTTAAGTTTGTTTGATATAGATATATTTTCCTCAACTTCAATAGAATTTTCTTGCATATATTCCAAGGTGATAGATCTTCTTTATCTAAGCATGACAACAAATCATCATAAAATCCCTTTGAAAATATAATCGTGGCTACAACTACTAGGGGTTTACAGTCTGGTGGAAATTTATTGTAAATTTTATTGACTCTTTTAATGAAATCGGAAACGAATTCTCTAGGATTTCTTTTCCAATTATTAAATTTTGTAAGATAATATACATGATAATTTTTGAATCCCCATCGTGTTTTGAAGATATTTTTTAATTTGTTCAATGTTCGAGTTGAATTGGCCTATAATTTTCTAAAACAGATTATTACATCTCCTTGAAGAGATTGAACAAATAGTCTCATGTATACATTTTCATGTTCATGTTCATATTATCAGTAAAATATGAAAATGAAGCTAAATAATCTTCAATAGACAAACTGGTGTCTCCATTAAACCTAAGTAGGTGTTTAATATATCCATATACAAATTCATTAAGATGATTAGGAAGAATTAGTGCAACATAATGAGCCTGAATGATGGGTTGAAAACTACACATTATATTAGGTGAATGAGTTGAAGATGACGATGAAGGTGTGGATAAAATTCATTTGATATGATGGGAAGAACTTGTAGAATTTTTAGGAAATGGTGATTGGATCACTAAATTCTCTAGTTTTGGATCAAATTTTCGTTCACCTTCAAATAAAGGATTTGTATATACAAAAAAACTATCTTCAAGTTTTGTAAAAGTTGTTGGAAAAGTATGAATGATAGAAGAGATAAAATAACTTGGTCTTAATTCAGGTAACTCTATCCCTATTTCTCCTTCTGACTAAGAATAATATGAAAAAGTTTCAGGAATTTGATCAACTTCTAATTGATAAACAAGAAGAGAAGATTTAGAATCAACCCCTTTGGATAAAAGTTCCAAAACTTTGGGGAGTAAATATGATAATTTAGGGGGAATTGAAACCGGATTAAAGGGGCCAACTCGTGAAACAATTTTAGGTGGAAGGGAGGTAGAAGTTTAAGTTGAAGCTTCCAATCATCTCCTCAAAGAGGCAATTATCACCATCATCTCTCGATCTGCCAATGGAAAATAGATACGTGGATTTGAGTGATATTTCATGTGCTTTAATGAAGCCATATTTATTTTTGGGAGTAGCCAAGTGAAATATTTTAACCTATTGACCTTTTATTCACCACTAAAAGGAAAGTTTAATCGATATCCCGGGAAAAATACTTCAAAATTTTCATTCCTCGACAGGGAAACCAATTCTATTTTGTACCTCTACATATAATTCTAGGTGAGGAATTATGCCAGATAATTATAATGTTTTGTTGGTTTTTTTTAAAGGTTTTGGATGGCCAAAGCTGGAAACTGTTTAAACAGGTGAAATTTCTTAATTACTTATGATGTATTAGAAGGGTTGATTCTTCACCTCTAACACTAATTTAGCTTCTATGAGATGTGTAAGGTTGAAACTCTATAATTTATATGATTTTTTGAACATCAAACTGATTATTTAACTATTCATATGCAGTGGATGCGTGTAAAATACTTCTAGAACCAAAAAATATATGTTTAAAACTTTAAGGGAAGATGATAATTTAAAGATCTAGAGGAGTTGAATCAGATAAATAGTTTAATTAACTAATCTCTATAAAATATTATAACTTCATGGGGGATTTCAGATAAATTGAAACTCAATGTTATCTTAACTAAACTCCCATAAACTTCAAATATATTCCGATTCAAAACAGAGTGGAAATATAATTGACAAAGAATAACTTACAAGGACACAATCTGTTTCTAAATGAATCCAAAATCCTTTTATTACTTAAAAAATAACTTTGAAGAATACAAGTCTAATCAAAAGTATATCACAATGGTTCAACCCTTCACACTTCAATTTAAAAAGTATTTATACAACCTTCTCTAAAATATCTTGATTAAATATCAAGATTTATTTACAAAATATCTTTAAAGTCTTTACAAAAATATATCTAAAACATAGGAAAATTAAAATTTCTTAAGATCTTTGGCACTAAATTCGAGGGTTTTGGTGATATATATGCTATTAAGGCTACTATTCAGTTCTTTTTTATAAGTATATGTCCATGTTTTCCTCTAATCCTGGCTATTGTTACTGAAACTCAGAATTATTGTTGTAAATGTTTTTGCTAGTTCAATGAATGAGTTCACATATTTTATCCCATATTTCCTCATGGTGAATGGTGGCTTTGATTAGTTTCTTTTAATCCTCATCCACTTTAGTGTACTTATCAAAATTAGGTTTGAATACAAATAAATGTTTGATTTCATGCTGAATGAACAAGTCAAAATTCCAACCTTCAATGAATGAATCCCATTTAATGGTCCCTCTGATCTTGGAAAATTTGGCTTTCTATGTGGTTATTGAATACAGACTTCGCTGGTATTATTCAAGAGTAACTAACTTATCTCCAATTCCTCTTAAACCTAGCAGTCCCTTTTGATGTAGAACATTAAACTTTTTGTGAAACTTTTTGAGGTTTGCTTCTAAATTGTTCCATTTTCTTTCAAGCTGCAACATTAAATTCATTTTGATGTGAATATTTCTCACCTATAGAATAGTTTCAGTCTTGTCAACTATATCATATTATTCAAGTTCTTATTTTTTTGTTGATTTCATAATTTCGATTAATGTTGTTGCATCTCTCGATTTGTGACCCAATTCTTTCTTAATTTTTGCTATTATTTATTTTGATTTTTCTATTAATTTTTCCTGCTAAAAAAAAATTCAATTGATGGCAAAAAATATATCTTGGATTCATTTATGTATTTCCAGATGTTTTCTTTGGCATGTGAAAGTGTTTGAGAAATTTCTGACTCATTTTCCAGAGTATCCATTCTTTGAGTCAACCTGTGACTCTTTTGGATTTCTGCCACATATGCATTGTCAATATTTTTTTTTTTCTTAGAGATTATGAATTTGTACTTTCAATTTCTCAATTTACTATACCCTCAATGATCAATCTCCCATGGCCTTAGCCAAATCAGTTGTTGGATCAGTAAATTTTATCGCTTCTCTTGTAGTAATTGCTGAAATAGAAGCCCCTATTGTTGAAGTACCCGTAACCGTTAGGGGAATTTCGAGGTCTAAAATGGGAATCTTAAGGAAACTATAAAATAATAGTGGAAATAATAAAATAATATTAGATTACATCATCAAATTTTAGAGGGAAAAAATAAAAAACTACTTTTTCAACTCATATTTTAAACTTATCTCCCTATGTGTTTACTCAAATTTTGAGCGGAAATACTTGTTTGATGCAGAATTTGATTCCTCATCCAAGAATTATACATGTTCCATATTTTTTATGGAGACTTCTACATGAAAATAGAAAAATACATGAAAAATGTGACTGCAAGCACATTTTTTCATGTGTTTCTCATTTTTCGTGTAGTAGGGTCCATCAGAAGTATGCAGCATGGGTACTCATTGGATGAGGAATTAAATTTTGCATCGAATGAGTATTCCCACTCAAAATTTTAGTAAAAATTTAGGGAGATAATTTGAAAATACAAGTTGAAAAAGTAGTCTCATTATTTTATTATTTTTTAATATTTTTACTTTTTTACTCCAAAAATGGTGAATCATCTACCATGGTTGTCATCATCATCTTCAATCCTATTGATTCTTATAAAGTTTATTTTGGTTTTACAATTTTCTTAGGAGACCCATTTTAGACATCAAAATTCCCCTAATGTGGAATTGCTACCAAAGGAATAACTATTGCTTGAGTTTCTTGTTGTTATTTATCATTTAAAAAATTTTCTAATTCTATCTCCATTTTTTGTATTTGTATATTTTGTTCAATTATAATTTGAAGATATTCTCTTTTTCCTTCTCTAGTTCACCAATCTCTTTAGTCGGAGGATCTTTGATAGTAGGAGTTTCAACTATTTTTCAATTATTGAATGTCAAAAGTTTCCCTCTTAATCATTTCCTCGACAACTTTAACCCAATTTAATCACTAGATTCTCAAAATATTTTATCTTAGTATCCTTTGCTAAAGAAGAAATATTTTCAATCTTTTTTTTGGACTGAATATTACTGAATGAAACCTATAACTTGTATTTTTCCATGGCTAAACTGGTTAAAGTTGAATAAATAATTTCTCCATCTTGTTTATGCAAATCAATGTAGTCAATAGGATGAATTCCTTTTTGTCAAAGGAAAATATTGATTTTTTATAGTCCGTTTTAGCCTTCGTAAATGGTATTTCAAGTTCAAGGAACACCATTTGCATCAACCCATTTTTAGTGTCAAAGGCTGAAATTAATCTGTGTTGAGATGCTGAAGATTGTTTCCAGAATTCTATATAAGTGGTAGCCTTCAATGCTTCATTTTTCCTTTTAATGTCCCTCTACCTAGCAAAAATTCTTGGTTTACTCTAACCATGGGCTAATTATCCTATTTGGGATGTTTCTAATGGCTCCTGAGAAGATGAAGATGTAGATGACCCTGTGAAAAATTATTTAACTCGAGGAAAAGTTGTGGAATGAGGGTTTGTTGGAACTAATGTAGTTTGTGAAGTTTCTTCTGGAAAGGAGTCCTCAAGAGGATTATTCTTCTTTTTATTGTATATCACAAACTATTTTTGATGGATTTATGTAACTAAAGGGGAAATAGTTTCCCTCACTCTCTTTTCATGTTTTTCATGTGGAATTGGAGTCTAAGATGTTGTAGGAGTAAAGTATTCTCTTTTTATTCTTGAAATGTGTTCTCTTGCCACTCCTCTTGATTCATATACTTCTCAATTTCTGGTCTAGGTGTATGACCATAAGGGGTATTTTTGGTTCTATTCTTAGCTTGGAAATGATCCCCAAGGGAAAAACTCAGTTTAAATTTAATTTCTCTTAAGAGAAGGTCTGTCTCCTTTTTTGTTGTTCCTACATTACAGATGAAAGGTCCAACTTGAGTTTTTATTTTAAACTGAGACTTCCTCTAAGCTGACACAAAGTAGAGCTCATCCAAATTTATCATTTTCCTGAGGAATTCTAGTTCAAAAATTTGATAGGTACAAACTTTGGCAACCTGTATGGAGGAAGCTCACAACCATACACTCTAATATATGTATAGTTTTGGTATAAATACCAATCTCCTATCTTTGCTTTTTCACTGAGATGAAGAATCCTTTTCATTTTAGAACAAATTCTAGGGATTTGGTCATTATTAAGTAAACACGAAACTGTGTATAAAAACTAATATGTGTAGTCTTTGAAAGAGAATTCATTTGAATTTTTCCTAACCAAGGTACAATGAATCACAGATTCAGGGTTTTCCAATTCATCTAACTTTTATAGTGGAATTAAAAACTTGTCTGAATAATAGAAAAAAAATAAATATACAAGAATTGATGCATGTTTGAAAGCCCCTTCTGTGAAAAATTTCATGAAATGATCATGAATAATATCTGCTAATAATTCACTATAATTGAAGATATAAAATGACTCTCATATTTAGAAAATACTGATAAAAATTATAGGATGGTCCCATCAACCCATAGGTCATATTGATAACCTAGAAAAAATGTAATTATTGAAATAATTTGTTTGGTCATCTCTGGGAACATTGAAGTTGGGTAAGGTGGATTGCTTCTAGGAAATTCAACATTTTCAGGTAGAAATATCTCAAAAATATTGGCTTGTTTAGTAAAGGTACTATTTTTGTAGAGATCCATGAGGGATTCTGTAGAAAAAGTATATAGGGGAGTTGAGCGTTTAGTTTGTAACATTTGAAAAATGGATTGAGATGTAACTATAAAAATGATATTGTTGTTCTAAGAAACAACAAATCTTTGACTAGGAATATATCTAAAGACACAAAGACACAAATTAAAAATAGGAATGAGTAAGTGGGAATATGAATTGAGGTAGGAAAGAGTCCCATAGGGTCAATTCAACACTAAGGTCAAAAAAAAATCTAGTGCATCCAATTGTGTAATTCATATGAATCAGATTCACATTGTGTTTTTGAAATTTGGTACTCTTGGTCAACTAGTGGAAAATGGTCTAGGTTAGTCAGAGGTGGGAGCACGGGGTTATCCTTTGTCATTTTGGATTTTCCCTTTGAAGAATACATTGGAAAGAAATAAGGATAGGAAATATGGTTACCAGGTAATTGGCTAACTTGCAAATGTTGTATGTTGAGTCATTCAGCAAAAGTTGTATTAGAGTCTGGTATGCAGTTTTCCTTAAAAAGATACATAAAGGAATAATGAGAAAACCACAAGTTTATTTCGTAAAAATAGGAATTAACCATTTAAGACGTTTAATATGTGTGTGGGGTATTTATGGCGACAACGGTTATGATCGGGTAACAGTTCAAAACCATGTAACGAGAAATAGATAGGTGGCGACAGTGGAGTTGATATGCATATCTGGTGGGAGGGGTAATGGTGACAATGGGCATGGGTGGTTTTCAAAAATGACATTGGAATTTTTCTGGGGTGGGTGTGAGGGGGTCCAAACTACCTCCGCCATTAACACGTCGCTAGAATGGTTTGCCACTGAAACAAAATTTTGGACCCCCTCCCCCCACACCCACCACCCCCCTTCCCACCGCCCCCCCATCGGCTAAATGTTGGAGAGGTGCTAGTTGGTCTGAACTTCCTTCCCTACCGTTGATCAGGCAAAGAACATAGTTACTGATCAAATGGGAACTATTACCTCAAAACGGGAATTCTAGCCCAAAAAGACTCAAAAAACATGAAAAAATGCCCCAAAAACAAAAAGTGAGTATTCCAGAATGCATTTTTTTTTTCTCAAGGTCAAATTTCAACATTTTTTAAAATTATGCTAAAAATGAAATTGTTTGTTGAAAAAAAGATTGAAAAAACATCCCCAAAACAAAACGAGTTGATGCTGGAATAACAAAAAAAAACATTGTGTCACAATTTTGACACATTGCAACAATGGAATAAAGACAACATATTAGGACATTGAAAAGTTGTAACATTCTAAAAATTTTGATACATGATGTTAAAGATAAAATATCATGTGTGATGGCCTTATCATTTCCAACAATTTTCATCCATGTTGTTAAAGATAAAATAACTTGACTATAAAAAACCCTAAAATCGTTATTGTTTTCAACCATAACATTAAAGATAAAATATCGTAGCACATAAAAACATTATTGACAAGTTGTAAATCTCAATTTTTTAAATCTTAATTTTTCGACATACTTACACCATGAAATTATGGAGAAATGATATGACTTGAAGAATTTTTAAAAGTGAACAAGTAAATGAAATATTTCTTATTCCAAGAGTTATTTTTCTTTTAAAGGATAAAAATATATCTCTTTTCAAATCTTAGACTAAGACAAATTTAAATCTAATTGCAACCAAAACCTAAGAATCAACCATCAAAACAAAGTGTCCCCTTTCAATGAGGCATATAATTTTTAAATTATCTTATACCAAATGGTAACAATACATAACATCATGGCAATATCATTGCATAACCTAAAAATTCAACATTAATTTCTATTTTCTTTTTTACTTTTAATCAAAATATCAACATTGGTATACTGAATATAACATAAATTATTTTTGTAATTCATTGTTGCGCTGTGGATACTCTAAAGAGATGAATTCTTCATAATTAAAACATATAATACAAAAAACATAGAAATGCCTCATAACTTCATGAAAGGTCATATGGAAGTCAAAATATTTATTTCCAGTTACCATGCAAACATCAAGTACATAAAAATATCTTAGACAATAATTCAAAATCAACCATAGGTTCTGGCACAACATCAGAACCTACATCTTCAGATGAATGACTCGATGCAGAGGAAGATGATCCATATTCTTCTCTTTCATCAACTAGTGCTCCATCTGAGTCATTGTTGTTAAGAATTTCTCAAAAAAATATTTGATGTGCATTGAAATATTATTTTATGTGCATTGGGTTTTTAGCAACAATTATTTGATGTTCCAAGAGTTCTTTTTCTTTTAAAGGATAAAAATATATCACTTTTCAAATCTTAGTCTAAGACAAATTTAAATCTAATTGCAAACAAAAACTAAAAATCAACCATCAAAACAAAGTGTCCCCTTTAAATGAGGCATATAATTTTTAAAGTATCTTATATCGAATGGTAAAAATACATAATATCATGGCAATATCACTATATAATCTAAAATTTCAACATTAATTTCTATTTTCTTTTTTACTTTTAATCAAAATATCAACATTGGTATATTGAATATAACATAAATGATTTTTGTAATTCATTGTTGCGCTGTGGATATTATAAAGATATGAATTCTTCATAATTAAAATATATAATCCAACAAACATATAAATGCCTCATAACTTCATGAAAGATCATATGGAAGTCAAAATATTTTTTTTTAGTTACCATGCAAACATCAAGTACATAAAAATTTCTTAGACAGTTATTCAAAATCAACCATAGGTTCCGGCACACCATCAGAACCTACATCTTCATATGAATGACTCGATGCAGAGGAAGATGATCCATATTCTTCTCTTTCATCAACTAGTGCTCCATCTAAGTCAACATGCATACCCACCATTTTAGAGTTAAAAAGTCTTGTAGATCTACGACTACATTCAACAGAGTCCCATCTCAGCAATATTTGTTCTGGTAGTAATTTTTTCAAAATATTTATGGTATTGAACTGAAGAGTTCCTCTCTTTGTCAAATTGAATTCATACACAAGTCTGTCAAAATCCTCCAATTTTAAGACATCTGTGCGACGAAGATTTATATTTGGGCCCTTTTTTTTTCTCTTTCTGCCAATTTTTTTTTTCAACTACCATCTCTAGCTTATACACACCTTTGAAAGGGTGAGTACTTGTGGCATACCAATGTACATCAACAGCTGTAATATCTTCATTTTTATTAATGACCTTTATAACCTTGGAAATCCAGAATGGATAGCCAAGTGGATCTTCATCTGCTAACACTGTTATCATGCAACCCTCCTTAACATCCTACACAGAACCCCTGTAAATTTCTTCCATGGCTTCACGTTGTGCACATGATATTCTAAAACCAATATAGATTTCTCTTTCCTATAGCTGTGGAGAATTAATAATAGCTTGAGATTGTTGTTGTTCAACAATGTCTGTTTCCTCATGTTCATTTGGCATATTTTGTGGCAAAAAAAATGGAGTCTTCAAAAGCGTATCCTCATTTATTGAACTTGAAATCATATCACTTTGATTATTGAAAAAATACTCCCACCAAACTAAATCAACAACATCAAAGTACTCATATGTATCTCTAATGCATCTTTTAATTTCCTCTAGACTTTCAAAATAATTTATGTCTCTCTTATGCCTTCGTGCATTATGGAGTTCAGCAACTGATTGTAATAACAATATCTTTGATGAAAATATTGGACGCTCTGGAATGAGCTTCAAAAACGCTAAACCTGATGATGGACCCCATTCTGCAACAGTTGCATACTTCTTGCCCCATATAAGTGTTATCCCATCAATTTTTTTGATACAAAATTGATGTTGGAAGCTAATGTCATTAAGTTGTTCAACGAATTTCTCCTCACCATGCGATCCCAAAATAAACCTTCGAATGTCAATAGTTTCTTCCAACACATGAAAAACAGGCTCTGGAATGTAGGATTTCTTAATACATTTAATTAATGATGGCAAGCTCCCAACACCTTTCCTCCTCAATGTTACCAAAAAGCGACTGAACATTTGATCAATATGATCATGAGTATGCCCAACAAGAAGGAAACCAACCTTTATCTTTTAAAAATGCTCAATTCAACGAGCATGTTTAGATACCCAAAAAGAACTTGATTTTTGTTTTCACGGCTTGTGTTGTCTAATTGTACATACAAAAATTTAGGAAGAGTACTAGACCAATGATTAACCACATCATGGATTATGGTTATGGTCATATTTGCATCATTATGAATATTTGGAGTTGTGAAGAAAACCCTTGGAAACATCTTCTTATTAAAGACCATAGAACCAACCAAGAGAAATTGAACGAAATTTTCCTCCTGTAATTTTTTTGGCGTGCGAACAAAATGTGGCAGAAGTGTTTTCTTTTGGTGCATACCATCAATTATCAAACCCAAATATTTATTTGGATTACCATAGCACTTATTTTGATCTTTATACAATTTTTTCCTTTCACTTGTTTGTTGATTGCGATGCTCTTGAAGTTCTCTGACAACGAAATCTGTACATAAAATAAAATAAACATATGAATAAATATATTTTCATAGTTGATAACTATCCAATTTTTAAAAATAATTTTTTGAACACATACCTCTTTCTGCCCCTTGACATTTATCTATTTTTTCTTTAAGAGAAGCACATGTGCTGCAAACCCCCATCCTTGTCTTCTTAGGAATACGAACATTGTTGAATTTGTTCTTCCATTCCCTTGTAAAATATGAATATGTAATAAAATTACGAACTCCTTCAAAAGTTTCTGCATAATCTTTGTATAAGCTGAAGATTTCTCATCTAGAGAAATTATCTAAAATATGTATTGTGTCTTTATTTGGCATACACTCTCCATGCTTTGAAAATAATTCTTTCATCCAAGACATAGCAGTATTTACTAATGGCGCAACCTCCCATTTATAACGTACTTCTAAATAATATGTGGGATCCTTTTCCGGTTTTTCTTGGATTCTTGACAAAGGACAATTACCAATTGAATGCCACATTTTGAAAGCCTTTCTGCAGAGCAAGACATTCCCAATATGATAATCATAACATACTAGCATATATTGCATGCAACCCACTAAATATGAATTTTTCATGTTTTTATTCATTGAAAAATATATTTTCCTTTTCTCCAAAGCAAAGTTGAAATCCATATGTTTCAAGCAATCCCTTCAACAACATTCACTTGAAATCAAATGAACTACAGAACTTCTTTTTGTGAGATATGTAGTCCTCACCCTTGTATAAATGGAATTTTTTGGATTGATCTGAAAAGGTCTACTCCTACTCCTGGTTACAATATTTTCTTGCAACGACTTCATCATTCCATTATCGTTTGTAGAAGAAGTTTCATCACCATTAGGAGGAATATTATCCCCACTATCATCATTCTCAACATAGTTAAGAAATTCATCAGCATCATTTCCTGTAAAATATGCATTACCATCCTCACTTGAAGAAAAAATTTCACAAGAATCATCTGCGCTTTTGTAACCTTGACTCAGAAGAAATTCTTCACCATCTTGATCCATGCTTTCGAATTCTTCCCTTGGAGGATTCAATTATTCATCACCATGAGTTTCTTTGAAATGACCACTTAGATAAAATGCATTATTCAAATCTGTGCCTCTAAAATTATCATTTGCAATAAAATCTTCATCCTCCCCTTCCTCAGTGGTGCTCTCATAATCCTTGGTATTATGCCTAAGTGGAAGCTTTGAATCTATATTCACTAAAATTTCTTCATCCTGCCCCTCCCCCTCCTCACTAGTGCTGCCATAATCCTTAGGATTAGGAATAAGTGGATGCCTTGAATCTATATTTATTGGAAATTATTCATTTCCATCTTCATTAGTGGTGCTAGCCTAATCCTTAGGATTAGGACAAAATGGATATTTTTACTCTGGAAACTTTTTATTCCCCTCTTCATCAGTGGTGCTCGCATAATCCTTAGGATTAGGAGGAAGTGGATATTTTGACTCTGGAAATTTTTCATTCACCTCTTAATTAGTGGTGCTGGAATAATCCTTAGGATTAGGATGAAGTGGATATTTTGACTCTGGAAATCTTTCATTCCCCTCTTCATCAGTGGTGCTGGCATAATCCTTAGGATTAGGACGAAGTGGATATTTTGACTTTGGAAATTTTTCATTCCGTTCTTCATCAGTGGTGCTTGCATAATCCTTAGGATTAGGACGAAGTGGATATTTTGACTCTGGAAATGTTTTATTCCCCTCTTCATCAGTGGTGCTGGCATAATCCTTAGGATTAGGATGGAGTGGATATTTTGACTCTAGAAATTTTTCATTCCCCTCTTCATCAGTGGTGCTCGCAAAATCCTTAGGATTTGGATGAAGTGGATATTTTGACTCTTCAAATTCTTCATTTCTCTCTTCATCTGTGGTGCTCGCATAATCCTTATGATTAGGATGAAGTAGATACTCTTCATCCCCCCCTTCATCAGTGGTGCCCTCATAATCCTTAGGATTAGGATGAAGTGAAAATTTTGACTCTAGAAAATCTAGATCATGCCCTTCATCACTGGCACTTTCATAATCCTTAGGATTAAGAATAAGTGGAATAACTGACTCTTGATTTACAAAAAAAACTTTTTGCTACGGCTCATCAAATATGTTCTCATCATTCTTAGGATTACGACCAAGTCGAATTTTTGACTCTCTATTCATGGTGACCAGACTCTTGTTATATTCATCAATCTGAATAGAGTTGTTGCGTGACGAAGATGTTGATGTTGTAGAAAGAAAAAAATTTCTATCAGAAGAACCCATGGCTTTCCACAAGAAGATGTTGAATGATACAAATGCACTCTCTCCCAATTACAATATATAGCTTAAAGACTGAAATTTTCCCTCCAAAATCCCCCCCCAAAAGTTATTGCTAAAAGTTTTCCCTCCAAATTTCCCCCCCAAAATTTTCGCTAAAAATTTTCCATCCAGAATTTTTGTTTCAAATATTTCATATAAAATATTTGTCTAAAACGTATTTCAAAACATTTTAATAAACTATTGGCATTGAAATATTTCACCGTACTTTCTATTCAAAATATCCACAAAATATTCCTTTCATGCATGCCTTTGAAACTAAAATAAATTTTGTATTTGAATGATTTAACATTTACTTCATGTAAATATTAACTATAATAACAACATGCAATTATTAACTATTTTCACTATAATATTAACTTTAATTAACTACATGTAAATATTTTAAATTTAAAATTTTAATCCCACACAAAATATTCCTTTCATGCACCCCTTCCAAACTAAAATAATTTTCTTATTTGAATGATTTAATATTGACATCATGTAGAAATTAACTATAATAACTACATGCAAATACTAACTATTTTAAATATTATATTAACTATAATAACTATAATTAACATGGACTACATGTAAATATTAACTATAATTAACTACATGTAAGTATTAACTAAATACTAACTATAATTAACTACATGTAAATATTTTTAACTACATGTAAATATTAACTAAATATTGTCTATAATTAACTACATGTAAATATTTTAAATTTTAAATTTTAATCACACAATCTTCCCTATATAATAAAAATCATTGCTTCTTTCCTCACATCACATCAATTTTGGGTTTTTTTGGAGCAATTTTGTGGAGGTGTTGGGTTGGCATTCGTAATTTTGTGGCGATAACAATCATTGCTTCTATTCCTCACATCACATCAATTTTGCTGGAGAAATTTTGTGGAGGTGTTGTGTGGTCATTGCTAATTTCGTGAAGATAACAATCATTACTTCTATTCCTCACATCAGATCAATTATTCTGGGTTTTGTTGGAGCAATTTTCTAGAGGTGTTGGGTTGGCATTGGTAATTTTGTGGAGGTGTTGCATTCGCATTGGTAATAGGAGTTATTCACATTTCAAAGGTTAGTTTTCCTTCTATTTTGTCCATTTCAAGACGAGTTTGGGGAAAATAATTTTTTTTATGGTTTTTATGTCCTACAACTAATTTTTTATGGTTTTTAGGTTCTCGGATTTGACCTTTTGCCCAGCCGGGGGACGAAGGCCGGCTGGGCAACCTCCATGACGCCGCCTGTCCAACGTGGACACGAAACAGAACTCCAGTAATATCACTTGAAGTGGTTTTAAATGCAAACCCAGATGATTGAGTGAGAGCACATTTAGATTTTTTAGTGGAGGCTAGAGTAGCTGCTTTCAACTTAGATTCTCGAGCGGAGGCTCTAACAGCTTGCATCATAGAATGGGATAATCGATCGGATGGTGGAACGACTTCTTCCAATTTAAACCTATATGTTGGGACTGAGGCCAACGCATCATGAGATGCTGCACTTGCAGAGTAGTCCTTCTGGCTGAGCGATGCCCCCACTGTAGCGCTGCTAAATATTTGAGATAGATATGCGATGTCGTCTCACCAAACATCCATCTATAAACATGGGAGGACTTACTACAAGATTTTATAATATAGGGTATTAAATTTGTAAATATGGTACAAATGGGAAAATAAATAATTAAATATATTCATGTAGATCTTGCTGTGGCGGCTTCTGAGCTCTAATTTTTTCGCTTCGGCGATGACGTGGGGAATATAGTCACCCAATATCTTGTCCTTGTGCAACTTGTCAAATTTGAGCTCGTAATAGTGTTTTTCATCGAACATAATGTTCCAGGAGGACGTGGTCTTGCGCTCAATGCTGTGGAAAGCCCAACGCACTTTCAACCCTTCAAATTTGTCTTCGATCCGCTGGTTGGTATCCATGATGAACGTAAAATCCTTGCTATTCCTCGGCTTCGTCAGTCTTAATCTCTTTGCAGCCGAGGATGACAATGCACTCAGGTAAGTCTGCACTGCCTCATAAATTTCGCTCAGGGCATACTCTGACTCGCAACACTGCCCATTAGATTGCTTGGTATGCCTTCTTAACATCGGCGGCCGCATCGTGGCACTTTGCAATGGTGCCATCAGTGTTCAGGTTCAACTCATCGACTGCTTTGCTAGCACCCCATTTTGTTTGGTGTCCACGTTAGCCAGGCAGCGCCGTGGAGGCTGCCCAGCAAGCCTTCGGCCCCCTGCTGGGCGGAAGATCGATTCCAAGAATCGACCTTCCGCCCATCTGGGGGTTGAAGGCCGGCTGGGCAGCCTCCACGGCGCCGCCCAGCCAACGTGGATACGAAATGAAACGGGGTGCTAGAAAAATAGAATGGGCCAGCAGCAAAACAAAACCCAGCGGCTGATTTTTTTTTTTTTAAATATAATTATAACAAATCTTGTTTTAAATTATTTTTAATATTTAATATTTTAATATAAATTATATTAATTTTTAATTTTTAAAACACTTAATAATATAAAATTTTGAAATAAATTTAGTATAAATTGAAATTTAAAAAAATATTTTATATATTGTTAATTATAAAATAAAGTATCGTATAATTTTAAAAGTTTAAAATGATTTAATATTTAAAATTGTTACAATTTTAAAAATATTTTATATTTCAAAATTTCAAAATATTTTATATTTAAAAAGTTTCAAATTTTCAAATATAATATAATATATTATGTTTTAAAATTATGTTATTTGTATTTCTAATTTTTAATTTTTAATTTAAATTTATTAGGTTTGTATTTAAAACAACAAAACCATTAATATTAACACAAAAAAATAACATTAATTTTTTTTATTCTTTTTAACTTTAAAAAAAAGGGTTAATTTTCAGATTTTTAACATCAAATTTTATCTTTTGTATTTTTTTTTTTTTTTTTAAATAGAAAAAATAAAGTTAACTTTCAAATTAATGTTTATTTTTTAGAGTTTTATTTTTTTATTTTTTTAATATTAATTTTTTTCTTGTGTTTTTTTTAAATATAAAAAAATAAAGTTGTGTTTAATTATTTCTTTAATTTCGATTTTTTTTTATTTTCTTTTTAAATTTTTAAAAAAACTTAATTTTAAGATTGCTTAAACATTAATTTTTTTTGTGTTTTTGTTTTAATATAAAAAATAAAGTTAGGTTTCAAATTAATTTTTATTTCTTTAATTTTTTTTTTTTAATTTTCTTTTCAACTTAAAAAAAAAACTTAATTTTAACATTGGTTGAACATTATATATATATATATATATATATATATATATATATATATATATATATATATATATATATATTTTCATATAAAAATAAAATTAAGTTTCTAATTATTTTTATTTTTTTCATTTTAATTGTTTTATTTTCTTTTTAATTGTGAAAAAAAAAAAACTTAATTTTAACCTTGGTTAAATATTAAATTATTTTTTTGTGGTTTTCTTTTTAATATAAAAAATAAAGTTTTTCAAATTAATTTTAATTTTTTTATTTTTTTTAACTTAAAAAAGAAACTTAATTTTAAAATTGGTTAAACATTATTTTTATTTTGCTTTCTTTTTTAAATATAAAAATTAAAGTTAAGTTTCAAATTATTTTTTTTTAATTTGTTTTTTAAATTGTTTTATAAAATTAAAAAAAAAATTATTTTATTTATAAAATGTAATATATATATATATATATATATATATATATATATATATATATATATATATATATATATATATATATATATTTTGTTCTTAAATGAAAAAAATATATGGTTAGTTTTATTTGTTTATTTTCAATTTATATAGTTTTACAAATAAATTTTGTTTTGTAAATTTATTTTATAGACATTATTTTTTGATATATTTCAAATTTATATTCACAAACTTAATAAAACAAATGAATTAATTAAGTTGCGTGTTTTATCATTAACTAATATATATATATATATATACCAGGAAAATGTCATCAAGAAAGATTTCTATGAATGTTTGTAGACCTAGGGCAGCAACTCCCAAATCTAAAGTTGCAGCGGGACGCACTATGGATACTGCTGGACATAATAAGGACATTGTTGCACACACTATGCACACTGTTGAAGAATAAAAAATTGAAAGACGTAATAAAAGTTAAGCAAGTTGCCCACCAGGTTCATTAAAGCTGATTTCTGAATGGAAGAATGCAGAGGAAATAAATAAAACTGATTTTTCATGGTATCTTGAAGAAAATGAAATAGAGACTGATATACGTATGTATCTGATTTGTGCTATGATTGACTTAAATGAATCATATCAAGTGATGGGTAGAGTACGAGACATATGTATGGTGACAAATACAAACACTATTTATGTTCTTTTAAGGACGCCTAATAAACATGAGAAGGTTAGATTTTGTCTATCAAAGGTCAAGTATGACACAAATGAAACATCTACAAAGTTATCTGCATAAATCTCAAACAACATTGCAAATAACATTGTAAGTATGCTTATTTATATTTCTACTATGCATTATTGTAAGGTTCATTCAATGTTTTATAAATTATTGATCATTGACATGTTTTATTTTGTTTCATAGGATTTTGTTGCGGATCTTTTAGAAATGTTTAAAGGTATTTATGATATGGAACCAAATGTTATGACTGTGATCAACACTTTCCACAAAGACAAAGAAGAGGAAAGGAGAATGAAGCAAAGATCAATAGCTCGTGACATTGCAATAGTACAAAGAGGGGATCAAACTAGAGTCACTAAGGTGGGTCAATCTAGTAAACCTAAACATGTTTATTTTGAAGATGTGGAACATGAAAGTGAAAATTATGAGAGAATTAGTGAGGAGGAGATTAGAACTATTTTTCAAAAGGAGAAAACAAATTAGACACCAAACACAAAAATGGCCAAAGATGTCTCTCTTTTACCTGATGATGAAGAGCTTGTTTATAAAATAACTGATATGTTAACCAATAAGAAGAAGAAGCCAACTCTTGGTCAACCTGTAAAAGTCATGAGTAGTAGTGAAGAACAAACTAAAAGCTCTAAAGGAAGTAGAGAAATCATATCACTAGGTTTTGAGTTAGAGGATGGCATTATTACAACAAAACAAAATGCCATTCGATATGAGTTGAGGAAGAATAAATTAATATATGGTGGCCAAACATTTGAGATTAACGTCAGCCAATTTTATAGGCCAGATGAAGGACAATCTCAATATCAAATTAGAAAGGCTCATCACCTACATGTACATAATCTGAAAACATTGTTCAGGTTCAATCCATATGCGCATGTGGTGGATTATGTGGTTCTTGTTGATCCACGTCAGGTTCCCAAAAAACAGGCATTTGACAAGACAAAATGTTTTGATTATAAATATTATGTAATTGTAGGGAACCATTCAGTAGAGGCTAAAAGACAATTGATTGAGGAATATCCTAATAACTATCTTTTCAAAACAGTGAAATGCATCATTTACGTTGATTTAATAGAAATAGGATCAAATTTATTGGCTTGGGATCATAATGCAGATAATGAGTACAGAATGAAAATGAGTTTTATCCAAAGGGTTAGATTTATTGATAATGAATTCATAGAAAAATGTGGTGGGGATAAGGCAGAAGTTAGTCTAACATTTCAGAAGGAATGTTTAATGGAAACAGGTTATCAAATTGATGAAAAAATAAAAGGAAAATATGGAAAAATGCATTCAAATATATCCAGAAGCATGGATAACATTTTTCACTTCGCATTTAAAACTAGGGAGATATGGGATTTGATTGATGAGATTTCTGAGCGATGGGTGAATATTTCCATAAAAAATCAGAAGGTTAAAAAGAGTAAACCCATAATATGTACCAATAGTAAGACAGGTCCTGAAATGAAACAACTTCCAGAGCATATGACTATCACACCTTGGAGAACAATGCAAAGAGTGAAGGATGAGAAACTAGTCAAATCAGTACTATCCCGTGTGAAGTTAGGTGAATTATCAATGGATGAAATGTGCACAGAATTTCAAAAGTAAGTTTCTTGAATTATTCCTTATTTTCCTTTCATTATAATTTTCTTTTAAATAAAACATAATTTTGTTGATAGAATTTGTTATACATGTCACTATATTAACATTTTTAACTTTATTTATTCAGTCAGAAGATTTATATGAAAATACAAGAATATATGGTTAAAATTTTGAATGAAGATAGTTGGGATGATGTTGTGCGACACTACCCAGAATCAAGTTCTACAACAACACTTCAAGATTTTTATATTGCATTCAATAAGGTATGTTGATTTATACATTCATTTTATTCATATTTAAACTTTTTTTATTTTATTACTTATACATATATATATTTTTATGTCATTAAAGATGTCGAAGAAGGATGGAAATGGAGTACCAGATACTTTCAAAAGCTTTATTGAAAAAATTAAGTTGGAAAAGATGAGAAAGAATCGTCTAATGAATGTTGAACTTGATCCTACTCTTAATCATTTCATTTGGAATGGGCTCGATAGTATCCAATATCAAATAATACAAGGTGATTGTGAAGACATTGAAAAACTAATACCTAAAAGGGAATATGTCCTAGTTATTGCAGATATTCCTCATGGTTTCAATTTCCCAGACATTGAATATGATAGTGAACCATATACTTATCAAGCTTTTAGTAAAGTGGTTATAGGTTTTCAAGAAGTCACAACATTAGCACTTTGGAGATTTCTGATATTTCATTCAGACACACAGTTTGCAATGTTATTAACAAGCTTCAAGGGAAAAACAAACTCAAGGATGCAACTTACATGGTAAGACTTTGAACTTGTATGTTCGATTACTATTAATTTTTTTTATTTATTTACAATTTAATTGAACTTTTACTATGTTATGTTTTTTTTTCCACAGAAAAAAAACGAACTTTCTATTATAAATAGATAGTCTCTGAACATATGCCAAGCATTTATGAGAACAAACATTGTCATTCCCTTTGTGGGGGAGTGGAATCATAGCTACTTAACACCTGTAAAAGATGTTAGCAGCCCTAGGAAACCAAAATAACCAAAGCAAAACCATCAGTGCATCTCTTTTAGCTCATCATCAATCAGTGGTAGAGATGAGAGCCGAAAGAGAGGAGGCACAACCGTGACACACCATCACCAATAAGAGCTGGCAGTAGAAACTATCCCAGCCCCCATAAAGTATCATAACATGAACAAAAAGAGAGCCCAGAACCTCCTTACATAAGGAAAACAGTTCTGGACTCAATATAGAAGTAGTTTTCAAAGTTTTTTTAAAAGTCCACTATACAATGCTGAAAATAAACTGAATAATTACACAAAAAGAGGCTGTTCATGGGCTTGAACAGTCCCATTCACCAGTTCAACTACTGCCCAGGACCCCAGAGCGAGTTGAGCACCTTCTTTAGATAAGAGATCTGCTTTCTGGTTGCTTTCCCTGTAAATGTGAACAACAGAAATCTCAGAGAAAAAAGATTTAAGATGATGAATCTCCTTAAGCAAAGGTAGTAAAATAAAATTCCTGCACTTGTAAGTCCCATTGTACCAGTTGACTACGTTTCTAGAATCACCAAAAATCTGAATCTGATTCATTTGTTTAGAAATAAGCCAGCAGAGAAGCAAATGAAGAGCTTTGAGTTCAGCGAAATTATTAGACCCTTGCCCAAGGCCGACAAAGGCTCGAAGAGAGTTTTTAGCAGAGAAATAAATAACCAACCCAGCACCACAAGTATCATTGTCATCAGAAGCACCATCAAAGTAAGCCCAGGGAACTGATTCATTAATTGTCTCAGGCTGGATATTGCGAGAGGAACCTGTAATAGCAGGCGAAGGAATGCTATCAAAAATTGCAGCTCCCTCTGCTGCCATCCTGGCTAAGGGAAAGGTGGACTCATTGAAAATTATCTTGTTGCGAGCGATCCAGGTTCCCCAAGCTATTAAAAGGGGAAAGGCCCAGATTTTATCATCCGAAGCCTCCTGCCACCAAGATTTCCAAGCTTGTGGAAGGTTTTCTCCATGCCATCTCAAGGGAATATTTGTCAGACGCAGAGTTTCTGCCCAAAGGCTTGCATTAAAGGGGCAAAAGAGAAAAAGGTGTTGTAGAGTTTCTTCTTCAGACTTACAGAGCGAACACCAACTCGGTCCCTGCTTGCCTCTCTTTTGCAGAAAGTCCCAAGTTGGGACCTTACTAAGAAGAATGCACCAGAAAAAAAGTGTGGTCTTTGCTGGGCTTTTAAGTTTCTAGAGAGATTTGGACCACCAACAAGGATTCCCCCAACCTTCTTGCGTCATAAGCCATTTATATCCGAACTTTGGGGTGTAGATACATGTCTGAGCGTGCACCCAACGCAGTTTATCAGCAGAATCTGAAATTCTAATAGAAGAGAGTGAAAGATCAGCAATATACCGGTTCCATTCGTCCATTCACCTATTTTCCAGGTGCAGGTCCGTGCCAGACAGCCAGCCTTGCTTAACTAGGGAGGTAGATCTGGGATCCGCCACCTGGTTTAGATAAAAGAAACCTTCTGAATTTAAATGAGCAACCAGATCGCGGGACAAAGAGAAATTAGGCGAACATCCGACCCAAGGGTCACATCCCACCCGCACTTGGCTTCCATCGCTAACCTGCCATGCCAAGCCTCTCTCAATTAGGTGAACTGAGGCCACAATTGCTTTCCAAACTGTAGATGCATTAGTAGAGGATTTGACTGGGGATCGAACCCATTCCAGAACAGAGCCTTGACTGATGTATTTGCGCTTGATGACCGAGACCCAGAGGGATTCAGTAGAAATCAAACACCATGCTAACTTGGCCGCCAAGGATTTTGCAAAGGAAACCAAGTTATTAATACCCCAGCCTCCCCACTCCTTTGGTTTTGAAATTTTATCCCAAGCCACCCAAGGGCTGACCGTGTCCTGGATTGATCCAGACCAAAGAAAAGTTCTGCATAATTTGTCAATAGAGGCCAAAATGCCTTTAGGGACCCAAGCAAGACTGGCCCAATACACTGGGATAGCCATCAGAACAGACTTAATTAAAACCATACGACCTGCCCTTGATAGCCACCTGAAGCTCCAATGTGTTAGCCTTTTTTCAATCTTGGCAAGAAGCCATTTCCAATCCCGAATTCTGTAAGAGTCTGGTTTTAGCAAGAAACCAAGGTATTTGAAATGGTCCTGTAAGGAACGGACTTCAAAGTTCAACAATCTTTGAATTCTTCTAAACTCATCACCAGAAATACCTGAAGGAGTGATGGTTGATTTTTGAGAGTTAATTTGAAGCCCAGTTGCTTTTAGAAAAAGCTCCAACAGAATCTTTAAGGCATGACAGTCATCAATAGACCCATTCAGAAATATCATAATATCATCTACAAAAAGAAGATGCGTGATCCAGAAATTGGTGGCCACTTCAATCCCTTTTATATTGCCCAGTCTTTTATCCCCGTGAATCAGGAGGCTTAATCCTTCGGCTGCCAGCAAGAACAGCAGTGGTGAAAGAGGGCATCCCTGTTGGAGGCGTCGTTCAGGAGTAAAAAAGGAAGTGGCAGCGCCATTAATCAGGAGAGCAATATCTGTAGAAGAAGCACAACTCATAATCCACCGAACAAAGTCAAATCTGAAACCAAGATGGGTAAGAAGAAGCCTCAAATAAAGCCAACTGAAACTATCATAAGCTTTAGACAAATCCAATTTAACAATAAGCCCTTTCTTGCCACTCCTTTTTAGGCTATGCAAATATTCTTGTGCAACACCTACAGCTTCATGGATTTGACAACCACTAAGAAAACCAAACTATTCCGGAGAAAGATGAGAGGAAAGAAAAGGTTTAAGCCTAGCAGCAATAACTTTCGCAATAACTTTATAGACACAAGTGCAGAGGGAGATTGGACGAAAATCAGCAAAAGAAGAGGGGTGGTCAGACTTGGGAATCAAAGCAAGAAAGGTGGAATTGAAAGGGCCAAAGACTTGACCCGTAGCTCTAGACTCTTCAACAACAACAACCAGATCATCTCCAAGAGTTTCAAAAAAATGCAGAAAGAATTCAACAGTCTAGCCGTCCGGCCTTGGACTTTTGTCCTTTTGCATACCTTTAAGGATATCCTCAACTTCCTGTTTGGAGACAGGTTCCATTGTTGCCTCATTTTCTTCCTCATTCACGAACCTAGGGAACAACTGAGCCACACTGATCACTTCTGCAATGCTCACTTCAGATGGAGCTTTAAAGAGATATTTGAGATAAGTGATTCCCAAAAAAGATAGGTCCTCAAAAGAGGAGGCCACTTCTCCATTCCCCTTCGGTATTTCCCAGATAGTATTTGCCATCTTCCTGCCTTTGGCATAGTTTTGGAAGAACTTAGTGTTTTCATCCCCTGCTTGAAGACAAAGAGCCCTGCTTTTCAATCTCCAGTTTTCCTCTCTTAGCTGTAGAATTCTCCTTCTTGAGGCCTCCAAATCCTTAATTTTGTTCCTCGCTTCAATGGAGTCATAACCTCCTCCTTCTGGATCTTCTAAAAGAGCTAATTCAGAATTGACCTTTTTTAGTTCCTCCTCCTCTTTCTTCTTCAAGTTAGCCGCCGAGTCCTTGGTAGCTGATTTCATTCTCTTCAAGTTATTCCAGAAGAAAGCACTCCTAGAAGAATCAGGCCCACCTGGGTCCACCTCCCAAGTTGAAGCAAAAAGCTCTTGGTATGAGTCATCTTTAAGCCAAGCAGGGTTAAACCTGAATGGCGATCTAGGTTTCCTTCCAGCCCCTTTAATCTCGAGGAGGATGGGGAAGTGATCCGAGATACCACCTTCATCAATCCAGTGTCTGTACTCCGAGAGAAGTTCCATCAAAGGCTCACTTAAAAGAAACCGATCCAGCTTCTTCCCCACCCATTCCTGACCAACCCTTCTGTTCCTCCACGTAGGTTTTAACTTCAGAAGGGGCATGTCCACCAGATGAGCCAAAGCAATATGGTTAAGGAAAAAATCAGAGAGAGGGTCTGCTCTGGCCGTGGCACCCCAAGATTCTGCTTCCCCTAACGAGAAGTTGAGATTACCTCCAATTATTAAAAAAGGTTGGGCTATCCAGGAGGAGCGAAAAATTGAAGACTAGAACCTCTCCCTCTCCACACATGGCCCATAAATATTCAAAGAGAGCAAAGAAAGGTTGAGCTCACTTGAAAAAAGTTCCACAGCTAACACATTCTAGGACCCCCAAGAAGAAACATACTTCAGTTTGATAGGATTAAAACTACAGACCACTCCTCCGGATCTTCCCACAGCATCCAGAGCAAAAAAGGACCATCTAGGCATCAACTTAGATAAAACAGAGACAACCTCCTCCCCTTTGCCCAGGGTTTCTTGTAGCAGAATGATATCAGGATTGTGAGCACACACAAGCTCTTTTAAAGCTAGCCGTTTGGCCTGACTAGCTAGGCCTCTACAATTAAAAGAGAGAACAATCATGGCACATCACCGGGGGGTGGACGCTCTGCTCTAAGCACCCTGGGGAGAGTCATTTGCTTACCATCTGCTATATCAACAACCGCCTTGGACTGAGCTAGGGAGAGGTTGGATTTTCTACCTCTAGTCTTTCTGGTCCCTATTTCAACAGAATTCGAGGCTAGACCACCCACTGCGAAGCCCAAACCTCTCCTGTCCGAACGAGGTCTGAGGTTGTATGGAAAAGAATCAGAGACAGAAGACCGAGGGCAAGGGCCAGAAGGAGCAGCCAGAGAAGAAAAGGGCGGAACAGGGGCGTCAGGAACAGAGACAACAACACTATCCAATGTAGGCGAGGTAAGATTTAAGGCCGAGAGGTCACTCAAAAGCTGCCTGGAGGGACCAGGCTCCATACAGACATCAAAATGAAAACAATCAGAAGACGAAGACAAGGGAGGTAAAGAGGGGGACATACCAGCCTGGATCTCCTTGCCAATAGCAGCTTCTGAGAGAGGAGCCAAAGGGTCATCCTTGCCTTCGACAGGAAGAGAGGAAGGGCCGACATCAACCACCAAGTTCTGCATCGCAGCCGCCACAAGAGGAGAGGAGACCCCCTGAGCCGAGAGGTCCGGATCTGCATCCAAAGGATCCGCATCCTGAACTGAAACAGAGGATTTCTTAGCCCTGTTCTGCCTTCTCTGTCTTCGTTTGCGCTGATGACCCAATGGGCAATCCCAAGCCAAGTGGCCAGTCTTATGGCATCGGTTACACCGGAAGGGGAGGTGCTCATAATCCAGGACTTGCAAAAACTCCATGTCCTTGTAGTGAAGCGTCATTGCCTCCGCAAGTCCTTCACGAGGGTTTAGGCTCACCAGAATGCGGGCCACGTTCTTATCCTTTGTCTGCAAGTAGGATTTGTCAGCTTCAAGGTAGGTGCCCAGCGTATTCCCGATCGAAATGAAGACTGAATCAGTCCAGAACTGCAAAGGAAGACCGGGCAGCTTCACCCACACCGGTGATTAAGCCATTTTCTCTTTCTGAGCATCGAAAAGAGGGGTCCTTCTTCTAAAGAGCACCGGTCTCTTGCCAAAGAACCAATTCCCTTCCAAGACTCTGTCCACTTGTTCTTTCCTCTCGAAGGTAATTGTGAACCATCCTCGCGCCAAGATGTTTATATCAACAGGCAGTCCTGGAGAAACATTCCACATAGTCTGAGCCCACTCTTCAATGTAGGCTTCCGAAAATTTTCTTCCCCTTACTCTCCCCACGACCATTGTCTCGGCTAAATCCATGACGTTTTCAATACTAATATCCACACCAAGTAGGCATTTCGGGCATACTTCCTTAGAATTAATGAACTTAGCTTTCTTTCGCTTTGTTCCCACAGCTTTCTTGACCCCTTGCTCCTCAGCTACCGGCTTGACAGGAGGATACTCAGCGCGGATAGTCTCTAAAAGGAAAAGTCTCAGTGCTTCGATAGAACGCAAAGATTCAAGACCATTGAAAGAGTTAAGCTGGACGCCGACCCATGTAACAGCTTCACACTCCGGTGCAACCCCTTGATTATCAGAGGCAACAGATTTTGGGACGAAATCAACTGCCTTACTAGAGGAGACCCTCAACAATATATCACAATCACGGCCCCCATCCTTCCCTGGTTCGTCAAACCCTCCTACAGAAGGATTCGAAGGCAGGTGCCCCCCCACCACTCCAACTGGGGTTGCCTTGGGGAGACTATTCTCACGCTCAGTCACCCTATGCTCCTTCGATGCCGCTGAGAGAGGGGCTCCCAACAAAGCTAGACCTGCAGAGGGTTCGGCCCTTAGCAAGGAGGGGCCCTGTTCAACTTGAAAACCTCCACTCCCTAACCCTACTTCGAAACCACCAGTATCACCAAAAGGAAGAGGGTTACCTTGTAATGCCGAGAGCTACGTGGCCGACTCGTAGTTGAGAGATTCTTTGAAGAGCTCTTTAGAGGACAAAGGGCTACAGCTATTCGGAAAATGCTGAAACCCAAAACTAGTAGCGCTCCGCTGCTCGATGAAGTTGAACCCGGTATCCCCGCAGCCTGACGAGAACCCTCTCCAAGCTATCTCAGCTGCCAAATCTAACGATGCGCGATTTGGGAAATAAAGATCAAAGTTTTTCTCTGAAATTTCTACTCCCCAAACGGTAAGCAGATCCTCCAGCGCTGGCTCAAGCTCGACGGAGAAACTATCAAGACCCATTTTGACCAAAAAACTGCCTTCTTAAACAAACTGCCAAAGCCCTCAGCCTTCGCTTTCCTGCAGCAACCCTATTCTCTGAAAACCGCTCAAAGAAGCCAAATGCACATCTAAGGGGAGCCCCCATACTGAAAAGTCAGATCAAAACGACACGTACCGGTGGCAAGCGACCTCGATGCCTGAGGAAGCTGCACAGAAGAAACCAAGCGTCTTCTGCGAAACCCTAGCCATCTCCCGCTGCCTTTTTTTTTACTATGTTATGTTACAGGAAAAAGTCAAATATTTCTTCTTCTGGAGATCAACCTATTATAAATATTTGTGATTTCATCCATGTTGAATGTGGGACAAAAGAGGATAGCTATACACACATTCTTATGAATCGAGTAGATGGGAAGAGTCATAGTCAAGTATTGTTTCATGATGCAATTGTAAGAAAACTAACATATGAAGATAAAGATGCAAAAGTAGATATAGTTAAAATTTATCAAAAACCACAATCCTTGATTAATTATCTTATAGATCTATGTTCAAATGAAGGAGATTGGGTTTTGGATTTATTCTCAGGTTCAGGTAAGTTTTATTATACAAATTTGAATTTAAATATTTATTTTTTATTTTTTATGTGTTCATACTAATTTTCTTAATTATTTCTTTTCTGCTTGATGATTAGGTACAACAATAGCATGTTCCCTAAAAAAGGAAGAAATTGCGTTGCCATTGAGAAAGACCCAATGCAATGCAAATTTATTCGACAAAGAATTAACGCTCTTGAATTTCTTCCAAATTCGAAGCAAGAAGTTGGTTTGAGGAAAGGGGATTTTAATGAATCATGTGTGGCAAAAAAATAAAAGGAACCTTAACCACCATTATATGGAATGATAGGAAAAGGACACTTTGGAAGATTGGCAGACATGAAAGATTCGTTAGAAAATGACAATGACCAAAATGAAGCAGTGGAAGAAGACATTAATGATGCTCTAGAAGATTTTGAACATGGATTAGTTGATATTCTTGATGATATTTAAGTTATGCTCGTAAATAAAACTCAATTTTGAGATCTCTTAATCAATTATACTTTTAATGTTTAGACTTTGATATTTTATGATAATAATCCTTATTTTTTGCAAAAACATTGTGATTACTATTATTTTTTTGACATACAATTCATAAAAAAATGCTATTTTCTTAAGTTTTTTTTTTAAGATTTTCCCAAAAAATTAGTTTATTTAAAATGTGTTTTTAACAAAAAGACTGTAAAATTGTATTTTTTGCATTCTCTTTATATTGAAAATGTGTACTTTTTTGTCATATGGTTCAAAATATTGGGTTTTTAGCAACAATTTTTTGATGTGCATTGAAATATTAATTAACAATACATAAACATATAGAAAATAAACTTTTATAATAATGACCCTTTTTTTAAATTTTTTATCTCTGTGAAAAATGAATATTTAATTACAAGTTGTTATTTAAAAAAAACAAAAATCCTTTTTAAAACACAAGTACATAAATGCACTTAAAAATAAACATCTTAGGGAAGAATAAGACATTAGAAAATGTATGGTGTCAAAATCAATCCTCTAAAAAAAAGTGGGTGATGATACACCACCACTATTCAAAATCGACATGAAAATCATCACAGAAAAAAAATTAAAAAAATTAAAGTGCCAAAAACATGCTCCAAAAAAAAAGGGTGATTCTGCATCATCACTTTTCAAAATCGGGTGTTTTTTTTTGCTACCTCAAAAAAGTAGGTACCAGTTCAGTTAACTATTTGATAGGTAACTATGTTGAAGAAGTTTGTGGTTGTTTGTAGTTTCACCTAAGATATCATAAAACGAAAAAACATGTCAGTTCATTAAAACTTTATTATAAATCACTAATTAAGGTTTAATTTCAATTGAAATAATTAAAACCATTAATTAACTACGTAATGCGACATTTATTCTAGCACTCATATTTTGATTTTTCGGGGAATTTTTTATTTTTTCAATGTTTTCCTTTTTTCATTGTCTTTTTTATAACATATTTTTCAAATATACCTTTTCTTTCTCTCTATTTTTTATTTTTATATATATATATATCTATATATATACAATGTAAAAATAAAATGTTGTTACAACACATATTGTGTTGTGCGATTGATTATTTATTTCTCTTTCATGTTATGTGATTGTGTGATCGTGTTTTGTTTTCGCAAATTGTAGAAGTATTAAAGATCTTGTTTTAGTTAATTATAAGATCATTTTGAATCCCTTTGGTAGATTTTCTACATGGTATCAGAGTGCCAGGAATCACAATAGAAGAGAAGAAACTACATTTGTTTTCAACGGGTTCAAACTTGCATATTTATTCTTCAGGATCCAGCAGCAGATCAAGATGTATTTCAATGACTTGAGACTCAAATATGCCATTGATGTAAATTCTAATTACATAGCATGGAAGGAAAATATGGAGGTAATTCTAAAGAAAAATAGAATGAATTAATTCATAGACAATGATATTCCCTAGCCCGCAGCAGCAGATTCTTAGCTTATTGATGCATGGAAGAAAAAAGGTAGAAAAGGTGACAAGGATATTGTTATAAGGAGTTCGAGATCATATTGTCTCAAGTATCCATGGGAAGATGAATCCATATGCTATGTTGAAGTCCTTAACAAATATTTTTCAGAATAGAAATGATCACAGGAATTTGTAGCTGAAGGACAAGCTCAGAAAGATATCGATGGAGGAGGGTGGCACGGTCTAGAAATACTTGATGAATATCACTCAATGTCAAGATGTGCTTGAAAGTCTTGGGGTGATTGTTGCTGAGAATGATTTGGTGAGCCTAGCATTTCTAGGCCTTCCCAAGAGCTGGCATAGTTACCAGGACTCTATGAATGGGAAGGAGAAGTTACCAGACTAGGAGCATCTATGGTCCTGCTTGGTAATAGAAGAGATAAGGCGGAGCACCAGAGGAAGGACCTCCAAAAAAAAAAAGAATATTTTTCATTGGTCATAAAACCCAAGAAATCCAAGGGAAAGAAGTTCCAAGGAAAATAGGGCAAGATATACTTGTCCAAGATCAAGTGCTTTCACTATCATGAGCATGGGAACTATACCTTGAATTTTCCATAATATAAGGCAAGCATGAAGGAGCCTGCAGTTACAATGGGTGAAGAGTTAGCTTCACCATTAAATCTTGATTGTACTCTCATTGCATGCATGCCCAACACTCTAATGATATGCATGTGGTATCTAAAAAGCGGTGCCTCATTCCATATGACGTGGAATAGAGATCTATTTAGTGACATAAATGAGAAGGACCTCCAACAGAACATAGACTTTGGAAATGACGGGAGTATAGTTGTTGGTGCAATAAGGTGAGTATAAAAAAGAATCCTAATGCCTACATTAATCATGAACCAAGGATTTGTGTGTTTGTTTCAAGAGTGTTGGAACTTTTTTTGCAGAATGAAATCAGAAGATATCTAGGAATTAATGATTCTAAATGGTTGCAATAACTACTTTTATAATTCTTGAAGTTAAATCTAGAATAATTCAAAAGAAAACCTTAAATAAATTATAAAACATAAATATTAATCCATCCTCAAGTGATTTGAAGAAAAACTGAATCTAACTTTTGAATTGCAAGAATCACACTTAGAGAAATACTCTTAACAATTATCTACTTAAAAGAGAGATTACATAAATGAACAAAAATCTATTATTTAGACGTCTAATGAAGAATAACAGTAAAAAATCGTTGAATATCTATGACAACAACATTCGAAATCAACAAAAATGAGTTGTAACACTAGTCTGAGCGAGTTACTAAAGAATAACATGAAATTGTGAAAGCAACAACATCTTAAGGTTTATCTCAAACAACAAGGATAAACCACGCAAACGATTTCTAATATTATACCACAATTGAATGACAAGATACAAAAATTAACAATCACATACATAAAAGAAATGATTATGATACAGAGAAAGTAGCAATTATCCTGGTGGCTGGGCCCAAAGCCTCCAGAAGCTAACAACTAGGAATAATCATAAAGTGATTATAAATGGAACACTCTTTTTCCCATTAATCACAGTATCAAATACATAACATCACCGTAGTGCAAAATACTCTGTCTTAGTACAAATAATGATGTCCAAATGAAAGTTACAACTTAGAAACTAACCCCTCTTCTATTTCATCTATCAGCCTTATATAACCAACTAGTAAACTAATAGATGAGAGTGAATCCTTAGGATCAAGAGATCCTGAGGATTTCATAGCTAATAATCATATTCTCCCTATAACATTAGTTGGATTCTCCTATTCTTCCACTAGCCCATGCGATCAAGAAATTACCCTTTTTCCTTCTTTGGCACCTAATGTTCCATTGTTTTAAAACAATTCTCCAATTCAGATTTCTGCACATAAAGGCAAGAAAAAGTTAGTTTTTATGCCAAAATCATACAATTTGTTGGAAATTGATTCTATTCATATTTTACAACCTTTTATTCTAGATTAATCCCAATAACTAAGATAAATACATAAATTAAATGATTAATTAAGCTAAAATGAGGATAAAAACATACCTTTTCCATGACCCAATATACTACCCTTCTTACCTTTTTTCATGTCCTCATGCAATAAGATAGTTGAGGTGTAACTGTGTCAAAGAGTAGGCAGGATAACTTTTTTTCCTGATATAGCCTAAAACCATTCTTCTTCTTAAGCATTGCAAATGCACGACTCACATGGCATTCAGGAAAATCATAATCAAAATAATATGCCTTTGGGGAATACCAGATATTAGGACACTTTTAACGAAATCCTATCTAGATAGGGCCATTGCATACGATAATTTTGTTGTACACATCGAGATGAGAAGTAGCAGCCTTAAAGTTTTTGTAACCAAAAGGTTCCCTGTTTTTTACATTTCTGGTGGAAGCTTTCCACCTTCTCTTTGTTGCCAATAAAGCATCATCCTTTATGTCATGGAAATACTCTCTTCCAACATGTGTAACATATTTATGGAGGGGTCCCAATGTAGCCACAACTCCTTGTTTCTCCATAATCCTCTTGTGTTCGATAAAAACATGTAAAGGTTAGTGGGTTCCCCTCTAACCCATAGATCTAGACCACTCTCCCTCTCTTGAAAAATATTATAGGCCTTAGCCCATTCAAGCAAGTTTTCAGCAAAAGAGAGGAAATCTTGGAACTAAAAATCTCCAATAAAGGGAATAGGGTTAGCATCCCTTTCATCTTCTAAGAAAAAATTGTGCAGATATAATTCACAGAGAAGAAGTGTCACCTTATGGTAGGCTGGCTCTTGATGAGACCCCCCATCCCCTTTTGAGAAATATTATATCATATTTTTTCTTAAGTACTTATGTATAAGTGGAGGGAGGCTCACTAACTCCTTAAGAGTTAGGGATAGCGTGAGAAGTAAAATAATGCAAATAAAAGTTATGGTTGTATTCCTATATCATCATACGAAAAGGATTTATCCATTGAAAGTGTAAAAGATAAACCATCATGATATTATTGTAGTGAATCATTTTATGATATATCCAAAGAAGAGATGTCCAAAAAATCATTAAAATGGATGAACCATGTCAATTTAAAGAGTAAAGGTAATCATCAAAGGTGTAAAAATTATAATTTTGTTAATGTAACTAATTTTTCTTAGCTTTGGTGTAAATTCCGAACCAAAAAGGTGATTTTCATAGGAATGCATGTAAGAGAAAATATGGTTGTTTGATAGAGGTTTGAATGAAATTTGTGCTTATATTTGGATAGCTGTTGTTCATTTAACTAAACAACATTTGTTCATTTAACTGAACAACAACTGTTCATTTTATTGGAAAAAAGCTATTCATTTTATTGAATAACAAATGTTCATTATATTTAACAACAATAATATGTGAAAGTCGTAAAAATGAAGGTGTTCATATGACTGAAAAAAAACTGTCCATTCAACTAAACAGAAACAGTTGTTCACTCTTTTGAACATCAAATGTATATGTAAGTCATCAAAAGAAGAAACCGTAGCTATTCACTTTACTAAACAATAGATGTTCGTTTTATTGAACAACAACTGTTTATCTAACTGAACATCAGTTTTTCGTTCAACTGACAAACAACTGTTCATTTAATAGAACATCAGTTGTTCATTTTATTTAACGATAGCTCTTCAATCTATTGAACATGATTTTTTCATCAATTTCAAAAAGAACAACAATAGTGAAAAACTCAAACCAAAGGAGCGGCAGTTGTTCACTTGGAAGAAACAAAAGTTGTCCAAATAATTGAGCATCAACTGATAAAAAGATGAATTGAAACAACGAAAGAGGAATGACAACTACTTTTTTTATAAGTGAAAGCTTCCAAGAAAAAATCCATCCATTTATACAGGGGTATTTTATTCTAAAAAAACACAAAAAAAACAAATCATAAACTAGTTATGTAAATATAATATTCACATTATTTATAGCCGAAATGAGACAATTTTCAGAAAAGTGAAGCTTCTGGGTTGTTGCTCCCTATAGCTAAAATTTTCATGGTGGGATCATTATGTACCTGTTGGAAAAAAGACTCTTTTGTGAGTGGTTTTTGATAAAGACGTACCCAGTGTCCATTCACCTAGAATGTATAGCCAGAGCCATCGATGGTAGTGAAAGTTAGAGTGCCATTGTTGTGCACTTCTTGAATTTCGTATGGGCCAAGACATCTTGTCTACAATTTACCTGGGAAGTATAGGAATATGGAATCATAGATGAGCACCTAGTCACCTTCCTGAAACATCTTTTTATTGATGAGATTGTCATGCCACTTATCCCATTGTTGCTAAATAATTGTTGTACGTTGAAGGGAAAGTAACCGCGCTTCATCTAATTCATTTATTTGTTGAATTCGCTTAATTTAGGCTTCCGTTAGGTCCAACCCTAGTTACTGAGCTGTCCTGAGAGTCTTTATTTGAAATTCGATAGGAAAAATAAGTTCTTTGATAGATACAAGTTGGTACAGGGAATAACTAGTAGTATTTCTCTAAGTTGTGTGATAGGTCCACAAGGCCTTTAGCAGTCTAGTAGCTTAGTCTCGCCGATTATGGTCAAAATTGCCTCAATGACCTTGTTAGTGGTTTTAGCCTGCCTGTTCGCTTGTAGGTGATATGGATAAGTGACTCTATGTGTGATATGGCGGTTTTGTAAGGTGGTTGTAATCTTGTGTCCTACAAACTGCGGCTCCCCATTTGTGATCACTTCCCTCGGTAAACCATACCGCACAAATAACTCAAAAATGAAATTAATTATAGTTTCTTCGGTAGCTCTTGGGAAAGCTATTGTTTCTAACCACTTTGTTACATAGTCTGTAGCAACCAGTACGTAGGCCTTTTAGCTTGATGTCGAATTGAATGGGCCAAAAAAATCCAATGCCTTCCATTCAAAAGGTTCTATTACCAATTGTGGCTGCAATGAGTTTTCATCGTATTGACCAGGATGACCCATCCTGTGGAAGTTATCACAAGCCTAGACATATTTCTTGGCATGTTTAAAAATAGTGGGCCAGTAATAGCCCATCTGCTATATTTTATGTCCAGTTGTGTGATCTACGAAGTGTCTACCACAAGGCTCAGGATTGCAAGCCTTCAAGATTTCATAATTTTCATCTTCACGAATGCATCTACGTATATTCATATCAAATCCTTTGTGAAACCAATATCCACTAATCCAAGAGAATCAGGCAGTGCGTTGGACAATTAAATTTCATTATTTAGTTGTTAAATGCTTCGATAGTTTTCCTACCGTCAAATAACTTTCCACATCTACGTACCGTGGTGCCTTAACCATTATGGAAAACAAATTTTTATCTAGGAACTCATCGTCCACAGCCAGCGGATCATTTTTCTTAGGAACCCGTGACAGAAAATCTGTGACTGGATTTTACTTTCTTGAATGGCCTTTAATGGTAATATTAAACTCCTACAAAAGTAACAAGAAACGGGTCACCCACCCATCAATGATTGGCTTATTGGCTAAATATCTAATGGTAGAATGATCATTGTAAATAAAATTTTCGTAGCCTATTATATAGTTTCTAAATTTATTTATAGCATAAATGACAGCTAAAATTTTCTTTTCCATTACAATATAATTGAGTTCAGTAGAAGTGAGATTTTTGTTGATATAATAAATAGCATATGGATTTATTTCCTCCTCTTTCCCGAGCACAATGCCTATTGCTGTATCCGACGCATCTATAGAGATATGAAAATGCAACTTCCAATTAGTTATGCACAACACTAGAGAATTCGAGACTAATTTGTTCAAATCTATAAAAGTAATGTCACATTTATCAGACCATCTAAATTCAACATTTCTTGTTGAGGCATACAAAGGCGCAACAATTCGTGAAAATTTATTTATAAATATATGATAGTATCCTGCATATCCAAGGAAGCTACATACCTTTGTCTTAGTGAAAGGTGTAGGTAGTAGAAGAATTACCTTTATTTTTGTTGGATCTACCTATATTGCAACTGCAGAGATGTAGTGTCCTAGGATTATGCCTTCCATCATCATCATGTGACATTTCTCATTGCTTATACACAACTTGGTGGCGATGCATTTGTCGAAATTTCTCCCATACAGGGTGAAGTCATCCATGTAAACTTCAAGTCCCTCATTTATCAGATCAGAAAAAATGTTGAGTATGGCCGTCTGAAATGTATGTTGGGAATTTCATAAACCAAAAGGTAACACTCTATAAGTGAACATACCCCAAGGGCAGGTAAAGGTAGTTTTGTCTTGCTCTTTATGCGTAATTTGGATCTGGCTGTAACTTCTCAAGCCATCAAGAAAGGAAAAGGAATCGCTTCCATCCTAGTGTATTAAGGACTTGATCAATAAATGGAAGAGGGAAGTGGTGTTTTTGCATGGCCTTGTTCAACCACCAATGGAGAGACCAACTTAATATCTAAAATAGGATAAATAAAATTCACATTCAACAACTTATGTAATTCTTCTTTAATGATATCCTTAAGATGCAGATTCAATCTTCATTGAGGTTTCCACATAGTATGGGCATCCTTTTCGGTGTAGATGTGGTGTGTACATAATTGAGCGTCTATGCCCTTCATGTTTGGATAATCCCAAGTAAAATCCCCTTTATGTTTTTGCACAATATAAATGAGTTTTTTTTGTTGGTCACTATCTAGATTATCATTAATATTCAATATATTGTCGGGTTCAATCTCAACACGCTTGTCGTTATGAACAATAATTGTTGGTATATGTTGATCATCGAAATCTTCTGAATTATCTTCCTCAGCTTAATTATCAAGAAAAACTTTAAACAATTCACATTTCACATTTTTCTCAGTAATTAATTTATTATAAAATTATTAATTACATAATCTTCAGTTTGATTCTTGAACTCCAGTTCTTCTGCTACTGTAAGAGGTGAACGGATGTTTTCTTCCAAGTATGTATGTGGATGTTTATGAGTTTTCAGGATGGGAAGACTTGGCTTAGTAGGGGGATATAGAACAAGGTTTTTTACAACATTTTTTTTTGTGATGGTCATGCTACCAACATGACAGATTATATAAGCATCGACTGTTGCTAACCAAGGTCGTCCCAAAATTAAAGGGTGTCCATTTAATCAACTTCTTGGGTTGATAACTAGAAAATCTACTGGGTGTTCCCATGAGTCAACAGAAACAATATTGTCCTGTAGAGTTCCCTCGGGTTTAACAATAGAATGATTAGAAAGTTCTAAAAAAGTTGTCGTTGGTTTCAAAGCTATGATATTGAGTGCCTCACACGTTTTTTCCATGAGAATGTTAATGGTTGCACCTAAATAACCTTGTGTGTTTGGAAAATAGAAGCCATATATTTGAACAATAACTATTGGATTCCCTAGATCTTCATATTTTACTAGTGTTTCCCTACCTAGAAGTAGATCCAATAAGGTCCCTACGACATGTACAGTTGGTGAAATTTTTGGTTTCCTTGTATGCTTTTTCACACACAATTCTTTAATCATTCTATCATAAATAGGAATGTCTTGGGTAGACTGGTGGAGAGGAATTTTAATACATAAATTTTTAAGTTCCCCTAGGAGATCAAAGACTAGATAAACAATAGGTTTAGGTATTATTAATATTTTAGGGAATGGAGGAGAAGTGATGATAATTTTTTCAGGATCTTGCTGCTCGATTGTGTCTTCTCCCTATTGTATTTCTGTATTAGTCATAGTCGAGGATTTAGATATGGAAGGTGTTTCTGTCTCATCTTGTTTTTTATATTTATTTTCCTCAAGGTGATGATGCATCTTGATCTTATCCTAAGTTCAATGCGTTTCATCTGTTTAATTTTAGGATCTGAATTTTCAACAATATATATCAGTTGAAACGGTCTGTTATTGGGATTTGGATTTGGTTGAGCTCACATTTGGGGGCACATAGGAGGTTGAGGATTTTTATGTAATGGATACAGAGCTATTAAGGTTGGTTGAGGTTGAGGACCCATCCCCATAGGCCAATTATTTATCCCCTGGGGTTGCTACCAATTTGAAGACAAATTTGGATTTTGTGATGTGGAGGCAGCCCACTAGGATGGGTACAGATTTTTTTGATAGAAAGGAGTAGAGATTGGCGAACCAGCATGTGGAAAAGGTTTGTTTAGCCATGGTGACATAGGAAGTGATTGAGATTTCCAGGTTGAGAAAGGTGATAGGCCTTTCCATGTCGTTCCAGAATTTTTTTGCTAATTAAATGATAGAGAAGAAAATAAAAGAGAAGGGTCTTGTGACATACCTATAGGTCAGGCTTGCCACTGTTGACGTTGAATCATTAATTATATTGGTTCTGTCTCTTATTTTTCTTCTTTAAAGACCACCTTTAATCTCGAAATTGATGGACATTATTCGGTGGCATGGTCCTTAGTGTAGATGGTGCAAGTTTGAAACATGTCCAACGAGCATTCCCTATGACTGTGAATTTTTCGACATCGCGGGCAGAAAAAAACTAAATTATGTTCTACTATATCTTATTTCTATTTGGCTTGTAGGATGTCCAACTATGTCGTGAGGGTTCTTACGATATCGATTTTGAAATCTTCTAAGAGATTGTTGATCTCTGTCGGAGTTATGTTGCCACTGTTAGCTTTATTATTTCTAGCGATAGTATCTCGTCCAGTTGGCCTGACGCGTGTGTTGCCTCGAGAGCACCTGATACACAACAGAATAATATCATCATAATTTTCTTGATAAATATCTCCTTTCCCCATTAAATTTAATGTTTCTATCCATTCATCCTTCATTCCTTTTATCATAGTTACTTTTAAAAAATATTTAGATGATGCATCATAAGGAGGCCATTGTAAATTATATTGAAATCATTGAACATATTCTTCGAGATTCGCATTATCTTTTGTATTCATGTTAAATATTTCATCTTTTAGGTCTCTAGTTCTGCAGTAGTCATTATATATAGTGAGAAAAGTTGTTTTCATTTGATCCCAAGAGTTAATATTTAATCCACCAAGCCCCAAAAACCATCACAAATTTACTCCCTTTAATGTAAAAGGGAACAATTTTTTCTTTTTGGAATCGGTCGTATAATCATATCCCCTACATAAAACGTCAAATTCGAATAGGAACGCATCAAGATCTTCCGAGGTTGAATAGTGGAAAGTAGGGATGATCTGCAAATAAAAGGATATCATGGGAGCATTAGAAACTGGGTCAAAGATGGGATATTCCAACATCAATTTTTGTCTCTGTGGTTGATTATGCGCCATATGATCAAATATGTGCCAATAACCTTCAAGAATCTCTTGGTTTGAAAAGCTGATTTAGGCAAGACTGGAAGAAAGATTTGGAAGGGGTCTTATAGCACTACCTTGATCTAGGATATCGAGTATCCTTCCTTCAATTGAGATCTTAGGAGATCTGGTTCTGGTGACTATATATTTGATCCTACAACACCACTAGTTTCTCTCTCTCTCCTTCTTGTAGATTGCATGAATTTCCCTTTTGTGAAGGGTCAGAATGAAAATTTTCTGTATCCTGAAAGCTTTGTTTAGACCGTTTGGTTTTGTTATGGATCTTGGCATGAGCTGCAGATGGTGAGCTTGCTACTTCAGGGATTATAGTAGAGATTTTTCTGTATGCAATCCATGGTCCTACTAATTCCTGAGATTCTGATTTTCTTATGATAATTCTTCTATAAATGTCGATCTTCCAAGGGTCACCGACCCCTTGGGTTTGTTTGATTTAGGAGCTGGATCTGGATGTATCTCTATTTTTTTCTTCCTATTCATTCATAAAAACATATATTCCTATCTAATATATATGCATATGCTAGAAAGAGGGCTTTCAACAAGCCTTTTACTTGCTGGCACGTAAGTTCTTACCTCTCGTTTTCAATACCCAAGTCCTTCACAACAATAAAATCCAATTCAAAAAAATAAATCAATCTTTAACACTCTCCCCAAAAAAGACGCCAAAATGTTGGTGGTGACTATAAAAAACAATCCTAATGCATACATTAATCATCAACCAAGGATTTATCTGTTTCTTTCAAGAGTATTGTCATTGTTTGTTCAGAAGGAAATCAGAACCTATCTAGGAATAAATGATTCTAAATTGTTCCAATAACTAATTTTATAATTCTTGAATTTCAATCTGAAACAATTCAAAAGAAAACCTTCAAGAAAATATAAACCATAAATCTTAATCTATCCTCAACTAATTTTTAGAAGATTTGAACCTAACTTATTAATTGCAAGAATCACACTGAGAGAATTACTACTTAACAATTATTTACTAAAAAGAGAGTTTACATAAATGAACAAAAATCTATTATTCTTACTTCTAATGAAGAATAATAGTAAAAAATCACTAGATATCTATGGTAAAAACATTCGAAAGGAAAAAAAATTAACTGTGATGCTAGTCTGAGTGAGTTACTAAAGAATAATATGCAATCATGAAAGAAACAACATCTTAAGATTTATCTCAAACAACAACGATAAACTGGGAAAATGAATTCTAAAATTATACCACAATTGAAATGACAAGATACAACAATTAACAATCACAAAGATAAAAGAAATGATTATGATACAGAGAAAGCAAAAAGTCTCCTAGTGACCAGGCCCAAAGCTTCCAGAAGATAACTGCTCAAAATACTTAGAACGAAGTTATAAATGGAACACGTTTTTTCTCATTAATCACAGTATCAAATACATAACATCATTGTAGTGAAAATAATCTATCTTACTACAAATAATAATGTCCAAATGAAAGTTACAACTCATAAATTAACCCCTCTTCTATTGCATCTATCAGCCTTATATAACCAAAATAGTAAACTAATAGATGAGTGTGAATCCTCAAGATCAGGAGATCCTAAGGATTTCACAACTAATAATCAGATTCTCTTTATAAGATTAGCTACATTCTCCTATTCTTCCGCTAGCCCATGCGATAAAGAAATTATCATTTTTCCTTCTTTGGTTGCTGATGTTCCATCATTTGGATAACAATTGTCCAATGCATATTTCTGCACATAAGGTCAAGAAAAAGTTAGTTTTTATGCAAAAATCATACAATTTGTTGGAAATTTATTCTATTTATCATTTACAACCTTTTCTTGTATATTATTCCCACTAAATAAGATAAATTCACAAAATTAAATGATTAATAAAGTTAAAATGGGGATAAAAACATACATTTTCCATGACCAAACAATAGCACGACTGACACAGGTACAATTTTTGAGCATACATAATTGGAGAATCAGAGAGGAGATTGAGTGTAGGTGTCCACTCAAGTAGAGACCTCTAGGAGGGATAAATTTCAAGCTAAATGCGCAGAGGGATCACATGCAACCATACATCCAGGTGAGAGGTGGGGAAATGTGTAGAAAATATCCCAAGAGAATAAATTTGGGCAGGATCCATTGAGAAGGATTGTCTCATGGATCGGAATTGGATATGAGGAACCCACAGTTCATAGTAGAAGGAAGGATTAGTATGATTGATGCAATCAGATGTCAGGATGACATAAATTAAAGTGACAAATGTTAGATGTTGGAGCATAGATTAGAGTTGGAAATAGTGCAAAGGGCATAGATGCGGAGTCACCAACAACACAAAGATTTCAATAGAAATTGTAGTAATCAATAGAAGTCAGAGAGACTAATGATAGATGAATCATACTGATTCATTTTTTTTTTTGGAGGCTATTCATTTTGAATATTTGCAGGAAAAAACAACACTGAAGAAGTGTTGCATGCAAAAAATTCCAAACGTACTAGATCACGATAGATTGAATTCCTTTCTTGTTGAGAGGGAGTGTTAAAATTTGCAACAAGAAACATTGAAAATGGAAACCAGAAATGAAATCTAGAAAATGACACCCATAAATGGTACCATATGAGGCTTTTGATTTAATTTTCCCTTAAAACATAGTTACCAATGAAACGGGAACTATTACCTCAAAACAGGAACTCTAGACCAAAAATACTCAAAAAACATGAAAAAACACCCCCCCCAAAAAAAAGTGTGTATTCCAGAATGCACTTGGTTTTTTTTTAAGGTAAAATTTCAAAATTTTATAAAATTATGCTAAAAAAAAAACTGTTTCTTGAAAAAAGGAGTGAAAAAACACCCTAAAAAAAAAACCAGTTGATGCTGGAATAACAAAAAAAATAAATGTGCCATACTTTTGACACTTGTAACAATGGAATTAAAGACAACATATTAGGAAATTTTTTAAAATCATAAATTTCTAAAATTTTTGATAGATGATGTTAAAGATAAACAAAAACATGTCTGAAGGGCTTATCATTTCGAACAATTTTCATCCATGTTGTTAAAAATAAAATATCTTGACATTAAACAACCCTAAAATTGTAATTATTGTCAACCATAACATTAAAGATAAAATTTGGTAGCGCATAAGAACCTCAATGACAGGTTGTAAATATAAAGTTTTTCAATCTTAAGTTTTCAACATACTTGAACAATGAAATAATCGAGAAATTTTAAGACTTAAACAATTTTAAAAGATGAACAAGTAAATGAAAAAAATTATCATTGAATAGAAAGAAGTAAGAGTGATTTTAATTTTAAAGGATAAAAACTTATCCTTTTTCAAATCTTAGAATAAGAAAAATTTAAATCTAATTTCAACCAAACCCTAAAAATCAAGCATCAAAACAAAGTGTCCCATTTCAATGACACATATAATTATTATAAATTTTAAAAGTATCTTATACCAAATGGTAACAATACATAATATCATGGTAATATCACTGCATAATATAAAAATTCAACATTAGTTTCTATTTTCTATTTTACTTATAATCAAAATATCAACATTGGTACATTGAATATAACATAAATTATTTTTGTAATTCATTGTTGTGTTGTCGATATTCTAAAGAGATGAATTCTTCATAATTAAAACATATAATCCAACAAACATAGAAATTCCTCATAACTTCATGAAAAATGAGATGGAAGTCAAAATTTTTATTTCAAGTTACCATGCAAACATCAATTACATACAAGTGTCTTAGATAGTTATTCAAAATCAACCATAGGTTATGGCACACCATCAGAACCTACATCTTTAGATGAATGGCTCGATGCAGATGAAGATGACCCATATTCTTCTCTTTCATCAACTAGTGCTCCATCTGAGTCAACATTCATGCCCACCATCTCAGAGTTCAAAAGTCTTGTAGATCTACGACTACATTCTACAGAGTCCCATCTCAACAGTAATTGTTCTGGTAGAAATTTCTTCAAAATATTTATGGTCTGCAACTGAAGAGTTCTTCTCTTTTTCAAATTGAAGTCATAGACAAGTATGTCAACATCCTCCAATTTTAAGACATCTGTGCAGCGACGATTTAAATTTGTGCCCTTTCTTTTTCTCTTTCTACCAATTCTTTTTTCAATTACCATCTCTGGCTTGTACACACCATTGAAAGGGTGGGTACTTGTGGCATACCAATGTACATCAACAGTTGTAATATCTTCATTTTCATTGATGACCTTTATAACCTTGGCAATCCAGAATCGATAGCCAAGTGGATCTTCATCTGCTAACACCGCTATCATGCAACCCTCCTTAACATCCTACACAGAACCCTTGTAAAGGTCTTCCATGGCTTCACGTTGTGCACGTGATCTTCTAGAACCAATATAGATTTCTCTTTCCTCTACCTGTGGGGAATTAATAATAGCTTGAGGTTGTTGTTGTTCAACAATGTGTGTTTCCTAATGTTCATTTGGCATATTTTGTGGCCAAAAAAAAGGAGTCCTCAAAAGCGTATCCACATTTATTTATCTTGAAATCATATCACTTTGATTATTGAAAAAAGACTCACACCAAACTGAATAAAAAACATCGAAGTACTCATATGTATCTCTAATATATCTTTTAATTTCCTCTAGACATTCATAATAATTTATTTCTCTCTTATGCCTTCATGCATTATGGATTTCAACAACTGACTGTAATAACAATATCTTTGATGAAAATATTGGACGCTCTGGAATGAACTTCAAAAATGCTAAACCTGATGATGGCCCCCATTCTTCAACAGTTGAATACTTCTTGCCCCATATAAGTGCTATCCCATCATTTTTTTTTATACGAAATTGATGCTGGAAGCTAATGTTGTTAAGTTTTTCAATGCATTTCTCCTCACCATGCGATCCAAAAATAAACCTTCGCATGTTAATAGTTTCTTCCAACACATGAAAAACAGGCTCCGGAATGTACGATTTATTAATAAATTCAATTAATGATGGTAGGCTCCCAACACCTTTCCTCGTCAATGTTACTGAAAAACGACTGAACATTTGATCAATATGATCATGAGTATGCCCAACAAGAATGAAACAAAATTTTATCTTTTTAAAAATCCCCAATTCAATGAGCATGTTTAGATACCCAAAAAGAACTTGATTTTTGTTTTCACAACTTGTGTTGTCTAATTGTAAATACAAAACTTCATTAAGAATACTAAACCAATGATTAACCACATCATGGATTATAGTTATGGTCAGATTTGCATCATTTTGAATATTTAGAGTATTGAAGAAAACTCTTGGAAACATCTTCTCATTAAATACCATACAACCAACCAAGTGAAACTGAATGAAATTTTCCTCCTGTAATTTTTTTGGCGTGCGGACAAAATGTGGAAGAAGTGTTTTATTTTGGTCCATACCATCAATTACCAATCCCAGATATTTATTTGGATGATCATAACACTTCTTTCAATGTTTATACAACTTTTTCCTTTCACTTTTTTGCTGATTGTGATGGTCTTGAAGTTCTTTGACAATGAAATTTGTACATAAAATAAAAGAAATATATGAATAAATATATTTTCATAGTTGATAAGTATCCAATTTTCAAAATAAATGTTTTGAACGCATACCTCTTTCTGCCCCTTGACATTTATCTCTTTTTAATTTAAGAGAAGCACATGTGCTGTAAAACCCCATCCTTGTCTTCTTAGGAATACGAAGATTGTTGAATTCAGTTTTCCATAACCTTGTAAAATAAGAATATGTAATAAAATTACCAATTCCTTCAACAACTTCTACATAATATTTGTATAACATGAATATTTCTTGTCTCGAGAAATTATCTAGAATATGTATTGTGTCTTTATTTGGCATACACTCTCCATGATTTGAAAAGAAGTCTTTCATCCATGTCTTAGTAGTATTTGCAAATGGCCTCACCTCTCGTTTATAACGTACTTCTGAATAATATGTGGGATCCTTTTCCAATCTTTCCTGTATTCTTGACAAATGACAATTACCAATTGAATGCAACATTTTGAATGCCTTTCTACAAAGCAATACATTACCAATATGATAATCATAACCTGCTAGTGTAGATTGCATGCAACCCACTAAATATGAATTTTTCATGCTTTTATTCATTTACATATATGTTTTCCTTTTCTCCAAAACAAAGTTGAAATCCATATGTTTTAAGCAATCCCTTCGACAACATTCACTTGAAATGAAATGAATGACAAAACCTTTTTTGTGAGATATTTTGTCCTCACCTTTGTATAACTAGAATGTTTTGGATTGATATGAAAAGGTCTACTCCTACTCCTGCTTGCAATATTTGCTTACAACGGCTTCATCATTCCATAATCATTTTTAAAAGAAGTTTCATCACCATTAGGAGGAATATTATGCCCACTATCATCATCGTCAACATAGTTAAGAAATTAATCAACATTATTGCCTAGAAAATTTTCTTTACCATCATCACTTGAAGAAAACATTTCACAAGAATCATCGGTGCTTTTGTAACCCCAACTCAGAAGAAATTATTCACCATATTGACCCATGCTTTCAAATTCTTCCCTAGGAGGATTCAATTCTTCATCACCATGAGTGTCTTTGAAATGATCACTTAGAGAAAATGCAATATTCAGATATGTGCTTCTAAAATTATCATTTGCAAGAAACTCTTCATCCTCCCCTTCCTCAATGGTGCTCTCATAATCCTTGGGATTAGGCATAAGTGGAAGCTTTGAATTTGTATTCACTAGAATTTCTTCATCCCGCCCCTCTCCTTCCTCACTGATGATCTCATAATCCTTAGGATTAGGAATAAGTGAATTCCTTGAATCTATATTTATTGGAAATTCTTCATCCCCCCCTTCATGAGTGGTGAACTTATAATCATTATGATTAGGATGAAGTGAAAATTTTAGCTTTGGAAATTCATCCCCGTCTTCATCAATGTTGCTGGCATAATCCTTAGGATTAGGACGAAGTGGATATTTTGACACTGCAAATTCTTCATTCCCCTCTTCATTAGTGGTGCTAGCATAATCCTTAGGATTAGGACGAAGTGCATATTTTGACTCTGCAAATTCTTCATTCCCCTCTTCATCTGTGGTGCTCGCATAATCCTTAGGATTAAGACGAAGTGGATATTTTGACTCTGGAATTTTTTCAACCCCCTCTTCATCAGTGGTGCTCGCATAATCCTTATCATTAGGGCAGAGTGGATATTTTGATGTTGTAAATTTATCATTTCCCTCTTCATTAGTGGTGTTGGCATAATCCTAAGGATTGGGACGAAGTGGATGTTTTGACTCTAAAAATTTATCATTCCCCTCTTCATCAGTGGTACTCGCATAATCCTTACGATTAGGACAAATTTGATATTTTGAATCTGGAAATTTTGCATCCCCCTCTTCATCAGTGGTGCTGGCATAATCCTCAGGATTAGGATAGAGTGGATATTTTGACTCTGCAAATTCTTCATTCCCCTCTTCATCTGGTGTTCTGGAATAATCCTTAGGATTAAGCTGAAGTGGATATTCTTCATCTCCCTCTTCATCAATGGTGTCCTCATAATCCTTGGGATTAGGACGAAGTGAAACTTTTGACTTTGGAAATTCTTCATCATGCCCTCAACACTGTTGCTTTCATAATCCTTAGGATTAAGAGTAAGTGGTATAACTGGCTCTCGATTTATAGAAATTTCATTTTGTTGCACCTCATCAATTTTGTTCTCATCATCTTTAGGATTACGACAAAGTTGATTTTTTGACTCTCTATTCATGGTGAACGAACTCCTGTTATATTCATCACTCTAAATAGGTTTGTTGTGTGACGAAGATGTTGATGTTGTATAAAGAAAAACTTCGATATCAGAAGAAACCATGGCTTTCAACAAGAATAGGTTGAATGATACAAATGCCTCTCCCACTTACAATATATAGCTTTAAGACTGAAAATTTCCCTCCAAATTTTGCCCCCAAAAAAATTCGCGAAAAAATTTCCCTCCAAATTTCCCCCCAAAAAATTTCATAAAAAACTTTCCCTCCAAAATTCTCATTTCAAATATTTCGTACAAAATATTAGTCAAAAAATGTATTTAAATTTTTTTTAATAAACTGTTTGTGTTGAAATATTTTACCGATATTTATATTCAAAATATCCACAAAATATTTCTATCATGCATGCCTTCCAAATTAAAATAATGTTTTTATTTCAATGATTTAACATTGACTAGATGTAAGTATTAACTATAATATTACTATAATACCTACATGCAAATATTAACTATTTTAACTATAATGAGTACATGTAAATATTTTAAATTTTAAATTTTAAACCTACATTATATTCATCTAAAATATATTTCAAAATTTCTTAATAAATTGTTGGTCTTCAAATATTTCACCATACTTTCTATTCAAAATATCCACAAAATATTCCTTTCATGCATGCCTTCGAAATTAAAATAATTTTCTTATTTGAATGATTTAAGGTTGACTACATGTAAATATTAACAAAAATAACAACATGCAAATATTAACTATTTTAACTATAATATTAACTATAATTAACTACATGTAAATATTTTAAATTTTAAAATTTAATCCCATGATTTTAAACATTGAGTACATGTAAATATTAACTAAAATATTAATTATGATAACTAAATGCAAATATTAACTATTTTATCTATAATATTAACTATAATTAACTACATGAAGTATTTTATATTTTAAATTTTTATCTGAGATTATATTTGAATTATTCAACATTCAATACATGTAAATATTAAATAAAATATTAACTATGATAACTACATGCAAATATTAAGTATTTTAACTATAATATGAACTATAATAAACTAAATGTAAATATTTTAAATTTTAAATTTTAATCCCACATTCGTTAAACAGTAAACCAATCAGACAATATTCGCTATATAATAAGAATGATTGTTTCTATTCATCACATCACATCAAGTTTTCTGGTATTTGTTAGAGCAAATTTCTGGAGGTGTTGCGTTGGCATTGGTAACTTCGTGGAGGCATTGCATTGGCATTGGAGGCATTGTGTTGCTATTGGTAATTTTGTGGAGGTGTTTGTGTTGGCATTGGTGACAACAATTTTTTGCATTTCAAAGGTTAGTTTTCCTTCTATTCTATCCATTTAAAGACGATTTTGGGGAAAATATGTTTTTCTATAGTTTGTGTGTTCAAAAATTAATTTTTTAAGGTTTTTAGGTTCGAAAACCATAATTTTTTAATATTTTTTTGGTGAAGAAAATGCAAAAAAAACTAATTTTTTTAGGGTTTTAAGGACAAAAATTTAGAATTTTTTTTCTTTTTCAGGGATTATAGGTTCATGTAGATAGAAAAATCCATAAAACGACCATGCACATAAGAATAAATAGTTATATTATTATATTTTTATTTGCTTTTTTTATCATAAATATATTTGTGGTTTCATTATTTAAACTGTTTATTTTATTTTATTTGAGAATCTTTTGATTTTATATTCTATTTTTATTTTTTTAAATTTTAAATCTTATTTTTATTTCTTTTAATTTTAAATCTTGATTTTTTTTGTTTTTGTTTTTTATTGTTTTGTTATATATTATATATTTTTAATTTTTTTTAATGTATTGTTATATAGTTTTTTTTTTTTTTATAAATTTATTATATTGTTATGTAAACAAATTTTTTTTTTATTAAATAATGTTTTTAAAAAAATAAACAATTGTATTGTTATATAAACATTTGTTTTTTTTTTGTTTATATTTATTGTATGTTATATTAAAACAATTGTTTTTTTTAATCAAATAATGTTTTAATTAAAAAAAAAACATTGTATTGTTATATAAAAAATTGTTTTTTTTAAATATATTTATTGTATTGTTATATTAAAACAATTGAATAATAATTGAATTTTTAATTGTATTGTCATATAAATAATTTTTTATTTTTTATTTTTATATTTATTGAATTGTTATATATTAAATTTTTGTTTTTTTGTTTTTTTTTAATATATTTATTGTACTGTATATTAAAACAATTGTTTTTTTTTTTTAATTAAACAATTTTTTTTTTTGTTTTATTAAATAATTTTTTAAAATATTATAATAATTAATTTAAAAAAAAATCAAAAATCAAAATGAGTGCGCATTGTATGTTTTTTATTAAAAATAAAAAAATAAAAAAACATTTATTTTGGTTGCTCGCAGAGCGCCTTAGGCCGGCCGGGCGGCGCCACGGGGGGCTGCCTAGCCGACCTCAGGCCCCCGGCTGGGCGGAGGTCGATTCCGGAAACTGGCCTCCGCCCAGCCGGGGGCCTGAGGCTGGCTGGGCAGCTCGTTGTGGCGTCGCCCGGCCGACCTCCAGCACTCTGCGGGCGGCCAAAACATACTTTATTTATTTATTTTGATTTAATTATTATAAAAAATGTTTAACAAATTTTAATTTTAATTTTGTTTAATTATAATGTAATTTTTTTATTTTTATTTTTAAACTTAATTATTAAAACAACATTTTAAATATTTTTTATTTTAATTTAATTTATTTTGTTGATGTAATATGTAAAGTGTTTTTTTAAATTTTTTTTTTTAAATTAATATATTACATATTTTATTTAAATTTAAATATTTTATTTTTATTTTTAATTTTTAATTTATTTATTTATTTATATTTTTTAAATTTAAGTATTAAAACAACGTTATAAAAATTTTAATTTTTTAATTTTATTTTGTTTAATTGCTTTTATTTTGTTTTGTTTATTTTTATTTAATTACTATGTAATGTAAAATAAAACTTTGTAATTTTAAAATATATTAAAATATTATATAAATTTATAAATTTCTATATTAAATTTTTATAATTTTAAGTTTATAAATTTTTATTTAATTGCTATGTAAAGTAAAATAAAATTTTCTTTTATTTTGTTTTGTTTATTTTTATTTAATTGCTATGTAATGTAAAATAAAATTTTAAATTTTAAAATATATTAAAAGATTATAAGTTTTTAATTAAAATTTTAATTTTAACATATATGTTTTATTTTTATTCAATATATTTAAAATTTTAAAATATTATTTATTAAGTGTAAATTTAATAAAAAAACATAATTAAAATTAAAACAAAAAATTAACATTATTTTGTTTTTTTAATAAAATCATTACCTTAAAATAATAATAATAATAATAATATTTATTATAAATAGTTAGTAATTTTTTCGTTTTTTTTTTAATATTAAACAAAAACTGAAGTATAAAAATAATAGTTTATTTTTTAAAAATTGTTTTATACAATTTAAAACACATTTTTAATTTTTTTATAAAATGTATTCAAAACATATTATATAGATATATATACATATGATTTATAATATTTTGTTTTTAAATGAAAATTTTCTATAGTTAATTTTACTGCTTTAATTTCAATTTATTAAGTTTTAGAAATAAATTCTGTTTTTTAAATTTATTTTATCGGCATTATTTTCTCATTAACTAATGTATATATTTCTTTTTATCAAGAAAATGGCATCAAAAAAGATTTCTGTGAATGTTTCTGCACCTAGGGCAGCAACTCCCAAATCTAAAGTTGTAGCTCCACACACTATGGATACAACTCCCAAATCTAAAGTTGCAGCTGGACACAGTATGGACACTGTTGGACGCAATAAGGACATTGTTGCACACAGTAATAGAAGTCAAACAAGTGGGGCACTAGGCTCGTTAAAGCTTATTTCTGATTGGAAGAACGCCGAGGAAATAGATAAAATTGATTTCTCATGGTATTTTGAAGACAGTGAAATGGAGGTTGATATACACATCTTCTTTGTGGTTTGATTCACTTAAATGAGCCATATGATGTGATGGGAAGAGTACGAGACATATGTACGGTCCTGAATATAAACACTATTTATGTTCTTGCAAGGAAGGCTAATAAACGTGAGAATGTTAGATATCGTCTGTCAATCGTCAAGTATGACACAAATGAAATATCTTCAAAATTTTTGAAAGAAATCTCAAGAAACATTGCAAATAACATTGTAAGTATGCTTATTTTTTTTCTGCTATGCATTATTGTAAGGATGATTCAATTTTTTATAAATTATTGATCATTAACATGGTTTATTTTGTTTCATAGGATTTTGTTCCGAGTCTTTCAGATATGTTTGAAGGTAATTATATGTTGGAGCCAAATGTTATGAATGTGATCAACACTTTCCACACAAACAAAGAAGAGGAAAGGAGATTGAAGCAAAGATCAATAGCTCAATACACTGCAATAGTACAAAGAGGGGATCAACCAAGAGTCACTAAGGTGGGTCAATCTAGTAAACTTAAAGATGTTTCTTTTGAAGATGTAGAACATGAAACAGGAAATTATGATAGAATTAGTGAGGAGGAGATTAGAACTGTTGTGCAAAAGGGGAGAAAAAATCAGACGCCAAAACGAAAAATCGCCAAAGATGTCTCTGTTTTACCTCATGATGGAGAGCTTGTTTATAGAAAAACTGATATGTTATCCAATAAGACTACGAAATCAAATATTGGTGAACCTGTAAAGGTCGTGAGTAGTAGTGAAGAACAAACTGAAAGCTCTCATGGAAGCAGAGAAATCATAACACCAGGTGTTGACTTAGAGGATGGCATTATTAAAACAAAACAAAATATTATTCGATATGAGTTGAGGAAGAATAAATTAATTCTTGGTGGCCAAACATTTGAGCTTAATGTTAACCAATTTTTATAGCCCAGATGAAGGATAATCTCAATATCAAATTAGAAAGGTCCATCACCTACATGTACATAACTTGAAAACATTTTTCAGGTTCAATCCATATGCGCATGTGGTTGATTATGTGTTTCTTGTCGATCCATGTCAGGTTCCCAACAAACAAGCATTTGACAAGACAAAATGTTTTCATTATAAATATTATGTAATTAGAGGGAACCATTCGGTAGAGGCTAAGAGATAATTGATTGCAGAATATCCCAATAAATATATTTTTCAAACTGTGAAATACATCATTTACGCTGGCTTAACAGAAATAGAATCAAATTTATTGGCATGGGATCATAATGCAGATAATGAGTACAGAATGAAAATGAATTTCATCCAAAGGGTTAGATTTATTCATAATGAATTCATAGAAAAATGTGGTGGGGATAAGACACAAGTTAGTGTAGCATTTCGAAAGGAATGTTTAATGGAAACAGGTTATCAAATTGATGAAAAAAAAGAAAAATATGGAAAATTGAATACAAATCTCTTCAGAGGCACAGATAACATTTTTCAGTTGGCATTTAGAACTGGGGAGGTATGGGATTTGATTGATGACATTTTTTATCGATGGGAGAATATTTCCATAAAAAATCAGAAAGTTAAAAAGAGTAAACCCATAATATGTACCAATAGTAAGGGGGGTCCTGAAATGAAGCAGCTTCAAGAGGATATGACTATTACACCTTGGAGAACAATGCAAGGTGTGAAGGATGATAAATTAGTCAAATCAGTATTAGCCCGTGTGAAGTCGGGTGAATTATCAATGGAAGAAATGTGTGCAGAATTTCAAAAGTAAGTTTCTTGAATTATTTCTTATTTTTCTTTCACTATAATTTTCTTTTAAATAAAACATAATGATGTTGGTAGAATTTGTTATACATGTCAATATATTAACGCTTTTAACTTGATTTATTCAGTCAATTTTTTTTTATGAAAATACAAGAACACATGGTTAAAATGTTGAATGAAGACAGTTGGGATGATGTTGTACGCAACTACTCAGAAGCAAGTTCTACATTAACACTAGAAGAGTTTTATATTTCATTCAATAAGGTATGTTGATTTATAAATTTATTTTATTCATATTTTAACTATTTTTATTTTATTACTTATACATATCTATATATATATTTTTATGTCATTAAAGATGTCGAAGAAGGATGGAAATGGAGTACCAGATACTTTCAAAATCTTTATTGAAAAAATTAAGATGGAGAACATGAGAAGGAAGTGTCTTATGAATGTTGAACTTGATCCTACTCTTAATCATTACATTTGGAATGGGCTCGACAATGTCCAATATCAAATAATACAAGGTGACTGTGAAGACATTGCATCACTAATACCTAAAAGGGAATATGGCCTAGTTATTGCAGACATTCCTCATGGTTTCAATTTCCCAGACATTGAATATGATATAGAACCATATACTTATCAAGCTTTTAGTAAAGTGGTTACGGGTTTTCAAGAAGTGACAACATCACCACTTTGGCGATTTGTGACATTTCATTCAGACACACAGTTTCCAATGTTATTAACAAGCTTCAAAGGTAAAGAAAACTCAAGGATGCAACTTACATGGTAAGACTTTGAAATTGTATGTTTGATTACTCCTAAATTTTTTTATTCATGTAAAATTTAATTGAAATTTTACTATGTTATGTTACAGGAAAAAGTCAAATATTGTTTCTTCCGAAGATCAGCCTATTATAAATGATTGTGAGTTCATCCATGTTGAATGTTGGACAAAAGACGATAGCTATAAGCATATTATTATGAATCGAGTAGATGGGAAGAGTCATAGTCAAGTATTGGTTTATGATGCAGTGGTAAGAAAACTAACATATGAAGATAAAGATGCAAAAGGAGATATAGTTAAAATTTATCAAAAACCACAAGCATTGATTAACTATCTTATAGATCTATGTTCAAATGAAGGAGAATGGGTTTTGGATTTATTCTCAGGTTCAGGTAAGTTTTATTATACAAATTTAAATTTAAATATTGTCTTTTTTACTTTTTATGTCTTCATACTAATTTTCTTACTTATTTTTTTGTGCTTGATGATTAGGTACAACACTAGCATGTTTCCTACTAAAAGGAAGAAATTGCATTGCCATTGAGAAAGACCCAGTTCAATGCAAATTTATTCAACAAAGAATTAACGCTCTTAAATTCCTTCCAGATGCGAAGCAAGAAGTTGGTTTGAGGAAAGGATATTTTAATGAATCACGTGTGGCAAAAAAAGCAAAGGAACCTCAACCACCATTATATGGAATGATTGGAAAGGGACACTTTGGAAGATTTGCTGACATGAAAGATCCATTAGAAGATGAAAATGATCAAAATGAAGAAGAAAATGTTGCGGAAGAAGCCATCAATGCTGTTCTAGATGATGTTGAAGATGTATTAGTTGATATTGTTGATGATGTTTAAGTTATGCTTGCAAACAAAGCTCATTTTTGAGATCTATTAATCAGTTTTACTTGTAATGTTCAGACTTTGATATTTTATGAGAACAACCCTTATTTTTTGCAAAAAACATGTGATTTCTATTATGTTTTGACATAAAATTCAATAAAAATGTTATTTTCTTAAGTTTTTTTGTTAAAATTCTCCCAAAAAATTAGTTTATTTAACATGTTTTTTTCAACAAAAAGTCTCTAAAAGTGTATTTTTTGCATTCTATTTATATTGAAAATTTGTATTTTTTTGTCATATGGTTCAAAATATTGGTTTTTTAGCGACAATTATTTAATGTGCATTGAAAAATTATTTAACAATACATAAACATGTAGAAAATATAAACTTTAGAATATTGACCCTTTTTCCATCTTTTATCTATGTGAAAAAGTGAAGATATCATTACAAGTTTTTATTTACAAAAAAAAAAAATTGTTAAAACAAAAGTACATAAATGCACTTAAAAATAAACATCTCACGGAAGAAGAAGACATTAGAAAATCTATAGTGTCAAAATTAATCCTATAAAGAAATGCTGGTGATGATACACCACCACTATTCAAAATCGACATAAAACACATCACATAAAAAAATGAAAAAAAATAATACAAAATTAAAAAGACATAAAGTGCCAAAAACATGCTCCAATTTTTTTTTTGTGATTCTGCATCACCACTTTTTCAAAATCGGGTGTTTTTCTTGCTACCTCAAAAAGTAGGTACCAGTGCAGTTACCTATTTCATTGGTAACAATGTTTTAACTAAATTGGAAGAAAAATTGTAATTCATCTCAAGACAACTTGTATTAGCTAATTGTATCAAGAAGACTTAACTAGCTTAAGAAATTTGAGTTAGAGGTATAAGAGGATGCATGTAGAGTTCCATTAAAAAGCGGGATGAGTTACATATATTTGTGAGTTGTAATTAGTTAACTCAATTAATTGAGTTAAAATCAATTTAACTAGTTCTAACTGAGTGATGAGATAGTGAGAGGTTAAGTGAATTAAATCTAATTTAATTCACAATTAGTGATCAATGAGTTAACTGATAATTCACTATAAATAGTTGTTTCATGTAAGTTCCAAGGATGGCCCAGTTGACACTGAGGATAAAAGGAAGAGATCTATAAGTTGTACCATTAGAAAATTGTACAGGTAATGCATGAGGTCATCGGGATGGCCTTGAAGGATTGTGCAATAATTAATAGGTGTTTTCATAATTAATAGGGGATCAATTAGCACAAGAATGCATAATGAAGGCTTGAAAATAAGTGACAAGAAAGAGGTTAAATATTAGACCTATTTTTCTCAAGTTGCAACCGAGATCCGGGCAGGATCAGAGTGCGACAGTCAGTAGAGTGTAGAGGTTTCTCTGTGGAGGAATACAATTTTATTGTTTCATTATCTTGACCATATGTAATATAGAGGTAGAAGGGTTTTGTGCAGTTTTTTCCCCTATATACATCTTTTGTTATGTAATTGATTATTTCTTTCTCTTTCATGTTATGTGATTGTGCAATCATGTTTTTTTTTCTGCAAATTGTAGAAGGATCCAATATCTTGTTTTAGTACATTATAAGATCGGTTTGAGTCCCTTTGGTATATTTTCTACATCATTAGCGAATGCATATGTTCCATTGCATGGAGAGATTAGGATACCACCACCACTTCCTTGTGACCTGCTAGTGCCCTTATATAATTATGCATTTTTCGTGATTTTACCCTTTGGTAAACTTTTAAAACATACATGTGTGTATCGTGATGCCATTCATTAGAATTGGAGGGTTCATGGCCTGCGTGACACAAACCAGGTACACACACATACACACACACACACACACACACACACACACACACACACACATATATATATATATATATGACTTTTATTGTTAAATTATGCATAATTTTTTTATATTAAATTTTTTATTTCATATTAGATTGCATAATTTATATTAATAAGTTCATGATAATAGGTAGACACTTATCATCTACATGGATGAGCTTACGAGTTCATTCGAGAGGGAAATTGATTAGCTTGGGCATCCTCAACTAGAGAACATTTCCATTGATTCTCCTCCTCTTCCACCTCCACATTATATGTTCACTAATGTGGGGGAGATTCAGTATGTACAATCACATGGACCAACACTTGAGGTAAACTTATTTATTCCTAATATTTCAACAATTTGTTTTCTTAAGTTACATAAATATGCGACTTAATTTGTAGACTAATTATAATTTTTTATTTCCATTGTGTACACAATCCCATATGGAGAGTGTCATTGATGCCATTGTTATGTGGAGATATGAGTGGGGTATTGTGCTTAGAGGCACAAGTGATGCAGTTTCATCAATGCATGCCCCAATCATCAAACCACAGGTAAGGGAGCACCAAACCCAGATTGATGATTAGGCCCCCATTCTATCGGATTTGTATTTTGACTCTTTTAAGGTTATTATATTCATGCATATATGTAATTAAAAATGTGGTTCAATATAATTTATTTCGATATTGTTTATTCTGTACAAATAATAATATAACTATTTTGGATTTGAATGTTATATTTCAGTACCAACTTATGGACACTTACCTTGCGCAACATAACTCACATAGGAGTTCTAGAAGTACTCAGATTGTCATTGTTTGTATATTTTCATGCTCATTTCATATGGAATATTGACATGTGTGATACAAAATTTGTATATTTTCATACATGGATAGTTTATGGATGTACATCATGGACCTTATTTTTATTTTATGTATGCTTATTATTTCAGTTTCTGGATGTTCATGAGATATTTATAATTTGTATATTTTTCATATGGATAGGTTATTGATACATGTATTCACTATTTCATTTTATAGAGTTGTATTAATATTGTTTATGGATGCTCATTAATTTTTGAAGTTTAAATGGATATGTTAAAATGATTTTGCTAATTCAATAATTCTACTATATACTATAACTTGTATTAGTAATATATATCTTCAATTTTTATTTCCAATTTCATAGAAAAAGAAAATAAGTACAACCCTAAAAGTTATGATGAAAGTCGCTTGGATACTTAAAATGAACTAAAATAAATAATGTATCAATTTAATATTGAACATGGAAATAATTCCAATCATGCTTCATATTGGCTTGCAGAAAGTGTCTTTTATTGCAATCAACATGTATGTTGTTGTAATTTAATTTCCAAATCGATCACATTTATAATTTTTTCAATCGACATTTCCAAGCAACTAACACGATACATATTTTTATGCTGATGATGAACCTTGTTAGTTGGTTAGAATTTCCGTTTGAAATAATTATAAATGTGATGCATGGAGACATTAAATCACAACAAGAAATTTGTTGGAGAAGTCTAAAATACGAGAAATTAAATTTTAAAAATAAATTATTTGAATTATAAAGTCAGTAATATATATCTCTCTCTATCTATATATATGTATATATAATCAAAGTTTTTGTGACCCACCCATATACCATTGCATGGAAAATAGTTTCAAGTATTTCAAGAAATTTCTTATCTCAATATTCAAGTACGAAACAAATATATGATTGAAATAGGTTTTATTTAGTGTTATTTATTTTGAGATTATCTACAAGAGCTTAGTCATAACATGATATATGTCAATTTTATTTAAATTTAATATAAAGGTCAAACTACAATATATGGAAAAATTTCTATAATTTTATATAAATGTATCAACTTTACTTAACTTACAAGTATTTATCCAACTATTTCAAACAATTCCTTGTGATGGAAATTTAAGTTTTATTCAATTTTTAAAATCTCAAATATCATGGAAAATATTCTTCTTCCCTCTTTTCCCCTTCCATCTATATCTCTATCTCCCTAAATCTCTCCTTCTTCACCTATTTATATCAACCCACGCACATACACATTTTTTCTCCATGTATATCTATATCTCCCTCCATATCCTTCTCCCCCCCTCTCTCTCTATTCCCCTTCTCTCCCTCTATCCCCCCTTCTATCTCTTTTCCCCTTCTCTCCTTTTGTATCCCCTTATATCTCTATTCCCTCCTACTCCCCTCTCTCTCCATCTCCCTTACCACTCCCTCTCTGTCTCCCTCTCTCCACCTTACTCTCTCCATATGGATTTCTTATTATCTTCCTCTCTCTTCCCTTGTAACTCCATATCTCTCTCTCCCTCCTGCTCAAGTCCTCTCTCTCTTCCCTTTTCTCCCAACTCCCTTTCTCTCTCCCCCATGCCACTCAGTCGCTCTCTCACTCTCTCTCTAAAGCTTCATTCTCCAACTATGTTGACTATATCTCTCCCTCTCTCATTCTATCTCTCCATTTTATCCATATAGAGTCCTTCTTTGTCATTATATCTCACCCCCAAACATACACACATTCTCTCTCTCTATTTTCTCGAACTTATTCCTTACCTATATTTTTGTCGAACTCCATATATTTCTTGAAGACTCTCTCCTCCTCTCCCTCTCTCCATATTTGTGTCCCCATATCTCTCTTACCCTTCTCTACCACTCTCTCTCACTCTATATTTTTATATTTTTTAAAATACTTTGACAATTAAAATATTATGTTTATTTACTTGTTGGATGTCATACAATATATATATATATATATATATATATATATATATAGAATGCAATATTTCAAACATGTGTTTTACATTCACGTCGAGGAAAAATTATAATTTTCCATGGGAATATTTTCTAAAAATATTAATGTTCCATCTACAACCATCAAAGATACATAGAGTGATTCATGTCTTCCAATTGAAACTCTTTAGACTTTATTACTTTAAAGATAGATTTAGTTTATTATTACTTTTAGATTTTAAAAATAATATATATTTTACTATGTAATATTTATTAAAAAATGATGTTAAATAAAATTAATATATATATTTAGTCATCTTGTATGACTATTTTTGTGTTAATGACTCTTGCTTTTATGCTTATAGCATATATCAACCACATTTATTATTGTAATTGTGATAGTATATATTATAATATAAGAATTTGTATATCATATTAAAGCTAATAATATTATATTAATCCAAAATTAATAAATTTAATATCAATATTAAAATATACAAGTATTAATTTTTTATATCAATGTCATTCCATCATTTAATTTGATAATAAATATAATATTATTTTAATATTATTATCAAATTTAATAATTATTTTACATGAAATTATAACAAAAAAATCTAATAATATTTGGAATTTTAAAATAGGTAAAAGTTTAATTTTAGATTATTCAATTTTTTTTTTATAAAGGCTCGCTCGATCGACCTCTTGCTAACCATGTAAATGGCTCGATCGAGGGTTTACAAAACCCTAGATCAATCTATTTAAATTTCAAATTCGGGCACTCGATCAATCACTTTAAGTGCTCGATCGAGCCTCTTGAGTCCTAAAATCAACAATTTCACCACCCCTTCAACAAAATTTCCTGCAACTCCATTTTTTACCATACTGGACTTAGGGTTAGATTTGTCGTGAGGTTGCAACTCCAATTTTTACCATAGTGGACTTAGGGCTAAATTTGACCTCAAGTGGCGGTGTTAATCACGTTGAATTCATGAACGAATGTTATATTCAATGGAAAATGAGTTTGACATTTTCAAATTCTTGTGATATTTTTCATCTAATTTCTTTTAAACATAATGCTTGGAATTTTTTGAATTGTTTTAAAGAGGTTGAATCAATATGGTAAAATATACGTAGCAATTTTTTTTTTTTAAATACCACTATCTTCGAGTCAAAGGATACTTTTCGTTTGCTTTTCATTTTTCAATTTATTTAAATAGTTCCCAAAAGCCTTAAGTGAACACATCTGTTTGAGAGATGCAATTGAAATATTACTTCCCCAACTTCAAAAAATAAAAAAAATATATATATTTTCATAGTTTTTCTTTTTTAATATAAAACACTTCTCTTCTTCTGTAGGTCATATATATATATATATATATATATATATATATATATATATATTAAAAACTACAAATTTTAGAATAAGTTATGCTACCACGTATCTCCTTTTAAGATGTGTGGAAATTTGCATGGAGAAGCATTTTATGTAATGGAAAATTGACATAATATACTACACGAAATGTTTGCAAAAAAAATCATTAGGAAAATAAAATTATTCTCCACAATTTGTATTTTTATACTCCTAATAAAAATTCATAGTGGTTATAGGAATTCTTAGGGCTTCAATTTGATAAAAGAAGAAAAAATTAAAATTTCATTGTCTCATTTGAGCCAAAAATGTAACCCATCTTCATGCTTTCACATGAATTAATAAGAAAATATCCATTTCATACTTTCATATGAAATAATAAAAAATACTCATCTTCATGCTTTCACCAGAATTAATAAAGAAATCGAAACAATTTTCGGGCTTCATTTAAAGAGCCACCGCTTCAGCTTTTTTTGAAAAGGGTGTGGGGAAGCTGAGGCCTATGCTCTTCGGAGGCCTGTCCCCAAAAACCTCTTGGGAGAAAAGGATACACAAGGATCTAAGTTCAAATTGGTCGCTTCTTACAACAATGTAATAAAGGGTTGTAGATTTTAAGTTTTTCCTTACATTACAAGAGTTTGAATGCATTTTCTATAGACCACCACCTTCTTGTGAAATTTTCCAACTCGAAATATTTTATTGACCGAAAAATTAAACCCTAAAAAGTTATGCACTCTGAAATATATGGAGACAGATTTTCTTTTATCAGAGCGAATACAATTTGTTTTTACAAGCAGATCCCAGAACGCCCATGCGCCATGAGAGCAGAAAGAGTTTGCCTTTGTTTCAATTCTTTAATTTGATTGTGGCGGACCTAATTAAATATACGTAGAATCTTATGGCCTACCTCAAGGTGCCTATGGTATAGCGAAAGTGAGAAGAAATTTATGTGTTGGTCCGGTGATGTTCCAAAATATGTAACATCCAAATATTTTTCCAACCTTACAATTCAATTGTGCATGCTTGCAAGCTAATAAGATAAGGTAGATTGGTTTAGAGCGTAATTTTCATATGCCTCATTGTTAGTAGTATTTGAATGTGATATAACGGTATTCCATTGTAAAAGTGTTAGTGAATTGTTTTTCTTCATTTTGCAATCTATCCAGTGGATGTCGTGAGACCATTATATATTTTCTTTCTCTAACGATCTCGAGTGGTATTTATTGTTGTATTATATGCAGAAAAAATGTATATTCATTCATCTTTACAATATTTGACTATAAAATTAAGTGACAAGCAATTCAATGTTAAAGTTTTTTTCAAATCTTGACGTTAAGAGTTTCTACCAATCATGTGATATTGTTAGCAATGTTACACTTTGTAACATTTTGAAAATGCATATTTAAAGTGTTGGAGTCTCTAATCCCTTAAAAATCATTTCCATTTTGTGTATTTTAATGATCGTTGAGGCTCTCTTAAATTATTTGACACAACAATTTTTTCAACTACGGTAACATGTAACCGGACAGTTGAGCTAATTGTGTCACATTCCTTTTCATTCAAAGAATAATTATAGGGAGGTGACCAAGGCAACCCAATAATGAGGCTACTACAACCACATTTTAATTGATTTAAGAATGGCCTTGAAATTTTTTATAGAGTTTTTAACCACATTTCTGAGGTTTCATAACTGGCAAAGAATTGAAAACTGAAAAGAATTGGAGTAGAGGATTTCCCTTCTAAGTATTATGAATTTGTTAAATAGGATTAGATTGGAAACATCATTAATAAATAACTGAATTGAAATTCGAATTAAACTGTACTAACTAAAACTAAATTGGGACACTTGGCTGGACCGTTTCTAAACCTCTCAGGTGGTTGGAATTAGATTCTCCAACACTCCCGCTTAATTACAACCACATAAATATTTAATTAAGATACCTGCTATTCTATGTCTCAGCGAGGCTAAAAAATTGACTTCAACTAGATTTAATTTTCTTCTTCTCTTCTTCCTAATCATATACCCTCTAAATTGTTTTATTTTTTTCTTCTTGTTGTATTATTCAAACCTCTACTCCTTCATTCGCTGGTGCAAGTCTTCTATTGTTCCAGACTATCTAAGCATGTCCTCAACTTCTTCAAAAAATGACTTGTATGTGGGCTACTGCCACATATTGTCTTCTGTTGATGGATTCACCATATCATCATCAGAAAACTATCTTGCTGGAACCATCAAATTTTCATCATCAATCAGGTGCAACAGAAAATGAGAATAATAGTTTATCTCTTCACAACTCCAATATCTGAAAATTTCATTGATGTGTTCATCATGCATGTTGTCTTCAACATTCATATCTACAGCTTCTGTGTAGACCTCGTCAAGACATGGTGTTGCAAGTGATGTTTCAAGGTACTTTAATTCCTCTTCATAATCAGTTTGTTTAGATGCACATTCAAAATCAATTGTAAGTGTAAAAACATCTCCAAAACCACATTGGTTTTGCTCCTTCTTCTCTGCAATATAAAATTTGTCTTGTTGCGCTTCCTTCTTTGCTTCTACCTCTATCTCTGCTTCTGCTCTCCCTTTCTAGACTTGTTTCTTTGCATCTGTCTTTATCTTTGTTTTTGTTTTTGTCTTTGTCTTTGTCTTTATCTCTTCATCACTAACCTGGGTTGCTGCAATCAAGTTGTCTTCCAATGACTCAAGTGGGGTTATATCACCAAATAGAATCATGTTAATATGATTTTTCTGTTGCATCATCTGCAACTAATCATCATTAGCAAACAATTCTTTATCAAATTTTACATCAACAAGTTGTGTTGTTGGATTCACCAAATTTTCGTCAGCAAGCTCCGTTGCTGGACTCATAAAATCGTCATCCACTTGTGGCTCTACACCGTGGGGTTCATGAGCATCTTCATGTTCTATCTCTATTTATTCTGCAATTTTGTCACAAACATCATTCACTTGTGGTTGAACAAAGTGGGAATCAACAAATTCTTCGTCTCGATTTAGATCTGCTGCTTTAGATCCACATTCATCTTCAAATTCAATGCTCCCCCTTTCACCAAAACACCTCTCAAGGGTATCCCAGGCCTCGTTGGCTGTCTTGGCATCTGAAATTAGGGGATGAAAGATGTCATCCACAAATTCTTTTATGCCTTTTATTGCAAAGATGTCTATTTTCCTCTTCACTTCCAGATCTAAAAATATTTCAAACATCTCCTGCTGTCCCTGTAGCATCTTCACTTTTCCCATTTGTTGAGTGTTGGCTCACTACGCCTCATCAAGTAACACAAATTATAGACATTTCGTCGCATCTTGGCTTACACAGGAAAACAAAACTTCTTGCAAAATTGTTTTGAATAGTACAATGCCCACAATCAATTTTTAACCTTTTAGACCATACCTTGAAGTGGTGCGGCTCCATAACAAGACCTCCGTGCTAGTCGTGATGAAATAAAATCGTTGTAAGTCTTTACCGGATCAGCGTAGGCATTTGGATGGAAAGTGCACTAATGTGCACTAGTATCGGGCTCAAAGTAGCGATGATGGGTGCGAGTATTAGCCTGAAACTAGAGCTGATGGCTAATTAGCAAGCTTTTTCCTTCAAAAAGAGTGTTGATAAAAAAAAACATAGAAAAAAAAAATTCACTCAAATATCTGGGGATTCTTCTTCTATTGGTTCTTGTTCTTCTTTTTATTTTGGATATCTTCACCTCCACAATATTTCTTTGGATCTCGCGCTCACCACGTGCTCACATTGCGCTCACCTTGTGCTCAACTTGTGCGAGCCTTTTGCTCACGTTGTTGCTTGGACATCTTACACAAAGTAGCTTCGTTATTCTCTGATTCTCTCAACGAGTCTTACACAGGCTAACCTCTTTCACTTTTAGGCAGGAGGCGTCTTCAAACTTCTTCAAACTTCTACTGCTCTCTTAAAGAGTCTTGTGCAAGCTCGCCTCTTTTCTCTATTTCTCCAACTTTTCTCTCATTTCTGCTCTCTCCAGGAGTCTTATGAAAACTAGATCTAATACCATGACAAAGTATTGAAAATTGAAAAGAAGTGGAGAAGAGGATTGCTCTCTTGAGTATTACAAATTTATTAAATAGTATTACTCAGTAATAAATAACTGAAGTGAAATTCAAATTAAACTATACTAACTGAAACTGAACTGAGACACTTGGATGGACGGTTTCGACTCCTAGAAGGTGGTTGGAATTAGATTCTCCAACAACAACATGTATTATCTCATATGTTGTCATAAGAAAATTTATTTTCTTTCACAAATCATACTTTTCAAGTGAAATGTTTTTCCATCCTTTTTATTGAGCTTGTATAATATAGAAATTTGTTCACTTCATTTTAAGAATTTAAGTTGAAAAGACAAAAAAAAAAATGTTCAATATCATCTCTTCCAATCAAGTGGTTGGATGTCTTCTTTGGATTCATTTAAAGAAAGTTTCACTTATCAATAAGTCTCTTATATCAAGTTAAGAAAATCACTAAAGTTATAATTTTAAGAATTAAATATTGTTGGAATTAAAGGAGAATGAATTATTGGAGAGAATATGTTCATTAATTATGCCTGTATCCTAGTTTAGAACTTAGTTCCTATTTTCTAGGTGTTAGTTCTAACTCTCCTATGCATATGTAAACTTATATATTCTTGATGAATAATGATCAAAGTAGTATATTCTCGGTGATACGGTCTCTAGATGAATACTCACATGTGAGCTACTAATTTTCTGAATATATTTGGTTTCTTTCAATTTTAACATGCTATCAAAGAAAAAGATCAGAGGCCTGTTTCATTTGTCAAGTGAGAGTTGTCTATTAAATAGACAACCCTCACTTGACAAATGAGACTATTAATTACCGTGAAGGTCCGTGAAGAGATGTGAGAGGCCACTTTGAGGATAGTGTGCCTGTGTGCAGTGTGTGTAGGACTTTTGACTCTTGTCGTGGGATTTTAACCCTGCTTGCAGGCACAGTGAAACGTGACTAGTAGATCAAATTGGAGACTACCAGTGTGTTTTGATAACAGTGCTGCAGTTGTGTTGTTTTTTTATTTGGTTTGGAGGAAACACAAGGAAGGCACCTATGTAAAGCTTCATAAATCAACAATCGTGAGATTGCTAGAGTGATTCACTGGAGGAGGTGGAGACCATGCGTTCAGACTGCCCCCAATCCCATGAATGTTGGTTCGATCTTATGAATGGGAGCTTTGATAGCAGGAGGCATTGGTGTGGTGACCCTATGCTTCTCAGACCCATCAGATCTATGGTTGCCAAAGAAGAAGCCGATCCGGCCCTCTCCTTCATTCTGGTTGCAGATCCGGAGCCTGAACAGTGTGAGAAACATCTCGGACCATTTCTACCCCTCAAGGAACAACTCAAGAATGACAAGGACGACGAGAGCTTGTGAAGATGGATAGAAAAATTTCTGGGTAGTTTGGACATTTATTCCATATGAGAACACCTGGAACCGAATGTGAATATCCTAAACCTTTCAATATTATCCCCGGCTCGAGCTCATCTAATTCTCCCTAATCTGTATTGAAGGTTTCGTCATTTACTCTCAAGGAAGGCTGTCGTTATAGTCTAAAATTTGGTTTCTCGGTGCTTGATATTATTATGTCTGACATAACTTACATTAATAATGTGTGGAATCTCGTATTTATGTTTACAAGGTGTGTTGATTTTCTTAGTGACTGGTGCATTGAGTGGCCAGTGTTATTGCTTAAGGGGGAGGTTGGTGATTATTGTGGAATGCTTTGTAAATCATAGTTGCATCCGATGACTAGAGAAGACTACTACTATGGGAGAATTTAATTCGAAGGAGAGTGGGCTAAGAGGTGGTTTCCTATTGGAGACACAGACAACTGTGGTGGATGAGAAGCGTGCAGAGTGGTACGTACGATGGTGTCGATTTATCATCGGTAAACTTGGCATTAAATCAGTGGCTAATGGTGTGGAATTGCTGAGCATTTTAGACTGCTGTGGTTTCTCGAAGAAGAAGTGTGATTGTCTCACACAAGTGTGCAAAGTCAAGAATCAACACCAGGATGTGATGTGGTTCCTATTGTTTTCTGAAAGTGGGTTTTGAAAGACCGATGTCATATTGACAGAATCCTTGTTGTTTCCTGTGCATATATATATATATATATATATATGTGTGTGTGTTAAAAATTGAAGTGTTGTTGGAGAAACTGATGCTGATTCTCGACTACTATTGAGATTTTTTTATCCGCTAATCTTGTGAATCTACGCACAAGGGTTGTTTCGTGACCTAGTTATTGTGGTATGAAGTATTACGCATGAATTGCAACTGATCACTCCTTTGAAAAACTGGTGGTGATCTGTCTCTATACAACCGCAACCGCTCTGTACATGGAATTTACCAAGGGAGCTATCCACGACAGCCTGTATGAGAGTTTTTCGTGGGTCGATCTGTCAAAAGACAGAGGTATTGAAATATGTCTCTATCAAAATAATTGCTTGTGTTGTGTTTAAATTTGATAAGAGCCACATCATTGAGGAAAAATGGTGAATTAATGGACCAGGCTCAACTTCTCAAGTTCTTAATTGGTGTATCGACATGTGAATCCAACATCTTGAGGGCCAACATTGTTGTATGATCAGAGAATTTCGAACATAGCCGAGGCCGATTTAGAGAAGTTGCTAGGTGGGAGAGGAGATGGAGATCAGTTTGCTAGATATCACGAGCTGGTGTGGATTTTTGATCGAAATCACTCAAAATAAAGTCGAAATCTACAATTTGAATACCTCTAGCCTTGCGATTGTGGTCCATTTGTACTTTTATGCCTTAAATTTCTAAGAAATTAGTGTACCTTTGGGCCTCTCCTATTCTCGTTATAGAAGGCGGAGAAGGAGTAAAGGAGTTCACTATTGAAAGTGTTGCAAGAGCCCCCTCAATCGGGGTGTACACATGCCATCATGAAGTGGGGAGGCGACAACTTGGCAAGTGCTCCTATAAATGATAATTAAGACCACTTAATATGAACTGTCAGACCAGTGGAGTGGAGTGTGCGAGTGCCGACAAAGAAATGATGGTGCATGATCGACAGGGTGTTTGGCAGGCCAGCGGAAAAGCAGGTGTAAACTTGGTAAGTCATTTAACCCCGCCCCTTCAATCCTGCATGCATTATCCATTGCATGCGAGAGACTGGAGGTGGCAGCGAAGGCGAACTACAGCTCTGCACCCAGGATATAGCTTGACTCTGTTCGGGTATGTTTTTACGATAATATCAGCTCTAATGATGTTATATGTAGAAGATATGGTCTATAGTCATGATGGTATTTTAGATTGCATGTCGTTTGTAAAGAGTCTGGAACCAGAATTGAATCCGGTCCCTCCTTGTTTCCGTGACCCCTGTTACTCCTATGCACCTGATACAAGCTCTGTTCGAATGTATAGGAGTAAAACCCCCAATTATAAGTGTTATCAGCGCGACAGCCAGGTTTTGATAGGGAGTCATTTCCCAAACAGCAATTCCCCTGTTTCGAATTCTGGTAGTATCTATGGTAATATGAGGAGTCATACCATTAACAGTAGCCTAGAATTCCTCAACCAGAGTCATGGCCCCATCTATTTACCAGTAGAGAATCCCTGCCATACAATGTTATTTCTGTGTCTGGGCGTAGCAAATCCAAATTGCAAGGGTGTTAATGTTTATAATATGAAGGGGAAGACAGAGCGGTTATGGCCAGTAGGTAGTCGTCCTGAGTAGTGTTTGCACTTGTCTGTGTCGAGAAACCAAAACTTGTTTTATCCTGAGGAAAATGTGCAGAGTCAAACCAAATCCCGTGATAGGAACTCTCCCAGTTATCACAGGAAGCGTAAGAATAAAAAGCTGGCCGAATCTCGACCTCATCTCCTGTTTCAGTGGTATAATAATGATAAGAGAAAGAGGCGTTTACTCAGATCAGACAATCAAACTCTCAGGGGCACAGTAAGGTGCATGCTTTGTTTTAATACTCTTTCTTACTCTGTTCACTTCTGTATGCCAGTGTTTGTTCAAAAACCCCACCCAGCAATGGGGAAGCAGCATAACAGGGCAGCCACTGATAAATGAAAGCAACCTGCTCAGTCTGAACCAGCTCCTAAGAAAAGGGTCGGAAAACGTATTTGGAACATCTGGAAACGCTGGCAGTTAACTATGTCATTGGCAATCCCTCTGTAGTCAGAAATGATATTCGTGGATGGGAGAAAGAAATTTAGCAGGAACCAAAAGATAATGAGACAGAGGCAGATATCCTCGATTTCATTACTGATCCAGGTCATACACGAGGCAGGCTTACATTGTTTAATCAGACAGTCCATACTTATTGGATTGTCAAATGTTTGATAGCAAAAGAAATACAGAGTAATCATCCAGTTCAAGCAAAGACTGAAGCAATGCAACCAGACCTTCGTACCGAGGCTCAACTCTTGGAGATTCAAGACATCCAGCAGCATATAAAGATCACTCAATACCAGACTGCAGATAGAGTTAGCAGACTAGATGACAAAGTGGGGCGCATGGAGAAAATCCTCCAGAAGATTCTTCAGCAACTCAATCAAGCAGAAATGCCAGGGTCTAATGTCAAAGACCCTGCCCCAGTCTCCTCATCTGAGGGTTAGAAGATTGTCTTGTTAGATTTGATGGTTTTTTTGTTAGTTTTGAACTTTTAAAAGATTGTTATGTTTGTACATATTAAAGTAGTGAAACATGTAGTGCAAGAAAATTATAGACGTAAGAGACAATTCCAGTATTGGGATGCAAATCATGTTTTCAGAAGGCCAACAAACCTAGTTTCCCTCTCGGGCAGGTTGAGGCCAAAGAATGACTTATATTTTTTGTAACCTGTCTTTAAATATAAATAGAAATGGCAAGGTCCCACCGAATTCACAAAAAAAAAAAAAAAGTGTTGCAAGAGCATCTCTGAGTCTTGGTAGGACTATATTTGTGTCTATGAACACACCCACTAAAACCCGTGGTCTTGGGGCTCGGAAGGTTGCAGATCTAACATATTGGGAAAGCACAACTCGAACGATTGCAAATGTTTCAAAATAAGGCAAGGCTTTTCGCAGAATACATTTTCCTCATAAAAACTCTGCATATAATGATTTATCCACATTCAAACTTACAGTGTGGTTATAGTTCCCAAGGATGTAGACCTCGCAGCCCTGTCGATGTTTTTTTGTTGCTTGGTGTTCTTGTGAAAAATGAGTTTCGTTGGATTATCGAGTATAGTGGCTGCTAAGTGAGATGAGTGTTTAATGGCCACCTAATTTGGTTTCATGGTGAATTAAGTAATGAGTTAACAAAGCAGACTGAAGCAGTCCCGAAGAAAACTGAAATATATGAGGACAAAGCATCAAGAGATCGATGTGATATATTTTTCAACTTAATTTGGTGAAGAGTTTTAGGTTTATGTTAATGGACCTATAACTTATCAAGTCAAGGATCATAAAGAAAATATAGAATTTGATGAAACTACCAAGAGGTTAATGCTAGATCTATCCTCTTTCTCAGGTATAAATTATGAAATATCGGCAAATGAATGGAAAAAATATTATGGAATGTCAATTTATTAAATTATGTTGAAGATGATTTTTTTAAATAAAACCATGATATGAGTATAGATGCATCAAAATTACACCTTATAACATTTCCATTAGATGAAGGCATCTTATTCAATACACTACATGAATATCGTGAGATTCAAAGTACAAAAGTATTATCACATATTTTAGAAATGAAGCACAGTTTGAATGAGTGTGAAAATGATGAGATAATTGTCTTTCAAAATGATGGTTGTGCTTTTAGTCTCATAACTGAGTGTGAAACTAAAGATGAAAATATTGACGCTGAAATGGTGGATGATCAATGTGTGCCTGTAATTGACATTGAAACATGTGATGATGAAGACACAACCACTGATGTAGAATCTGAAACCTTTTATGAAGAAAGTTTCCATGAAATCAATTTTGATGAGAACTATGTATCTCATGATGAATAGATCAATATGATTCATGAAAAGCATTTTATTAATGAGTTGTTGTTCGGTGAGAAGAAAATCCTGTCTTCATATACAAATAAATTGCAAGACAACATGTTTGCAGTAACAGAATTGATTAAAGGGGTTGAAGACACAAATCAACAAACTATGTCCGCAGAGAAAGATGAAGAAATGAAATTTCTCTTAAAGGAGCAAGATGACAATAACAAATATGGTTCTCTTTATGAATCTAACATTTTTTTTAATTGTGTAGATATTTCTAGCCAGGAAGAAGCAATTGAAAATATTAAGGACAACTATAAGTCTGAAAAACTGGCATAATTGAATACAAAGAATGTTAGCCTACAATCAAGATCAAGAAAGAGGATATTAAGAGATCAAGTGTTTCACCTTAGGCGCAGAAAACACAAAAAGAAGAAGAAGATCCACCACTATCCTATCGCAAGAAAAGTGAAGATGTAACTTCATCAGTCAATAAACAAGCATGGACTCTTTAACAAGAAGACAAAAATGAAAGTTCAGTTATCAAGTTTTTTTATGTACCATTATATGCCTAGCTGACACTGAGACCAACATGTGTATGGTATTCTTCCAAGCCCGTTGGAAGAATTAAATTTGAATTATTTAGGGAAAGTTTAGGAATACTAGTGAACCCTATCACCATTAAGGGGGAGCGTTGGAATTAATGGAGAATGTATTATTGGAGAGAGTATTAGTTATGCTTGTATCTTAGTTTAGGAATTACTTCCTATTTTCTAGGTGTTAGTTCTAACTCTCCAATGCATATGCAAACTTATTTATTCTTGATGAATAATGATCAATGCAGAGCATTCTCAGTGAGGTAGTATCCGGGTGAAGACTTACCTGTGAGCTACTACGTTTTCTAATATATTTTGTTTATTCCAATTGTAACGAGTATATCCATTATTCTATTCTTTTTTTATAATCTTGGAAAAATTTAGGGGTTAATATTGGCGGGTGGGCTAATTTTTCATGCTTTTTCCAAAAAAAAGGTTGCTAATTTCCATTCTTTCTAAAAATGATACTCCCAAATTTTATAGAATAAAATTATTTCACCTTAAAAGTCGCGAAAATTTTATATAGTGACTATATAAAATTATTAGAAATTTAAATATTTTTATAAAAATATTATCAAAATTTTATAGATTGTGTATGATAGATTATGAGAATTTCTAAAGTTTCTAAACTTCAAGATAAATTTCCATCTTTAAAATTTTCCCTACTTATAATATATTATTTTTAGAATTTTTATCATAAAATATAATATAGTGTATTTTTTTAAAATGTTAATGGTACATTTTTTGTTTTTTTTCTTCCCTGAATATGGAGAAAAAATTAAGTATCTTTTCTACAGCATTAATGTTTGGTAAATATTTTAATAAAACAATAATTTTATTTATGAATACGTTAAACCTCTAACATCTATTTACATCTATTTAATTTTTTTACGATCAACACTAAAAGAAGGCAAAGCGGAGTACGGAATAATAGCCAAGCCGAGAGAGAACACTCTATCCGAAATTTTAAAATCTTTAACACACTATCTACCATTCTATTGAAGAAGACAAATACCCGTTTATATTGGAATCGAATAAATAGCCGAGCTGAGAGAGAACACTCTATCCGAAATTTTAAAATCCTTAACACACTATCTACCATTCTATTGAAGAAGAAAAACACCCGTTTATATTGGAATCTTTATTTTCTTCAATTTCTACAACACATGAGGATCTCCCAAATGTCATTTTAGTAGACAAAATCCAGCAAGGCTCGTAGGTAAAAAATATTCTATAGTGTGAATTGGTATCATTATGATATCTCTTGGAAAATTTGAAATATTTGAATTTAAATATTTCTTAGTCTTAAATGTTGAAAAAATTAAATTTGAAGAATATATTTATTTTGAGTTTTGAGTAATTTACTTTTTACTCATGAAAGTATGGTTATGTTTAGATATCTAATGTATAAGAAGAAGCTTGACAACATGAAATACAAAAGTCTCTTTAAAATTTCTTCTAACTGTAGTTAAAATCCTTACATTTGTCTCAAGCGAGGGTGACATAAGGATGCCCAGTCTTTGCTCAACCATTGGGGAATTAAGGAGGAGCTCAGTATGGGAAGCAAAGATAATATAAAAATATTATTACCTCCGAGTTTAAGGAAAAGTTGTGGGAGGATCAGGAGCTCGTGGGTAAAAGGAAGCTAAGATACTATAAGGAAGTGATGAACCCCACCCTTGATAGTAAGAATTATTTCTGTGTTGTCCAACAATAAGAAAAAAATGAACATCACTAAGATAATAACTAATTCCCATGAGCTTCAGAGTGATACCGAACGGTGGTCTATTCCCAAGACCCCTTGGAACAATAGAATCTGTTAGATTTGAGATTTTAAGCAGGTGGAAGATAAAAATAACTTCCTTTTAGACTAGTCGACTCTTACTCACATTTGCTCTCAATTCCCTACCATCTACCACACTTCCAATCTTCTTCATCTATTAAGCCAACCCACCTATAGCGATCTTGGAGCAGTTATTTCCCTTCTCCTTAACCATAAAAACAAGATTTTGAAGAATCAAAACTAGAATCTTTTTCTTTTAAGGTCCAATAAACTGCATTGGTCTTAGCGCACAGTAACTAACATCATCATTATTACATTCAAAATTTAAATATTATTATAAATTTTATAATACTTAATTATTTTATTTAAGATTATAAATTTGAAAAGTATTAAAAAATTATTTTAGAAAAAAAAAACTAAAATATGTTAATTGATGTATTGATATTATTTATAATATATAGAATATTTATAGGAATTTATGACTAATATTATTTCTTCATATTATATTTTATTTTTTTATAAAAATTTTATTTTATATTTTATTTTTAATAATTTAATTTTATATAAATTATTTTGTTGAATTCCAATGTTAATTGATACATTAATTTTTTAATTTATGAGTATACCATTCTGATTAATATTATTTAATTATTTTAGTCATTTTATTAATTTTATATTAATATACCAATGATCTTATATATATATATATATATATATATATATATATATATATATATATATATGAATATGATATTAATATCCTAACTAAATACAAGAAGAATATTAAATATTAATGGTTAATATATTAATTATATATTAAATTTCTAAAATATTAATTTAGAAATTTATAAAGTATTAAGTATAATTTAATATTTACATTAACACATCATAAATATGTTTAACTATTGTTGATATGATTAATTATAGTCAACATGAGCATCATATTCAACAATAGTCAGCACAACTATCAGGGGAAGCTATACTTACCTCGGGAATCATGATTTTTCTATAAGTAACTTATAAGGAACCACAGTGGATGCTCATGGTTAACCATGGAGTGTTATATTGTATGTCTAGGGTTGACATTATTCAAACTATGAAAGCATTATCAACAATAGTTAACTCTATTTAGTATGATTTACCTTTGTCAAATGGGGTCAATCATGTTCAACCATAGCCAACCTAGGTCAACCATGGGCATATTTGGCTAACGACACTCACCATGATCAAATTTTAAAAACTATGGTAACACATGCTCTACATTAATAATGGTTTCATATTAATACTAGGGTTTATGATATTTATCGTAGATTTATAATCCTATGGTTTGTGATATTAATATTAGGTTTTAATATTAATTTTAGGGATCATTATATTAATAATAGGGTTTAATATTAATCTTAAGGCTTATAATATTAATGCCAAGTTTTATAATACTAGGGTATAATATATTAAACATATAGTTTAATATATTAATTATAGGATTTATAATTGTAATCTTCTAGTTCATAATACTCAATTTTTTTTTTTTTATGGTTCTATAATATTAATATATTAATCTTGGATATTATAAACCTTGGGTTATAGTAGTATTTTTAGGATTTAATATATGAAACTTAAGATTTAATATCCCAGGGTTTACAATACTAGGGATTAATATATTAAACTTAGGGTTTTAAATATTAGGGTTTATAATAATAATCTTATAATTTATTATATTGGGTTTTATAATGTTAGCATTTTGTATTACGGTTTAATATTTTGACTTTGAAATGGTACAAAAATTTCTCCAACATCCTATTATGAAAAACATTATCTCAATGTAAAAATCAATATGAGAATCATTAGAGAAAGGTTAAGGTCTTGTGTTACAATTTAATAATATGACATTGGAATGACACAAAAATTTATTCACATTAATAATAAATTAATTCTGAGTTAAAAATATTAATCCTCAAGTTTATAATAGTAATCCTAGGATTTATAATCATAGGGTTTAATATTAATTCCCTATATTAAGTTGATGTCTCTCACATATATCAACCACATTTATTAATGTGGTTGAGAGGGTTTATTAATCCCTTAGGTTTATTATTCCCTTGGGCTTATAATATCATTCATGGTTAACCATGATCAATCATTTCCAACCATGGTCGACCATGGCCAATCATGGTCAACCATTTTCCAACGTTGCATTCTGACAAAGATTTTCGTAATATAAAATTAAACCGTGGTCAACCATGGCCCAACGTTGCATTGTGATGAAGATTTTCTTGATATGAAAATTAATCATGGTCAATCATGGTCAACCATGTTCCAACATTGCATTGTGACATAGATTTTCTTGATATGAAAATCAATCATGGCCAAGCATGGTCAACCATGGTCCAAAATTACATTGTGACAAGGATTGTCTCAATATGAAAATCAACCATGGTCAACCATGGTTAGCCATGTTTATTTTAAGGTTTATAATATTTACCATAGGGTTTATATAACTTGGGTTAATAATATTAATCCCATGGGTTTAATAGTATTATGTTGGTTTCATAATCCTTTGGAATTTTAATATTCATCCCTTGGGTTTATTATTCTGTAGGGTTTATAATATCCATCCCTTCGGTTTATTAATTTAAGGGTTAATAATCCTAGGCTTTAATATTATCCCCTTCGGTTTATTATTCCATTGTGTATATAATATCAATCACTTGGTTTTATTAATATGAGGGCTCATATTCCTAGGGGTTAATATTATTCCCTCGTGTTTAATATTATTGCGTTGGGTTTTTAGTATTAATCCCTTCATTTTATTATTCCCTTCGATTTATAATGTGAATCATGGTCTATCATAGACAATCATGGTAAATTATGGTAAAACATGGTCCAACATCACATTGTGATAAAGATTGTTTCTATATGAAAATCAGCCATGGTGAACCATGGCCAACCATGGTCCAACGTTGCATTGTGACAAGAATTTCAATATGAAATTAAATCATGTTCAACCATCGTCAAGCATGCTTATTTTAGTGTTTATAATATTTATCGTATGGTTTGAGCATAGCACAATGTATCATTGTAACAAATATTGTCTCATTATGAAAATCAACTATTGTTAACCATATTTATTTAAGGGTTTATAGTACTTATATTAGTGTTTATATTCCTTGGGCTTATATTATTACCTTGGGGTTTAATATTCCCTTGGGTTTATTATTATGCTCTTGGGTTTATAATCCATTGGGTTCTTAGTATTAATTTCTTGGGTTTATTATTCCCCTAGGTTTATCCTTGGGTTTATAATTTCAATGATGGTCAACCATGATAAATCATGGTCAATCATGTTTTATGAAATCATTCATGGTAAGTCATTTTCCAATGTCTCATTGTGATAAATATTATCTAAATACAAAAAACAATCGTGGTCAACTATGGTCTTCCATGGTAAACCATGGTCAACCATGTTTTATAAAATCAATCATGGTCCAACGTAGTATTGTTAGAAATATTGTATGGATATGAAAGTCAATCATGGTCAACCAAGGTCAACCACATTTTCTAAAATCAATGATGGTCAAGCATGGTCCAACGTTACATTGTGACAAAGGTTGTACCGATATGAAAATAAATCGTCGTCAAGCATGGTCAGTTGTGGTCGAACATCAAATTAGGACAAGGATTGTCTCAATAAAAACAAAGCATGCTTAACTATGGTTAACCATGTTTATGTTAGGATTTATAATATTTATCTTAGGGCTTATATACCTTGGGTTTAGAATACTAATCCCTTTGGTTTATTAATATAAGGGTTCATATTCCTAGGGTTTAATATTATTCCTTTGGGTTTATAATATCAATCCCTTAGGTTTATTAATCTAATGGTTCATATTCGTAGGGTTGAATATTATTCCCTTGGGTTTACAATCTCTTGTGTTTTTAGTATTAATCCCTTGGGTTTATTATTCCCTTTCGTTTATAATATCAATCATGATCAACGACGGACAGTCATGGTCAACCATGGTCAACTATGATCAATCATGGTTATCCATGGTCAACCATGGTCAATCATCATCAACCTTGGTCCATCATCGCATTGTGATAGAAATTGTATCAATATGAAAATAAATCATGGTCAAGCATGGTCAGCCATGGTCCAACGTTGCATTGTGACAAGGATTGTCTCAATATGAAAATAAAACATGACAAACCATGGTCAAGCATACTTATTTTATTGTTTATAATATTCATCTTAGGGTTTATATACCTTAGGTTTATAATATTAATCCATTTGTTTAATGTTATTCCATTGAGTTCATAATTTCTTAGGGTTTTAATATTAATCCCTTGGTTTTATGATATTAATCACTTGGGTTTATTAATCTAAGGGTTCAACCATGGTCGAGCATGGTCCAACATCACATTGTGACAAATATTGTTTCATTATGAAAATCAACCATGGTCAGACATTTTTATTTAAGGGGTTATAATATTTATCTTAGGGTTTATATACCTAGGGTTTAATATTATTCCCTTGCATTTTTAGTACTAGTCCCTTAGGTTTATTATTCCATTGCTTTTATAATATCGATCATGGTAAGTGATCGTCCAATGTCTAATTGTGACAAAGATTGTCTCAATATGAAAATCGAACATGGCCAACTATGGTTCAACATCACATTGTGACAAAAATTGTCTTGATATGAAAATAAATCATGGTCAATCATGGTCCAACATTGCATTGTGAAAAGGATTCTCTTGATATGAAAATAAAACATGGCCAACCATTTGTATTTTAGGATTTATAATATTTATATTAGGTTTATATACCTTGGTTTTATTATATTAATCCCTTAGGTTTAATTTTATTCCATTGGGTTCATAATCCTTTGGTGTTTTAGTATTAATCCATTGGGTTTATAATATCAATCCTTTGGGTTTATTAACGAAAGGATTCATATTCCTAGGGTTTAATATTATTCTCGTCACTTTATAATATCAATCCGTTAGGTTTATTAATCTAAGGTTTCATATACCTAGGGTTTAATATTATTCCCTTGGGTTTATAATTCCTTGGGCTTTTAGTCTTATTCCCCTTAGTATATTATTCCCTCCGATTTAAAATATCAATAACATTCAAACATGGACAACCATGGTCAACCATGGTAAACCATGGTTAGCTATAGTCAACCATGTTTTATAAGATCAATTATGGTTAACATTTGTCAATCATGGTCCAAATTTTCATTGTGACAAATATTCTCTAGATATAAAAATAAATCATCATCAATTATGGTCCAACGTCCCATTGTGACAAGGATTATTTCAACATGAAAATAAACCACAGTTAACAACAATTATTTTAGTGTTTATAATATTTATCTTACGATTTTTATACATTGGGTTTATAATATTATTCTGTTTGGTTTAGTATTATTCCTTTGTTTTCATAGTCCCTTGGGGTTTCAGTATTAATCCCTTGGGTTTATTATTCTCTTGGATTTATAATATCAATCCATTGGGTTTATTAATGTAAAGGTTCAACCATGGTCGAGTGTGGCCCAATGTCATATTGTGAAAAATATTTTCTTGTTCTGAAAATAAACCATTCTCAACCATGTTAATTAAATGGTTTATAATATATATCTTAGGGTTGATACACCTTGCTTTTATATTATTCCCTTGGGTTAAATAATATTCCCTTGGGTTTAATATTATTCTCTTGTGTTTATAATCCCTTGGATTTTTATTATTAATCTCTTAGTTTTCTTGTTCCCTTAGGTTTATAATATCAATCATGTCTAACCATGATAAATCATTATCAACCATGGTGAATAATGGTTGACCCTACTCAACGATGTTTCATAAAATTAGTCATGGTCAACCATGATCCAACATTGCATTGTCACAAAGATTTCCTAAATATGAAAATCAACCATGGTCAAGCATCGTAACCCATAGTTCATCATCACATTATGACAAGGATTGTCTCAATATTATAATCAACCATGGTCAACCATGTTTATTTTAGGGTTTATAATATTTATCTTATGGTTTATATACATTGGGTTTAATATTATTCCATTGGGTTCATAATCCCTTGGGTTTTTTATTCTCTTGGGCTTATTAATCTAAGAGTTCATATTCCTATGGTTTAATATTATTCCCTTAGGTTTATAATCCCTTATATTTTTGGTATTAATCCCTTAGGTTTATTATTTCCTTGGGTTTATAATACTAATAATGGTTAATCATGGTAAACCATGTTTTGTAACATCAATCATGGTAAACCACATTCAATCATTGTGAGCCAAGTTCAATCATGTTCAACCATGATCCAACATTGTATTATGACAAAGCTTCTGTCAGTATCAAAATAAACGATTTCAACCATGGTGCAACATCGCATTGTGACTAGGATTCTATGGATATGAAAATGAATCATAGTGAAGCATATTCAACAATGGTCCAATGTCCCATTGTGAGAAGGATTGTCTCAATATGAAAATCATCCATTCTCAACAATGTTGAACGATGTGTATTTTAGGTTTTATAAAATTTATCTTAGGATTTATATACCTTGGGATTATATTATTAATTCCTTGGTCTTAATATTATTCCCGGGTGCTCATAATCCATTTATTAATACATTTAATTTATTAATCCTTTGGGTTTATAATAGTAATCCAATTGGTTTCTTAATTCCTTGGGTTTATAATATTAATAATTCATTTCCTTTACAATATTAATCCTTTTGGTTTAATATTATTTCCTTATGTTTATAATATTAATCCTTGATAACTATAATATTATATTAGAGTTGATAATCTTAGATTTTTTGATATAAAGCTTAGGTATGATATATTAATCTTAGGGCTTTCAATGTTAATCTTAGGCTTTAAATTAATTTTGTAGAATTATAATTCCTTGGATTTATAATATTAATCTTAGAATTGATATTTCTATAGTTTATAATCCGTTAAGTTTATAATATTAATCGCTCGAGTTTATAATACTTGTCAGTGTAAAAATTTCAGAAAAGTGTACCAAAAATTCTTCACTTAATTCACTAGTTGGAAGTGGTCCTAACAATAAAATTTGGTCACTTTTACGCTTTAGATTTTCAAGAAAAATGTGATAAAACCCTGTAAGAAAATATATGATGAAAGCCCAAAACATATAGCAGAAGTAAAGAATAGTGCAATAGCCCTATCGGGTATTTACAACATAGGGTTGTAATTCCTCATCCGTGGGATGGGTCCTTATGATTTCCTTGTACTTTAGCTATCTTACTCTTCTCTCTCGAAATATGTAGAAAAAACCCAAAAAGTAAGGCCGAACTCAAATGGGATCTCAAATTTCATGAGATGATAATGGTGACGATCATAATGATCATAGTGAAGAATGAATGGAAAACCCTCTTATTTATAACAAAGTATTGAGCTAAATTAGGAATTTGAAAATAATAAAATATTATTGACCAAATCAAAATCTAGCCATTAAGAATACTTTATTATATTTTTTGGAGACGGAAAAGATATTCAAAATGGTCAAATATCAGTATTTAGAAAATAGTTGAAGTAATTAAAAAAAAAATGATTTATTAATTACTTTGTGATAATTAAGAAAAGTGTGAATTTGAAATAATTATTAAATAATGGTTTAACAATTATTCAAAAATAATAATAAGGAATAATAAATAAATAATAATGTTTTTAAGTATTCCAAGATGATTTAGTCAAAGGTGTTAAGAAATAATTGTCAAATAATGACTTTTTAATGTTTTTAAGGGAAAACTAAATAAATAATGATTTATTCAATTATTCTCATATTTTTTTTTTAAATTTTAATTAGAAAAAAATTAATAAAAATGGTCTACTAAATTATTTCCTATGGTGAAAGTGATTTTACTATGGTAAAATTAATCCTACATGGTATATTTTGATCCACCTAATTAGAAATGGCCAAGTGATCTTTTTTTGGGTGATAACAATATTAAACGTTCGAGTTTATAATATCAATAATATGTTGCATTTATTAATTCCTATGGAGATTATACTATTATTAATCTGTTGTGCTTATAATATTAATAATCTATTGGATTTATAATATTAATCCTTGATATGTTTTACAATATCTTAGAGATTTTAATCTTAGAGTTTTTAATATTAATTTCTTGGGTTTATAATCTCCTTAGTTTATAATATTAATAAATATTTTGGTTTATTAATCCTTTTGTTTTAATATTATTCCCTTGGATTTATTATATTACCCTCAATGGTTTATAGTATAAATCTTTTGGGTTTAATATTAATTAATATATATTAATATATTCATATTTAAATTAATATGTATTAGTAAAATATTTTCTTATTACATGATTAATATAGATAAATGTCTTTCGGATTAATCTCAAAGAAATTTATCTACTTTATGGATCACAAAAATCTTAGATCTAACATAATTAATATATTGATATTTAATATTAGAAATTATAATATAAGGTTTGTAATAATGACTTATAATATTAGGTTTTATACTATGATTTATGATTTATAAGAATTAAGTTTATAACATAACATATATTACATTCACACCTACAACATATATCAACCATTTTTATTAATGTTGTTATGCAACTTAAGATATATTTAAAAGTTACAATTTAAATTGAGAAAAAAATAAAATAAGTATATTTTTATAAATTTTAGTACTCTAAAAGTAATGATAAATTATCATACATCAATTTAGTATTTACTTTTACTATAAATTTAAAATAAATTTTTTATTATTATTGTTATTATAACTAAACAAAAAACAACCCTTAAAATTATATAAAAAAATATTTTAAAAAAATAAATAAAAATAAATAAAAAATGTATTTGTTGCCTACTAACTATCACATTGGTTTCCCATCTATATTACTCATAATTGAAGTGAAGAGTCACAAAAAATTTGAACTACTCAATCTAAATAAGCTATGAACTGAATAACACTATTATTAAATTCATCATATTGGTTGTAAAGTAATAAAGTCGTTTAAAAGATGACATTAACACACCCTTTTAATTTCATTCTAAAAGGACATTGGTGATTGGTGTAAATATATAGTGATGAACAATATATATACCGGATTTGAATTATATATATATCTATATATATATATATATATATATCGATGCATAATATATGTGCTAGCATAACTATATTAATAAATATAGTTGATATAAGTTGAAGGTGTATAATTATGATTATTATGATTATTTTTATGATTATGAATATTAATCAATATTACTATTATCATTAATTAATAAATATTGATAATAATTAATAATAAGTAATTCATTCATTTTTATTTCGTTCATTATTAATTAATTCATTAAATATTTCATTTAGTTATTAAGAAAGTTAATTAAATAATTATTAATAATTAATTCACCCATAATTATCTAAAAAATAGTAATAATTAACGAATTATTATTAATTATTAATATAAATATTGTAAATTAAATGTTAATTAATATAAATATTGCTAATACATAATAATAGTAATAATTAGCTAGTCATTATTATTATTCATTAATGTTATTTTTTTAATATAAATATTGTTTGTATATATTTATTAATATAAATATTGTCTAATTTATAACTTGTATTGATTAATTAATCTCAGGGATTTAAATTCTACTCAAGGAATAATATTAAAAACTCTATGAATAACATTATACTTTATGAATATGAATTGTTTAATTAATAAACCCAAGGGATTGATATTATAAAATCAGGGAAATAATAAATTGAGGGGATTATAAACCTAGGGAAATAATATTAAACCCAAGGGATCAATATTATTAACTCAAGGTATATAAATCTTAAAATAATCATGATTGATCATGGTTTATTTTGATATTGAGACAGTCTTTGTCACATTGCGATGTTTGAGCATCATTGACGATGATTGATTTTCATATGGAGACAATATTTGTAATTATCTGACGTTGGATTGTTATGAAACCAAATCCAAAGATAGAAGAAAAGAGAGATCAACACCTTAGAAATCAGCCACTTCGAGGGGGCAACCTCCAATACATCACATAAAAGAACAATTCTTGAATGATACAAATGACCAAAACCTGCTTCTATATATAGGAGTCCATGGGCCCGCAATATAATCCTAGCCGACCTAACAATAACAATGTAAGGGCACAATAATAACAATATTTGGGTTAAACGGGTACAACAATAACAATAAGAGGGCTACACTAATAAAAATAAGGGACTAAACTAGTAATACAGGGAACTAACATGCCCCTCCCCTTCAAAAAGTGTTGTCCTCAATGCTTGAGTAGCTTTGGGCGCTTCTGTATAAAATTCTCATCCTCCCATGTAGAATCTTCAGTGGGTAAGTTCTTCCACTTGATGAGATACTCTGAAATTGATCGATTTCGTAGCTGTCGATCTCTTGTTTCTGTGACTACTTTAGGTTCCAATATGATTTTTCCTTCCTCATCAAGTTCTGACAATATTGTTTGAACTGGAATATTTTCACCTATAACCTTCTTTAAGCATGAAACATGGGAAACTGGATGCACTGGCAAAGAAGCAGGAAGCTCAAATTTCTATTCCATAGTACCAATATTTTTCAACACCTTGTAAGGACCATAGTACCTTGGCGATAATTTATTATCCTTCTTAGCTTGCATGAGGGACATTTGTTTGTATGGTTGTAGCTGTAAAAGTAACCACTCTCCTACATCAAAACTTCTCTCGCTTCGATGTTGATATTTTTTTTGTTTCATTCAATTTTCTGTCAAATTTAGGTTATCCTTTTAGAGTTGGAGAACTTCTTGTTGATGCTCGATGTGATCTTCCACTGCTTGAACCTTATAATTTTCTCTTAAAGATGATGTGATGGATAGTGGATGATATCCGTAAAGTGCCATAAATGGTGTCATTTTTGCTGTAGTATGGAAGGAAGTGTTATACCACCATTCAATGAGACGTAACCACTTGACCAATTGTGTTTGTTTATCATATACAAAAAAACGAAGATATCCTTCCAAACATTTATTCACTATCTCAGTTTGACCATTAGATTGAGGATGATAAGACGAGCTATGAGATAATTTAATACCCAAACAAGAAAATAACTTTGTCCAAAAATTTCCAGTAAAAATGGGATCTCTGTTGCTCACAATAACCTTTGGGTTTCAATGTAGCTTTTGAATTGTGTCCATAAATGTAGTAGAAACTATACTTGCTTTAAATGGATGAGATAATGCACAAAAGTGTACATACTTGGTAAGTCTATCAACTACCACCATGATGAAACCCTTTCCTTTAGACTTAGGTAAACATGTGATAAAATCCATTGAAATCTCCTCCCAACGTTGACTTGGAATGGATAAAGGTTGTAGACAACCCTGGGTCTTAATTGTCTCAACTTTATTTTGCTGGAAAACCAAACATTCCACCACAAAATTTTGAATATCAGATTTAAGGCCATGCCAAAAAAATTCTTTCTTCACCCTATGGTAAGTTTTTAAAAATCTTGAGTGTCCTCCTAAAGGATAAGAGTGCAATTCCAAAAGAATTTTTTGTTTTAGTTTGGAACTCTTACAAATATATAAGGGATCTTTGTACGATAAGGAATTATTTTTCCAACTAAATGTATCAGATGTACTAGGATCTTGCTACAATGTTTGAATGAGTGTACACACTTCTTCGTCCTTCTTCCATTCATCCCTTACTTCAGTTATCCAATCTAGTTGGATAATAGAAATGGCACAAAGAAATGATTCCACCTATTCATTCTTTCTTGAGAGTGCATCTGCAACAACATTTAGCTTCCCTTTTTTGTAGATTATTTCAAAGTCATAACTGAACATCTTTGTGACCAATTTTTTCTTCTCTTCTAAATATAGTATTTGTTCCAAAAAGTTCTTAAGACTATCATGATCAGTTTTTACCTTGAAGTGTCCTCCCATTAGGTAAGGTTGCCATTTATTTAATGCATGTACTATTGATAACATTTCCTTCTCTTAAATATCTTTCTGTAAATACTTTCTTTTGATGCAACGAATTTCAAAAGCAATGGGTCTTCCTTCTTGCATTAAAACAAAACCAATTCCATTTCCTAAGGAATCACATTCCACAATAAAGGTTTTTGTGAAGTTTAGCATAGTTAAGACCGGTGCTAGGCACATTGCCTCTTTAAGATGTTCAAACGCCTTAGTTGCTTCAGGATTCCATGAAAATGCATCTTTATTCAATAATGTTGTTAGAGGTGCTTCTATTCTCAAATAATTCTTAAAAAACTTGCGATAATACCCTATTAACCTGAGAAATCCTTGCAACTGCATTATGGTTGTGTGGATTTTCCATTCCTTAATGGCTTTAATTTTGTTAGGGTCTACCTTAACACCCTCGTGAGATAAAATATAACCTAGATATTACACCTCTTATACTCCAAAGAAAAATTTGAATGTTTTTACATTTAATTGTTTCTCCTGTAATAGTTTGAGCATCCTGTCAACATGTTCAACATGATCCTTACAAGAACTATTGTAGATTATTATATCATAAAAAAATACTAGCACAAATTTTCTAAGGAAGGGTTTGAAAATGGAATTCATCAACCCTTGAAATGTAGAAGGTGCAGTGGTAAGGCCAAAAGGCATGAACAAAAATTCATAATGACCATCATGAGTTCGAAATGTTGTTTTTGGAATATCTTCAGTGTTCATTCTAATTTGATGTTATCCCGAACAAAGATCCAACTTGGTAAAATAAATTTCTCCATGTAATTCATCCAATAATTCTTCAATCACAGGAATGGGAAATTTATCTTTAATGGTGAGCTTATTGAGCTCTTTATAATCTAGACACATGTGCCATGATCCATCCTTCTTGGGCCCTAATACTATTGGAGCAAAGAAATGACTTTGAGTAGGTTTAATTATACCAGCCTTTAACATTTCTGCAATCATATGTTCAATTTCGCTCTTTTGGACATAAGGATATCTATAAGGCCTGATGTTTGAAGGAACACTTCCTGTGATAAAATTAATAGCATGATCATGATCATGAATAGTTGGGAGTCCTTTAGGTGTTTCAAACACCTTGGAATGATTGTCCAAGACGTTTTGGAGATCTGCATAAATATATGATTTTGATGTTGGAATTTCTAGTGAGCATAATTGTACAATTACACCTCGTTGTTATTTCTTCAGAATATTTGTCATGAAATTAGAGCTTATTATTTTTCCCAGCTTCCTTGAGATACCTCGTAATTCGACTTCATTTCCTTCTAAAAAAAATTCAAGAAAAATTCTTGAAAATTAAAAGGTACTCTCCCCAAAGATTGTAACCATTGTGCTCCTAGTACAAGATCAGCACCTCCCATAGGAATGGAAAGAATTGGAATATTCAATACATATTCCCCCATGGTTAGCTTGATATTATTGTATTTTCTAGAGAAATTTATAGTTCCTCCATTTGCAACCATCAGTTGAAATTCTGGTGTTGGGTATAGGAAAAAATTCAGTTCCTTGGTTACCTTAGAATGAATAAAATTATGAGTACTACCCAAATAAATCGACACTATTACCTTTTTCTTCTTGATATGTCCTTCTATCTTGAGAGTTTGAGGAGTGCTAATTACTGCCAGTACATTACATGGTATGGTCGGACTCATTTCTTCCTCTTCTAGGGTTGGTTCCTGGTGTACATCCTCTTCTTTTGAAGATTCTTGTTCATTTTCTTCTTCCTCCTCACAATCTATCTAAAATAATTTCTTCTCAGCACACTTATGACCTTTAGTGTATTTGCTATCACAACTGTAGCAAAGCCATTTTTCTCTTTTTTCTTCCAATTGTTGTTGTGTCAACCTTGTAGGTTGTGGAAGTCTAGGAGTAGCAACAATTCCATCTTTATATATGTCAGTGGTAGGGTTCCTTTTCGTCATAATTTTACATTCAATTTTTCCTGCCAACCTGAATGCATTTTCCAACGAATCAGGTTCCCAAACACGAACTTCATATTGGATGTTATCCTTTAAAGTTCCTATGAAAAAATCAATCTCGTGTTCCTCTAGAATACCAGTTACCCTTATATTAAATTTTTGGAAGTCCATAATGTGATCCACCACTAAACCCTTTTGTTTGAGATTTATCAATTGGCTAAATAAGGTGTTTCTTTTTGTATCCTCATAATGTGCTATAATTTCCTTCATAAAATTTGACCTAGTGAATAATATTATACCTTAGAAAAGTGAACCCTAAGATTAATAAACCCGATGGATTGATATTTTAAACCCAAGGGAATAATACACCCAAGGGATTAATACTCAAAATATGATGGAATAATATTAAACCTAAGGTATATAAACCCTAGATAAATGTTATAAACCGTAAAATAAACATGGTTGACCATGTTTTACCATGTTTTATTTTCATATTGATATAATCATTGTGACAGTGAAAAATTTGACCATCGTTGATCATCGTTGACTTTCATATTAAGACAATCTCTGTCACAATGTGACATTGAACCATGGTTGTGCATGGTTGACCATGATTATAAACCCAAGGGATTTATATTAAACCTTAGGATTACATTATAAAACTTATGAATAATATTATATGATAGGAATATGAAACCTTAGATTAATAAACCTGAGAGATAGATATTATAAACCCAAGGGCTAGATATTATAAACCCAATGTGTTGGAATTATGGGTAAAGTGTTCTCCTTGATGAAAAATTTCCTAAAAAATATGTTCTCATTTTCAACTTTATTATAATATGATGGTTATGGAACTAATGCAGATATCAAGAATATTGGAACATATGTTACAAAGGATATGGAAAGAAAATGACATTTCAGCTACATAATGCATGTAATTTTAAATTTTGAAAAGGATATGTGGTTCTTGTGGAGAAGGGTCACATACATACGCAAGTCCTATCAATAAAAGTCACATACATTATCCGAACCATGGAAATATGGATATGAGGGGGCATTACCTTGGTAACTTCCCATAGAAATTGTGGTGACAATTTTTATTTGATCCCATCGACGCATACCATCAAATTTACCAAAGGACTTTCCCGAGGTATTAGAAAAGGAAAAATCCATACAAGGAGATGGAGATCAAGGAGCTAAGTGTGCAAGTAAATTGTTTCTTCATGTGTGACTTGATATCGAACAGGTGTGCACAACTGAGAAAAGATATTGCTCGTATCTCATAGATCTAAAAGTGTAGTGAGGACTAATGAATATACTTTCCTAATCTAATTATGTTTGTGTATCTAACAATGTGAGATCTATGTTTATAGTGATGGTTGGTGAGCCCTAGTATTGCACCAAGAGTGATGCAACTATCAAGGGCTACTAAAATTTACATAAAAACTCGAGGTTCGTAAAAACATAGAGGTGACAGTCCTATATGCATAGCAGATGGATTCTACTCATGCCACCCTCAACTAGGTATTCTAAAAAATAGTACTTCTAGGCCATTCCTCATACTGGATTAAAGTGAAATTATATATTGTGAAAAATATAGGCTACAAGAACATTTTTGAGATATTTTTGGTGCTACTGGAATGAAAGGAAACTAAAAAAAGTGTTGGAACATAAAAATAGAACATTAATACATAAGGGTGACTTAGCCAATGGAATGGGCCCTAACCCAAAAACATTAGTCCTCTGAGAGTAAATAATTATTGGAAAAAGCACATTCTCATTAAATTTTTATAAAATGGTATAATACATCATATGACAGTAAAAAATAACACTAAATAAAGCTCAATATCTACCTAGCTGAATACAAATATTGAAACCTAATGAGCTATTGTAATACAAATGGTTAGCTACAAACATCTCCTTAAAAAGTAGGAATATGGTCTCCTTGATCTCGAGAAGAGTGGAGCTTGGCTCCTCATAATTTCCACTTTCTTGGATGTATTTTCCTTCAATCTGGTAGGAGAGATCTTGGTGTGATCTTGGCTGATTGATGGAGTTAAGGAAGTGGACAACCCTCCTACAATATCTCCTTTTTGTCTACCCTGAATCCTTAGGTGGAAAATGTCTCAAAAATGGCTTCATTTCCTGAAATTAAATTACATTAGGAAACAAGACATGAAAAATATATTTCGCCCTTATCGCTAAGAATAACATGAAAAAAAGATAAATAAATGTGAGATATAGGTAGCCTAATAGGTTGAAGGATGGAATTTTCACCCCTTAAAATATACCTGATGATGGGCCTCATCATTACCCCACTACCGAAATGGTTTTTCATCTTATGAGAAGCTCAGTTCTCCTTGCTAATCTCTTTCAAAGCCCTGATGGACTCCCTGACATACCAAGGTAGCTCATATGGAGTGCCTTCTAGTGGGTGGAATCCTGCATTTTTTTCTGCCACATCCCACTCCTTTTGTTCCTTTCTGTGATCTCTCCCTTCATGCAACCCCAATAGAAAATATGGTTGAGATTCAATCCTATCCATTCTATCTTCATTATTTGCATAAATATTTTGTAGAAGGTTGATCTCTCCAATGAATTATTCATTCTCTCAAGAGAGTGATATTTACTTTGTTGTAGGCTAAGTGGTAAGGCATGCCATCTCCTCTGGCATGCCTACAAACTGTCTTCATCTAACAACCTGGATGTATCATTAAAGTGTGAAACGGACTGACCTTATGTATCAATGTATTTAGGTGCTAGTACATCATCATTTGAGATCAATTTATGGTGACTAATAGACCTTGTGGGGCTTACTATTTATTCTATGATATGTAGAGGCTCTCTCTCTTATCGACATTACTCTTTTAACCTCTCCTACCCTTTCTTTCTCATGTGTTACCCAACATGCTAATGAAATTAATTTCATATTACCCAACCTAGAATTAGGGTCCCAATTTTTCATATTAGTTAATATGAGGTTATGCATATATAACTCATTCATTCTATCCCTCTCTCCTACACTAGATTTTTTACAGAAATCATTGAATTATATATATTTATGAAAGGGTAGGGATCCATTTTGAGCTAAGGTCTTGACTTGGAATTGCAACCATTTATCCTTGAGATAAAATGAATATGACTTTGAAGGTTTTCTGTACTACATGGCCTCCATGCAAAGGTTGGACATAGTGGCAACTTGGTTGTATTTTTCCTATAAATTCCCCTAAAGCTTCATGTTTTCTGTTTGCACTACTTGAAATTTCTCTTTCACCATAGATTCTCTAAGCCTTACATCAAATATCTCTTTCCTCATTTCAATGAGCCTTTCCTCCATCAACCTGAAATCTTCAACATTCCTTTATCTAGAGATATGCATCCATCTGTGGGTGCATCATCTTTCTAGCTCTAGCTCATGTATGGGGGGATTGTGAATTTTTCAGGGATCAATCTCCCTCCCTCAATGAGCTTGCAATAATATCCTAAATTAGGTTATGGGGTATATTTTTCAAACTTTTTGGTTTGTTTTTCAAAGTTATTTGGGGAGGTTGATGCCTTTTTTAACTATTGTTGTTCATCTTGTACTCCCTCTTGCACATATTGTCCTTATATTTGTGAACTCTTCCCCTCATTTTGTGCATTATTTTCCTCTTTCTATACATTATTCTCTTTGTATATAATTTTTTTTCCTTCTTGTAGCATGCTCTATTTTGTTGTAACATGCTATATTTTTCTTATAGCACTCCTTTTTCCTCTTTTTGGATGTATGTGGGTGCTTTTGGTTTTTTGAAGGGTGATGCTCTGGTGGTGGACATCCTTGCATAGGCGATGGGGGTATTAGGTATTCTATTTTGAGAGGTGACCTCCTCAAATTCCCCTCATATCGCCCTACCTCCTCTTTCTTACCTGGGGACCCCTCAATGGTAATTGTGACTTTTGTGGGAGTCTGGGGTCTTCCTTGTTTCACTCTAGTGCTCTTCCTTGTCTTAAATTAAAGATGGGTTTGTCTTGGTATTTTCCTCTTAGATTTCACAGGAGTACCCAAGCGAGCTAAAGTGGAAGTTACCTCATCCTCAATGTTCCTTGGTGATAGACTAGTTTCCTGAGGGGATATCTTAGTTTCCATTTGTTTAGTGGTCTGTTGAGGAATCAAGGACTCTTGTTCTAAATTTTCTCCCTTTTATTCCTCATCACCTCCTCCTTTTGTTGCTTCCTCCTCTGCTATTTCTTCCTTTGTTTCCATCTCTACTTCTTCTATTGTCCTCTCTATCTCTTCTTGCTTTGTTCTAGTGTTTCTACCCCCAATGCTAGATACATGGGTTTCCCCAAGAGTAATTATATGGGTTCCTATCAGTGTCTCACTATCAATTTCTATGAAATTGGAGTCTGGGATGGGAATTCCTATTTTGTTTATGGAATCCTCCACTATTAGTTTAATAATGCAATGATGAGATAAGTGTTGATGTTTTCCTTCTCTAAATTTCTGGCTCATTTCCCTAATGGACTCAAGGAGGAAGTATGGTACATTTAATATCTAGTCAAGAGGAAATTTTCCTTTGTATCTAAGCTCATTAAATAGTATAAATTGGTAGCCATACTTTACACTCAATCTTCCCTCACACGGGATGTATCCCAAAATGTGATAAGCTACCTCATCCCATGGATAAGGAAAGATTTCTCTCGTAACCCCATTCGTATGTTCCACAGGTATCTCCTTGGCATTAAAGGAATTATTCTTTGTAGTGGTAGTAGCAGCCCTGTCTTCCGTATTCCATTTGGTTCCTAGGTGCAGTGTGGTTTCTCTGGTGGAACTAAATTTTGATTGTGAATTTAAATCCACTTCAAACTAAAAATAAATTCCATCATCGTATCCCTTTGGAAATTTTAAGAAGCCTACCCATTGATCCCTCTTAAAAAAATCTACTACAGCAGGTGCAAATAAATCATTTTCGCGTTTGAAGGTTCCCTCCTGTTAAACGCACCCCCCATCGCTTCTTTATTTCTTAACTAGTTGCAAGAAATTTGTTTCTTTTGTGGCCTTAGTGCTCAATTCATTGGTATAAGACGGTCACAAAGATGGTATCACTTCAATTCTATTTATTGACTCCTAATTTCTTCACATAAAATTTGATGACTAATGACTGCAAATTTTGTAGGACAAAATTGTGTGAAATTATGATGGAGATACAAGGACGGTGGAAAATTTCTTCATAAACTAATTCTTTGAGATGAAAAATGGAAATTTTTTGAACCATTTTGGCCTTTTTTTGCTTGCATATACCTCCTCTTCCTTCCAGTAGCACTTCTTGGCCCTTTGTGTAGTAGTTGTAGTGCTTCATGTAGAATTGTCATGTAGCAATAGTAGGTCGAGGTTCAAAGCTCCTCAATGGTTTGAAATTTTTTTCCTCTCTCTAACTGTTCTTGGAATGATAAATTGTGTGATGGGAAGCATTCTAAAGTATGTTTTATGCTAGTTTGAGTTGGCTTGGAGCGGTGTGTTGATATGTACCTCACATGATGTTTCCTGATTTGGACTGTTCATCCCACTTAAATTTATCTTTCTCTTTTTCATCTTAATCAACACCCACTACTGGTGATTGTACTTCAACTGATGTGAAAAATCACATTGCATGAGGACTCTACCAATCCCTTTTAGTTCAACTGACCGAGGGTGGCCAAGTAAATTGGACACCTTCAACTTATTAAAGCTTCCCCTCTTGACATTTATTCATTTAGTCAATTACGCATATGGATAGGGTGAAAGAGTGCCATAGCTGAGCCTTACCTCATTTTTGAATTGTTTCAAGGCCTTGAATGTTAGAGCTCGACCATTGGATTGGCACAAAAAAAATTGTTTTACTACCTGAGTTTCTACTATGTGTCTCCATTCCTTTTGAGGGGCTTAGCTATGTTTTTTTTTTTTTTGTGCGAGTATCTTGTTGAGGATTAAAGTATATGTTTCTGGTGGAGAATGCTTCCTGGATTTCATTTTTTTTCCTTTATATTTACCTTGCAAGTCTTCTTTGTCTCCTTCGATGATGAAAAACAATTACAGAGCTTTTATGCTTCTAACATAGGTTTGTTGCAGGAAGATGTTCACTTCCTATAGCAGCCTATTCGTTGTATGTTTTGGACCCTAAATATGCATGAGTGATGAGTAAGAGTGTGGAAATTCCCTAGGAGAGTGATAGGATAACGAGGAATGGGTGTGGCCTTGGAAAAATGAAGTGAAGGAAATTTCTCTTTTTGCATAAAAATTGTTTACATATGTGAAAAAATGAAGGGTTTGAGTGGAAAATATTTGTTAGTGAGATGGATGAGTGATGAGAGGATGATATATAATGTTGGGGATACTCTCTTCATGGAATTTTTGATACCATGAGACACTTGGTAACTTCCCTTTCCTTTGATCCTCCCTCCTGTAGCTTCATGTACCATCTTGTAGCATCAGAGGAACTTCTTGTAGCACCACAAAGAGGGTGTGAAACTTGATTTTTTAGCTCATATGATGGCGGAGAAGGATGAAGAGGTGAGTGATGGTTTTGGATAGAGTGTGAATGGATGGAGGGGTGAAGATAAATGGGATAATTTCATTTCTTTTGTTACCATGACATGCCATTGTTCATAAAAATGCAAGGAAGAAAAAAAGGCTAGCAGTCATTGTGTCATCTCACCTTCTGGTCTTTGTTTTTTTTTTCTTTCTAGTTTTTATCAAGACCAATGGGCTCACTCAAAATAGGTTTTCAACTCTCCAACTTTCCCTGGGTGCCTCAAAGAGGTTTTAACTCAAAAACTTTTTTTTTCTCTCTTTTTTTTGTGCTCCACGACTACCTCGTAGAGGTTTTCAATATCAGAATTAGCCTTGGATGCCTCATGGAGGTTTTCATCCATGCCTAATTTTTATTTTCTTTCTCTCTAAGAGGGTTGTGGACTCGAAGCTATCAGGCTCCTAGTTATATTTACATCCCTTTTGATTGTACTGATGGAATCTTTCTTAGACAAGGGATTCATCTATACTTTTAGTCTATAACCATTGATAAGTAGAGGGTTTCCCTCATAATCAATGGTTTAGATCTCAAAAACCCCATTTTCATGGAATTTCTCTATCAGGTATGGTCCTAACGATATTTTCATCAACTTTAATTTAAAGTCCTTAAACTTGGAGTCATATAGAAAAGCCCAATCCCCTTCCTGGAATATTACTCCTTAATTTTCCTATCATGCGAAACCTCCCTCTCCAATTGTATAACTTCAGTGTGGAGGAGGGACTGCATTCTGAATTGATCCAATCCATTCTTTTGTGGCAACCTTTCTTTATGTTCTGTTGTGAAATATAAATCCAATTGGGCTCCCATTCTGAGAGTGTTATATTCAAATTAAATGGAAATAAAAGTCTTCTTCCAATAAACCAGATCATATGGGTTGAATGTAGTAGTTATATTCTAGGTGGTATTATAGTCCCAAGTTGGCTCCACTAATATCTCTTCCCAATATTTCTTATTATTTCTCACCAGCTTGGTGAGGATTTTTTCTAGTGAACTATTGGTAACCTCTACTTGCCCATTTTATTAATCGTGATAGGTAGTATATTTTGTGTGCTTGATAGTATGCTTCCTTAGGATATTCTCAATAAAATGTGATGTGAACTCAACTCCTTAATAAGTGATTATATCCCTTAGATAACCAAATATTTATACAAAAATTTCCCTTAAGAACTCCAACACTTTTTCCTCTTTTACTACTTGGATAGCCTTTGCCTCAGCCCACTTTGTCAAATATTCAGTGCATACTATGTTGTATTTATTTTTCCTAGATGGTGGATCAATTGGCCCAATGAAATACATACCCCACTTGTCAAATGGTTTGAAGGCCACTTGAGGTTGTAGAGGAATTTCATCCTGGGGTGTGGGTTTTGTTGTCCTCTGACACTGGTCACATCTACTGGTATAGCTTCTTGCATCCTAATGGATAGTAGGCCAATAGTAGCCAAATTGAAAGGCCCTTAAAGGTGTCCTCTTAGCAGCAAAATGACCCCCACAGGGCCGAGCATGGAATGTCAAGAGGATTTTAAAGACTTACTCTTCCCTAAAACATCTCCTTATCATCTAATCGGGTACCAGTTTGAAAATATTTCCACTAAACCAAGCAAAGGGGGCACCCTTTCTCACATTTATGCTCTTCTCCATGGATGACAGATTTGGAGGAAATCTCCACGAAACCAAGTAGTTATCTATGTTAGCAAACCAGGGAGAGAGTACTGACATAGAAAATAAGTTATCATCTGAAAGTTGATAATCAATCATCCCTTCATCATTTTCATTCAAATTGAATCTAGACAAAAAATATGCCACTACATTTTATTTCCATGGCTTATCAATGTTAGTCAAATAAAATCATTGTAACAATAATAACCACCTAATAATTATAACATTCACATCATAGTTTTTCATCAATTATTTAATTGTTGTATGGTCAATATGCGCAAAATTTTGGTATCCAGTGATTCAATGTCTAAACTTGGTGAAGGAATGGACAACAACTAAAAGTTATTTCTGAGTGAAAATTAGCTCAAATCAACGTTAGACATATTTTTACCGATGGAGTAAATGGAATAGGGCAACTTGTCACACATTTTCCCCAAAGTTTCCCCCACAGCTTTAGCTGATACATCAGTATGGATATGGAAAGGTAGAGGTCGTTTGGGACCTTGAATTATAGGAGAAATGGTCAAATTTTCTTTTATGGTTTCAATGGCCCCTTGATAAAAATTTTACCAATAGAATTACGAGTCCTTACCTATCAATCCAAACAATGGTGAAGCCACCTTTCTAACATATTTGATAAATCCCCTATGGTAAAGAGACAAGCCCAAGAAACTCCTAACATCTCTCTGTTTCCAAGGAGTAGGGACCCTTTTTATGATAGCAATCTTGTTTGGGACTACTTGTATTCCTCCCTAAGATATGGATTGGCCAAGGAAAATCCCTGCATTCCTCAAGAATTCACACTTCTCGGGACTCAAGGAGAGATGCATTTCAATGCATCTCCTTAGCATTTTACCTGGATTAGAGAGGACATCTTGGAATTCATATCCATAGGGAGTGAAATCATCCTTGTATATTTCCAAAGAGTCATGGACAAGCTCAACAAATATTCTCAGAAGCACTCTTTGAAAACTGGTTGGGGAATTGAATAGGCCAAATGGGAGAACTCTATAAGAAATGGTACTCCCAAGCACATATAAATGTAGTCTTGTTTTGGTCTTCAGGGTTGATTTGGATCTAATTGTAACCACTGAATCCCTTTGAGAAAGAGAATAACATATTTCCTGTAAGAAAATATAAGACTCGGTCAATGAAAGACAAATGGAAATAGTATCTCTTTGCATCATTTTTCAACTCTCTTTAATCAACACAGATCCTCCAATTCCCATTCTTCTTTGGGACTAATATTATAGCATACACTCATTCACTATATGACATGGGTTATATGAACCCTGCATCTAACAAATTTTGTAACTCATCCTTCCCTATGTCCTTCAAGGATGGGTTTATTCTTCTTTGGTGTAGGCGTATAGACTTGCATCTTTGTTTGATGTAAATATGGTTAGTGTTGACTGAGGGATGCACCATTTCATTTGTTTATAATCGCAAAAAAAAGCATCTAATTTCTCTCAACATTTGTCATGATTGTACCTCCTCTTTCACTGAGAGGGAGGGATTGATATTTAAGGTTCTAGAGGGATTGATATTTAAGGAATTATTCTAGATTCTTTCACAAGCTCATCAAGTGTAATGGAAGTGCAGGGAGTTTGGTTCTAAAGGATATGGTAAATTTGGTCATATTCATGAGGTTTCGCCCCTCTGATAACATGATATAAGGTGTAGATTGAGTATGGTGTTGGATGGTACACTTCATACTATTTCTCATCCTCCAGCCATAAAGGTTGATCATGTTCAATATAAGGTTGAATAGAAGGATATAATACTAGTTTTTTTTACAAGGCCCATTCTTAATGGCCATTATTCCAGGCCTACAATTGATATAGGCATCACCAGTGGCCAACCAAGGTATTCCTAAGATAAGAGGATAACCATTAATATTGGTTTTGGGTTGAAGTACCAAGAAGTTAGTGGAATACTCCTAAGAGTCAATGGAGACCATAACTTCCTCAACAACTCCCTCAGGAGCTACTATGGATCTATCTGCAAGTTGCAACATTGTACTAGTCTTTGTCAAATATCCTTGGAGGTTGAGCTCAAACATAGATTATTTAGTCATAACTGTGATGACAGCCCCAAGATCAATCAATGTATGAGGGATAATGATACCATCAATGTGCACATCCACTACTATACTTATATGGTCTAGGTACTTTGGGAAAATCACTCTGCCTAGCATCAAATCAGATAATTGACCAACAACATTTATGGTTGGGGTGTTTCTCTTATTTCTCCGAGTATTTTTTAAGCATTTCTCCCTGATAAGATTATTATAAAAGGGAAAATCCTTAATAAACTGGAGAAGTGGTATATTGACACACAAATTATTCAATTATATTAGAAGTTCAAAATCTTTTGTGGTGTTCTTTCCACGATGGATCAATCTCTTAGGAAAAGGAGGTTGATTTACTTGAGGGGTACTTTATTCCTTTTCCTCTTGAATTTCTTCAAATGGATATGGTGGATGGTTGTCTGGGAGCACTCACCCAGAGCTAAGATTAATCTCATGGATGCACATAGCATAGGAAAGGTAATATGTATATCCACTATAGAATAGTTGTGCATTTTTTTTACTTGAGTTCGGATTAGTTCGAGTAGGCATCTGAGGTTGCTTTGGTGGAGAAGGATAAATAAGTTGTGGTTGAGGTTGTGGTGGAGGCAGTAAAGAAGGAGGTTGGTTGAGTTGAGGCCTCTACCCTAGTGATAAGTTCCTCCATTATGGAGGTTGGGGATCATATGGCTGAAATGGTTGATTGACATGTTGAGGATGATATGAAGGAGCATAAGGCCAATAAGGAGGTGTGATCCATGAAGGATGAGTAGAGGAATACCAAGGCTGCAAGGCTGCAAAGGTGAATTTTGGTTTGAATTGTAGTAACAATAAGGTACACCTTGTATGCCTTTCTGGTATGGCTGAGGTCCTTGAGACCTAATTTTATTTATAAAGAAAATTTGCTCTGCTCCACCTTCCACCCCTTGGAATACAAATTTTATGCCAGGTAAGGAAGGGAATTTTTCTATTGCATGGTTTTCTTAATAGATTGATAAAAATTGTATGACATTCATTGGGAATTCCTTCCTAGGGTGTCTTTGAGTGCATATAGGGAAAAATATAGCTAGGGATCTCTCAGCCTCCTCTTGTTTCCTCTTGATCTATATATTATCAATTTGAAAGGAAATGGTATGCAATGTCTCCCTCTTGAAATCCTGTAAGACGTCCCCTATCTCACTTTTTATGGATGAGGTATAGGAAGAGGTATTGGCCAAGCCTTGGTTAATTCTAACCTTTTTTCTTTATACCCTATAATGGTTTCTGAACACAATTTTTATACCATCATAGGCCAACTGATAGTTATCCCATCTAGAAAACATGTTAAGGGTTTCCAATACTTCCTGATCCCTCGGAGAAGAACTAACTTGAGTGATCCACGATCAAGGGTGTATTTGACCCTCTTGTAATTAAGCTAGAACCTTTCCTCATAGTCTTCTAAAGATTCATCAGACCCTAGGGTCATCCTAAATATTTCTTCCTTGGTTTATTTGGACCTACAATAGTCTCTGTAGTTCTTGTTTAAGGACTCTTGAATTTGGGCCCAGGTAGTGATGTTCTTCCCAGGCAGACCCATGAACTAGTGCAAGGATGCATCCTTGAGAGTAGAGGGGAACAATTTCAAAAAAAAAATTATTTGAGATATAGTCATAAGTCCTACATACAACAAAAAACCTGAACATGAATGTGCCAGGGTCCTCATAAGTTAGGCCATGGAAGTGTGGAAGGGTTGAAGGAATGATTTTTTTCATCTTAGTATCTCCATTGATTTCTATGATGGGAAAGACCTCTTGGTTTATGTTCCTAGCCATAGCTTGGACATGTGGAGTAGGTTATTCTTCTTACCCAAGACGTTCTTCGAAATTTTTAGGGTGCTCACCAAGAGGGTATTCTAACTCACAGTCATTGAAGAAGAGTGAAGGTTTACTTTATGGGGATGTGGGGGATTTTTCTAGAAATTTTCCTTGGTGGTACCTACTCGTATGAGCCATGAAATAATTTTTTTCTTTTCAATTTTTCAAACTGTATGCAAAATAAAAATAGAATACAATGCTTAAGTAGAAACGAGAATCTACTTAGACACCTCCATGGAAATAGTGCTAAAACGTGGTGAGCCCTGGTATTGCACCAAGAGTGGTGCAACTCCCAAGGCCTACTCAACTTTATTTATCAACCTAGGGATCATAAAAACTTATAGGTGACAATGATATATTCATAACACATGGATTCTACTCATGCCACCCTCAAATATGTCTTATGATCAGTAGTACCTCTAGTCCATTCCTCCTACCGGATTAAAGTGAAATTGTTTAATGTAATGTAGGGAATTAATTCTAGTCTAAAGAAAATAAAAAATATATAAAAATTCTACTTGCAATTGAAAGTGAAACAAAAACATAAAGTGTTAACCTAAATGCAGAAAATAAAATGAAACTATGTTTTGGGAAATCATTCATCTAACTATCTATTCATTTACACTAAAGAAACTATTCTACCATCAAACACTTCATCAAACCATAAGCTAACTTCTATATAATTCTTCACTCAACTTGTCCTTACATGTAAACTAATGTCTTATTCAAGCTATTTCTAAAATGAAATAAAAGACTAATGTCTAATTCTGTTTTTGCAGCAAGCAAGGAAGAAGCTTTAGAGTGGCCTAGGTGTATCTTTTGGTCATGTGTTCAAAGTTGGGGGTCAAATGAATTCTATCCTAGGTTCAAATGGAAATAAGGATAAAAATTAGAATGTGAATGGTGACCTAAAACACTGCTACAAGATCTTTGTACTGCTATAGGAAGTCTTGAAGTGCTACAGGAAATAGGCCGAGAAGGATATAAGGGTGAAAAGGATGTAAAGAAGGTGTGGAAAGGTTAGATATGGTTGAAGTAAGTGTGTGAGGGGTTACAAACACCTCCATCCAAGCTTAGAACCCTTTGAAGTATTTTTTTTCACTTTTTGTGTTGCTCACAGTGGTGATGAAGGTGGTTTCGCAAAACATAGTTTTGGTGGATGAATTGGAGGTTGGATAGAAGAAGGATGAAGTCCAAGATGATATGGATTAAAGAGGTATTTTTCCTACAGATGTAGACAGACCTGCATCTACTACACACATCCATGGATTAATCATTGACAAACTAACAAGTTTAAAAGTGGAAAAGATGAGTTCAATAGAAAATTTACTAAAGCTATGTTAAAATCTCATCTAAGCACAAATCCAAATTCTAACTTACAGTAAGAATATTATGAAAATGATAATCACACTATTAAATTTCCAATAAATCATAAAAAAGCTATTTTTGGACTGTGGTTGGATATCCTTCTCCTCATACTCCCATGGGAGAGGTGAGAAAGAGAGGCTACAAACACAGTTTTGAGATATTTTTGCTGCTAGTAGAATGCAATGAAACTAAACAATGTGTTGGAACATAAAAATAGAATATAAATACACAAGAGGGAAATAGCCAATGGATTATGCCCTAACCCAAAATAATCAGCCCTATGATACTAAATCAATAATGGAACAAACAACTTCTCATTATCATTTCATAGAAAAGTCTAATACATCATATGACAATAAAAAATAACATTAAATTAGAGCTAAACAGCTACCTAGCCAAATATAAAGTTTGAATCCTAATGATATCTTGTACATGCTTATTTATACAAATGGGTAGCTACTAATAACTCTCTAAAAAGTAGGAATATGTTCTCCTTGATCTCAAGAATACTGGAGCTTGGCTCGTGATAACTGCCACTTGCTTGGTTTCCTTTGCCTTTGAGTTGTTGGGAGAGATATTGGTGTGATATTAGTTGATTGAGGGAGTTAAGGAGGTGGAAAACCCTTCTACAATATCACCTTGATGTCTACTCTGAGCCCTTAGGTGGAAAATGTGTCAAAAATTGGCTTCATTTCATGCAATTAAATCAGATTAGGAAACAAGACATGACAAACATCTCTCACCCTTCTCACTAAGCATAATATGAAAAAAATGTAAATAAATATGAGAGAGAGAGGTAACATAATAGGCTAAAGGATGGAATTTTAACCCCTTAAAATATAGCTAATGATAGGCCTCATCAATGATATGATTTGATTATGTATTAATATGTGATGATTGAAAGTATGTGTGCAAAGATCTTGTTTTGTGATGTGTTACGATTTGTAGAAAAGAATTTGATTCAATAATTTAAGATTTATATGTAGGATTGATTCATGATAGTCACGTACTTACACAAATATGATTCACAATAGTCACATATTTATACTAAGATAAATTTCCTTTAAATTACTGCTTTATCTAGGTTATTTACATATGTTTAGTTTCTAATTAAATTTATGAAGTCTTTGTTATTTTCTGTTGCCTATAAATGAAGTCTTGATATGTTTGGTTGTGGATTGGTATATTGATTCGTTATAATGTTGCAGAATTGTGACTAGGTATGGTTTAATGATATATGGTTGGTTGCATACTTGATTTAGTGGTTGGTTTAGTTACAATGATTCAGTTAGTTAAATGGTGCAGTTTTTATTAATTGAATATCTGTGCACAAGTTGTATGCAAAGGAAGCACATATATACATAGGTTTATTCAGAGCATGCATATATACATTCTGAAGTAAAAACGATCAAGGTTTTCATTGATTATGTTGGTGACAAAGTGGCTATTATATTTATAGATGATTGGTTATTCAGTTGATTGATTAATGGATTGGTATATTGATGAGTGGCTATGCATTGGTATAATATGTTTACGGTGATTCAATATCAATTTAGTGATGGATGATTTGATTCAGTATTTGGTCTCAGAGTAGTTAATTGATATTGAGCATAATGATCAGTGTGGGTCTAGTGTGAAAATTTGATGAAAGGTGGCCTCAAGGTTTTTATTTATTTAATATAGGTGGATCGAGTATGAGATATTATGAAACATTTTCCATGAGAAGTGTTGATGGTTGGAGCCTTTAGCAAGGGAGTTAGAGCTTCCTATCAGTGGTAGCTGGTAGTTTTTTTTAGGGGGTATGTGATCCCGTTTGATAGGAGTTGGTAAATGGGATCAAGGGGTTGTAGCTCCCTTCTAGTGTGTGTTAGAGAATGAGTGGATGTTGTAGCCTCTTGCATGTTGGTAATTGCATGCTGGTAATATTTTGTGCCAATAAAATATGTAATGAAGATTTTCTTTATAATAAAAGAAGAATAAAAAGATGAAAACAAATGTGGTTTTCTCCCACAATGGGTTTCCACTTTAAATCCTAGTATTCATATGTTTTGATGTGTTTTTTTTTGCGTCGATGATATATATTCTCTTTACCACTGATGATTACTACTTAATAAATTAATATTGAAATTATTATGTACTAGTAAAAGATAAACATTTTAAGGGACATATGGAAACTTAGTTATCTAAATATACGTAGTTTACATTACTAGATTCACATACACATGTGGGTTGCATGAAGAACAATATTTTACATAATTATAAATGTGAAATTAAAATTTAAAGTGAATTAAAACCACTGATTCCACACCCCCCCCCCCCCCACAGCCCCCCCATAGTATTTTTCCTAACAATTGGTATTAGAGAACGTCCCTCAAAAGAATATTGATCGCTTAAATGAAGATATAAAGGGAGAAGGAATATGGAAGGATTATTTTATGCAAAGCCACATTTGTTTAACATAACTAATTTTGTGCTTTGGAAGGTTAAAATGAGAGGGAATTTGTAGTCATTGGAAGCTGAGGTATGGGAAATTTTTGAAGGTGGATATCAATACCAAACCTCTGTTCTCACAGATGACATTGGAAATAATCGAGAGAAATGCAACGACTATCAATGATATCTTGGAAGGTTTCGCTAAATATGAGTTTGTGAAAGTCATGCAGTTGAGAAATTTAAAGGAAATATTGGATAAGAGTGTTAAAAGCTATGATCGTGACTCTAATGTAAAAATTTGTAAATTTAAAACATACAGAATTCAATATGAATATCTCAGAATGCATGATTATGAAAGAATTACAAGATTTTTCCTTAGAGTAGATGGAATTGTTAATGCAGTGAAAGGTATTTGCGATGACAAAAGGAAATTACTTT